>CM055957.1:75824276-76430397 GCA_029490685.1 Schizonepeta tenuifolia | reverse complement strand
TGAAACAATTCTTAAAGTTCTATTCTTAGTTAAAAAAGATCTTCTTGTAGTCAATGAGCCGGTTTTAGGTAGGAATTTTCGGGGTAGACGGGATGATTGTGAAGCGGTGAACTTATTTTTTTTTTCTTAATCTTATGTTGAACTCATAATATAGGATATATTGTCACTTTCATCTTATAGACAATCTTAACCCTATAATATTATTCATTATCTATATCTCTCTTCTCTCTGTCTCACTGCCCGCTCCTTCTCTTGCCTCTTTTTCTTCATAAAAAGCTAAAAAATTTAGCTTATGAGTTGCTTTCCTTTGAGAGATAAATATATTTTTGCCCATAACGGATTTGTAGAAGAACAGAGTTTTAATAATTATTGAAAGTAATGAGAATATATACGTTATAATTTTTAACAAACATAACTATATGAGTTTGAGACGTAAACATGTGGTAAAATTACTTTTTAATTGAATTTGAGATATGTTCAAGGGATATAAATTCTAAGCGAGTTTATTAGATTGCATAATCGAATTATTTAACGCTAAAATAATTAACAAATAATATTTTTTTAATCTATCACATATTAGTACTATTTAATAATTTTAGTAATTTTTATAAATTTCCGTCGATTTTCGACGGGTTATATTCTTGCTTTCAAAAAATCCGATGTGACACCCCTCTTAATCCTCCATTCTCATTTATCTAAATTCTCAAATTTTCTGAATTTAAAATTATTATTTATCATATTTATAATCTATATATTATATATGATATGGTATTAAAATCTTATCAAGATCAAATCTTTAAAATCAAAATCTATCATATTTTTATATATTAAATATATATATATATATATATATTATGATATGAAAATAAAATATTATCAAAATCAAATCTTTGATAATAAAATATTATCAAAATCAAATCTTTAAAATCAAAATTTATCATATTTCAATATATTAAAAAAAAAATATATATATATATATATATATATATATATAGAGAGAGAGAGAGAGAGAGAGAGAGAGTAAAGATTAACAACATCAAAATCATAATTTATCATAACTCATAAATAATCATATATTTATCTATAAAATAGTAGTGACAAAATTTCAGAGGATTCAATCATTTATTTCGTTCGTATAAAAAAAATTCATTTATTTTACAATATATTTCTAAGAAAAAGCCTTTATTTTGCGATTTACTATTTGTTTGACCCTTATTGTAAATACCCAAATATCTCATACTACATCCATAGTAAATTTGATCTGTAAGAAGATAATGTAACTGCAATTTCTTTGCTTCTTTTCTTTTCTTTTCTTTTTTGTTCATGAGTTTTGAGACGAGGAACAATTTTTAACATGCCCAACAAAATCATTATCATCATCATTGTATTCCTAAAAGGAAAATGGTTCTAGCTTTGCAAAATTCTATGTGACACCTCCTAAATCTTTCCATTCATATTTAGCTAAATTCTCAATTTTTTGAATTTTAAAAATAAAATAATAAATTTTAAATATCCACTAAAATCTTGTGTCCCAGACTCCCATATCGATTTTTCAATGAAACTTCACCTATTAAAAAGTCTATAAATACCTAGAATCAATATGTATTTTCTTATATTTTACACCACCAGTTTTAATTGGCCGATTTATTTATCAATCGGCCACACATAATTTCATATGAAACTCCACCCATTGGTGGGTTTATAAATATTTAGAATCAATGTCCATTTTCTCATCCTTTGTACCAATAAATAAATTTGATCAATTAATTAATTGTTCACATGATAGATTTTTCTTTTTGAAAATTATTTAATTTGGCTGATTATTAAATTAGAAATTTTAATTTATCATATTAAACAATTTTATATTTCTTCCCAAGATCGTGATGTATGAATTCTTTAAAATCATGGTTTCCCGAAGATTGGTATTTTCATTAATTAAATTTTTAGTGTATATATTCGATCAAAAACAATAATAAACCATAATTCATTTCAAGGAACATAACTTCTTGTGAGGGTTGTAAGAAGGTCTAGAACTGAACTAACATATAAACTATAAGCATATACAACTGATAGTCACTTTTTTTTTGAATTTAATGAAAAAAGAGAAAAATAAAAGACTCTTTCTCGCATCCATTCTCCATTATACAATCATAACAAGAATATCATATGCGGCAATGAAATATAAAACGGGTCAATTCCGACCCGAAATCGTGGTAGATTATTAAAAAAGTTATAAAGAAATTTGATTAAAATTGTGTTGATTTGACCAATTATTATTGAATTGGTCAAATAAATATTTTATTTTATTAAAAATTTAATTTGTCCAATTATTAAGATTGACAAATACTTTGTCGTCAATGCCATCTAAGATGACTATTATATAGCCAACATAATTATCTCACTTTGTGGCACTCTAACTGCTATGATTGGTCAACGGGTTGGTTCCAAATCGGAACCGTAGGGGTAGACGGGATGATTGAAAAAAGTAAGATGAAAAGTATTATGTGAGTTGCTTAACAAATTAATTAGACATTAATCATTTCCTAATTATTTCCAGAAAAGAAAAACATGGCAAGAATAAGGGATAATCCGAAAAGGAATACATGACAAGAATAACGAGACATAGTAATAATAATTTTATTAAATATAATTTCCCGTCGATTTTCGACGGGTTACACGCTAGTTAAAATGATAGAATGATCCACAAGACACGTGTCTTCGTTCAATTACGTAAAATTTTTATTACTTTATGCAATGCATGCATGAATATTTCTTTTTATTGTGAAGATACACGTAACGGCTGTTCTTTTGTGCGCGCAAAATATTTCCAAATCTAACTATTTGTCTTTTCTTTTCTTTGGAAGAAAACAAGATGATTGCATCAAAATTTCTACAAAGATGACAAAGAGTTGTCAATGATATATATTAATAATCATGACTTTTTGTGATTGGAATACTTTCAATCGTTCAGCCATATATATTTAAAATCTTTATTCAGTTAATGAAATTACTACAAGCGGGTATATACTATTTATTATCAAAACCAAAGTGGAGAGAAGTTCTTCGTCTTCATATTTGTTCTACAACAAATACCTCAAAATCCAAAATGATTCTCTCAATTTTGTTTTTCGATTTCACTAAGTTGACTTTGTATCAACAGCACCTGAAATATAAATATAATCAGACCGACCTCATGACATTTTCTTTATTGATTTAGAAAATCACGACTCAAATTTGTTGTACTCGCATATCAAAATTAATTTAATTACTTTTATTGTATCAATATTAAAATTGACATAAGATATAGTATTTTTTATTATGTGACGAATATTATTATTTAGTTGTCATTTCAGTTAATATTATTTCTTATCATTTTCTCAATTCGTTGTTGGTATATGCCCGACAGATGAGCCACAGGCGGGTCAAAATAATGAGGAGGTAAACTTAACTCGCCACTTGAGATCTTATATCCCAATCCTTTGGTTTCTCATTTGCAATTTTCTATTTTTTATTATATTTTTTTGTATATTGAAATAACTAAACCACCGATTTAAATGGTGGATAATATACATTTCAGACTAAAATGTTTTATTGAATGGTTTTGCACTTTTCCTTAACTTCATCTCAGTTTTCAATTTTATTGGCTAAGCTTTTCCATCATCTTCAGATCAAGGCTATCCAGGATGAAGATCGTGAAATTGAACGTACCGTTGCTTCTGCCCAAGAATCTTGGTACAAATATTTTTTACAAGAAATCCATACTAGTTAGTCTTATAATATGTTATATTGATATGGGAATATATGTTAATTAATTTATTAGCGGAAGCAACATTCTTGGGGAAGTTACTAGCGTAATAAGAGTACCTTTGGATGGAAGCCCTCCCCTTAAACGCAGAGCGACTGGAGAATCGAGTGGAACCCCCAGCAGGGTTGGAGGAGGAAGAGGCCGAGGAGGAGCTATAGGTGGAGGTGGTGGTGGTGGAGGAAGAGGTCGAGGAGGAGAAGGAGGAGGAGGAGGAGGAGGAGGTGATGGTGGTGGAGGAGGAGGAGGAGGAGGTGATGGTGGTGGAGGAGATGGCGGATCCGGAGGCGGAGGAAGATACCATGCTCTGAGGATCCGCGCGAGTAATCATCCGGATGTTATCAAGGAAAACAAGGCGGCTGCTCAAGCCAAATCCAAACACAATTCTAAGGAGAAGTAAAGATAGATCTTCATTTCTCTCTATAATAAACTTTGTTTCTCTACATGAAATATTATACTATCAATAAAGCGTGTAGAGGTTCATTGAGTCGAGTCGAGTCGAGTGTTGAGTCTAGTAGTGTCGAGCTTAATTCATTTATTATTGAATTATTAAGTACTTTACTTATCAAGTTTTTCACGTTGTTCGCGAGTTTATTCGATCCTTAATGATATTTCTATACTTAGAACTATAAATTAAAATGTTCATCATTTACTAAAGAAATTATTTAGTTTGTTCTATATATTTTTAAAAGAGGATAGTCAAAATAGCACTTCTTAGAAGTGAAATTTAAAAAATGTCACTTTTTTTTAGTTGCTTATAAATCCAATACATTTAGACGTTTTTGCCCTTCATTTGACCAACAAATTACCAAAATATATCATTCACATTAAAAATTTTGATACCAAATACCAATTGTATAAAAAGTTCCACCACCACTTTTCCGCCGCCGTGCCACCACTGTCGGCAGCGGTAACAAAAAATTTTGTGACTGAACAAAAGAAAAAACATTACACCATCACTTTTCCACCGTAGCCGCTGCCCTACCACCACCGCCGTCGTCGTGCCGCCGCCACTATCGCTGGCGATCACAAAAAAATTTTTGTGACTGAACACAAAAAAAAGTTCCACCACCACTTTTCTACCGCCGCCGCCGCCGTGCCACCGTCGCCGCCGCCGTGCCACCGCCGCCGGCGTCGTGCCGGCGGTAACAAAAAAAAAATTGTGACTGACCATAAAAAAAATATTCCACCACCACTTTTCTTCAGCCGCCACCAGTGGTCACAAAAAAAAAATTGTGACTCACTAAAAAAAAATTAGTTCCATCTCTTTCAATGACTATCACCAAACAGGAATCTCACAAAAAAAAATTGTGAATCACAAAAAATAAGTTGTGAATCATAACAATTTTGACATGAACACAAAAAAATGAGAAAATAATCATGCATGCCCACTTTGAGTATAAAGTGTACTCTCTATACCCACTCCTTATAATATGTATTCCTCATACCCACTAAGCCTTGACTTTTCAAATTGTTCTATTGTGACACTTTGAAATGCCCTTATAACTTTAATTTATTTATTAAAAATGGGGAAAATGCAATTAGTTAGCCAAAAGGCATGTAATTTATACAAAAAAATATTGTATGCATAAAAATTATTTAATCTGTCCTTCTATATTATGTATTTCTATATTATGTATTTTGCTACAAGATCCATGCTTTCAAAATGGAATCAGAGCCCTAAGTTTATTTAGGAATTATATTTAATTTATTCCATATAAGTGATATACCTAACGGAGGAGACATCCAAGAAAACATGAATCCGGATACATGTCCGAGATGCGAGTGTTACAGGAATTATCTCGAATATTTTGAGATAGATAAACAAGATCTACAATAGGCTTTAGCCTACTGGGAGGAACGCTTAAACTAAAGCATTAGGAGCAGGGATGACGAAGATATTATCTGCAGTCATCAAAATAAAGAAAAGAGTCGACGACGTCTCTTTGTTAATGCTTATCTTACAGAAATATTGACAACACTGATGAACCAGAAACATCATGTCACAGCCCCAAATCCCGAGGGACGGCAGAAGCCGGGGTGCGACTGGGGTTGGATTAAAGAAGCGGGGAAGAAGGGGGCTAACTGACTAATCATACATGAAAGGCATCAATTAAACCATGAACAAGACTTGAATATAATAAAGAAAGAGTTAATCGCTAAGGATTACTCGACAAAAGTACACAGTAGAAACTAAGTTCAATGACTTAACTACAGTGTATTGTGCAAAAGGTACATTTCAAAGATTTAGAGTTCTGCAGCGGAAGAGTTCTAACTAAAGCATCCTATCTTTCAACTCAACATCAACCGTTGCCGCTCACCGTCGCTTCAACCTGCACCTTTAGAAAATAATGCAGGGCTAAGTACAAACGTACTTAGTGGGCACGATGTCGAAATCATAATCATAAGTACAGATAAATATGGCATTTCATAATTGTAGCACATCGGGGTTTTATTGAAAAGAGGCCCGTGTCTACTAAACATTTTCTGACTTATTTTCACAATTTACTCGGCCGAGTATTTTCTGGTATGCGATGTTCAATCTTGACCAATTCTCATTCACCGTGGCTGGTACCCCTCAACAGGATATCACATACACCACAGATTACAAAGTGCACTAACTCTGGGAAGCACTTAGCAGCTAACTCAGAGCCGATCGTTAGTTAACCTAGTTAGATTAACTCTAAATCTGGAAAATACGAATGTTGACTCAGATAGGTACAAGAGAACTCACATAAAACATAAAACAGTTCATGCCATAATATCACTTTGAAAACACAGATATCAAAGCGATAAAGAAAGATTTTCCGAGCATTGCTCGTTTTATTTTGTATATAAAAGCCCACCTCGTAATACAGAACTAAAAGCACTAGCTTCCAATCCTCGGATCTTCCGTCCTTTCTTTACTGCTGGCTTCCTCCTTCATCGTAAAATAATAATAATACTTAAGAATCGATTCGTAATGATAATCGATCAAAGAAACTTGAAAAAGGTTTTAGTTGTTTCATTCTTTAGGCATTTGCACGCTTACTAGTTTTATTTTACTTTAACGGGAACGAGACTCGAACAAATCCCGTTTAGAACTCGAAAGGTCTCATACTCGACTCTTAGGTCAGTAGAGAAGGTAGTCGGTAACTTAATATGACTTAAAAGATTATAAGGAACTAAGTTGGAAAGAATCAACTTAGGAAAATTACGTTTTAGTTCATTAAACGACTTATGAAATTTCTCGCTTACTACTTCTTTATTTGAACGGATAAGAGATAATATCTCGACTGGTTTTATCACTCAAGGCCCTGTACTTGACTCTAGGGTCAGTAGGAAGATATTCGATAGCTATTACGGCTTAAACGATCGAAAGAAACTAAGTTGTGAATGAAACAACTTAGGAGAATTGAAACTGAAATTTTACTGCACAAAACAGTGACTCTGGAGGCTGCCCAGAACAGAGGATTTGGAAACAGGGGATGAGCTCTATACTGTTGGAAAGTTTGGGATATCTTGTTTACGCTCCAATTTACGGATCGCAAATCCGATAAACGAGCTAAAAGTTATTACAGTTTCCGGCGAGGGTCGCAAAACTGCCGCGATAACCCTAGTTGCTCGATAGATTCGACGTATAACGTCTTAGGTTCGTTCTAAGCTCTCGTATTTGCTTTCTTTAGAAACTGGACCCTCAAGGCAGTCATCACGTACTCCCGTACGTGACGAACTCTTTCTCAAAACTCGCTCAATAGCACGACGTTCTAAACGTCGGCTTTCAACTAACAATTACTAAACCAACAATTTATGAAATTCGCGTTCTAGTTCTCGACTATAACTATAGCTCATATTATATTAGCTCGAAAGCTCATGACATCAACTACAAAGTTGTTCTCAAGTCCATCATAGACAATAATATCAAATTAGAATTCTCAAACGACTTCTCGGTTATTAGTTACGTCTAGTTGTTCGTCTCTTATGAACTTTTCAAAGTTGTCGGATTCCGTTCAAATTTTACGACGTTAAACTACATCTAACGAGAATCACTTTTATGCATACAAACATTTCATAACAATACTATATTTCAACTTTTAACGTGTTCTTCGTCTCTTACATTCCAATAAATATTTTTAGAAAAATCTAATTAAATTCCCATAATCAATTGACATCAACTACAACATAATTCCATCATCAATTCAACAATTAAATTCAACACATGAAAACCCCCAAATTCTTAGTAATTTTCGGTATTTATATATATGTTAAGAGAGTGATTTTCTTCTCCAATTAACACCATTTATTCATTAATCATCCTATTATAACAACAATTAATCAATTGCAAATCCAATTTCATCTAACATGCATAAATCCCCAAATTCAAACTCAAACCCTAAATCGGTTTTCACAAAACATGGGGCTTTCGATTCCTCTTTGTGCTAATCACTAATTAAGCACCTCTTAAGCATGAATCTATCATCAATTGAAGAAATCCAAAAATCCTACAAATAACCCTAAATTTTAGGCAAAGACATAAAGATTAGGGTTCTTGTTTTTGTTCAATTTTAATCCCTAATTATCCTATCTAACACATCTAATTTCATTAATCCAAGATCGAATCATCTAAATCAATACTCTAATTTTCGATCAAGAAGAAAAATAAAAAGATGGGGAATCCAATTGGTTAGGAGTATGGAGGAGATGATTACCTTGATAATTAATAAAGAAGGAATTAAGTTTTAATGGTTGGATGATGACTTGTGGTTTTTCCTCTTCAAGAACTTCAAGCTTCAACAATGGAGATGAAGAAAAGAAAATGGGAGAGGGAGAGAGTGATGCTGCCGAGATTTATGGTGTGGGAGGGAGAGTGAGATGAATTTAAATGTTAACTTATGTTATAAGATAAGAGGTGTAAAGTAGGAATAGTAATACATTAGGTGTCACCTTTAATAACATTATAAAAATGAAATATCTACTAATGTGAGAGGTATGAGGTCGGTCAAGGGTGAGGAAAAAAGAAAAATACGCGCTTTTCCGGCGCGATCCGACGTTACGGAAATCGAACGATGAAAAACGTCGCTCGGCACAAAATCGTCGCGATCCGATTCGACCGAAAATTTTAACGTACGAAACTTAATCGGAAAATAAATTTAAAAAATTTATTTTGACAAAAACTCGAGACGACACAGTCCGAGTTTCGTCCAGAAAATCATAAAAACGAACTTTCTCGGGCGAGTTCGTATCGCGATTTCGTGAATGTAAAAATCAGACGGTTTTCGTTCTGAGTTCACGAACTAAAAACTTTTCGTACGCGCTAACCCTAAATACAGTAGTCATCTAGCTGACTTCTGTAATTTATTTTCGGAAACAGATTCGACCGTTAGTCTTAGAACTCAAAATCGTAAACTTAGGCGTGCAAAGCCATTTATTTAATTAACTTTAAAATTTTAAGATCGTAAGGAATTTACGGGGCATTACATCCTACCCCCCCTTACGAAAAATTTCGTCCCGAAATTTGCATACCTTCTGCAAAAAGATGAGGATATCGCTCCTTCATCTTCTCCTCGAGTTCCCACGTGACTTCTTCTTGCCCGTGGTGGTTCCAAAGCACTTTCACGATTGGTATCGATTTGGTTCTTAATTCTTGAACTTTTCTATCCAAAATCGATATCGGCTTCTCTTCATAGCTTAAGTCAGATTCAAGAACTACGTCTTGCTGACTAATAACGTGCTTAGGATCGTAAACATATTTTCTCAATTGAGAACGTGGAAAACATTATGAACGCTTCCTAGACTTGGCGGTAAGGCCAATCTATAAGCGACGGGTCCTATTCTCTCGAGGATTTCATAAGGTCCTATAAACCTGGGTCTTAGCTTACCCTTAACTCCGAACCTAAGGATTCCTTTGGTCGGGGATATCTTAAGAAAAACTTTATCTCCTATTCCAAACTCAAGATTGGTTCGACGATCGTCGGCATAAGATTTCTGTCGGCTCTGGGCCTCTTTCATTCTATCTCGGATCTGTCGAACTATCTCAATCATCTCATTGATCGCATCTGGGCCTAGGTTCTTTCTCTCACCTACTTCGTCCCAATAAAGCGGTGATCTACATTTCCTTCCATACAAAGCCTCAAACGGCGCCATTCCTATTGTGGCCTGATAGCTGTTGTTGTAGGCGAATTCGACTAAGTGTAGAATTTCTTCCCAATTCGCTCCTCAGTCCAAAACTACTGTCCTCAACATATCGACCAAAATCTGAATCGTTCTCTCTGACTGCCCATCTGTCTGTGGGTGAAATGCTGTACTGAAATTAAGCTCTGTTCCCAACTCTTTCTGCATCATAATCCAAAATCTCGAGGTGAATTTGGCATCTCTATCTGATATTATGACCTTCGGTATTCCATGCAGACGTACAATCTCTCTGACATACAACTGAGCTAGTTTCTCTAATCCATATGTGATCTTAATCGGTAAGAAATGTGCTGACTTTGTAAGCCTATCTATTATCACCCAAATTGCTGTGTTTCCTCTTCTCGACTTAGGCAAGCCTGTGACAAAGTCCATAGCTATGCCTTCCCATTTCCAATCTGGGACATCCAACGGTTGTAGCAATCCATATGGTCGTCGATGTAAGACCTTAACTTGCTGACATGCTAGGCATCTTTCTACAAATGATGCAACGTCTCGTTTCATTCCATTCCACCAAAAGTTCCTTCTTAAATCTTGATACATTTTCGTACTTCCTGGATGTGCTGTGTAAGGCATATCGTGAGCCTCACTCAAGATCTCGTTCTTCAATTCGCTGTCGTCGTCAGGAATACAAATCCTGTCTTCATAAAGTATCGCATTATCAGGTGCTTCAGAATATCCTTCTGGTTTGTCTGTTCTTATCCTTACTCGCACTCGTCTTTTCTCTGAGCACTGATGATTCTTTCTCTCAAATCTGGTGTAGCTTCTAATGCTGCGATCTGACTTGTTATCGTAGCTGGCGTGTCAAGCACTCTGATATCCATCTTCTCGAATTCTCGTACTAAAGTTCCTTCTTCTACAAAAAGACATCCTAACTTTGTTGGAGCCTTGCGACTCAATGCGTCTGCTACCACATTAGCCTTTCCTGGATGGTAGTTAATTCCACAGTCATAATCTTTGACTAATTCGAGCCATCTTCTTTGTCTCATGTTCAGTTCTTTTTGCTCGAAAAAGTACTTCAGTCTTTTGTGATCGGTAAATATCTCAACTCTTACACCATAGAGATGGTGTCTCCAAATCTTCAACGCATGCACCACGGCTGCGAGTTCTAAATCGTGGGTTGGGTACTCAACTTCGTGAGGTCGAAGTTGTCGTGAAGCATAAGCTATCACTCGTCCGTCTTGCATCAAGACACAACCTAATCCATTTTTCGATACGTCAGTGTAAACCACATACTCTTTGTTTGTGTCTGGAAGTGCTAGTACTGGCGCTGTGGTTAACTTTTCCTTAAGAGTTTGGAAACTCTTCTCACACTCATCCGTCCATTTAAATTTGGTATCCTTCCTGAGTAGCTGCGTCATCGGGCGAGCGATCGTAGAGAATCCCTCAATAAATCTTCAGTAATAACTGACTAAACCCAAGAAACTTCTGATCTCGTTCTGACTCGTTGGTGACTTCCAGTTGTGCACTGCTTCTACCTTGGCTGGATCCACCTTGATTCCTTCTGCCGATACTATATGTCCAAGGAACATTACTTCCTTCAGCCAAAATTCGCATTTACTGAATTTGGCGTAGAGTTTCTCAGTTCTTAGTGTTTCCAACACTATCCGTAGATGTTCCTCGTGCTCCTTTTCATTCTTAGAGTAAACGAGGATATCGTCGATGAATACTAAAACGAATTTGTCCAAGTAGGGGTGGAAAACTCTATTCATAAGGTCCATGAATACCGCTGGAGCATTGGTTAAACCAAATGGCATTACTAGAAATTCGTAATGGCCATAACGGGTTCTAAAAGCGGTCTTCGGTACATCTTCAAGTTTGATCTTGAGCTGATGGTACCCTGACCTCAAATCTATCTTGGAGAAGACTCCTGCACCTTTGAGCTGATCGAACAGATCCTCGATCCTTGGCAAAGGATATTTGTTCTTAAGCGTGATCTTGTTCAGTTCTCGGTAATCTATACACATCCTCATTGATCCGTCCTTTTTCCTAACAAAAAGCACGGGTGCTCCCCAAGGTGAGACGCTTGGTCTGATAAAACCAAGGTCTAGTAATTCCTGTAATTGGATTTTGAGCTCTTCCAGTTCCTTCGGTGCCATCCTGTATGGGGCTTTAAACTTAGGAGCTGCTCCTGGTTCTAAGTCGATCGTAAAGTCCACATGACGATCTGGTGGCAATCCTGGTAGCACTTCCGAAAAGACATCTTCGTATTCATTTACAACTTTTACGTCTTGGATGGTCTTCTCGGCTCCTGGTTCTCCGACTAGGTACACAAGATAGGCTGTAGTACCTTTCTTCCTCATGAGTTTCGTGGCTTGAAGGGCTGATATAATTGGTACGCCTCTACCCATTGAAATTCCGTGGAATTCGGTCGGTTCTTTACCCGGCGGCTGAAAAGAGATTTTTCTCTCGTTGCAGAGAATTATGGCGTAATTCTCTGACAACCAATCCATTCCTAGGATTATATCTACGTCCCACATTATCATAACATTTAAGTTGTTCGCTATAACCTTATGAGTTCCGATTTCTAGTTCTAGGTTAGAGCAAACATGTGTGGAAGTAGTGATCTCTCCTGAAGGTGTAGCTACTCTCATAGGATGTTAAGCTCTTACAGGTCTGATGTCTAAGTTATCGGCACACGAGCCAGCAATGAAAGAATGCGATGCGCCAGTATCAAACAGTATCTTAATGGGGATGTTGTGGAGTTTTTCCATACCTGCTAGATTGCCATTTCCTTTGTGCTGGCCACCCTGTTTGATAGCGCATGCCCTCGCATTCTGTTGTTGCTGTGCATGCTGCTGAAACTACTGCTGGTTCATTGGCGGCTGCTGCTGCGCTTGGATGGCTCGGAGGGGTACTGCTTGAAGCGGTTTAGGGCAGTCCTTTTTCATGTGCCCCTTCTGTCCACAGTTGAAACAGTTGGGGGTGCCTATCTGGCAGACTCCGGGATGGGCTCGGTTGTATTTCGGGCAGACAGGAATGGTAATCCTCCCTGGGTTATTCGCTCCCTGGTTGAAGTTTCTCTGTTGCCCCTGCGGCTGGTTCAGCTGATTGTTGCCCTTCCACGGCGAGTTCTGCTTGTTCCTTTGAATGAACAACCCCGATTGGTTGTTTCCCTGCCATGGCCTTTTGTTGTTGTTGTTGTTGTTGTTGTTGTTGTTGTTGTTGTTGTTGTTGTTGTTGTTACTATTCTGTCCAGGCTGCTGATAGCCCTTTCTCTGACCTCCCTGGTTGTTATAACCCTGATTGTAGCCTCCGCTACCTCCTCCGTTCCATTTTCTCTTGCCCTGGTAGTTGCTACTATTGTTGTTGTAGTAGCCTCGGTTCTGACTCTGCGCTGGTGCTGACGCAGTTGGTACAATCTTATTCTCATTAGGCACGACGGCCTCTATTTCCAGTGCTCTTCCCAGTATATCCGTATAGCCTAGTCCTCCATGACTAGCCAAAGCGATTCCCAATTCGTGTCATAAACCTCCCTGAAATTTCTTAGATAGCTTCTCTTTGGTGTCGACCAATGCCGGCGCATACCTTGACAACTCACAAAACTTGGCATCATATTCCGTCACAGTCAGCTTTCCCTGCTTCAGATTATAAAACTCGGCTTCCTTCTGTGCCCTATACGTCTTAGGGACGTACTTATCAAAGAAGATCTCCTTAAACTCTTCCCATGAAAAACGAGCCAGATGCTCTGCGGGTATCACTTTCTGTCTCGCTTCCCACCAGTAATCTGCCGATCCCGTCAGTTGGAATGCGACATAAAGCATTCTCTCCTCATCAGTGCATCTGAGGAGCTTGAAAATTTTCTCAGTAGATCTCACCCATAGCTCAGCATCGCTAGGGCTACCAGTTCCATTGAACAATGGAGGGTTCCTCTTGAGGAAAAGATCCTCAATGTCTCTACAGGGCGGTGGTGGATGTGGTGGTGACGGGGGTGGTGATGGGGATGGAGATGGGGATGGGGTGGCATTCTGTTCATATTCTCGTTCTTGGTTGTTTTCTGGTTGACGTCTACCACGTCCTCTCGGCCTTCCAGGTCCTCGACCTCTCCTGTTGTTAACATTTCTCGGCGGCATTTTCTTTAATCTAAGGAAAAATTGAAATTCTCATTAGTTCTTTTCTGTTAATTACTCTTAATACTTACTAGCTCGTTCTCGACTTAATCAAGTCCACAGAACAACATACTGAACATAGCTCCGATATTAATTCATTAATCTTTTAACTTTAAGTTAAACTCATTTCCTCGTTACACGAGTTCATTTAACATTCTGATTTTAATTACTCGGTTCATAAGAAATTTTGCTTGTGATTAAAAACCCTCTTCCCGGGTCATGTATATATATATACATCAAAAAGAATATTAATTCTGCCTCCAACGAGGACTTATACAAAAAGGGTTAGACTACTATTAGTCTAAACTAGGCTGGCTGCCTACTATTTACCGGGTGCACTAACAAGTTGCAACTCCGTATCTACTAAAGTACTAGAACGGAAACGATTCATAAAATTTCATATCCGCTAGAGTACTACAAAATCTAACTAGTTACTGATCCGACTCTATACAGGACAAAGAGCTACTACTACTACTACTGATATTTACCCGGGTCTACAACGCTCTGCTCGACTAAATTGCAGTCGAGTCCAAAAACTACCCCCCCTACGGTCTACAAAACCCTAACAACCCTCCTCTGGGTCCTCCTCCGGATCCTCCTCCGAATCCTTCTCCGGGTCCTCCTCCTCGGACTCCAAATAAAAAACCAGCTGAAGTGCCTCGTCCTCCCTCAGAGTGGAGCCGTCAGCAAGTGTAAGCAAAGTGGGTGACGGTGCCTCTGAAGCCGTCTCCTCCAGGTCGGAAACCAAGTAATCCTCGCTGACCTCTAACGCACGCTTCTTCAGGGGAAGAAGGTGCTCGAGAACTGAACCCGAACCCGAACCTGACTCAAACTCCTCCCTAGAACGGACCCTGGACGGTCCTGCCTCCATCTGCTCTCGGACTACTCCCCACTTCGCACAGATTTCCTCGAGTGGCGTAAGTGGAGAAGGCAGCTCTAACATGGCGGCCAGCTCCGCGTCGATCTCTCGGTGGTCTGGGCCCTTCCGATACAGTCTCGTCTCTAACGGTCCCCTAACTCTAACACAAACGTCTGGCACAAAAGGTGAAGACAACCCCAACAGCGCGGCTGTCTCAGCGTCAACCTCCACGAATCCCGGCCCTGGGATCAACTCCTCGATCTGCTGTCCCACTGGTGGCGGCTCTGGTGTAACTACTATCTCCTCGTCCTCCTCTGGCTGCTCTAACTCAACGTCAGACTCCTCAACCAGTGCACCGTCTGGTGGCAACTCCAACAGGGCAGAGTACTCAGGGTCTAAGTCAAGCTGCTCAAGCTCCGTCTCCGCGGGAAAGTGACTGTATGGAAAGTGCGGCTCAAAGGGGACTGGGAACATAAACCTGCTCTCGAAGAACCTCCTGTGTACGAACAGGGCAAATCCGGCGTAGTTGCCCGTCAGCTCTGTGTCGTCGCCTAGGATCCCTAAAAAGTACCACGCTACCCGGTGCGCCCAACCCGCGCCACTCCTCTGGTAAGTGTACGATCAGGTCTGTGATTGCATGACTCTCCCGGATCAAGTGTCGTACTGGGTAGTAGGCTGAAGAAAAGTTGCTGACAATCTGTCCTACGTCTTCCTCTCCATAGTCTACCTCAAACTCATAGTACTCGTCCTGCAACATGTCCACTATAGTGCGCTCGCACTCTACCAACGGCTGGCTCTTCCGAGCCGTAACACGAGTCCTAGCCATCCTACAAAAGTTTTAAGGAAACACGGATCAGTAACAGGTAGGGAAAAATAACTTATCTCAGTGAAAACATAAATTACAAAATGAATATTCCTTATTCAATTGTAACATCATCACTTAGGTCAACCACTTATTAAGACTTCTAGCAATTCAAGAAATTGCACTCCACAACATATATATATATATATATATATATATATATATATATATATATATACATACATAAATTAAAGATTTTATTTACCTTCTTTATTTCACCATATATTTTTACTCATTTTAATTCTTTATTTCTTTCTCAACTCATTAATTCTTAACAACTTCCACTTATTAAAACAAAGTACATTTACTTCGTTCATGTTACTTATACAAAAGTAACATCCATTTACAAAGAATTTGTCATTTACGACTCTTGATATTCGTACTAGTTATAGTCGTCGCTCAAGACGAAATATGGAATTAAATTCCAAAAGAAAAATGGAATATAACTTAAGAATAATTTCCTGGAAAACTAAATTCCAGTTGTCGTCGCTAGAATCGGGCGATCGATGGAAAAATTAATCAAGCTTTGCGCTCGACTACTAATAATCTATACGATTTTTCTTTATAGAGTTCGATCAAGGCGAACCCTATTGAAACACGAAACGAGAAGAAAAAGAAATGACGTGTTGCGAATTGACGTCATTTACATTACTTACACGCAAGTAACGTTCACTTATTTCATTTAGCTTTGGTTCCAATTTACTCGATCTTCGTCGTTTCGTTCATATCTTTCTTAACTCGAAGCCGAAAGCTTCTCGAACGTCTAATTGCTCCCTTCGATTACTAACACGATTTATTGAATCATTTTTATTCATTTTCCTCGCAGGAAATTTTCGGAAAACAAGTTCGACTTTGCCGAACTTTTATTCATGTCACTCAACGCACGTGACATTCATTAGTAGAAGTCCTTCTCGCGTTGGGGATCCCCTTTCGAAATCATTTCAAAATAACGTTTCTTAAAAAACGTCTAAATTCTCGAAGAACCGGAAAATTCTTAGGTTTCAAGTCTACGTTCTCATTGAACCGAGAAAAATTCCTAAAATCCGGCTACATTCTTGTATCCGCATAATTTTCATAAAAAGGAAATTATCGCGCAAATAATTTCACATAAGACAGTACTTGTACTATCACATAATCACGTAGAGTATAAAAATTATACTTTTGTAAAATTCTCATTTTTAAAACACAACTCATTCTCATTCTCAATTTTACTGAATTCTTGCTCATAAAATTTCTTATTTAAAAGAAATCTCATCATAAAATTCTTTTTTTTTTTTTACTTTCCTCGTTGAGTCGACGTAGCGGGCGGTTGAGTTGACATCTACGTTCCCAATCTTAGTATTAGAGTTTAACTCTTATCTTATACTTGGAAAGACGACTCTGATCCAGAGTATATACAAATACCGTGTCTTATGACTCGAAAGAAGACTCGATATAGAGTACGAATGAATACTCTATACTATTACTCGAAGGAAGACTTGCATAAAAATACCACTCTGTGATATTACTTAAAGGAATGACTCGTATTAGAAAAAAATAGATGACTCATAACCAGAGCAGGAAACAATTTACTGCTCCGTTACCACTTAGTGGTATTACTGAAAGAATAACTCAGTCTAGAAGACTGACTCGCGACCAGGGCAGAAAATGAACTTCTGCTCAGATACCACCTTGTGGTATTACTAAAAGAATAACTCATACTAGAAAATTGACTCGAACTAGAAGATTGACTCATAGTCAGAGCAGGAAGACAGACCTTGCTCTGATACCACTCTGTGGTATCACTAAAAGAATAACTTATACTAGAAAAGAATGACTTATGATCAGAGCAGGAAAACAGACCTTGCTCTGATACCACTCTGTCACAGCCCCAAATCCCGAGGGACGGCAGAAGCCGGGGTGCGACTGGGGTTGGATTAAAGAAGCGGGGAAGAAGGGGGCTAACTGACTAATCATACATGAAAGGCATCAATTAAACCATGAACAAGACTTGAATATAATAAAGAAAGAGTTAATCGCTAAGAATTACTCGACAAAAGTACACAGTAGAAACTAAGTTCAAATTTACAGACTTAACTACAGTGAATTGTTCAAAAGGTACATTTTAAAGATTTAGAGTTCTGCAACGGAAGAGTTCTAACTAAAGCATCCTATCTTTCAACTCAATATCAACCGTTGCCGCTCACCGTCGCTTCAACCAGCACATTTAGAAAATAATGCAGGGCTAAGTACAAACGTACTTAGTGGGCACGATGCCGAAATCATAATCATAAGTATAGATAAATATGGCATTTCATAATTGTAGCACATCGGGGTTTTATTGAAAAGAGGCCCGTGTCTACTAAACATTTTCTGACTTATTTTCATAACTTACTCGACCGAGTATTTTCTGGTATGCGATGTTCAATCTTGACCAATTCTCATTCACCGTGGCTGGTACCCCTCAACAGGATATCACATACACCACAGGTTACAAAGTGCACTAACTCTGGAAAGTACTTAGCAGCTAACTCAGAGCCGATCGTTAGTTAACCTAGTTAGATTAACTCTAAATCTGGAAAACACGAATGTTGACTCAGATAGGTATAAGAGAACTCACATAAAACATAAAACAGTTCATGCCATAATATTACTTTGAAAACACAGATATCAAAGCGATAAAGAAAGATTTTCCGAGCATTGCTCGTTTTATTTTGTATATAAAAGCCCACCTCGTAATACAGAACTAAAAGCACTAGCTTCCAATCCTCGGATCTTCCGTCCTTTCTTTACTGCTGGATTTCTCCTTCATCATAAAATAATAATAATACTTAAGAATCGATTCGTAAAGATAATCGATCAAAGAAACTCGAAAAAGGTTTTAGTTGTTTCATTCTTTAGGCATTTGCACGCTTAGTAGTTTCATTTTACTTTAACGGGAACGAGACTCGAACAAATCCTGTTTAGAACTCGAAAGGTCTCATACTCGACTCTTAGGTCAGTAGAGAAGGTAGTCGGTAACTTAATACGACTTAAAAGATTATAAGGAACTAAGTTGGAAAGAATCAACTTAGGAAAATTACGTTTTAGTTCATTAAACGACTTATGAAATTTCTCACTTACTACTTCTTTATTTGAACGGATAAGAGATAAGATCTCGACTGGTTTTATTACTCAAGGCCCTGTACTTGACTCTAGGGTCAGTAGGAAGATATTCGATAGCTATTACGGCTTAAACGATCGAAAGAAACTAAGTTGTGAACGAAACAACTTAGGAGAATTGAAACTGAAATTTTACTGCGCAAAACAGTGACTCTGGAGACTGCCCAGAACAGAGGATTTGGAAACAGGGGATGAGCTTAGTACCGTTGGAAAATTTGGGATGTCTAGTTTATGCTCCAATTTACGGATCGCAAATCCGATAAACGAGCTAAACGTTATTACAGTTTCCGGAGAGGGTCGCAAAACTGCCGCGATAACCCTAGTTGCTCGATAGATTCGACGTATAACGTCTTAGGTTCGTTCTAAGCTCTCGTATTTGCTTTCTTTAGAAACTGGACCCTCAAGGCAGTCATCACGTACTCCCGTACGTGACGAACTCTTTCTCAAAACTCGCTCAATAGCACGACGTTCTAAACGTCGGCTTTCAACTAACAATTACTAAACCAACAATTTATGAAATTCGCGTTCTAGTTCTCGACTATAACTATAGCTCATATTATATTAGCTCGAATGCTCATGACATCAACTACAAAGTTGTTCTCAAGTCCATCATAGACAATAATATCAAATTAGAATTCTCAAACGACTTCTCGGTTATTAGTTACGTCTAGTTGTTCGTCTCTTATGAACTTTTCAAAGTTGTCGGATTTCGTTCAAATTTTACGACGTTAAACTACATCTAACGAGAATCACTTTTATGCATACAAACATTTCATAACAATATTATATTTCAACTTATAACGTGTTCTTCGTCTCTTACATTCCAATAAATATTTTTAGAAAAATCTAATTAAATTCCCATAATCAATTGACATCAACTACAACATAATTCCATCATCAATTCAACAATTAAATTCAACACATGAAAACCCCCAAATTCTTAGTAATTTTCGGTATTTATATATATGTTAAGAGAGTGATTTTCTTCTCCAACTAACACCATTTATTCATTAATCATCCTATTATAACAATAATTAATCAATTGCAAATCCAATTTCATCTAACATGCATAAATCCCCAAATTCAAACTCAAACCCTAAATCGGTTTTCACAAAACATGGGGCTTTCGATTCTTCTTTGTTCTAATCACTAATTAAGCACCTCTTAAGCATGAATCTATCATCAATTGAAGAAATCCAAAAATCCTACAAATAACCCTAAATTTTCGGTAAAGACATAAAGATTAGGGTTCTTGTTTTTGTTCAATTTTAATCCCTAATTATCCTATCTAACACATCTAATTTCATTAATTCAAGATCGAATCATCTAAATCAATACTCTAATTTTCGATCAAGAAGAAAAATAAAAAGATGGGGAATCCAATTGGATCGGAGTATGGAGGAGATGATTACCTTGATAATTAATAAAGAAGGAATTAAGTTTTAATGGTTGGATGATGACTTGTGGTTTTTCCTCTTCAAGAACTTCAAGCTTCAACAATGGAGATGAAGAAAAGAAAATGGGAGAGGGAGAGAGTGATGCTGCCGAGATTTATGGTGTGGGAGGGAGAGTGAGATGAATTTAAATGTTAACTTATGTTATAAGATAAGAGGTGTAAAGTAGGAATAGTAATACATTAGGTGTCACCTTTAATAACATTATAAAAATGAAATATCTATTAATGTGAGAGGTATGAGGTCGGTCTAGGGTGAGGAAAAAAGAAAAATACGCGCTTTTCCGGCGCGATCCGACGTTACGGAAATCGAACGACGAAAAATATCGCTCGGCACAAAATCGTCGCGATCCGATTCGACCGAAAATTTTAACGTACGAAACTTAATCGGAAAATAAATTTATAAAATTTATTTTGACAAAAACTCAGGACGACACAGTCCGAGTTTCGTCCGGAAAATCATAAAAACGAACTTTCTCGGGCGAGTTCGTATCGCGATTTCGTGAATGTAAAAATCAGACGGTTTTCCGTTCTGAGTTCACGAACTAAAAACTTTTCGTACGCGCTAACCCTAAATACAGTAGTCGTCTAGCTGACTTCCGTAATTTATTTTCGGAAACGGATTCGACCGTTAGTCTTAGAATTCAAAATCGTAAACTTAGGCGTGCAAAGCCATTTATTTAATTAACTTTAAAATTTTAAGATCGTAAGGAATTTACGGGGCATTACACATCAAGTCCATAATTGATGACTCAACAGTTCCAAAAGAAGAAGGTAATAGCCAATGTTCCCAACTACCGAGATATCATTCCAGATACATCTAAAATATCAGAAGTCTAAGGGAGATACAGAAGATGGTGCAACATTATGGCAATGGCCTCTATGGAGTACCAAAGGATTTGCAGAGGATATCAATGATGCTGGATGAAATCAAAACCATCCTCGCTATATCCAAACGCGAATAGAGAAGCTGGAGCAGCAACCCGTTCCGGTCGACTCAAAAGGAATCCTTTTATCAATGAACCCACCTATCCAACAACGGTGGAAGAAGTAATGAGGGATCCACGAAGTGAAGCTCTTGCAAGAATGCTTCGAGGTGAAAAATCATGAATCACCCCAAAAGACTCAATCTTGAAGATCTACAGGAGTTGGCAGAATCCTTTGCCAACCTAAAAGTGGTCGATCTGAAGATGAATTAGCACGACCACCAGTTGTTTGCAACTCAAGGACATCGAGGACCACAGATGGCAAACCCCGAGAGGCAACAAACTCACGATGAGCATATGAGAGATGCTCGTGACTATCATGTCGGAGCAATATTTTATCCAGTTATACTAGATGATGCTCACATAAAGGTTAGAAGAACAAGAAGAAGACAACCTAGACTGCAGGATACACACCTGTTGGAAAGGTTACCTTGGATCTTATTCATCCATATGGTGTAATGCTTGACATCGATGAAGTCAACTTCATAGATCGAGAATCTGTAATAGATGAATAAGCTTCAGCCATGAGGATCGCAGCAGCAATGCTCGATCTTGACCAAGACGGGTTTATTGAAATCCTTGAGACAAGTCTCGCAGGAGTGGTACAGATAGCATGGGAAGGTATTCCGATGGAAACCAAATGTCTATGCTTCACCGACATCAATTTCTTCACTAAGATGATTAAGAATATGGCGATACTCATCAAAAATCATTTCCTTGGAAAAGGATATTTTGAAGGATACGATGAAGAGAAAAAGAAGAAATACTTGATGGCATTGTATAATTTGAGACTTGCAGTCTTGAATCAACAAACGCTCAACAATTTTCTGCAACTCTTCACCCTTTATCAGCACCAATCAAAAGTTGATGAATGGATGGCCTTGGAGATCTTTTTTCTGAAATTTCCAAGCCCATGGAAGGAGATACTAATTCGAGATTACAAACCAGGGGATCTCGAAAATGTAGCAAAGAGGATGTCATATGTACATCAAAAGCTCTCAGAGTGGTGTCAGCAAGCCACAACTTTGAAAAACATTAAGAAGTTGATGAGAATCAACAAAGCAACTCCTCTAGGATGTGATGACAATGATCTGCCAACGATCATTGGAGGTGAACCATCAAGGCTGAAAAGAAGTAAAAAGCACAGATTTCAGCCATATTACAAAGGTGGAAAACAAAGAAGAAGTTCTTGAAAACCAAGAACAATGTGGACGCGACACAAGGCAAGATTCCACAAATCTGGCCAAAGGAGCGGTCCAAACAGGTTTTCATCTCGGGGATCTAATAGATTCCAAGGACAGACACCAGCGAAGAAGACTTTCAGATGAACTCACACAAGAGACAATGAAAGTTTTAAAGATTGCAACTGTTGGACTTGCGGTGCTAAGGGACACATTTCAACAAATTGTCCCGAAAATGAAAGAAGAGGTATCAAAAAATTCGAGTGAACACCAGACATCGAGGATGCCATCTACTACCAAGAACTAATACAAGTATATCGGTTCGAAGATATACCCTCAGACAAGAGTATATACGAGCAAGAGGAAATGTTCAGTGAAGAAGATTCGGATTGGTCTAATGGATCTTCGCAATCTGAATTCGACTGACGCCGAGGTTGTTCATCAAGAAAGCGAAGATAGTGATATGAACCTCAGCACACGAGGAAGACTCGAATAAAATGGCAAACGATAGAGATCCCAAAACCTCTGAATCAATTTCTCGAAGTGAATTAGATGTACGGTTGTTTTCTAAAACCCAGCGATAAGACGACACAGCAACTCGGGGACGCTGAATGATACAAAACGAGGGATGATTGACTCGTTGATTCGTCGGATAATGAACTAGTTTTGGCAAAACCAAAAAGAATTCGAGATCTCTCAAGAGAGAATATAATTCACGAAATATATTAATCAAAGGTGCTTAAAAACAGCGTCTTACAATGCCTATATATAGGCGAAAATAAAAACCTAGTCTATGAAGGAAACAACTTAATGGATGGGCTTAAATAATAATTCAACTAATTAATCAACTAAACAAGCCCAAAAAATAACGAAAATAATACTAACACTAATGGACTCAACTAAACGAAATTAAATAAATAAAGTCTTCAAAACAAAACAAATATTAACAAGTCTTCAAACTTGAACCCACTCGCACATGATAAAATTAACATAATTTGGGCCATTTAACTCGCCAACTTCAATGGGTTTCTTCATCAACTCTTGATTCCAAACTTCTTGAATTAAACCCATCAAGCTCTCCTTGAACTTCTTGACTCGAGATCTTGTAACTGGTCCAACAGGAACATGCACCGGATCTTGCACCAACGACGATCCTTGGACTCCATCATTCCCCTCCTCTTGAAGAGGATTTGTCTTCAAATCCAAGGCGTCACCTACATCAAAAGGACACAAGTCAGTAACATTAAAAGTAGCACTCACATTATACTCACCGGGTAAGTCCAACTTGTAGGCATTATCATTGATGCGCTCCAAAACTTGGAATGGACCATCACCTCGAGGAAGTAGCTTAGATCTTCGCTGCAATGGAAACCTCTCCTTGCGCATATGCAGTCACACCCTATCACCGGGTTCAAACACCACTTTACAACGCCCTTTATTTGCTTGTTTGGCATACTGCTCAGTGCGTCGCTGGATGTTCATCCTCGCATTCTCATGAATCTATTTCACAAAATCAGCCCTTTTCGGCCATCAAGATAAATGTGTTTATGCTCAGGTAAAGGAGACAAATCTAAAGGAGTCAAAGGGTTAAAACCATAAACAATCTCAAATAGCGAAAACTGAGTAGCAGAATGAACAGATTGATTATATGCAAACTCAACATGCGGCAAACATTCTTCCTAAGACTTAATATTCTTTTTACTTATAGCACGAAGTAAAGTAGACAATGTTCTATTTACTACCTCGGTTTGACCATCAGTTTGTAGATGACAAGTAGTAGAAAACAAAAGCTTAAACCTAACTTACACCTCAAAAACTTTGAATCCCTATCAGAAACAATAGTCTTAGGCATTCCATGCAATCTAACAATCTCTCTAAAGAACAGGTCGGCGATATGAGATGCATCATCAGATTTATGACATGGGATGAAATGTGCCATCTTAGAAAACCTATCAACCACAAAAAAAATAGAATCACTACCACGCTTAGTCCTAGGCAAACCTAACACAAAATCCATAGAAATATCAATCCAATGTGCAGTAGGAATAGGCAATGGTGTATACAAACCATGGGAGTTTATTCTAGACTTAGCTTGCTTACATGTAACACATCTATCACAAATTCTTTCAACACCATGCTTCATATGAGGCCAAAAGAAATGCTCATGCAGAACAGCTAAAGTCTTAAATGCCAAAATGCCCCATAAAACCTCCACCATGAGACTTAAGCAACAACAAATCATGTATAGAGCACTTAGGAACACACAACTTATTCTTTCTAAAAAGATAGTTATCATGCCTAAAATAATCACCACTAGTAGATCGCTCACATGCTCGATAAATCTCACCAAACTCAGCATCATGCTCATACAAACTCTTAAGACACTCAAAACTAAGCAACTTAGCATCTAAAGTAGAGATCAAGGCATACCTCCGAGAAAGTGCATCAGCCACAACATTCTCTTTACCTTGTTTGTATTTGATGACATAAGGAAACGTCTCAATGAACTCCATCCACCTCGTATGCCTCTTGTTCAGCTTATTCTGACCCTTCAAATGCTTCAAGGACTCATGGTCAGTGTGAATAACAAACTCCTTAGCCCCAAAGTAGTGTTGCCACGTTTTGAGGGCTCTCACCAACGCGTACAACTCGTTATCATTCGTAGGATAACTCAATGTCGGTCCATTGAGCTTCTCGCTGAAATACGCAACGGGCCTTCCTTCTTGCATCAAAACCGCACCAATACCAACACCAGAAGCATCACATTCAATCTCAAAAGATTTAGAAAAATTAGGAAGAGATAATACCGGGGAATGTATTAGCTTATGCTTCAAAAGCTGAAACGCGTCTTCTTGTGCTTTTCCCCACTTGAACTCCACACTCTTCTTGATAACTTCCGTCAATGGTGCTGCCACACTGCTAAAATGAGGTACGAACCGCCTATAGAAGATAGCAAGCCCATGGATACTTCTAACTTCTCCAACATTCTTCGGTGTCGGCCACTCTTGAATAGCTCGTATCTTCTCTTCATCAACCTGTACACCCTGTGCACTAACAACAAAACCAAGGAACACAAGCTTGTTTGTACTAAAGACACACTTCTTAAGGTTAGCATATAACTTCTCTTATCTAAGTGCATCCATTACAGCCTTCAAATGCTCAACATGCTCATCATGACTCTTACTATAAATAAGGATATCATCAAAATAAACCACAACAAATCGACTTATAAAAGCACGCAAAACATGATTCATAAGACGCATAAAAGTACTGGGTGCATTAGTCAAATCAAAAGGCATAACCAACCACTCAAACAAACCAAGTTTTGTTTTAAAAGCAGTTTTCCACTCATCGCCCTCCTTAATCCTAATCTGATGGTATCCACTACGCAAATCAATCTTGGAAAACACACAAGAACCATGCAACTCATCAAGCATATCATCTAAACGAGGAATAGGAAAGCGATATTTTACCGTGATATTGTTGATGGCTCTACAATCACAACACATTCTCAAAGATGAGTCCTTCTTTGGAATGAGCAAAACCGGAACGGCACAGGGACTCATGCTCTCTCTCACGCGCCCATTCACCATCAAATCTCCGATTTGTCGATCCAACTACTTCGTTTCCTCAAGGCTGGTCCTATAAGTTGGTCGGTTGGGAATGACAGCTCCGGGAACAAAATCAATTTGATGCTCTATCCCACGAATTGGTGGTAAGCCTGGTGGAATCTCGTCGGGAAAGACATCATCATATTCCTACAAAACAGAACTAACAGAAGGGGGTAGAGAAGAGAAATCATTATCAATATGCAAAATCTCCTTGTACAACAAATCTCTCGGTCTGGCCAGAAATGAATTATGCGCCAACTCGCACTCCATTTTTGGCTCGACCAAATCCTTGGACTTCACCTTGTCCGCCTCTTTTTGCATCTGCATTTGATCCTCATAAACTTATTTAGGAGTAAGAGAAACAAGTGATACCTTCTTCTGCTTATACTCAAAGCTATATTTGTTGGTGAAGCCATCATGAGTAACTCGCCTATCGACCTGCCACGGATGTCCCAACAAGATGTGACTCGCCCGCATTGGAATCACATCATACAACACCTCATCTTTATACTTCCCAATGCGGAAAGAAACCTTCACTTGCTTCACCAGTCTAATAACGTCGGACGCATTCAACCACTGCAATCGATACGACTTGGGATGCTTCACCGCGATCAGCCCCAATCTCTCAACCATTTCTGCACTAGCCACATTCGTGCAACTTCCCCAATTAATGATGATGCTTTACACCTTATCTCGAACATGGCACCTCATATGAAAGAGGTTCTCTACCTGCTCTCTCTCTCATCGGGTTGAGTTTGGGCACTCAAAACCCTCCTAGTTACGAACAACTGCCCAACAGGAGGTAAAATCTCCTCAGCTTCTTTGTTTGGACTCCTCCAAAGCTGGCATCTCTGGATCACGATCCTTATCATCGGTCACCACTTCACCATCATCTCTCAAGATCATGATTCTTTTATTCGGACACTCACTCATGATATGCCCAAATCCTTGACACTTGAAGCACTTCCTATCTCAATTTCGTCTATCAGGGGTTGCTGGTTTGGTTAGCTAAATTGGAAGTCTCAACTCGGGGTTTAAAGAACGGCTTCTTCTCCTATGTCAGTGGCGCCTCCTTTTTTCATTGGTTCCTTTTTGATGAGGAACCACTAGAAGGTGACTGGGATTACCTCCAACTGGCCGGACTCTGTCTCTGATTGCTGTTGTTGTTGCCCCTCCTCTTGAGCTGACTCTCTATCTTTATGGCCATGTGGACCATGTCCTCCAACTCAACATAGTGCTGCAACTCCACTTTATCTCGAATGTCCCACTGCAAACCAACTAGAATTCTCGCCATAGTCGCCTCACGTTCATCCACAACATTGGCTCGAATCATGGCTATCTCCATCTCCTTAAAGTACTCGTCCACAATTCTACTG
The DNA here is from genome assembly GCA_029490685.1 of Schizonepeta tenuifolia. NCBI lineage: Eukaryota > Viridiplantae > Streptophyta > Magnoliopsida > Lamiales > Lamiaceae > Schizonepeta > Schizonepeta tenuifolia. The sequence goes on along the minus strand of CM055957.1, from coordinate 76,402,849 downwards.
CCTTGCTTCAAATTCTGCAACTTGTTGTAAAGCTCTTGGTAATAATGTTTTGGAACAAAACGCTTCCTTATCACAACCTTCATTTCACGCCAAGTCTCAATAGGTAGCTCTCTATTTCTCTGTCGACTAGTCACCAACTGATCCCACCAAACAAGTGCATAATCCGAAACCTCCACCGCTGCCAACTTCACCTTCTTTATCTCTGAATAGTTATGGCAGTCAAACATAAGCTCCACCTTTCTTTCCCATTCAAGGTACAACTCTGGATCATTTTTCCCTTGGAAAAAGGGAATGTTCATCTTGATGTTGCCCAGATAGTTATCTTGGGCGTTTCTATCGCCGCCTCTATGCCAACTGCCCTCATCATCTTCATCAAACTCAGTATCCTCCACATAGTCATCATACTCAGTACGGCCTCCTCTGCCACCACGTCTTCTGTCACCTCGACCTCGATTGGAATTGGTCTCTCTGGTCTGAGACTGCTTAATCTGGTAAAGTCTGTCATATACCTCTTCTATTTTTTATTCTAACATCCTCCCCAATTCTGATGTAAGTGCCTCCATCAGTAATTTCACCTTTGGATCGCCAATAGGCTGGTCCTCCGTATCTAAAACCTGTTTACCATCTTTTGACATCTTGACAAGAAACAAAGGTTAGTAAAACAGAATCCTCACCACCTCACAAGCACTCATGTATCACTCAATTATGGCTCTTTTCACTCTAATAATCTCACCTCTCTTGCCTTTTTCCACTCAAATTCTCTCTCAAAGAATCGAACCCTCTCAATCTACCACTTGAATTCACTACCAACAAATAATGAAACAACCAGAACACAGGAAACTGGAACTAAGAACAGAATGACAAGAAGAAACGGAAACGGATGGCTCAAAAACGTACTGCACTGAAATTGTACCAAACGACTCTACACGACCCAAGAAACCCGAAAAACACTACAAGACTCAACCAAAAAGTCGAAAAAAGTGCACGTAGAAACTGCTCCAAAAGACTCTACACGACTCAAAGAACCCAATGGAAAAAATTGCCCACAATGAATTTCGGAAAATTTTGTACTCTCTCGGAACATAGATTTCAAAAATGTAAAGAACGAGACCAGATTCTAAACAGTCCGCCTTTGGCGACCAGTTTTAGTCGGAAACAGATTTTGGATATGAATGAGTGTGGGCGATAAGTATTATGATGTATTGTGTGTATATGATATGGTATGTAAGAGTCGTATGGAGGTTTAGAATAGATATGCAAAATATCGAAAGATATAGGAGATATGATCGTATATGGATGGAATATATGGTATGGATGATATGGGAGGTTATCTATGGTAAGTGTATAAAGATATGGATGTAATATATGGAAAGAGAGATAGGACGGATATATATATAGTAAGTTATGGAGACGATATATGGAAATAAACAAAAACTGGACGCGAACTTAGACACGACACAGATCTGGATGACTTTTGTTTTTTTTTTGACGATGAACACGAAGAACAGAAAATGAAAAACTGGACAGAACGACAAGGATGACACTGGACAGACAAAAAGACGAAAAAAAAATGAAGAAACCTGGATACGAAACGTGGCTCCTGATGCCAAAATGATATGAACCTCGGCACACGCGAAAGACTCGAATAAAATAGCAAACGATGGAGATCCCAAAACCTCTGAATCAGTTTCTCGAAGTAAATTAGGCGTACGGTTATTTCCTAAAACCCAACGATAAGATGACACAGCAACTCGGGGATGCTGAATGACACACATTGAGGGATGATTGACTCGTTGATTCGCCGGATAATGAACTCATTTTGGCAAAACCAAAAGGAATTCGAGATCTCTCAAGAGAGAATATAATTCACGAAGTATATTAATCAAAGGTGCTAAAAAACGGCGTCTTACAATGCCTATATATAGGCGAAAACAAAAACCTAGTCTAGGAAGGAAACAACTTAAAGGATGAGCTTATAATAATAATCTAACTAATTAATCAACTAAACAAGCCCCAAAAATAATTAAATAAATACTAACACTAATGGACTCAACTAAACGAAAGTAAATAAATAAAGTCTTCAAAACAAAACAAATATTAACAAGTCTTCAAACTTGAGCTCACTCGCACATGATAAAATTAACATAACTTGGGCCATTCAACTCGCCAACTTCAATGGGTTTCTTCATCAACTCTTGATTCCAAACTTCTTGAATTAAATCCATCAAGCTCTTCTTGAACTTCTTGATTCGATATCTTGTAACTGGTCCAATAGGAACATGCACCGGATCTTGCACCAACGACGATCGTTGGACTCTATCAGATAGAACTGGCTTTTCAAGCCAGACACTTATCTCGCCAGAAATGATGGATAAAATTATGAAGAGGAGCCTGATTATACAAAATTATCAAGGCTTCACAGCAGAAGCTTTAGACCAAGTTCTTAGGAACTTTAGTCTAAAAAGTAGGAGACAACACACCGTCTATGGTATTACTAGACGAGAAATGTCCCTTCCAATCGAACTAATTGGAAATCAAGTGGAGATGCAATTGATTCCAGCCGATGATATTAGAGCTGAACTGGCTAAAATGAAGCCAGAAGTTGCTGAGAAGATGAACTGGATTCACATCGGAGCAATCCAATTGGTGCTCAAATCTACTATATTTTTAGGAGTAGATGCACCAATCGATATCGCAATATGCGATAGACGAGTCAGAAGTTTAAAAGATTTTGTTATGGAAACAATTGCAGGGAATCTTTGTGATGGGCAGGTTGTGGGGATTATTGACGAGCCCATATTCTGTGCTCTTGTCGTGTGTGTTTTAGGTCTAGATCGAGTCTGTTTTAGTGTCTTTTGTGTCTGTTTTGTGTCTGGGAGGACACTTGAGTTGGCAGGGTAAGGAAAGGCAGATTTTGGGCAAGACTGGAGTTAAAATATGCAAAAAGAGAAGGAACTGGCGATACGAGGCAATGACCATAGTAGCCGTGCTCGTGGCTCAAGCTACCGAGGGCATAAGTCCAAATCAAGATGAAGAGCTGCTCCACTTTCAGTGGTATGGTCAATCTAGACGTTTGCGTGTTTCACTCTAAAAGGCAAGGTGCAGACTACCGTGGGCAAGAGATGGCAGAGAGACTGAGGAAGGCAGAGTGCAGAGCTTGGGCAACGGCGCTGGCACGTGAAGATGCAGCTGTTAGAGTCCTATAAGGAAACAAATTCCTTGCGGTACAAGATTGCGATCAAAGTTTCCTACTACAGCAGCAACACTATTTTGGCGATAAGGAAGGAGATCTTTCCAACCTTATCCATCGAGCTTTACATGGAAGCAGCCGGCCCGTTCTCTAGAAGGCCCGTTTGTGGGTTTGCCCTAGTTTTTGTACTCTATAAATACATGCATGCATGCGAGGCGCAAGATACACTTTTTCAGCTTTTATTTCTTTAGTATTCCGCAGCAAACAATTTATGCTTTTATTCTTAGATACAATTTACATTGATTGTTAAGTCCCAATAGGGCGAACTTCTTTTGCATATCGTTATTAATTCAAGTATGTTTTTCTATATCTCTTTTGCTTTCGTTATTTACTTTATGTCTAGCTAAGCCTTTAAATCCAGGTTTAGGATAGATGATATGATGTATAACTTGTAAATCTCGTGAGGTCTAAGTGTTCTTGATAGTTGCATAAGTGTGTTCCCGAAGCATTGGGCAACGATTCCAAAGAAGTTCGGTGGTCACAGGTAACTCGGAAGGCCAATGAGCCCTGAGCACATACGGATTCCTACATCGCAGGAGGGTTATCAAGTGCTGGTCGCAATTGCCTTACGTTCCTCGAGAGCGGCAAGAGCAGGTTGTAGTCTTGGCCTAGACCTACAAAGATGTGTCAATGCTGGAGAAAGCCGGAAGAGAGGTCCTCGTATCTCACCCGTTGCCGGAGTGGGCCCATCTAGAACCAAATGCTGCTTGACCAACATGCGCCTTATAAAGGTGGAATGCCTGGGGACTTTTGGGCAAGCAAGAGGATTGGCTAGGGTATGCCTGTCAAGACGTAAACGTAAGGATGAAGCTGGGCGGACTATGTAGCGTACGTGGCGACGTGACAGTGGGGACCCTGCATAGTTTTAGCCTATAACCACTAACATACATGTGCAACAAATATCTTTGAACCGATGATCGAGATAAAGTTATACTCATTGATTCGAAACCTAAATCTGGATTATTTTTATTACTGATCTTTTTGCTTGTCAAGTTACAGTTATTTACTTTCAGCAGTTTGCCAAAGGTGATAGTGACAGTTACTCAAGGCCATAGTAGATAGATACTCAACACAATCTTTTTGTGACCCAACCAGAGATTATCGCGAGCAACTCCTTGTGGGATCGACCCTGTACTTGCCAATTAGTTGTTCCTAGGGGTAGGCATAGGAGTGAAATCCAAATTGTATTATGTCGCAGCTTAAACGACGGCTGCGTCAATTATATATCCCAAGATTGCATATAATCTTAATGACGTCAGTTTCAGCAAGGCCCTGACTCTGTATCAAGATTTTAAACGTAAGGATCTATTGGAAGAAGGAAATAGACCTTACTCTATTACATATCAGGTGTCATATGCATTTTTCAACTCACATCATACTGAGTTATTTTTGGGAAAACAGTTCATCGAGATACCAGATACAGTAAAACCTCTATAATTTAATACTCTATAAATTAATAAACTCTTTAATATAATAAATTTCTCCGGTCCCGACTCGGGTCCTTGTATAAAATCATCAAATTCGATAAGATAATAAGATAATAAATTTTTGAAAAGTCCCTTTATAAATGTATAGGTCCCATTAATACTATAAATTAATAATTCTTAAATATTACAATTGTTAATATCATGCTAATTTACTAAAATATAAAACTATTATTATTTGTTTTTTCTTAAAATTTAAATCTAATTGGATTTCATCCCTAACTTTTTTAATTGCACTTAAAAGTTCCGGTTTCGAGTTCTCTAGCTACAATAAAAAGTTGTGAAGAGTTGTTGTCGCGTTCAAAGCTTCCTTTCGCGTGACTGGTTCCAACGGTGTTGAATTATCTTCAACTTCATCATTAATAGGATCATCAATAATGTCAGCAACAATTTCTTTTAAACGTTGAACTTGTGAACATTCATCATTTTCACTCGGATAGTCCAACGAGTTGTTGACGTCCATTTGATTGCGATAACCGACATCCTTAATCATATTCTCAAGTTCATGCAGGCCTTCTTTAAAACTTGTCTCACTTAAGTCGCTTGAGATTGCCTCATTTGTACATGAATATGTATATTTGTTACAACGAATTGGATGATGCATGAATATATTAATGAAACATATATATGAATTCATTTATTATAATACAAATGAATACTAAATATAGTGAATTTTCTGAATTTAAAAAATCATTATTTTAATTAATAAAATATTAATTTATCGATATATTAATGTCTCTCCAAATTAATAAATTTTTATGGTCCCAAGGGTATTAATTTATAGAGGTTTTACTGTATATTCAAAAAGGTGACGAGGGCGGTTTGTCCTGATAGAATGGCGATCCCTCGATTAAGAGAGACTGACATTCAAATAAGAGATAAGGAAGTCATAAGACATGACCAAAGTTTCAGGCTAAATGCAGGAATATTATCTTTCCAAGGTGACAGAATTATGTCACAGCCGTTTGGAAGGAATCTAATTCAAGATTCCTTTCCTCAAACATCCCGGAGCAGAAAAGTGGTAATTCTGCAATGCCCTGAAGGATGGAGAGGAGTTACAGTCAGATTTGACACTACAAGATGGGAAACCAACTTCTCTTGTAATGTCTTATATTATCTGCAGCAACCAGAGCTCAACCATTATAAAGGAACCCTTGAAATAGGGGGAATTCAATTGGAGATCAAAGAAAGAGCGGAAGAAACTCAACACCAGGAGAAACTGGGAGAAACTCAACACCAGGAGAAATATCAACTCTGAAAAAATGAAGGTTGATGTTTCGGGGAAATACCCGCGCGTGTGGGCGATGCCAAGCGCTGATGGACACGAAGTTAAGAGGTGGTATGAATTCGGGGCATCAGCCTTAGTCTATACTACATCACCATCATTTACGAAGATCAAGGGTCTACCAAAATGGATCCAAGAAGCTGTGTATGATGCCTAGGCTAACAATCCATTGCTTAGCCGAGGAGATATAATGGAGTAATACTTTATCATTGCAGCTCCAGAACCAGCAGGAAAAGGTAACCATGAAGGCTTTCATTACATAAGGCTCAGGAGACCTGATACCAGTGCTTTAAGAAGAATCAAGGCACTAATGGAGGAAGGGACTACACTATGATGAACCCATATTTGTGTCCATGTTTGCTTTTATTTTTCTTGTGTTTTTAGTCTTTATCTAGTTAAAGTGTGTTTGGGAGGACACAAAGTCGAGAGATGATGTGCAGGGAAGAACAGGTGGGATCTTGGGCAAATTCGGTGGAAAATCTGTTGTTGAGATACTGAAATGGCGATACGATGCAAATGGGCATAGGGCTGGAGGCTTGTAGCTGGGCAACAACGTTTTATACACTCTACAAGTCAGGAAGTACCTCCCCGTATCCTTGAAGCCAACAGACAGAGTACCCGGAAGAGCCAGGATCTTGGGCAACACAGGAAGCAAAACAGGATGCAGACATCGAGGGCAAGAAGCGAGTCGGACCAGTAGCAGATTTTTTTTCCTTCAAGGAAGAGGATAAGGATCGAATCTTTCTTTTCTTATCCTAGCCGTGCCTAATCAAAGAAGATATCTACCAAGCAAGGAAAGAGAATCGTGGCTGCATGGATGAGAGAGACGGCGGATGTGATATGCATGGGAAGAGTCCTTCTTCAACAAGGAAACTATCTCAACCCTAATTCCATCGCCTATATATATGGCCGATTCCATTATGTAATGTGCCATTTTTATTCAAGTTCATAGCTTAGTTCTGCATTCTTAGTTTGAGAGGAAGAGAGGAAGAAACAAGTCCTACGGACAATTTACTTTCACGTTCGTTTTATATTTTCTGCATTAGTTTAGTTGTTGGCTTGAAGCCAAGACCTTGGTTGCTGATTTACGCTTTTGGGCAGCAACCCTTTCCCAGTTTAATTTTAGTTATGATTTCCTTTATATATTTTTTGCTTTCGTTTAATATTATTGTAGATATCGAAAATTTAATGAAATATTTTATTGATTTTATTATCTTATTTTATCATGGAATCTTATAGATATCCATATTAAAATAAGTTATTTAATTGATAAATATATCTTTATATGGTGATAAATATCTATTTCTTTGGGAACAAGTAAAGGATATACATCAATATTTAAGAGCCAGTGAGATCGCGCCACCTCATCCCTCAAGCCCATGATGGAGCCTAAAAGCCCACCAAGTCCACCATATTTTTCCCTATAAATAGAGGTCTCCACACAACTTTAAATCATACCTAAAAAAATCATCTTCAAGAGCTCAAGAATTGAAGAGAGAAATTCTCTAATATTTCTCTTAGTATTCAAGGTGTCCCGGCGAGATTCAAGACGTTCTTCGTGGGAAGCAACGCATTTTTCGGCGGAAATATCCCAAGTGGTGTTTGATTTGCAAACAAGGCGCAAGTCCTCGACGTCAACGTTATAAAGCTCGACGCTCAACGTTACTTCGGAAACAAGGCGAACGTCCTCTGCATCAACACCATCAACCCCAAAGCTCAAGTCAACGCCATCAACCTCAAAGCTTAAGTCAACATCATCAAAGCACAAAGATCAAAGCTCAACGTTTACTTGGAAGCAAGGCGAAAGTCATCCACGTCAACGTTATAAAGTCTGAAGATCAAGTCCAAGGAGATCTAGAAGACATACTTCCACAATAAATCTCAAAGGACTGCTTGAAGACTGTTCGAGGGTTAAGTGAAGAAAAGAATCGGAGGATCAAATAGAGATTGAACCTGCATATATTTTGAAATTCTTATATTTGTATGCAACCTTGTGTTTATTGAATAAATACATATTTTGTGTTTACAGATTTTAACACAAAATATGTATTTATTCAATAAACACAAATATGATTACAAATATACGAATTTCGAATATGCGCGGGCTCGTCTTTACATTGACTTGACTTTGTAAGCTCCACCATGCTCACCGTCCTTCGAGTGCTATAGAAGCGATTGAGGAATTCTTGCTCCAATTGCCCCCAACTATCAATTGAATTTGGTTGCAAGTCAGCATACCAATCAAAGGCATTGTCCTTTAAGGAACGTACGAACTGTTTCACCATGTGATCTCCATATGTTCCAGCATCATTGCAAGTCTCCACGAAGTAGGCTATATGTTGCTTTGGATTTCCTTTGCCATCAAATTTTTGAAACTTTGGTGGTTGATATCCAATCGGCATCTTCAAGCTTTCAATTCTTGAAGTATATGGCTTGCAATAAGTCCATGAGGATTTGGAGGTCTCTTCGAACTTGTCCTTAATTGTCTTCTTGATGAATGCTTTGAGTTGATTGGCATGCATCGATCCATCGACTTCAAGCTCCTTAGTCGGAGATTTATCACCATCTTTTAACTCCATGAAAAGCTTGGCTTCTTGATCGTCATTTGCTTGTTGGCTTCTTGTATCCAACGTATTTGCCCTTTCCAGCTTTGCGAGTTGAACTTCTCGTTCTTCTAAGCGTTTGGCAAGTCCTTCAGCAAGCTTTGTCAACTTTGCGATTTGCTCCTCAAGAGTTATAGACATCTTTGTTGAAGTTGGCGAAGAGAAGAGATGAGAGGTAGAGATTGTCCCACTGGGCGTGCCAAAATCTGTAAACACAAAATATGTATTTATTCAAATAAACACAAGATTTCATACAAATATAAGAATTTCAAATATGCGAGTTCAATCTCTATTTGATCCTCTGATTCTTCTTTTCAAGTTTGACCCTCGAACGGTCTTCAAGCAGCCTTTGAGATTTTTTGTAGAAGTATGCCTCCTAGATCTCCTTGGACTTGATCTTCAAGCTTTGTAACATTGATACGGATGACTTTCGCCTTACTTCCGAGGTAAACGTTGAGCTTTGATTTGATCTTTGACTTGATAGCTTTGACTTGAGCTTTGAGGTTGATGGCATTGACTTGAGCTTTGTGATTGGTGGTGTTGATGCGGTGGACTTTTGTCTTGTTTCCGAAGTAACGTTGAGCGTCGAGCTTTATAACGTTGACGTGGAGGACTTCCGCCTTGTTTCCGAATCAAACACCACTGATATGATTCCGCTGAAGAACGCGTTGATTCCTACGAAGAACGCCTTGAATCTCGCCGGGACACCTTGAGTATTGAGAGAGAAATCTTGAAGAATTTCTCTATTCAATTCTTGAGCTCTTGAAGACGATTTTTAGGTGTGATTTAAAGTTGTGTAGAGACCCCTATTTATAGTTGTAGGAAGAGAGAAGTTGAGTGGGCTTTGGACTCCATCATGGGCTCTAAGGGCTTAGGTGGCGCGATATCATTGGCTCTTGAATATTGATGTATATCCATTTACTTGTTGCCAAAGAAATAGATATTTATTACCATATAAAGGCATACTTATCAATTAAATAACTTATTTTAATATGGATATCTATAACATTCCATGATAAAATAAGATAATAAAATCAATAAAATATTTCATTAAATTTTCGATATCTACAATTATATCTAGCTAAATTCATTGTTTGGGTTGGATATAGATGAAGTGATCGTAAATTACTCGTTCAAAACTCGTGAGGTCGAATTATGTTAGTTCGTTAATTAATTTTGTTCCCGACACACTTAGGATTAATTCTAGACTTAATTGATATTGACATATGTTTGATCACCATCTAGATATTGATATTAACTCATTAACAGGAATTGGAATTTAACTCGAGAGTGTCTTTCGTGCCCAAGAAGGTAAAGAGTGTTGGAGAGCAGTCGGTATTGACCTACCTCTTGGCTGTTTTGGGTCTGTTTATTCTTAATGCTTGTTGGGCAGCATCGTTACTAAAGTGTCTTCGTGACTTTGTTGGTCAAGAGAGGAGATCTTGCCTTCTCGTCAAGATCTGTAAAATTGGATAGACTAAGTGTGTTTATATCGTGACTTCATGACCTTTAGGGTATAAACTAATCTTTGCACCAATGAATGAGTGATGAGTAATTAGGATCATGGATTCGAAACCCAATCCAAACTCTTTTGTTATTTGATATTTTACTTGTTGAGTTACAGGATACATTGCGGTCAAAACCCCTCTTGTTGAGTTCGATTTGAAGAGCAGATCTATGCCAAGTCCCTTGGGATCGACCCTACTTGCCATTAACTACCATCTTGTTGGGCAAGAGGTATTTATAAATTTATTTGTGCGAAGAGTGTAACGACAGCGCTTCGTCACACTAGTCTCAACTATGCCAGAGGACCTCATCTCAACCAGAAGAGCATGGGGTCTATGGGTCTGTCTTACGGAGATGGACAAAGTCAAGGCACGCTCCAATGAGTATGTAGACCACAAGGCACTACCAAAAGCAAAGGCACCCAGGGCCCCGGGAAAAAAGTAAATTCTCGACCCAGGATAAATGAGTCATGTGACTCTAAGCTGGAAAACCACTCACAAAAAAGAAAACGACAATAGTGGGTTGATAAACAGAAATTACCCACTAAACTACAAGAGGGTAAGGCTACAAGAGGACCACTACCAGGAAAATAGTCATCCACAAGTCACGGGAAACCATACAGGTCGGTTGTCTTCACGCAATAATGGAAGACATGGTGGACCAGCTTCATGAGAGGTCGGCTGTTCTCATGCGACAATGGCAGGACCCGCTTCACGTGAAGAAAAAAGAAGCTGAGGATAAGGAATCCAAGGCAATAATGGAGGATAGGAGGTCACTTCAGACCCCTATATAAACCGAGGCAATTGAAAGCAGAAAATCATCGAAAATTTTCTCACCATCTTCTCTGCTTCATCCGAAATAAACTTAGCAAAGTTTTCTTCTTTTCTTTCCTTTAGCTTTATGTATTCAAGTTCTGCTACCATAGGTAGCTAAACAAGTATGTCTCCTCCCTAAAGGAGATATACTTATGTTGTAATAAGTTTTATATAATTGCTAAATAAAGATCTGGGCTTTTGCTCATCCCTTTCAATATTTATGATTTTCTTTGTGTATCGATGGAGCACCCTACGCCTCAGGTAGGAAACCATCGGTTGCGATCGTGTGGATGGACGAGGTCCCTAAAACTTCTGGCAGAAAAATTCGGCAGCATTACGGTAAAAAAGGTATGAAGTTGATATACGTAAAATTTATTTTATACGGAAGTGTGATGGGCCTGATAGTATTTAATTGATTATCTCCAAATTGGAAAATGGATTTAAATAAGCAAAGTATATAATTGAGAAATTCAGTACTAAAAAAAAAAAAAAAAAAAAACCTCGCATACATGTTCGAACACAAAACACGTATGATTTGCATGTTCATATGGATAATTGCTTGTATTTATTCCCCACAAATTATTATTCAATGTTACTTACATAAAATATTATATTAATCATTAATAAATGGGCCAAGTAGGTATGAGGAGTACATATTTATAGTAGTGGGTATGGGGAGTACATACTATCTCCATAGCGGGTAATATGATTTTCTCTCAAAAAAAAAGTTGAGAAACAACATTTTTATTGCAACGTAAATCACAAATAAATAGTTGTGAATGACAAAAAAAATCATTGTGAATAAAAACATATTCGATGTGAACATAAAATAAATTGGGAAGAAACATTTATTAAATTGTGAAATCACAAAAAAAATAGTAGTGAAATAACAAAAAAAAATCTAATTCCATCTAATTCCAGATCTGCAATTGAAGGTGGTGGCGCCGTCAATTTCAAATCTCTCTCCCTCTCCAAACCCTACAAATGGTGCCCCGTCAAATCCTACCTCTTCAACCAAGACATCGACCAAATTTGTGAATCAGAATATTCCCTCTACTCTTCCCCCTAATCCTCTTCCTCAGCAGATCGGAAGAGCTCGACGGCGTCGGCAGCATCGTCAGAATCTGGAAATTGGTTCTCACTCGTGAGCCTTACAACCGCCACGCCGCCTCCTCCACCGTTTCGAAGGTGCCGAGCCAGTGGCGGCACCTCCCTATGCGGTCGCGTATCTTCGCTGACCACCGCCCCCACGGCTGCTTTCTCACTCCTCTGTAACGCTTAGCCGAACTCTCTCTCTCTCTCTCTCTACTTCTTTGTCTTCGAAGAGCCTCTCTCTCCAACAACCAGTGCAATCCCTTCAAGAACAGGATGAATGATTTCTGCATTCTGATTACATGAGGAAGAAGATGGTGTAACTGGATGGAAATGGAGGGATAAGTGCGGTTTGTGCAGTTCGTTTTGGGAGAGATTAATATTGTTGTTTTTGTCATTTTTTCTGTTTGTTTTCTAGCTTTGGAGTTGTGGGGAAGAATAGGAAATGAGTAATGACCGAAGAATAGATAAAAAAAATTGTGAAGTAGATGAAAACAAGAAGAAAAATAAGAAGAAAAAAAAACACAAAGATGAAGAAGAGGAAGACGAAGTACAAGAAAGAAGAAAACAACCTAATTTGTATATATCATCGATGCGAAGAAGATGAATAATGTGAAAGAAGAAAGAAAGAAAATGAGAGAGAAAGTAGAGAATAACAAAAAGAAGGAAGTAGTAAAGGAACGAAAAAAATGTGAAAAAGAATAAAGAGGAGTAGAAATGTCCAAATGTAATATAATTATAAGCAATCATAAAAGGTGACATAATTTAAAAATTACTTGAAAGAAGTGCTAGAATGGAGGATTTCCTCTATTTTTAGATTAATTATTTTTCTCGTAGCAAAAAAGAAAGAATGAAGTTAACTAGAGGCTGAATATGTATGTTACAATTTAAAGTATAAAAATTTTAAGTTATACCAAATTAATAACTATATATTTTTAAACGAGTTAATTCATAACCTAACAAACATAGTAAATTAATGACCTTTTTATTAAGAATAACACTCCTATGCATACATTTCTACGGTGCAACAGATCCAGACCCACCAGAGCCCGGCCAGACCCGACCCAGAATAACTTGGCCCAGTAAAAATCTGATTTACCCGCTCGCCTCCTTCTAAACAACTAAAATAATTCTTCACTATTGGCTCAATGGTAATTGCTCCTGACTCTCAACCCCAAGGTAAACGGTTCAGTTCCCCGCCAGCGCACATAATGTTTTTTATATCTCAATTATTTATTTCGTTTTTATTTGTCTTACTTTATTTTTTGGATCTTTATTTTATTAAAACAATCTAATATGGGATTTAATTAATCCAACTTGGAATTATTATTTTTTTAGGTAATTAAATTTTAATTCCACACATTTGTTTCAAATTTTCGTTTTTCTTTTTATCATTCTTCGGTTTCGTATATATTATTTATTTCATGAGAATAAAAATGTCAAATTATAAACAGAAATAAAAGTCACCTTTGTCCATTAAAACTATCACTTTTTTTCGTTTTATTGTAAAAGTCACATTTTGTTTTCTTTTTTTTTTCTTTTTAATTTACAGTTTTTTTAATTGACTTTTTTCCAGTTTTTTTTTTCAGTTTTTTTTTTACATCTATTAAACTATCACTTTTGTTCGTCAAGACTATCACTTTCATTCATGCAAACTATCACTTTTTGAGATTTATATTTTTTTATCTTCGATCCATTGAACTATCACTTTTATTCGTCAAGACTATCACATTCATTCATGAAAACTATCACTTTTTGAGATTTTTATTTTTATCTTCCATCCATTGAACTATCACTTTTGTTCGTCAAGACTATCACATTCATTCATGAAAACTATCACTTACGGAATACTATTAAGATTATCACTTTCATTCTTCAATACTATCATTTTTTTTTTATTAAAACTATCACTTTAATTAGTTAAATTAGAAAGGGAAAAAAGTATCACTTTAGTTGTTAAAAATATCACTTTCATTCATTTAGAATATCACTAGTAAGAAGTATCTCTTTATCTGTTAAGAGTATAGCTTTTGTTCGTCGGGACTCTCACTCGCTCCCTAAATAAGGTATACAAGAAAAATGGGAAAGAATAAAAACGAGAAAATTAGAATGGAAAAAATTATCACTTTACTCGTTAAAAATATCACTTTCATTCGTTGAGAATATCACTAGTGAAAATAAAAAATGTAAAAAAAAAATGAGAGAAAATTAGAATACAAAAAAGTATCGCTTTATCCCGTAAGAGTATCACTATTGTTCGTCAGGACTATCATTCGCTCACTAAATAAGGTATACATGAAAAATGGGAAAGAAAAAAACGAGTTAGAATGGAAAAAATTATCGGTTTATCCGTTAAGAGTATCACTTTGATTCGTCGGGACTATCACTCGTGCCGTAATAATATATCACACGTCATTGGCTTCTTTGAAAATGAAAAATAGAAAACCAAAAATGAATAAAATAGAATGGAAAAAAGTATCACTTTACTCGTTAAAAATATCACTTTCATTCGTTGAGAATATCACTAGTAAAAAGTATCGCTTTATCCCTTGAGAGTATCACTTTGATTCGTCGAGACTATCACTCGTGCCTTAATAAAGTATACACATCATTGGACCATCGAAAATGAAAAATGAAACAAAAAAAACGAAAAAATAGAATGGAAAAAAGTGACACTTTACTCATTAAAAATATCACTTTCATTCATTGAGAATATCACTAGTAAAAATTACTCACTTTATCCATTGAGAGTATCACTTTAATTCGTCAATACTATCACTCGCGTCTTAACAAAGTATACACGTCATCGACTCCGTCGAAAATGAAAAATGAAAAACAAAAAACGAGAAAATTAGAATGTAAAAAAATATCACTTCATTCGTTAAGAGTATCACTGTGATTTATAGTGACTATTACTCGTGTTGTATGTAAAGTATATATGGTCGTCGGTTCTATCGAAAAGGAGAAATAGAAAACCAACAACGAGACACTATAACATAGAAAAATATTGATTTATCCATCAAAACTATCACATTGATTTGACCACATTGTTAAAAAAGAAAACTAAAAGAATTAAAAAATGAAATAAAGACAATAAATAATTTTTAAAATAATATTATATGTGTTAACTATTACTTAAATTAAATAAAGGATAATATAAAATAGAAAACTGAACAATTTAAAAAATGAAATAAAGACAATTAAACAAAAAAATAAATAAAAATTTTGAAGAATTAAAAAAATGAAAAGATAACAAAAAAAAAAGAAAAATGCAGGAATTGATAATAAATGAAAAGATAATAAAACAAAAGAAAACGAGATACTATCATCATTATATTACTAAAAAGAAAACGATTCTTGCTTTGAAAAAATCCTACGTGACATAGCTTATATTCCTCAATTCATATTTATCTAAATTCTCAAATTTTTGAATTTTTAAATGTAAAATAATAGATTTTAAATATCTATACTAAAATCTTGTGTCCCATATCGGTTTCTCAATGAAACTTCACCTATTGAAAAGCCTATAAATACCTAGAATCAAGAAAGGATTTTACAACTAGCACTTCTTAGATAGTTTTTTTAAATTTTAGCACTCCTTATAAATTCTTAAAATTTTAGCACTTTTGGACATTTTTGCCCTTCCATCACCTATCTAGTAAAAAAAAAATTGTGACTGAACAAAAAAGAAAACATTCCACCACCACAACCCCGCCACCGCCGCCGCCGCCGTGCCACCACCACCGCAGCCGTGCCACCACTTTTCAGCCGCCGCCGCCGCCGGCGGTTACAAAAAAAATTTCTGACTAAACAAAAAAAGAAAACCACCACCATTTTTCCACCGCTTCCGCCGTCGTCGCCGCCGCTACAGTCGCCGGCGGCCACAACTTTTTCGTGAAGTCAGAAAAAAATAAAAAAAATTGTGAAGTCACGAAAAAAAATATTCCACCACCATTTTTTCGCCGCCGCCACTGCCTTACCTCCGCCGGCCACAAATTTTTTGTGAAGTAAAAAAAAATTGTGTAATCATAAAAAAAAATTGTGAAGTCACTTAAAAATATCTGTGAAATCACAAATATTTGTGAACTCACAAAAAAAATATGTGAAATCACAAAAAAAAGAGCAAAAATTTGTGAAGTCACAAAAAAAAAAAAAAAAATTTGTGAAGTCACAAAAAAAAATATGAAAACATTTGTGAATGTAAAAAAAAAAAAAAAAAAGGCCCAACACCCTTGCATCTGCTCCCATTAGACCAACCAACACAATCAAAACAAACCTCTTTCATCAAACATCAACACACAAAAATTTGCAGGCAAATTGAAAGAATGTCACCCCAAATAGTAGTATATGTCCAGTAGTATTATACCAAAATGCAATCAAATGTCACTCCAAATCATACAAATTTAGGCAATTGAGCAATAACAGAGCTCTTACAAAATCTTGTTTAAATCTGCATTTCCATAAAATTGTTGCTGGCCGTTTGCGATCCAAATCCACCGAACTCGCCGCCATGGCCAACGATTCAGCAGAATCGAACGCCAAAGATTCGCACGCCATCCGAATCTGGCAAGTCAACAAGGACAGATTAGCTTCGATGCAGCAGAGAATCGCCGATATGCCACGCATCCTCAGCCGCTCCGCCGGTAAGAGCTCGTGCTCCATCTTAAGAGTACCTCAGAGCTTCATCGACAACAATGGCCGCTGCTATCAGCCTTGAAAATCTGCTCGAGGTCGTGCAGCCGCTCGAGGTTAGAGCGAGAGAGTGTTTCTCCGCGAATACTCACTTCTCCGTCGACGAATTCGTCGAGATTCTGGTCGTTGATGGCTGTTTCGTCATGGAATTGTTTCTCAAGCCTCCACTCATCTCGGAGGCGGGCAATGAAGAAATCGTCCTTCGCGTTTACGTCCGGGCTGGGGCAATAAACCGAGGGCCCGATCAAATCTCCACCGTCGGATTTGACTGAGATGATGATATCTTCGTCTTCTAAGGCCAAACCGCCTTCCATCTTTCATCAACAGATTTGGACTCCGCCGTCGGTGCCGCGCAACAGATCTGGATGAACCGCCGGTGCGGCGAGGAGGAGGCGGTCGAAGGGAGGATGTAGCTGTGGGAAGGCTAGCGGAGAAGACTCCGTTTCCGCTGCAGAGCTTCTCCTACTCCTTCCTCCGCCGCTCCACCGACTCCTTCTCCGCCGCGAACCGCCTCGGCCAGGGTGGCTTTGGCTCGGCCTTCAAAGGCCTGCTCCTTTCCGGCCAGGCAGATTTCCTTCTCCGCCGCCAAAGTCCTGCTCCCTTCTCCGCCGCGAACCGCTCCACCGATTTCCTTTATTTCGGTCGCCGGAAGAAGAGTATAGAGAGAGAGAGGGAGATGTGGAAGTGAACCAGACATATTCTTAAATTCGTGGAAGAAGAAGAAGAAGAAACCCTTCTTTTAGAGAGAGAAATTGTAACCCAGACAGATTTTGAAATCCCCAAATCGAAGAAGATGAAAATGAAAAGATGGGGATACGAAGGGAAATACAAATTGTAAAGGAGGGTAAAAAAGAGAGAAAGTGCTAAATTTTTAAATTTTTATAAGGAATGCTAAAATTTAAAAAAACTATCTAAGAAGTGCTAGATTTGGGGATTTTCTCTAGAATCAAAATATATTTTCTCATCTTTTGCTCCACCAGTTTTATTTGGCCAATTTATTTATTAATCGGCTGTATAAATAACTATATTTTATAGTTTAATTTAATTTAATTTAATTTGATCAATTTATTAATTGGCCGAATAGATAATTATTTTTTGTAGGAGTTTTATTTGGCTAATTTATTTATTAATCGGCCGAATAATTAACTGCTATATTTTTATAGTTTAATTTAATTTAATTTTTGGTCAATTTTTAATTGTCCGAATACATAATTATTTTTATTAGGGAACCAATTTATTAGTTGACAGAGTAAATGGTTCCAAAATAGTTTGGATAATTTATTGATTGATCGAATTAAATTTGGAAATAGTTTAATATTTTTTTATTTAATTTGATAAAAAATACCCCCTCTGTCCCGCGAAAGATGAGCCACGTTCCTTTTTGGGTTGTCCCACGAAAGATGAGCCCTTTCTGTTTTGGAAAATAATTAATTGCATTCACACTGCTTTTACATTTGCATTCACACTGTTTTTACATTCTTTATTATTTATTCATACTACTTTTACATTCTGTATCAATAAAATACTCCACTAAATAAACCCACTACTATTTCTTCTTAGTCTCCGTGCTCAAACCAAATGGCTCATCTTTGGTGGGACGGAGGGAGTAAGTAATTTCTAATTTGTCAATTAATTAGGTAGACGGGCCAATTTTCAACTGACGGGTACCTCAACTTGGGATCCCACGTGACACATTTTCATTCTTTATTCTTATTAATTTTAAAATTTTCATTTTATTCATTTTTTTCATGTATTTTCTAGAATCTAGAATAGTCATAAATTGTGCATTTATAAATCAAAATCGTAGTCAACAGGTCAATTCTGACCCGGAACCGTGGCGGTACACGAGCCAATTCCTTAACCAACACTCGAAATTTTTTTATTTTTTGCTTTTTTCCCATGTATTTTCTAAAATCTATAATCGTCATTCATAAAATAATTTTACGTTATTTGTAGTTGGATTTCCAATTTTTCATAATTTATAATTTTAATTAACGAATATTACTATACGATTAACGAATAGTATAATCATTATTTTTATTAAATTTTTGGATCTATATAAATTCTAAATAAATTCTTTAAATTACGCACTTATAAATCACAGTCGTGGTCAACGGGCCAGTTCCGATGCAGAATTGTGGCGGTAGACTAATATACGGATTTTTTTTTCAGAAAGGAACACAAATGACTAATATTTTAATCGAATTTTAAACAAGTACGAGTATATAAATTTCAAACAAGTTTTAATAATCCTAAATATATCATCTCAAATTGTTTTATTAATCGTTTCTGTTGGAAAACGTAGAATATGTAGAAAAATTGGCAGAAGAATTACTCAATTTCGACCAATAATCAGTACTTGCGGGACAATTTTCTTTTAAAAAATTATATAATTTTAAACTCATAAAATTAAGAATAATTATGGTTAACTTCATTGACTAGATAATTTTATGAATCACAATCATTCCACATACAGTTTTGTAAAAAGGAAAAACTACCAAGTACATAGTAAAACAATTCTTGAAGTTCTATTCTCAGTTAAAAAAGTTATTCTAGAAGCTGGTAAAAAAGAAAACGAATGTCATCATTTATTTTTCTATGAATATATTTGGAAGATGATTATTTATATAATACTACAATTTATAATTAAATTTTTATTTATTAAATATTGTGTGAATATTTTTAGAATATAGTTATGTATATAATTAAATATTAATTTTAGGTAAAAAGAAAACAAATGTCATCATTAATTTTTTTGTGAATATATTTGGAAGATGATTATTTATATATATAATTTAAAATCAGTATTGTAGTCAATAGGCCGGTTCCAGGTCGGAACCGTCGGGGTAGACGAGATGATTGTGAAACGGTGGTTTAACTTTTCTTTTTTTTAATCTTGTGTTGAATTCATAATGTGGGGTATTTAGGGTCACTTTCATCTTATAGACAATCTTAACATCTATAGTATTATTCGCTATCTATATATCTCTTCTCTCTCTCACTCCCTGCTCCTTCCCTTACCTCTTTTTCTTCATAAAAAGCTAAAAAATTCAGCTTAAGAGTCGCTTTCCTTAGAGAGAGAAATATATTTTTGCCCACATCGATTTTGTAGAAGAACATAGCTTTAACAATTATCGAAAGTAATGAGAATATATTAGTTATAATTTTTAATAAACATAATTATATGGGTTTGAGACGTAAATATGTGGTAAAATTACTTTTTAATTGAATTTGAGATATGTTCAAGGGATATAAATTTTAAGCGAGTTTAGTAGATTGTATAATCAAATTATTTAACGTTAAAATAATTAACAAATAATATATTTTTTTAATCTATCACATATTAGTATTATTTAATAATTTTATTAATTTTTATAATTTCCCGTCGATTTTCGACGGGTTATACGCTAGTTACTTTCGAAAAATAACAAAATATAGAAATGAAAGAATTAAAATAAAAAGAAAAAGCGCTTGCTGCTTTTAGTTGTCGAACCCGCGTTCCTTGCACTATGCAAGTGCTTCAACCAACAGATCAATCAATAAAATAACCTTCTGCAGTGTCAATATATAAACGTATACATCTCACACTCCTTAGCAAAGCACGTGAAATTCACGAGCGGGTTGGACGCGGGTCAAACACGGGTCGGATCGGAAGTCGGTAGGGTGGAGAATCTCCACACAAATTTTTGTCTTTTAATAAACGAGACCCAACAAACTTTTATGCAACGGTAATTGGAATAATTAATTTACAAGTCCGAATGATCATTTGCAGTGGTATCATCGGGTGCCTTTATAATTTTAATTTCATGTCACTCCAAAATTGATGTATTTTAATGAAATTATTTATTTAAAATGTAGATTTTTTTATTTTTTATTTTTTATTTTGAACTCATCACAGACGTTTGCTAACGAATTTCCCTTTTTTTTTAATAGAAAAATGACTAATGTTAATGTTACCCACCCCATTAATTATCACTACGGAACAATTGTCGCTTATTTTATTTCCATGTGTAGATTAGCATAGTCGGATTTTAATATGTCTATCATGTGGTAGGACGACAGGTTCGAGCTGGGCTTTTTGAATAACCGGCCCATCCCTAAAATCGAAGCCCAACCCAACCTAAACTTGGGGTCGGGCTGGACTGGGCCTGTTTTGCCCGCTCTTGCTTAGGAACTTTTTAGATAGCTTGGGCAGCAGGAGAATTCATTCCATTTTGAGAAAATATATAGTATAATGTAATTCCATATATCAAAAACATCTTGTTGGTCAAATAACGGCGATAAATCAAACTTGAATGGCGACATAGATCGATAGCGAGTTGCATAAGAACTAAGGTGAGCAGAGAAAACGAAATCTTGAAATTTGTTAAGACATAGACATTGATTGATCAGCAAATGCAATATTACCTTCATTAAACAGATAGAATTCAAATAATCCCACCAAAAAGTAACATCATATCATTAATTTTCCTGATATTTCAACTGATACATAATTTATATAGTTGATTGATTCAACCACATTAAACCACCACTGATTCTTGCAACCGATCTTCATAACTCCAACACAACAACTATCCAGAAAAACAAAAATAATCATTAATGACCACAACTTATATACACGTTTGCAGGGGGGAGAGAGAGAGAGAGAATACTGACATTCAGAATCTGTGGTGATCCAGTTTCCTGGTGGAGCAAAGGTGTGACCTCTAATGCGTAAAGGGGTGGAATTGAGTGAAGCTGCATGTGCTGCATTGAGAATATGGTCGTGTCTCAACGATGAAATGGCCGAATAAACAGAGGAAGAAGTGGTGGAGCAGCTCTCCACATCCCATCTGAAGCTTATTTTTGGAGAATCGTTACTCACCTGATCCTCGTCTCGTACACCTTTCAATCCTGCTGATTTGTTTCTAAAATGTAACACCTGCTCAGATATCACTCTGTTAGTCACTTCACAAACACTTGCACCTGGTCTTGACAAATCTTGACCCATCACATAGAACTGTTGAAATTTACTACATTCACATACCAAGGAAAAAAAAAAAAAAAAAAAAAAAACACTTGTGTCAGACTGTCTTACAAGTCAGAAACTATTAAGGCATTGCCCGTATCCAGATCTAAACTCGTATCACTTGGCATATTCATAAATTTACACGAGGCTCTCAATTCAAAATTTAGTACATTAATGGATGAAATGAATGGATAAACAAGTGTTACGTACGTACCTTTCTACTAATATATTTTGCTCCTTTCTCACTCCTGGCAGCTGCTGCCCATTTCAGCAACTCCTTCATCCTTGAAATGGTGTTCATTTTGTCGCCTTTCATCTTTTCTTTCTTGTCTGCATTCGGACATTCATCGTCCTTGGTTGCTGCTGGTGCTGATGATGATGGCTGAGCTGCATCTGTTATAGGTAAGACTTTGTTTCCTACATGAGATGCATAATCTGCCTGCTTGTGACCAATGCCTAATCCTCCAACGATGTCTTCTTTCTTCGTCTTCATATAACAAGCAGTATTCAAGTCTCTGTAGACCAAGCGTGTGAACAAAATGAACTAATACACCGCACGAATACAATATTTAGATTCAATCTTTTGCAGTTCAATCGGCTTAGTTTGGTTGACTCTTTGATCTGAGGAAATAAACAACGACGACTAAAACATTAGTACGAAAAGTGATGCAAATTTAAAATGAATAATATCTTACAAAAATGAGACGATTATCTTCACCTTTGATAAGAACTTGCAGCTCCTGAAGGCTCATATGCTAGTTAGGAAACCCATTTACTCTAAGGTTCTGTTTTATAATTATATAAGAAATGAAATAATAATATGCATGAGAGATAGATTGTTAAATTTTCTCATGTGATTATGATAGTGCACTGATTATTTTGAAGGAGAAAAATGTGGAGCTAGCTCACCTGCATGTTACGTTGTGTATATTTTTTATTTAATTTAAATGATTCCAAAATGTGGATAGTGAAGAAGAGAATATGTGAATGTGAGACAAATTGTTTGGTCAAAAGGACAGCAGAGGTAATCTATCTGTGCTGTCTGTATATCCCAAATATTCTTTGGCCTTGAAAAATTTCCTCTCAAACATTAATTAAGATAGAAACTAAAACTTGGTACGAGAAATTTATATGTAAATATTAAAGGACCTTTCTATAAGATGGAGAGACAACTAGGCAGGCCAAGTGAGTGGGGGTTGGTTGGCTTGTGATTCTAACTTCTAAGAGCAATTGGATTTGTTTATGTATAATCGCTATATAACTAAAACCTTTACTGAGGAATTATTACTTAAAATTTCAATAGACTATAGTAGTATGTAATTTGAGTACTAGGCTTGGTGGCACTTCATTTGATTTGACCATATAGTATGTAGATATAGCAGAAAATTAAGTTGTACAAATTGAAGTGACCTTGCTGCATATATAGGCCATCTTATTGAGAATTTAATATTTGGCTTGTCACCCACATAATTTGTTCATTTACATTTTTTTTACTCCATCCGTCCACGAAATAGTTACTATTCTTGTTACTTAAGTTTGTCTATAAAATGGTTGTCATTTTTGCTACTCCGTGGACGGAGGGGGTAGTATTTTCAAGTTAAATTACAGACTGAAGATAAATGAGCATGTGGCTAATCGTGGGGAGATTTGAGGTGAACAAACACATGCACCAGATGTTAAAGACATAATAATACATGTGAGAGATTTCGCTACCCATTTTCTATTGTATTTGGAAAAACGTATTTTATATTTTAACATTTGAATTCTATAAGGCTATCTGCAACGGGTCTCGAGCGGCCGGTCTCCAAGGGGTCTCGAGACCGTCGGCGATGGAGACCGCCGCGTTGCAAGGCCAAGCGGCTCGAGACTGGCTCGAGCAGCACGTAAAGTGCACACGCTCAGCCATAAGTTAAAAAAAAAAAAATTGAATGCATGCGCCTAATGGGTGAATTTCAACTCCTATGTCCGATTTTTTTTTTTCCATATTTTTTGCTATAAATACATGTTTTTCTCCCCAATTTTTCACACCTCATTTCTTCGTCTCTTTCATCTCTCCAACTTTTGCACTCTTTTATCTAAATAAAAATATGGATCCTAACAATCCCAACAACCCTTTCTCGTCGGCGTGGTTTCCCGACATGTCCGACGACATATATGCTTATACGGGGCGGGGCTTGATTCAATCAACCTCAACACTCTGGCCTTCGTCGAGTCCTGCCTGTCCTTCTCCCCCGACACTGGCAGTCCGGCTACAAACACTGACGATCACCTAATTATGGCACCGCCGCGTCATAGCCCCCTGCCAAAGGAAAAATGGGCAAAGGCAAGGGCAAGGGCAAAACCATCGCCACCTCTGCCGCCGCTGCCGATGAAGATGATGACGAAGCCGTCAAGGGCTGCAAGCGTCACAGCTACACTGACGAACAAGCCACCTACTTGGCACAGATTTGGGTGGAGGAGACCTGCATCTCCATCGTCGGCTGCGACATGTCAGACGAGAAATACTGGGGAACGGTCACCGATCGTTTCAACGCGAGGTTTGGCTTGCACCTCAACAAGAAGCAGGTCAAGAGCTACTTCAGCCACATACAGACAGCGGTTAAGGCTTGGATTGTTTCTTACCGCAAAGCGACCTCTCGCCGGCAAAGCGGCGCCGATGATCGGATGGTGATCGATGATGCCCAATAAATCTACAAGACATCAACATGCAGCCCTTTGTTCCACTATTTCACGGCTTGGGAGATTCTGAAAGACTATCCCAAGTTCCTCCTGCATGTTTTCCCAGATGTTGGATATTTTAGTGTAATTGGATTGACTTGTTTGATCATTATCGTCATAATAATACATCATATAAGTTTGGTGGTACGGGGTGCACGCTTATATGAATTTATTATGATTTTAGGGGCGAAGCCCCTAAAGGTCGGGGGTTCGGGAGCAGCGCACCCGATAGCGGGGTCCAAGGGGCGGTAGACCCTGGCGGGGTCCAAGGGACAGAGCCCCTGGCTGGGGTCGAGCTGATTGTTTAGTTTCCAGAATTTCGAGGGACTATTTTGCAATTTTTGGAAAGTTGCAAAAACTGCATAAAACTGATTTGAAAATCAGTTTTCGGATGTTCTGATCAATTTTTCCGTTTTCTGGTTCTGCATTCTCAAACTATCCATACTATTGTTTAATATACTCTGAATTGTATCCGATTGAATAATTCGATAGAACCGCCGAATTGATTCAATCTGAAAGTGTTCTCACGCCTTTAAGAGAATCCAGTTTTATTATTCGTTTCGTTCTAATTTCTCCAACACCAGACGTACCCTCCATGAAGAGGACGAAGACTGCGGCGGAGGGCAACTACACATCTTCAGGGACCCAGCCATCAGCGGAGGAAGCCCAGTCCACAGAAGGAGAAAGCGCGCCTCCCCGGAGGGTTGAGATACGGCAAGGGCCAAAAAGGAAAGAAGTTGGCAGGTGAGTCGTCCCAACTTGAGTCCCTTTTGGATCGATACACCTCCCGACTGGGCCAGTTCGCCGAGGCCAAGCATGACATCGCGGCGGCAATGCGCGAATCAGCTCAAGCGAAGCTCGAATCTGCTCAGGCGAAGCTCGAAGCTGCTCGAGCGAGACAATATGCCACCGACTTGGAAGTTATCTCCAGAGATACGAGATTCATAACGTCGGAGCAGCTCCATATTCAATGAAGATGGTGGAGAAAGTGAAGGAACGCCGGGAATGGGCGTAACTTTTAGTTTTCTGTAATTTTTAATTTTTTTTATTAATTAGTGTTTTTTTTAATTGTGAAAGCATGTAATTTTTCAATTTTCAAATATTAATGGAAAATTTGAATTATTATTAATTAGTGTATTTTATTTTATTTCCAATGTGAATTAATTTAATGGAAATGGACAATTGTTTAATATTAAAGATAAAGATAGCTTGGAAACGGTTGGGTTGCAGGGGTAGGTATTGTGAAGGCATGTAATTTTCCAATTTTCAATATATAGCTTCCCAAAAAAAAAATCATCATTCAAAAGTGATGGAACCTACCACTTTCTATCTTTCTACCCACTTTCTAATTATATTCATTCTGACCCATTTATATTATCATTCTTTAAAAATGATGGGACATATCTATTTTCTATCTTTTACTCTTATTCTTAATGTCTGTGCTGAACTGATCTAGATAGGATTAATTAAATATAGTTTTGGATATATATTAATTAATTAATAACTGGGCTATTAGATTAATTAATTGGAGACAAAAGAAAAGTTCGACCCATATTACCTAGGGTAATAGGCGCCACTTATATTACTATAAGTATAGGACTTCTGTTTCCTTTTACGTGTAATTTACGTATTATCATTATCCACTCTAAAACTAGAGTTTAGTTCTTAGAGAAATATTAGAAGCACTACATGATTTGATTTGGAGAATTTCTAGCGTTGTTGGGCACAATATAAAAGCAACCCCCGGCAGCCCATTACCGTCCCTTTAGCAGCGTCTAACTGTTGCAATTCCGGTGAAGATAGTAGCGTCTAACGCCCTTTTAATTTCTGGAATTTGCAGGTGTTCGCGACCGAAGATCGACGCCTAGCGTCGCGAATACAGGCAGTAAAGGCTGCCCCTCTACCTCTGACGACGGCGGGCTGTCGAGCGCAGCACAGAGGCAAGCCTCAAGCAACCCGTCGTTGTCTTCATCGGCAACGGGCAGCAGCGATCGGTGGTTCAAAAGCAGCGACGCCGAGTGCCGCTCTTTCTTCTGCTGATCTTATTCCAAACCTAGTTGGAATATTTCTTGCCATGACTTCAGCCGTCAATAACGGTTATAGCGGCGAGTATTTTACTGCTTGTATGACGGCGATCTTATTCCCAGTTGGAATATTTCTGTTGGTCTTCTTTATCTTTGCAGCACCGTAAGCCACAAACACCAAAACTCCAGTTTCAATTAATTAAAATAACCATTGTCAGCAAAAGCTATGCCGCCAATTTTGACTAGGAATCTTCAATTTTGACAAGGCTTTTTCAGTTTAATAATTTTAGCAGAGATGTGTTCGAAAAAGCATCCCAACTAATAATATACGAATTATTAAATCGTTAAACCCATCTATTTTTTACTAATTTTACAATACACGAAATAAATTATAAATCGAGCCATATAATAAACACAAATCCATTACTATGAAGTTTATTCGCATTTATAATTAATTTTGACAGGTCCATACATTAATCTAATCGTTCATATTGTTTTGACATCTGATTTTGATTTTAATTTAAATTAGTTGTCAGTTACATGTGTAATTTAGTCTATGGTGTGTCTCTTTTGTGTTTCTGTTGTCGGAGGTAAAGGGGTGGCCTATGCTGCCCACCTTCACGATGCAAGGCGTCGACTCTCTCGGCCACGAACACCTGCAAATTCCGGCGATTAGAGGGGCGTTAGACGCTACCATCTTCACCGGAATTGCAGCAATTTCTCGATGCTAAAGGGACGGTAACGGGCTGCCGGGGCTTGCTTTTGTGCTGTGCTCGATAGCCCAACGCCGTCGCCGGAGGCAGAGGGACGGTCGGTGGTTGCTCCGCCGTCCTTCCAGTATGCTGCTAGCTTGATGTTACTGCTGTTGCATCTTCTTCGAAGAAGATGGGAGCTGCCTAGGGCAGCGGTTCGACCGAGCCTAACCCGGTTTGACCAGAAATTTAAAATATTTATTATTATTTTAGAAAAATGATATAAGTTTAATTATGTTAATTTAGGATTAATATAAAATCTGAAATCCAATTTCATCTAAAAGATAATTTTATTAATTAGATTAATAGATAGTATCTTATACTTTAAATATTATTATTTTTGAAATAATAAATATATTTATATTAATTTAGAATTAATATAAATCTCTTAACCCATTTTTTGGTTAGAGAATAAAATTTTAATTAGATTAGTAAATTTTATCTGTGGAGATTTTATGTGCTACTTTGTGTGATAAGCATGATATTTGATTTTATGCTTTATTTTAATTATAGTAGTTAGGCTATCCACAACCCTTAGAGCACCCTTAGGGTGCTCTAGCACTAGAACACTCTACCCCTGCAACTAAAGGGTGCTCTAAGGGTGCTCTATCTTTAATATTAAAAAATTCTCCATTTTCATTTATTAAATTAATTCATCTATTTGTAAATAAATTAAAATATACTAATAAATAAATAATACGAATTTTCCATTAATATTTGAAAATTGGAAAATTACATGCCGTTGAAAATAAAAAAAAACACTACATAATTAAAAAAAAAAATAATACATAAAACTAAAAATTACTTAAAAAAACTACGCCCACCCCCGACGTGCCTTCACCTCCTCCACCATCTTCCGGTGAACTTCCTGCTGCTCCGGCGTCATATATCTCGTGTCCCTGGAGACAATATCCAGGTCCATCTGATCACGTCGCTGCTGAAGATACTCGGACTTGAGGCGTGCACTTTCCATCTTCGCCCGAGCTGATTCCCGCATCGCCACCGCAATCTCATGCTTGGCCTCGGCGAACTGGCTAAGTCGGGAGCTAACTCGATCCATGACGGAATCGTACTGGGACGACCCTTCGACCGGCTTCTTTCCTTTGCCCCTTGCCGCATCTCGACCCTCCGGTCGGGAAGGCGCGCTTTCTCCTTCGGTGGACTGGGCCTCCTCTGCCGACGGCTGGGATTGAGAGGATGTGTAGTTGCCCTCCGCCGTAGTCTTCGTCCTCTTCATGGACTGTACGTCTGGGAAATTGGCTAGGTGGAACTTGGGATTTTCCCTGAGGATCTCCCACGCCGTGAAATAGCGGAAGGCAGGCGCCTGAGCATTTGCCTGGTAGATCTGTTGGGCCTGGTTTTTTACAAACTTGTCATCGACGCCGCTTGGCCGGCGAGCATTTGCCTGCGACATCCAGTGTTTCACGGCGGTCTGGATGCGGCCGAAGAAGCTCCTCACGGCTTTCTTGTTGAGAGCCAAGTTGAACCTCCGGTTGAAGCGCTCTTGGATAGCGCCCCAATATCTCTCGCCGGACTGGTCGCATCCGACGATGGAGTTGTTGGTCTCCTCCACCCAAATCTGTGCAATGTAGGTGGCTTGCTCGTCCGTGTAGTTGTGTCGCTTGGACCGGACGGGTTCCTCGTCATCTTCGGCGGCAGCGGCGGCAGAGGTGTCAACGACTTTGCCCTTCCCCTTCTTCTTCCTTCCTCTGGCAGCGGGCTGGGACGGCGGCGGGGCCAAAATGATGCGATCCTCGGACATGTCGGGATACCACGCCCCCGTGTAGAAATTCGCGTCGTCGGACATGTCGGGATACCACGCCGACGAATATGGGTTGTTGGGATCCATAATTATTTTTTGAGAAGGTTTGCTTGAAGAATTGTGGAAGAGGAAAGATTGTGAGAGATGAAAATATAATGAGAGGTGTGAAAATGAGAGAGGTGAAGATAATATTTAAAGGTGGTAAAATGAAAAAAAAAATGGCTGTAATCTAGCCGTTGCCGGCTTCAAAATCAAACCGTTGGATTTTTAATTTTTTTTAACGTTGGCGCATGCAATGCACGCGCCTAACGTTTTTTTTTTTTTTTTAAATCGTAAGCGCGTGTGCAACACGCACGTGCTCGAGCTGTGCTCGAGCTCGTCTCCTCCGCCACGCAATGGTCTCGAGCACCCCCTGCTCGAAATCGGCTCGAGCACCCTTGCTCGAGCCACGATGTGGATAGCCTTAGAGACCGCTATTATGCCTGGGTAGACGGCACCCAATACTTGTAGTCCCTATTAATATGTCTGGGTAGACGGCGCCCAGTATATGTGGTCCGCATTCGTATGCTTGGGTAGGCGGCACCCAGTAATTGTTTGACAATTTGTATCACGTAATAATATCCCAATTTTAAAATACAAGTCTTATTTGGAATAATACACATTGTCCATTATAATTGATTGAGTGCAAAAACCTTTTCGATCAAGAGTATTTACACCAAAGTGTTTGCTCTAGTCTACAAGGCTAAGACTCAATCATAGATGCATGGTGGCATCGTGTAATGGGGTTGACTTGCTTAGATCAGTTTTGGCGCCAAAGTGTCCAAAATAATTTAAGGGCGCAGATTAATTGGATTAATCAATCAGGAATTGTGAAATTGTTGTTGCAATTGGCTTAGAGGCCTACTAGGTGATATTATCGCAGTGATCAGCCAAAGCAGAGGTTGTGATAATATAGACCTGGGTCTTGGTCCACTAAGATTTATATTTGACATATAAATCTTTATATTTGACATATAAATCTGTACTTTGCGTTTGGGGTCACAGGGTGTGTCAAAATTAGTGGGAGCTATAATCAATACAAAAGGCCTTGTTTGATTAGTGTGATATAAATGTGATCTTTGTTTATTCTGTTCTAATTTGCTTTTCTATTTATTTATTGATCAGATAAGAATGTTGTCAAATTTGTCTTTGAAATGCTTGATGGAGACCAACAAGTTGACTGGGTCGAACTTTCCGGATTGGTCCGATGCTTGCGTTTGGTACTAAGGCAAGATAGAATTAAGTATGTCTTGGACAAATCAATTAGTGTCATCCCTGATAAGGAATCTGAAGAGTATAAATCATTTGACGAAAATGCTCATAAGAAACATGTGGATGATGCTACTACGGCTCAATGTGTTATGCTGTCAACCATGACTTTAAAGTTACACAGGCAGCATGAACACATGTTCCCTTATGAGATGCTTAAACACTTGGAGAGCTTGTATGCTTCACAAGCTCAAACTATGGAGTATGAGATTCTTAGAGATCTCTTCGAGTGTAAGCTCAAATAAGGGGGCAAGGTTTCTGACCATGTTTTGAAGATGATCGGATTGATTGAGAGGTTAGCTGCGATTGGAACACAGCTACCCGTCAATATTTCAGTCAATATGATTTTGCATTCTCTGCCTGTTTCATTTGAAAACTTTATAGTGAATTTCAATATGAACAGTACAAAGGCAAGTCTGCCAAA
The DNA here is from genome assembly GCA_029490685.1 of Schizonepeta tenuifolia. Classification (NCBI taxonomy): domain Eukaryota; kingdom Viridiplantae; phylum Streptophyta; class Magnoliopsida; order Lamiales; family Lamiaceae; genus Schizonepeta; species Schizonepeta tenuifolia. The sequence continues at coordinate 76,372,126 of CM055957.1, read as the reverse complement.
GCTTCATAACATGTTGAAGACTTATGAGTCTTCTACCTCTAAGGGCCAATCTATTCTCATGGTGAGCTCTTCTGCAAAATCTTCCAACTCAAAAGGGAAGAACAAGCAGAAGAAGAAGAAAAAAGCAGTGATTGCTGCAGCTTTGAAGCCTAAAGGGGGAACTCAGAAAAAGCCGAAATTTTCAAAGGATGAGTGTCTGTTCTGTCATGAAAAGGGACACTGGAAGAGAGACTGCCCGAAGTTCAAGGCACAAGGTGCCTCGGGTACGAGCTCAGGTATGTTTGTCATTGAGATAAACATGTCTATTAATAATTCACATTCCTGGGTATTAGATACAGCTTGTGGCTCACACATTTGTAATAATGTGCAGGGGCTAACTAATAGCAGGATGGTGAGACCTGGGGAAGTCGATCTACGCGTGGGAAATGGAGCAAGAGTTGCTGCTGAACGTGCAGGGACTTATAGATTAGATCTTCCTTCGGGAAATTGACTAGTTTTATCAGATTGTTAGATTTCGAAGAATATTATTTCCGTACCTATGTTAGACATTGAAGGTTTTGACTTCCATGTTGTAAACAGAAGATGTTCGTTTTCATTTAATGGAATTGTTTATGGAAATGCCACTCTTATGAATGGTTTATATATGCTTGAATGCGAACAAAATATTCTCAATGTGTAAAACAAACGTCCTAAGCTAGGTAATGCGAATAACCATACTTATCTTTGGCATTGTAAACTTGGTCATATTAATGAGAAAAGAATTGCAAGATTAAGAAAATTAGATTATCTTACATGATTTGACTTTGAGTCTTATGGTACTTGCGAGTCTTGTCTCAAATGAAAGATGACTAATAAACCACTTTCTAGGATAGGATTACGAGCCAAAGAACTATTAGAGCTAGTCTACACAGATGTATGCGGACAACTTCCAATACAAGCACGAGGTCGATATTCGTACTTCATAACTTTTACTGATGATTTCTCAAGATATGGATATGTGTATCTTATGAAACATAAATCTGAGGCTTTTAAGAAATTTAAGGAGTTTAAGTTAGAAGTCGAGAAACAACTTGGCAAGAGCATTAAAACCCTTCGATCGGATCGAGGAGGAGAATACTTGAGTCAAGAATTTACCGATTACCTGAAGTCACATGGAATCCGTTCAGAATGGACCCCTCCTGAAACGCCTTAAATGAATGGGGTATCCGAAAGGAGAAATCGAACTTTATTGGATATGCTTCGATCCATGATGAGCTTCTCAAATCTTCCTACATTCCTTTGGGGTTATGCCTTACTTAGTGCTGCTTATATTCTGAATAGGGTTCCTTCTAAATCAGTTGAGAAAACACCATATGAGTTATGGTGCGGCAAGAAGCTGAGTCTTGGGCATATTCGAACCTGGGGTTTTCCTGCATTTGTCAAGAAAATGATGACTGATAAGTTGGAATCTAAAAGTGAGAAATGTTATTTTGTGAGATATCCTAAGGAAACTAGAGGATATTATTTCTACCATCCCGGAGATCACAAGGTGATAGTCTCTAGAAATGCGATGTTCCTTGACGACGATTACGTATATAAGGAACAAAATTATAATACGGTAGAACTTGAAGAAATTCGAGAACCACAAATGACATAGAAGATGAAATCTTGCCTAATGGTATAGACAAGAATTCAGTGGGAGTCTTTGATGGTCTATTGGATGGGGGATTGTCTCTTAGCAGATGATCTGAAAACAATGAGAATCATGAAAGTGAAGATGATGCACAGGGTGCATCACCTCCATCTCAGGAAAAGCAAGAAAATAAAATTCCTGAAAACTCTCAAAGTGGTGGATCGTCCAACACACTAGAATCTTCTCACATTCGGAATGACAGGCCTAACCAAATACAAGGCCAACTCGATAGGCCTCAAAGGAATCATCGTCCACCTGATAGACTCAATCTTTCGGTTCAGAACCAAAATGATGAAAATGAATTAGAGGATGACGATCCTAAGACCTATACTGAAGCGGTGACTGCCACCGATTCGGAGATGTGGCTTGCTGCCTTAGAATCTGAAATGGACTCGATGGGTTTCAATCTAGTCTGGGAACTAGTTGATAACTTGCTAGATGGGGTTATACCCATAGGTTGCAAATGGATCTACAAAAAGAAGAGAGATGCAAATGGCAACGTTCAAACCTACAAAGCTAGATTGGTAGCGAAGGGTTATAGTCAACGCGAGGGTTTTGATTATGACGAAACCTTTTCATCAGTTGCTAAGATCAAGTCCATTAGGATTTTACTTGCTATAGCTGCATATTATGATTTTGATATTTGGCAAATGGATGTCAAAACCACATTTCTCAATGGAGAACTTGAGGAAGTTGTCTACATGAAACAACCTGAAGGTTTTGTATCTAAAACTAGGCCAAATGCAGTACGCAGATTGAAGAAGTCCATTTATGGACTAAAGCAAGCATCTAGGAGTTGGAATATTTGCTTTGACAGAGCTATCAAAAAGTTTGATTTTGTCAGAAGCAAAGAGGATCCTTGTGTTTATAGTAAACGTGAGAATGGGAACATAGTTTTTCTCTCATATATGTTGATGACATATTGATTTTGGGAAACAATCGTCCTATGATGAAATTCGTGAAAGATTGGTTGTCTAGCTCCTTCATGATGAAGAACTTGGGTGAGGCCTGTTACATCCTTAGAATTAGGATCTATCAAGATAGACCTAATAGGTTGTTGGGGTTGTCACAGTCCACTTACATAGACAAAGTACTAAAGCGTTTTTCTATGGAAAATTCCAAGAAAGGAAATCTTCCTATGGGACATGACATCGAATTGTCTAAAAAGGATTGTCCTTCTAATGACAAGGAAATTCAGTATATGAAAAGGGTCCCATATGCTTCAGCTATAGGATCAGTAATGTATGCCATGACGTGTACTAGGCCAGATGTGGCTTATGCGCTTAGTGTAACTGGCAGATTTCAGCATAATCCTGGTGAGGAACATTGGAAGACTGTCAAGGCTATTCTTAAGTACCTTATAAGGACTAAAGAATACTTCTTAGTCTATGGTGGGCAGCAAGAGTTGTCAGTTACTGGGTATACTGATGCTAGCTTCCAAACAGACCACGACGACTATAAGTCTCAGTCTGGCTATGTCTTTGTTCTAAATGGTGGGGCAATAAGCTGGAATAGTTCCAAACAAGAGACACTTGCCGATTCATCCACCGAAGCTGAGTATATTGTTGCATCTGAAGCTGCCAAGGAAGCTGTTTATTTGTTAGAGTTCGTGAAGGAATTAAGTGTTGTTCCAAGTGCTAATAGTGCTATACATTTGTATTGTGACAATAATAGCACAATTGCGCAAGCAAATGAACCAAGAGCCACGAACAGAAACAAACATGTTAGGAGAAAGTATCATCTAATCAGAGAAATAATAGAGAGGGGCGATGTGAAATTAGAACGAGTACACACTGACAATAACCTAGCTGATCCAATTACCAAGCCATTGTGTATAGCAAAACACAATGGACATTTTGAGAATTTGGGTATTAGATATGTTGGTAATTGGCTTTAAGTCAGTGGGAGTTTAAAGTTAGTATGTCTTAGAAACAATATTGTATTGAGACATAAATACTTGATCGCATTTATTTATAAATTTGATTTTTATTATGGGCTTGTGCATTTATTAGAATAATTATTTTGATTGTTTGTTTATTTTCTTATATTTGTTCCCATGAGTTAGTACTGTCATTAATGGTGTGAGACGTTAATGATTTAGTTTAATTCTAAAATGCCCTGACCAATGATTATCAAGATTGGGATATTGATAATATGTTATAGGTTGGCATGTGGTTTGCATCACATTCTTTGAGAATGTAGTTAGTCTTACGACTATGAGATATTAGATACTCGTGATGGACACATGGATGCTTTGGAGAGTATTGGTATACCCTACTATTAAATCATTTGTTCTAGTGTCTATGATTTATTAGTATATGGAGTATGTGATAGTCCTTTTACTTGGGGTCATTATTCATTTTATTTGTTGAGTGGTGTACTTTGACCAAGTACAAAGCTTGCACTCTGAAAAGGGTAGATACGGCTTGTGTTGGGTACATTATGTGGCAAATGAAAATGGTAGTTGAGCCAAGAATAGGATTCATTCCTCGATTAGAAATTCGAGAAGAACACTCATTTTCTCTATATTATTTGACCATTAAGTCATTGGCCAGTGCAAAAGATATATTCAATTAAAGTAATTGAATATGATCAAATGGTTCATATAATAAAGATGAGATAAATTGATTAAGCTATTTGGATAGACACATGGCAGGTCCTAGGCTTAATCGAGAGGTTCGTGAATGAAGGGATATTACATAAACTTCATATAAAGATAAAGTTTACAAAATCTGCGTAAACGTTCTTAATATATCGAGGTCGCTATACAACGCCGTCTAGGAGTTTTGTATAGACTTTAATTTGATTATCATCGATAATGGAGGCCTATAGGGTCACATAATATGTGTTTTGTTGATCTGCTCAAGGGTGCAAGATTAGTACGTGATATTGATATCCAATACTAGACCAAGTGGGAGATTGAAAGAAATATGGTCTAGATAGGATTAATTAAATATAGTTTTGGATATATATTAATTAATTAATAGTTGAGCTATTAGATTAATTAATTGGAGACAAAAGAAAAGTCCGACCTATATTACCTAGGTAATAGGCGCCACTTATATTCCTATAAGTATAGGAATTCTGTTTTCTTTTACGAGTGATTTACGTATTATCATTCTCCACTCTAAAACTAGGGTTTAGTTCTTAGAGAAATATTAGGAGCACTACGTGATTTGATTTGAAGAATTCCTAGCGTTCTTGAATCAAATCTACACCATGAAATTGTTCCTGCATCAGTTCAACACCATATGACAATATCAATAGGTCGGAAGGGAGTATCATCAATTTTAGAACCTGCAATTATTTTCGAACATATCTGGTCCATATCTTCAGGCCAGAATCCATCATATTTTTTTAATTTATTTTCATCCCATATATTTCTATTTATTTCTCAGTGGAGATTTGATAACGTGAAAATGCTATAAAAATTTCTCAAAAAATCAAGAAGTGCTATAGAAAATAAAATGAATCCTCCAAAAATCAAGAAGTGCTATAGAAAATAAAATGAATCCTCCAAAAATCAAGAAGTGCTATAGAAAATAAAATGAATCCTCCACTTTTCAAGGTTTTTTTAAAGATTTAATTTAATGTGCATATCATTAAAGCAAGTTTATCTTAGGGGTTGTATTCAATCAAGACTCTGTTGGACTTTTTAGGAGTTTGAAAGTCTGGGTGTATTCAATCCAGACTTTTCAAACTCCTTAAAAATCTGGAGGTATTCAATCACAACTTTTTAAACTCCAAAAAAATTTTGTGGTATTCAAAACTCCACTGACTTTTTATTGTTGTTGAGTCTGATAGATTTTGACGTGATTTCTTTCATTTTTTGTACTGAATGAATTCCGACCCTCAACCACGAGAATTTGAGATTCTATGAACATCCAACGTCGGCGCCTCCTTAGTTGCCGTTGGCCTCTTTTCGGCCCCCGGCTGGAACCCAGCCGCGGCTGGAATTTGAATGGTCTCCAAGATTCTGAAGTCCAGCTATAGTATCCGTCGACGTCCAGCGACGACGGAGAGCCAGCCAGCGCTGGCTTTACATTCAGCGACCGCTGGGGTCCAGCCGGCGCTGGACCCCATCGACTTCAACTCCAACAGAGTTGTGAAAATCCCACGCGAAATCAATAATAAATTCCTTAAGACTCCATGCGGAGTCAATAAACTTCAAAATTTCATAAATTTTTCAAACTCTTTAAAACTCCCACAGAATTTTGATTGAATACACCCCTCAGTATGAAATTTCCAATTCCGTAATCAAAAAGAAAATTTACTGGGAGACAAAAATGGCACGTGAGATCATCTATATTCTATCACACTTTTGACTTTTGGTGTCAGCTCCACCTCCATGTTTCTACTAGTATTATCAATTGTGTTTACTTCCTTTTCTTATCAATTTTTTTGCAAGCTGATGAGAAAAATATATGGAGCTAGCCAGAGAAAAGGAAAAGGAAACATGGAGTTGTGTGTTCTCCAACCTCATATATTAACAGACAGTAAATCATAATCCGCCATATATAAATTCTACCTATAATATCTATCCATGATCAGATGCCATATCCTTTCCTTCATAGGAATAGGATGATGCAGCCCTGCTCCACGTGCGTCCCCGAGCTTCTTCCTCAGGCGCTTGACGAGGTCCGGCCAGTCCACTCCGACGCCGACAACTTTAAGCTCGGGGTTTCTGAAGGCGGCCGAGTACTCAACACCTCGCGTGGTCTGGCTGTTGTCCTTATGGGTTAACACCACGATCACACACTTCCGCTGCATGCACATGACATGATTACAAATCAATTAGTATATAGAAATGAATGAATTATATAAATGAAAAATCGAAATTGAGAAGCGAGTACTAGCTAGCTAGCTACCTTCCTTTGTCGGGCAGCGACTATGGCCGCTTGAGAGGGTACTGAAAACTGATGTCGCCATGTATATACAGTATACTTGTCTTTTTCTTTTTATCTCTTTTGGTTTGGTAATTGGTAGTCACAACTCACAAGAGCGAGTTGGACGGGACTTAATTGGTAGTCATTGTTTGTATTGTAGGATTTGTATTTCTTTATTATGTATATATGTACACATATATAGACTACTTACTTTTTTCATTTTTGGAAGATGCATCGTCACTTTTTAATATACTCCTAATTGCGCATTTTTTCCTTTTATTCTATTGTTTTAATAGGACTTAATTCATTCCAAATGAGACTAACAAACTATATTATGATTAGTAATAAACTTTAACTGGGATTTATAATTAAACCCCTATTAAGATTAATTAATGAACTCTACTCTATTTGGGGACTAAATAAACCCTAATTAATTCGGAACTAGGAATTAATAAGCTCTAATTAAAATTAAACAGTTTAATGAAACTAATAAACTCTAAATAAAAGATTGAACCTTATAATAAGGGTATAGAATGTCTGAGAAAGAGAGTGGATGAATTAGGAAGAAGTTATTGCAAGAGAGTGGAAAATGCGGGAGTCATTTAACTCCTTGTACAGTTTATCTTCAGGCTGGAATAAAAAATAGCCATTTTGTAAGATAATTTTAAGCAACACTACCAAATATATATAGTTCCTAAGTGTGTGTGTGTGTGTATGTGTGAGTGTGTGTCAGACGAGTTTCCATAATTCCATTTCCATTTTCCATCCCTCTACTCCACACAAATCCTTATTCCCTCATGCACAATGCATGTTTGTTTCCTTTGACACACGCAATTATCGAAGGGCTTTGTGATATTGACGGAAAATGACTTATGAAATATTCCAGTTTGGTTTGTACGCGGATTATAGTTATATAATATATCTTTTGCATGTGATAATCGAGCATACAAAATGGTTTTTATGTATATGTTTCACCGCAAACTATCTTGTTAAACAATTAGTTGTTCCTCTTAATTTTTTTTCTTTCTAATTATCGTCAAATTGTGAACAAATAATTATTTGTTCCGGCTATGATCAGTTACTTATGATTTCATCAACTACAACACAAGTGTCTAGTGAATAATTTTAGTGACACCAAGTAAAATATCATAAAATTTGTGACATCTTTATATAAGTACTAAAATTAGTTACATCCACATATGCATGTCTAGATATGCTAGCTTTCATGCCACATATAAAAATGAAAAAAAGAAAATTATTTCATTTAAGTACAAACGTAATATACTAATTAGCCCTCAAATGTCACTAAATTTTGTGATGTACTTCTATTTTTGTGACACGGACATAATACCTATCCATCACAACATATATATATATCAATACTTTTATTTTAGTAACATAATTTTTGACGAACTGTGAGGATTAATATAAATATCAATACTGAAATATTTTGTTGTAGTGTTTATTATTTAATTTTAACTTGTCTATTATCGAGGTCGACTTTTGCCAATTACTCAAACACTCACGAGCTCAATCAAGTCAAAACGAAAATGTATAACTTGCAAGAATCCTCAGTCAACAAAATAATATATTCCTCCTCAAATTGTATGTATTTTTCAAGTACATTCTTGAATACGGATTACCCTAGTAAAATTCAATAATATATGGGTCCATATTATTTCTTTCTAAGGGTGTATAGATTCGCCGGTTCGTACCTCGGAAATATCTCATTGAAATTCAAATACTACTAATATTTTGACTTGGTTGAAGTGGAATGATTACTCGCGTAAGTTAATCGCTTAGCTATATTCCCGATGAAATGAGTTAAGAGCATTTACAACGGTGAAGAGATCGACCTCGGGTCTATCATCGGGAAGTGTAATTTTAGTAGGGTCCTAATGATTAGATAGACTTCGGTAGAAAATTCTAAAATGATGGGATTGAGTAAGACCCCGGGTCTATAATCATTGACAATGATTGAATCGATTATATTTTGTTATTTTTTTTATTTGTAATAAATAATAATAAAAATACTTAATTAAATAGAAAATTTTGAAAATGATAATTTTATTGAATTAAAATTTTAAAAACATACAATAATTAAGAAAAAAAATACAATAATTCGCGTAAAAATACAATAATGCGCCTCCAAAACGGACGGAGGCATACCGGTCTTGTCTCGCGTAAAAATATCGTAGGCCCACTTTATCCTGCCCACATCGTTCGCTGTCTTCAGTTCTTCGGTTATGGTAGGCAACTCTGCCTTCGCCGCATCCTTCCCCTTCTTGAGAGCTTTCACTCCTTCCAAACGAATTTGTAAGGTGTTTGCATCGCTCGTGGATGTCGTGGATGTGTTGCCGCTAGTAGACAAAGTATTGTCGCCGACTTCATTTATCCTCGTCCGCTTCGGAGCTGTTTCTGTCGCCGGGTTGCAAAAATTCGGGATATTCTTCAAGAGCTCACATGCCTTCCTATAGGTGAATTCTTTCTTGTACATGGCGGAGTAATTATCTTCGGCCATCGTGTACCGATCGAGGTCGTTCCGCCCGCTTCCATTTTCATCCTGGAGCCGGATGTAACAGGCATTAAATAGCATAATTTGTTTCTTAGCGCGGCCCCACGCCGACTTCATCACATCCTTCTCGCGCGGCGCAGCGGGAGCTATGTGCTCGTTGAAGCGGTCACATATTTTCTCCCAGAAATAATTCAGGGTTTGGTAGTTGATGGTCACCCCGTCCAGCCCGAGATCAATGTAGCACTTCGCGAGGAATAATATATCATTGGGTGTATAGTTAGGACCTCGCAGTGGCCTCGATGCGGTGTTTGATGTCGTTTTCTGTTTGCCCTTGCGGCTCGCCTTCCCCTTTTCCCTTGGCCGGAGAAATGGTCGTGCTTGACTCTGCGAGAGCTTTTCCCTTGCGGTGTAGCGATGTTGTCTCGCGTTCCTCCGATTCCTCTCGTTGGGAATCTTCATCCGCCTCTTCCTCCACCTCAACATCATCACAGTCGTCGTTGAGGTTGATGTGTCTCATTCGAGCTGTTTCCACTGGCAGCGTGTCGAATGCACAATATCCACCGGGTGGAGTGAAGAATTGGGAGAAGTCGGAAAATGAGGGGTATTGAGAGAACCCCGGAGACTGCGAGTAGCCAGAAGATGGGGGGAATTGAGAGAACTTCGGAGACTGCGAGTAGCCGTATGACGGGGGGAATTGAAGGTACCTCAGAGACTGCGAGAATCCGGTAGACGGGGGAATTGGGAGAACCCCGGCAACTGCGAGAACAGCGCAAACCCGACAGCTAGGGAGTATTGGGTGAGAACGGGTGAAGGGAAGAATTGGGAGTTTGGAATGGGACTTTGATTCGGTGGATTGAGAGTTTGATTCGGTGGATTTGAACCAATGTATTGTTGGTACCACGCATTGAACTGACTCTCGTTGTCACTCCTTGTTTTTTCACAAAAAAAAAGATTTGAAGATTGAAATTGAAGAAGAAAGAAATTGGGATGAAGAGTGGATTTTGGTGTGAAGAATGAATGTATTGAAGGGGTATTTATAACGAAATTGGGTGTATAGCCGTTGGAATGTAATTTTTTTTTATCAGAAAAAAAAATGATCGGACCAATGGGGACATGCCACGTGTCCCCGTATTGCTGCATCATGGGGTCGAAGCCGGTGTCTAAATATCGATACCGACAACGACACACCCCTTCGACCTCATGGTGTCGAGGCCTTCACTATGGTGCTCGACCTCATGGTGTCGAGGGAGCGGGGAACAACACCGCCGCTCACGACCATTGTAAATGCTCTGAGACGATGCTTTTGCCATAAATTTATTTATAAATGTCTGCGAATTAATGAAGTTTAATTGCCTCATGGTGACCGAAAATAAATTGGATTATTATAAATGTCTGCGAATTAATGAAGTTTAATTGCCTCATGATTACAACCTTGCAAACAATGGTGACCGAAATAAATTGAATTATTGTAAAATACATTCCTGGCTGAAATTAAGTGCCCGCTAGCTCAAAGTTAAACATAATTACTCACTCAGAATATTTATTACCTTGGTTAAAATTCTATTCCTGTGGAAATTTTTGATTGCCAACTCGAATATTTGGTATAGATTTATATCTTGAAAACAAATACTTTGAAATCATAATATACTTGGCATTGTTGTGGCAATATAAAAAAGAGTTATGTCGCCGTTCTTCCAAAATATACAGAATATACTTGAGTTTAATACTCGATTTACATTTTACATCTTATAATTTCTAATTGTAGTATCCGCTTGAGTATGATTTAGTGGTAGAGTACTGGATTGCCTGAGACATGATCAAGGGTTCAAATCCTACTAATATCTCTATATGTCGAGTCTGTCACATTGGTACTTGAAACTGTAATTTACATGTTTTGTGTGGTTTGCAGACTACTTCACAAGAATGGAGGTATACCCAATGCACATCAAAAGTTGCGGTTGTGGATTCCATCGATAAAAAAAATAAAAAATAAATGATAGAACTTCTATAAAGTATTACAATAGCCAATAGGAACCACACAAAATATATTATTTTATAAATATTATTAATTTATAGATATAACCAGAAAAAAAATTATTTTATACTAGTTGCGAGACTTTGGGATCGGGTGGCTGCGATGCGAGGTTGACGTTTGCAAGCCCACTCTACAATTTTAAAACCCACTTGATTTTGTATCAACTCTGCAACTTCATGGGGATCGAACTCACGTGATCCGGTAATCAACATCGTATTCTCATTCAATTCAGCAGAGTGAACCCCACGAGTTGTCGCCGAAACATAGTCAGTTTAATTTAATCAAATTAACTGCTTGTTTAGAAAAAAAAAGATAATAAAAAAAAATAAGCCAAGAGAATTCCAGATTAAATTAGCACTACATTTAATTTATCTCAATCTTCATGGTTTTGCATTAAATAATCTATTCAAAGCCATATTGATTTGTAAAAGAGACAAAATATATCATGACGTGCTAAAGCGGGGAAATTTATAAAATTAATTAATTCATTATTTTTTTTAATAAAAATGTTAATGAGAATTCATTAATAATCATAGTAAATATTACCTGGCTTTGGCCTTTTGTTTTCTTTCATCAGGAGAAAGCTCGATTGGTTTAGTGCCATGGAGCTCTAAAAACTCATACTGCTTCATTTCGCCATCGTGCACTTACAGAAAAAAAAGTATAGCGATAACAAATTAGAATATTTTTTCCGCAGGAAATAGCATTAAAAGAAAATGCAAAAAGATGAAGATTGGTGTGTTCGTGTTGGTTATAAGTTGTGTTAATTGTGTCTCTACTCATATATATGTGTATATAATTGGTAAAGTCCCCTTAGTAGAAATGCGCCTGGGGAACCAAGAAAAAAAAATAAAAATAAAAAATCATGAGTGGAAGTCATGTTGTTTTCTAAAATTGAGAAGACATTTTTTCTACAATTTTATTTGGTGAAAAAAAAAAAGCCTTTCCAAAGCAATTTGCACGAAATGTCGATAATTTTATAATTTAAACATAATTAATAAAAATTTCTTGGTGACGGCTAAAGCCCACTTGGATCTAACGTGTTGGTTGGTTATAATTTTGTGTGTAATTCTACCAAAAAGCAAACTAAGCAAATTCCCACATCAGTTGTGTAAAGTGTACGGACGTGTGTGGTTTATATTTATAAGACCACACGCAGCAGTGTCTCTCGTGCGTGTCTCAAGACACTGCCGGCGACGAGACACGCCACTGCAATGCCCGCTGTCTCGAGCCCGTCCCATGGCGACGAGACCGTCTCGAGCAGGCGCGTGTATTACACACACGCCAATTTTTTATTTTTTTTTAATCGGCGCGTGCATTGTACGCGCCATACATAAAAAAAAAATTCAAAAATCGGCCAACGGGCATTTTTTTCAAACGGTCCAAAACGGCTATTTTGCCGATTTTTTTTTTTTTAATTCCCACATTTACAACTATAAATACCACATTTTATCACACCACTCACACTATTTTTACATCTAAAATTTCCATTTTTTCTCCAACAACCCCATTTTTTTTCGCATCAATTTCATTATATCTCGCAAATGGATCCCAACAATCCATGGTCGTCGTCGTGGATTCCCCCCGAAATGGCGGACGACACACAATACGGCGGATATACCGGGCGGGCCTCGATTCTATCAATCTAAACTCGTCCGTCGGCAAGTCCTTCCACACAGTGTTGGGCGACGAAGACAGCCGTCGTCTGAGCCGGCACCAGGCAGGGGCAAGGGGAACGCACGGGGCAAAGGCAAGGGGAAGGAACGGCCCCATCTCACCGTCGCAAATGTCCCACCGGCGGATGCGGCCAAACCGAAGAGGCGCAGTTACACGGTAGAACAAGGCATCGCCATCGCCCAAATCTGGAAAGAGGAGACGTGCAACTTCATCCTCGGCAGAGATCACACGCCGAGAAATACTGGGGGAAGGTGGCGGCGAGGTACAACGCCATGTTCAATGACGACATCAACCCAAAGACAGCAAAGAGTTTCTTCGGGCGGGTCTCCCACTGGGTGAAGGAGTGGATGATAGCCTTCGAGAAGGCGGAGAAGAAAAGACCCAGCGGCGCCTCCGACGACATGGTCAAGGAGCAAGCCCAGGCGTTATACTGCACGCACGAAGGGAACACCTTCAAGCATTTTGGTGCCTGGGAAATTCTGGCGGACTACCCCAAATTCCTCCACCAAGAATTTCCCGATGTGCCGTCCATGAAGCGGGCGAAGAATACGGCAGATGGTGCCTACACCTCATCCGGAACGCCGCACGGATCGAGCGAGGCAACCGAAGAGGAAAGCACGGCTCCCCCTCGCCCACAGGGACGAGACGCGGCAAAGGCGGAGGCGAGGGCGGCTAGAGGAAAGGGAAAGAAGAAGGTGAGCGAGGAGGCGGAGTTCACTGGGATGGTCGACTCAACAAATGAAAGGCTCAGCGGCATCATCGCGGCGAAGGACAACCTCGCCGAGGCAATGAGGGAGCGTGCTCGGGCAAAACAAGACGCCACCGATTTGAAGATCATCAACACGGATACGTCAAACTACACGCCGGAGCAGCTGCAGTTTCACCAGATGTTGCTTGACGATGTCAAGCGTCGCCGCGGATGGGCTTAGTTTTTTTTTTCCAACGGCTATGTTTTTTAAATTTTAGTACTGTTTTTTTTAATTTCTCGTATTATTTTTTTTATTTGTAGTAATGTATTTTTCTTAATTTGTAGTAATGTATTTTAATTTAAATTAATGAAATTTTCAAATTTTCAATATATCTTATTAAAATTAATACAAAATAAAAATTCAGAAAATCCTTAGAGACACCCCAAAGAGACAGTCCCACTACAGCTCACTGTCTCTATCTCCAAAAAATCTTTAGAGACACCCCAAAGAGACAGCATCACTGCAAATAGTCTAAGCTCTGTGTGTATGTTTTCTACTGAAAAAAAAACCATACTACCATTTCGTATTCCTGGTTAAGAATTGAAGTTTCTAGCTAGGTGGGATTATAACTGGGACATGTGTATGCTATTTATAGTATAAATATTTTTATTTTGTAAAATTACCTCACGGTTCAAATTTAATGATGGAATTTTATCATTTGTAAAAAATAATGTATGTATTGAACATATCTCAACTACAAATAATGTATATATTGAACATATCTCAAATTTTATCAAAAAATAATTTTATTACATGTTCTCGTTCATAACTCACATAGTAATATTATTAAATATTTAAATTTAATATTTTATTTAAATTTTATAGATAATTTTTAAATCTCTTTTTCTTTTCAAAATCAATAAGGGACAAAAACATATTTGACTCTCAAATAGGTTGTCTCACATTGATTTTGGAGGAGAATTGAAGTGGATCTTTTATTAGAGCAAATATCTATTTGTCTTCTACTCCCTCCGTCCAAAAATAATGTTCCCATTTGGGTCCTGGCACGCGGATTAATAAAAGCTGAAAAAGTTATTTTTAGTGGGTAAAAATTATAATGTAGGGGTAGTGGGATAATGACAAAAAAATAGTAGTAATAGCAAAAAGATGGTGGTATTGACCAAAAAGTAGGAATAAAGTTGTTGTGTTGACTAAAAAGTAGGAATAAAGTTGTTGTAAGGTGGGGCCACCAATGGCAAAGGGTAGTAAATAAAAGAAAAGTTGGAGGGTATGGTTGTATGAAAAGGTAAGTAGGAAGATGATTTGTGGACAAAAAAAAAGGGGTAAGTAGGAAGATGATTTTTGGACGGAGGGAGTATTATTTTGGAGAAATACCACTCAATCGTGTTACTTAATTTCTATAGCTTCAGCTTTTAGCCATTTTTCATAATTGTTTCTTATACCAATTATGATATCATATCCAAGAACACTGCTCTAGGGAAAGAATAAGAGTCAACTAGTAGAGAGGCTCTTTTAGAGTTCAGGGGTATAATTTTGAACCCCAACTTAATTTTCAATAAAAGAGGCCAACTTTCAAGCTTTTGGACAAAACTACCCTTACTACATGTTGGTATTTATTTTCCAGCTTTTTCATTTTTTTACCTCATTTCAAATCATTTCAAAACCCTTCTTTCTCTCTCTACCTCTTCTTCTCTGCCATCTCTCTTCTTCTCCGTCAACCGCCGCCGCTCCACCAACAGCCACCGCCGCCGCTTCACCAACCACAAACCGCTGCTCCACCACCGCGCCGCCGCTGCTCCGCCACCGCTCTGCCACTCTATCCAACCACTACCACCACCACCACCACTCTCTATCTCTTTCTCTCTCTACATTTCTTTCTCTCTCTCTCTCTTTCTTTCTCTATCTCTCTGCATATTTCTCCAACACCCACCACCACCACCCTTTCTCTCACACTGCCGCCGCTCCACCGCTGCTCTGCCACCGCTCCGCCGCTGCTCCGCCACCGCTCTGCCACTCTATCCAACCACTACCACCACCACCACCACCCTTTTTTCTCTTTCTCTCTCTACCTCTCTCCAATTGTTTTCTCTCTCTAGAAAACTAGAAAACAAAAATTTCTAGATCTGGAAATTTTATGGTTTTTTGGTCAAAATTTTTGAATTTTTGAATCTCGTACGTGAAAATGATTGCATGTTGGTACAATGTTACGATATTCCCAATATCGTACTTAGTATGTTACGATTTTATAATCTCGTACATGAGCGCAACCGATTTATGGCACGAAATAAGAATGCATGGGAGTAATATGTTACGATTTATGTAAGAAGATGATTGCATCTGGCAAATTTGTTACGATATACCCAATATCGTACTTTGTGTGTTACGATATTCCCAATATCGTACTTTTTGTGTCACGATATTCCCAATATCGTACTTCGTTTATTACGATTTCTTGTAAATTCATCGTTATTGATACGATATTCATCAATATTGTTACGATGCATGTGGGTATGTTGTTACGATATTTCCAATATCGAACTTGCTATGTTACAATATTATTAATCTCGTACATGAGGGTGACCAGTTCATGGCACAAAAGAAGAATGCATGTGTGTAATTTGTTACGAGATTTGTAAAATCGTACGTGAGGGTGATTGCATATAGGTATGTTGTTACGATATTCCCAATGTCGTATTTGCTATGTGATGATTTTGTCAATGTCGTACACATTTGACACCTTTGTATCTCAAATATTTTCAAGGTTGCGTGGACACCTGTTCAACCGGCATTGACTACATAATTGAGATATGTTTGAGATTTGAGGATAGAATGTGTGCAAAGTAGTACTTCTGTAGATACAATATTGTTAATCTCGTATGTGAATTGATGCCACGAAATACGAATTATCTATGAATGCATGTGTGTAGTTAGGGTGATTGGATGTGTGTATGTTGTTACGATATTCGCAATATCATACTTGATATGTTACGATGTTGTTAATCTCGTATGTGAGAGTGACCAATTTATAGCACGAAATTCTAATTATTTGTGGTTTTGTGAAAGCATATGTGTAGTTTGTTGCGAGATTTGTAAAATCGTACGTGAGGGTGATTGCAAGTGTGTATGTTGTTACGATATTCCCAATATTGTACTTCGTATGTTACGATGTTGTCATACTTTGTCCGTTATGATGTTGTTAATCTCGTACGTGAGCGTGAGAAATTGATGCCACGACAATACGCATTGTTTGTATTTTTGTGATTGCATGTGTGTATGTTGTTACGATATTCCTAAAATCGTACTTAGTTTGTTACGATTTTGCTTAACTCGTACATGAATACATATTTGACACCTTTGTATCTAATTATTTTGAAGGTTGCGTGGACACTTATCCGACCACCGTTGACTAAACCACCCTATCACAGAGTCCAATGCTATGGTTATGGCGGTCTAATTGGAGATATCCACAAAGTGCTCGACTTTTTCGGACCCGAAGCAAAGGCTATAATGAAGCGATGAGCTCTAGGATATAGTACAATTTGTGTCAAGGGTTTTCAAGTGATGACTAGCATACAATTTATCGTAGTGATAATGTAACAATAAATGAAAATCGTAGCAGTGTATGTCCATATTTCATGATCGTCAAATACGATATTATGTATGTCGTACAATATATAATACGATATATTCAATCATACACTCGTATTAGAGATATGTTTGTACAATCTAAAACACCTTATTTGTATGTATGATTGCTACGACTTTGCATCAAATCGTAGCAACTTTATTACATCTTTTGTACAATATCATGTTTTCTCGTATCGAAATCAGTGATAATTATACCCACATTTCTACAAGTTTAAAATCATTTGTTTGTGATTGCATGTATAATTGAGATTTGTTTGAGATTTGAGGATAGCATGTATTATAGTTCTGTAGATACGATGTTGTTAATCTCGTACATGACGGTGACCAATAAATTGTACAATCATGTCATATACTTCTTGCGCTATGTTACGATTGCATGTATAATTGAGATTTGTTTGAGATTTGAGGATAGCATATATGAAAAATAGTACTTCTGTAGATACGATATTATTAATCTTGTACGTGGGGGTGAACAATTGATGCCACGAAATAGGAATTGTTTGTAGTTTGTTACGAGATTTGTTACGAGACTAGGGTTGAGGGTTTAGGGTTGACACGAAATAAGAATGCACGTGTGTAGATTGTTACGAGATTTATAAAATCGTACGTGAGGGTAATTGCATGTGGATATCGTACTTGCTGTGTTACGGTGTTGTTAATCTCGTATGTAAGGGTGTCCAATTTATGGCACGAAATACGAATGCATGTGTGTAGTTTGTTACGATATTTGTAAAAATTGTACGTGAAGTTGATTGTATGTGTGTATGTTGTTACGATATTCCTAAAATCGTACTTTGTTTGTTACGATTTTGCTTAACTCATACATGAATACATCAAATATCATACCTCCCCTTAACATGATACATGATTTGTCTTCATATTTACATCGAACATGATACATCCGCTTATTTTGCTTCCACCCTCATACATATTATGATTCTATACGTGACCACGAGCAACAATTAAATAAGAATGCCTCGTCTGCATGAAATATAAGATATATATATATATATATATATATCGTAAACCAAATCAGTTACAATATCGGCAATCATATACGAGTTAAGCAAAATCGTAACAATTTAAGTACGATTTTAAAAATATCGTAACATGCACACGTACAATTTGTAATCTCGTACCAAATATGTAACAATATTCCCCAAAAGTGCTACAAAACATGCATGAAATAGTCAGTCTCGAGTACGAGTTTAACAAAATCGTAGACATACAAGTACGATATTACGAATATCGTAACATTGTACACATGTGCTACGAGTGTACGACTTTACGACTTAACCACTGACTGTAAATCATACAATTTCGACGAACAAAAATGTTAACGATCTAAAACCTCATATCTAAGCGAGATTCAACATAAAATCACATAAAAACGATCGGGATAATATACAGTATCTTCATCGCCGTCTACAAACGGGTAAAAACGTCCAACTACCGGCGCCGAAAAAAAAAAGTTCAAAACAAGATCGACGAAGACGAAGACGAAGACGACAAAGAAGACGGAGAAGCTCGATTATCACAGCAACAAACTATTGTACCTCCATCATCGTTTAAATCAGAGAAAAACTTCCGACAACAAACTTTGGAGAAGAAAAAAAAACCGAAAAACTCCAAAATCGAAACCCGCAAGAAAAAAAAACAGCAAAACTAATGAAGAATTCTCGAAGAAGACGACTTGGACGAGGCCGCGGAGGAGAAAGAGAGAAGCGGAGTGGTGGCGGAGAAGGTGAGGAGTGGAGCGACGGCGGAGAGAAGAAATTGAAGAGAGAAGAAGAGAGAGAAGAGAGAGAAGAAAGAGAAGAGAGAGAAATAAGTGAGAGTGGTGGTGTCTGTAGGAAAAAAAAGGAGAGAAGAAAGAGAAGAGAGAGAAATAAAGTAGGAGAGAGAGAAGTGGGTGGTTGGTGAAAAATAAGGGTATTTTGGTCTCATCATGTCAAAGTTGGCCTCTTTTATTGTAAATAAAGTTGGGGTACAACTTTATTGTTTTTACTATAGGGGGTCCATAAACATTAATAAACTCAAAGAATAAGTTATTAGTATGAAATAATTACGTGCCAAATTTTTATTAAGTGTATTATGTTTATAATAATAATAATAACAAAATATGATTAAAAATATATATATATAAATTAATATGTTTATGCAAGTCGCGAGAATTAATATGGAATTTTGGGATTTTGTATATTATATATAAAATATATTAAAATATGATAGATATTGATTTTAAAGATTTGATCTTGTTAAGATTTTGTTTTCATGTCATATATAAACAGAATATAAATATGATAAATATTGATTTTAAATTCAAAAAATTGAGAATCTTATTAATAATAGGAAAATAAACGGTGCTCCCTTTTTTATCGGACTTTGACTAAGATTAGAAATATCAGTTTACCATAAACCAACGAGACGATTCAAATAGATATAAAGAAAATAATTTTTTAATGATGGAATTTTATCATTAATTAAATGTCCAAACATCTTATTAAAGATGAGCGTAAATTTTACATATTCGTAATTATAGTACAAATTAATGTTACGAAATTTTGTGTTTTTTAAATGACAAATATACATCCTCGCTTTTTTATTATATGCCTCATATAGTACGTTTGAATTCGGTAACTTCAAAAAAGTTGTAATATACGTCATAATTATATGAGAGGATTTTATAAGTAGCACTTTTTAGATAATTTTTTTAAATTTTAGCACCCCTTATAAAAACTTAAAAATTTAGCACTTTTGGACAATTTTACCCTTCCCTCATTAATTCACCCAACTGATTGTTCAGTAACAAAATACCAATTAGGCGGTTTGCATTCCATTCCATAATTCAAAAATTTTCGGACGATGGCTTTCACTTTCTCTCTCTAGAAAACCTAGTTTCCCAGGCTCTTCGACGGCGATTTGTGTGAGAATTCTGATTTTCCGACCGGCGATCATTGTTTAGGTATAGTATACTTCATGTAGTCGAAATGATTTGGCATCTCTTACAGAAATAGGACTACATCTAAGATTTTGTCTATTTTCTCTCACTCTAAAACCAGGGTTTTGATTTCTTCGACGAGGAAGGCTGCTATCTACCTAACCGACCCAGGCTCTTCGATTTGCAGGTGGAGTGTACTGCGTTTCGTCAATTTATTTGTGTAGAGTTTCACTTATATAGTTTCTTATGTTGTAGAATTGGATCTGTAATTGCAATTTTTTGGTAGTTGCAGAAACTTCAAACATGTCCGACGACATGTCCGATTCCGGTGAGGAAGAGACGCAAACCTTAGGTACTCTGCTATCGACCAGTGAGACTCAAAATGAGGCACCACTTCCGGTGAGTTTCCTGATGTTGATTGTTGCAAATGCAGTGTGATTTTAATCATTTTTCTTTGAATGAATTTGAAGGCCCACGTGTGGTCCATGTAGAATGTTGGAATGAATCCAAAAGGGTAGATCTGTTAGGATATGCTTTTATTTTTTTATGTAAGATGCACGTGTGCCATCTTTAATTGAAAACTGATGTCTATAAAAAGGTAGATGATGGTGAGTGGTCTGAAAACGACTTTTTTCTTGTGGGGAAGATGATGTTTCTGAATATTTTTGTTACTCAACAAAATCTGAACTAATTAATACGTATTGTTAACCACAAGGAAATGACTAGTATATTTTGATACTGAACAAAAGTGCATGATGCAATTTTCTTCCTGATTTTTTGATACTACACAAAAAGTGCAGGTGCCGAAGTTTGTGATACAGAACCAATATAGATGGAATTATTGATTATTGTCCATTTGAGTATATTGCTTGGTTTTTTTGTTACTGAACGAAACTTATTGCTGAAATTTGTGGTAGAATTTGTTGTCTTGAATTGTTTGGTTAGTAATAAAATTTTGCTGGAATTAGATGCTATTGTCAATTGTTGCACCAGTGGCGTTGTATTTTTGGTTACTAAGCAACAATTCATTTTAAATTGTTTGTTTTGTTACTTCATAAAAATATGCCTTAATATTTTTGGTTACTGAAAAAAAAAATTCTTTGTATTTTTTTTGTTACTCAACGAAAAGTGTTGCAAAAATTGTTACTGCACAAATTCTCCGGTTCTAGTTTCTATGGCTTGTAGTAAAAGCAAATAATAATTTACTGTTCGTATTCTTTGTTTGATATAATTTACTGTGGTTTATGTAGTTTTGTAGGAGGGTTGGAGGTACAAGAGGCGTAGGATGCAAGGAGTGATTCAAAGGGTGAATCATCACTGTAAGGAAGACATCCTAACCAGCATCCGAACAACATTAAACAACCATGGCGCCGAGCTCTTTAGTAGATTTAAGACGTCTTGTTTTGGTAAATTTTATGACTTCCCTGGAAAATTGGGGAAGTCAATGAGCACAGTTCATGAGCTCATGAGTTACCAGATTGTGCAGCCAAAGGATGAAGCTTACACTACTAGGGAGCTGTGTTTTTTTGTAAAGGGGAAGGTTGTGAAGTTTCGGCGTCAGGAGTTTGCCCTTGTTACTGGGCTGCGCTTTGGAAAGTCAGATTTCAACCCCCTTAAAAAAAGACATCATTTCAGTCAAGATTCACTGTATGCAACTTGGTATGTGGCTAGTAGAACACAGTTTGGGAGATTGTGGGATGATTACAAAGCTCCAAAATTTAGGACCGGGGAGGAATATCTGAAAGCCTCCAAAATTCTGTTTGTGTATAGTGTGCTTTTGGGAGTCCAAAAAACGAAGGCAATTGATGATTGGATCTGGGCATTAGTTGAGAAAGAAGATTTGTGGGAATCTTTTCCGTAGGGTAGTCTAGCATTTCAACACCTCATAAACAACTTGGATTCAATCAAAACGGATAGGAAATAAGATGCAAAGAGCACAGGATACCATGTTAATGGATTCGTCACGGCTTTTTTGGTATGTATTTTTATTAAAAAAAAATTAAATCTATTTTGATTGATGACCTATTCTTCCATATATTTGATCTTATTAAATAGTATCTAACGAAATCTTTTTGTTTTTGGGTATTTTGTTATTGTGTTTTTTGGCAACAAGGCATGGATCATGTGTGCTGTTCCTGATATTGGTATTGAATCTGGTCTTACAAATGAGGGTTGTATTCCGCGGATGTTGAGATATGAGTACTCATCATCTCTCCGACATTTTCTGGACATGGTCGATGAGGTAAATTTTTCTTAAAGAACAATTGTATATTATTTCCAGAATTAATACAAATGTTGATTTGTTGTCATTTTGTTACTTTCCTTCCAAACAAGATTGAGGAAACTTTGATACCAACTGACGAAGAACTGGAGTCGACTTATTGGGAAACAGTGGAACCAGAAGGAGAGCCTTTCAAGATGCATTTCCCCAAATTCGATGTCATAGTTCCAGTATTGTCAGTGTCGGATGCTGAGCAACAAGAACTTATTGATCGAGGTGTGGCTGTCAAAAAAAGAAGAAAAGAAGTAGCAATGGATTCGGGAGAATTCATAAGTGTGAAGGAGGCAACGAAATTAATCGCATCAATCTTGATGAGTGATGCTGTGGTTAATAAGTTTGCTGAAGTAACTGCTGGAATTGTTTTGAAGAAACTAGGGGTAAGATTTGGGAGTTATACGTGAGATATTATATATATAATAAATGATCTATGTCAGCTTAAGTCGGTTGCTTTTTGCAGGAGCAGGTGCTACCAGGGGTTAATGTTGTATTCGATAATTGTGGTGTGGGTGTGAGTGGAATGAAGGATGGTCCAACTGTTGTCATAGATAGAGATGAAGAAGAAGAGCAACGACTGAGAGAGATGGTAAAATGGGCGATTAAAATGTGTTTTTTTTTAACATTAGGAATATAATAGTGATTTAGTCTTACAATGGAAAAACAAAAAAGCAAATCAAAGGAGAACAGGGCTGCAGATACGCCTTCAAGACTTTTCAGCAAAATAATGGATGAGGTTTTTGAATACTGTTATCTTTTAATATTGTTGTTGAAAGCATATAACCCAATCATGTGTGAAGTTGCAGATTTTAACTCAGCAGCAGCCATTGAATCTTGGGAGGCCTATGAAAAATATTGGGGCAAAAAAGATTTCGAGTGTTTGCAATGCAGGAGTGAGCAGTAATGAGGTATTCTATATGTTTAAATTGTTGGTTAGAGCAACATGCTTATACTAAAAGATTATCATATTTTTTTTCCGAAAACATGATTGATATCATTTTTATTTAAGGGAAAAAAACAATTGCATCGTGAATCACCATCCCATTTGACCGGGGGAGAGTACAATGATATTGAGCTAGATGGAGTTGTTGAGAACATCGTGACAGATTGTGGCATTGAACAGACCGAGGTTTGTCACCAACATTGTTATTTAGTGTTCAAAAATTGAGTTTGTTACTGCTCCAAAAAATTAAGTTGAATCCTGATTGCCTAATTAATGAGTGATATCCTGAGTTTGTTACTGATCAAAAATTGTTAAGGTTGAATCCTGATTTTTGTTACTGATCAAAATGTATTATGTTTGTTATACTGTTGTTCTGTAGTAACAGAAAAATGATTGCCTAATGATCAAAAATCGCCTAAGTTTTCGAACATTTGTTACTTCACAAAAAAAAGATAGCCTAATTAATGAGTGATATACTGAGTTTGTTACTGATCAAAAAACATTAAGGTTGAATCCTGATTTTTGTTACTGATCAAAATGTATTATGTTTGTTATACTGTTGTTCTGTAGTAACAGAAAAATAATTGCCTAATGATAAAAAATTGCCTAATGTTTCGAACATTTGTTACTTCACAAAAAAAAGATTGCCTAATTAATGAGTTATATACCGAGTTTGTTACTGATCAAAAATTGTTAAGTCAGAAATGTTTACTATTGCTCTGTATATGGACTTGTACAGAAAAATTCATCTGCCTTGAAGACTCCAGTAAGAAACATTGCTTTTGGAGATGAGCCACTTGATTTTGTGGACGAAGCATGCAATAGTGCACACGCTGTGACACAAAAAACAACTGATGAAAAGAAGCAACAGGTGAGTTCAAAAGGGAAAAACATTATTGCTACTGGAGTTCAATCAGCTTCACCTAGAATAAGGATGCAGACAACTACAGTAAGTGAATTGGATGATGAAACTCAACGACCAATGAAGTTAAACTGGACCGAGGTGAGGACAAGGAGAAAAGCTGCGGTGTTGTGCAGTCTATTTTTGGAAAATGAGAGACGTGGAATAGACTATCTGAAGTTCAAGAGCACCAATGCCACGTAATATTTTAAATTGTTACATATTATGTCAATTAATAATTCATTTTTCGAATAATGTTCTTGCATCTGAATTGGGGATAATTTGATGAATTAAATTTTTATAGGAGGAATGTAGGACTTCCTGTTCCAGTAGATGCAAAGTGGTTCAAGATGATAGAGGATGAAAACCAAGAATTGAGGCTCGCGCACATCGAGGCATATATGTCCTGCCTACACAGCTTCCCTGAAATTACAAAAGTGAAGTGTGTTGATTCACGAATGGGCATCATATCACCAACATTTTTTGTTAGTATGTTAGATTACAGCGCATTTTTTTTAGTTATTTGTTTGGTTGTCATATGATGTTGTTATGTTTATGATTATGTTTCTTATACAACAGAAGGAAGTGTACGACATGTGGCAGCATTATAACAGTGAGGAGACGATGACACAGCTTAACCCAGATGAGGATGAAGCAATCTCTGTGTCACACTTGTTCAAGCTGGCACAGTATGTCCATGGAGAAAAACCTGGATGGAAAAATCAGAAGGAGTGGTGGGAGTATGATCTGATAATTTTTTTTGGTGCTTAAAATACATGATTATGTTCTATATTTTGTATGATTTCTCAATTATATGAATAAAGATTAGTCATTGTTCAAAACAAGTTCTAACCTTATATATATTGTATGTTGACACAACTTGTTACTGTCTTCAATGGTGTTTATGGATGGGCCACATTAGAGATCGAATTCCCCACCCACAACTTGATCATATACGATTCCAAGGCACACAAGTGGGATGCAGATGACTTCAAAGAATCCTCAAAGATCTTGACAGCTCTCTCACGGTGGTTGCCACAGGTGCTCATTTACAGTGGATTCTACGGTGCACGCGAAGATTTGAGCAGCGTCCAAACTTGGAACATCACCCACATTGACAAAGCCACAATGACAATAAGAAATACAAAACAGACTTTTAAAATAGGAGGCTATGCGCTCAAGACTGTGGAGGCAATCATGGAGAGAGGTTTCCCACCGAGCTTCCTTAAGAAGGACATGGTAGACCATAGGAAGGCAGTGGCACTAAGAATCTTCAAGTACAGTACCGACGGAAGTACGCAAACTGGCAAGTCAACGTAATTGTGCGCCGGTGTTCCGTATGTGGATGTTTCAAAAACAATTTATGTTGGTGTTGGTTTCATGGAGATTGATTCTTAAACTAAATTATTTTTGGGCTCAGATTGGGGAGTTCATGTGATAGGTATCTGTTTTTTTGGTGGAAAATTTTAGGAATGAAACATGTTTTGTTTCCAACAGAACAAGATTTGATATGCTTTTGCCATCAAGTTTTTGTTACTGCAAAAATTAATTATGAGTTAAGTGTATTAGATTACCTGGAACTATGGTGTCTTAACTTTTTTTTCTATTTGCAACATATTGTTTTATTAATGTGTTTTATCAGCTGGAGCAAATGAATATCTATTTGATACTTAGCAAAAAAATAATATTTATTTGATTCTACATTAATTTTTTTGGTTAATTAGCAAATAAGGAATTTGTTTTTGTTACTACACAAATTGGTTTTTGTTAATGAACGAAAAACTAATATTATTTATGTTCAGGAGGAAAAAATTAATTTTTTTTTGTTACTACACAATTTTTTTTTGTTACTTAGCAAAAACTACTATTATTTTTTGTTACCGAGCATAAAAGTATAATAATTTTTTTAACTACACAAAAATTCTTTGTGACTTAGCAAAAAACGAATTTGTTTTTGTTACAACACAAATTGTTTTTTGTTACTGAACGAAAAACTAATATTATTTATGTTCAGGAGGCAAAAATTAATTTGTTTTTGTTACTACACAAATATTTTTTGATATTTGATCAAAAAATAATGTTTTTTTTGTTACTGAGCAAAAAAATATAATATTTTTTGTTACTACACAATCATTATCTGTTACTTAGCAAAAATTACTATTATTTTTTGTTACTACACAAATTTTGTTTTTTACTTAACAAAATCGACTATTATTTTTTGTTACAGAGCAAAAAAGTATAATAATTTTTGTTACTACACAAATATTATTTATTACTTAGCAAAAACTACTATTTATTTTTTGTTACTGAGCAAAAAAGTATAATATTTTTTTTTACTACACAAAAATTCTTTGTTACTTAGCAAAAACTAATATTATTTTAGATGCACAACTGAAGAAGCTAATATTTCAACACTGTAAGCATTCAAATTCATAATAAATATTTTGTCACTCTTTATTATTATAGTAACAAATTTAATTTTATTTAGTTACTCAACAAAATCTTTAATGCAGAGAAGTATATATCTTTTTTTGTTACTACACTTAATCATTTACTCGACTCATGCATGACATTTCCTTTGTGTTAACTTAAAAAATAAAGGGCAAATAAACAAGGAAAATAATATAAACGTTGTCCACAATTCAACCAACATAGTGTGTCAAAATAAAAAAATTCCAAATTAACAGATTTTGAGTTTATCAAAGATGGTCCAAACTACCAAAATTTGAGTGCACACCAAAAGTAATTTCAATCAGCCAAATAAAGACATTTCCTGCGGGTATGATTAGTATCACGACAAATGCTGCATGCCTTAGGTTTCCGAGCAGATGTTGGTGCTTTAGTAGTAACCGGCTTTGACATCCTGACATGTGCTGTGCAAGTAGAATTGTAATGACCACGTTGTTTGCACCTAGAACAAAAACGAGACGAAGATCGGGATGATTCAGTGTATGAAGGAATACGTTTGGTCTTCGGCCTCCCAGCTTGACGCGGATTACCAGGAGGATACACAACAGTATCTTGTACATGTGGAGGGAGATTCCAATCATCACGTGATGGATTTGGGTTGACATCACCGGAATACATGTCACACAAGTTACGAGTTGTGAAGAGATGTGACACATAAGATATAGGCTTTTCCTTTGCCGAGCTAAAAAACAAGAAAAAAACGAATAAAAGTGTTATGAATAAAATATGAAAAATATGAATTTAAGATTAAAAGTACAAACCTTATTGCAGCAGGCGTGAGAACAATGGAACAAGTTAAGATTAAACTCTCGGCATGAACAAGAATGTAAATCTAGATCCACAATAAAAATTTCCCAGATTTCTTCACACAAAACCGAGTGGAGTTAATGGGCTCGACAACCATTGTGAAGCCTTCTTCAATTCTAACAGCAAGTTCATCTGCAATTCTAGGAGAAAGTTCATGGGTACGGCTTAACCCTAGTTGACGCCTCTCAACAAACCAACCACAGATCATAGAACGAACACAGTCAAGTAGTGTGCATACAGGTAATGTTCTGGCCCATCGTAGCGTTGAATTGATATTTTCACAAGCATTGGATGTCATCACACCATAACGTCTAACAGGAGAAAAAGAATTAGCCCAACGAATAGGCTCAATCTCAGACAATCTACTAGCTGCTTTGGGACACATATCCTCAATAACCTCCATTAGGCGATAAAAGTCCTCCTTCCTAGAACATGATGTTGCTTTTTGGAAGGCCTTGACAACATTAACACTGTATTTAGAAAGATTCTTCTGAATATGAAAACAACAAAGACCATGCATTACTCCAGGATATACTGTCTCAACTGCTTTGCTAATGCTAACATGTTGATCAGAAACAATAACCAAATCATCTTTTTGAACAAATGCTTTCTTCACTTCAGACAAAAACCATATCCATGATCTATCATTCTCTTTATCGCCAATACCAAAAGCAAGTGGAAAAATTTGTTCATTAGCATCCTTAGACGCAGCTACAAACATAACTCCTTTGAACTTACCTTTCAAGTGTGTAGCATCAACACAAATAACACGACGACATGATGATGCAAAACCCGAAATACAAGCACCGAGAGCCATAAATGCATATTCAAAAACATTATCATCATCAGTTTGCAAAGAAACCACAGAACCTGGATTACAAGTTTCAGTCATATGTAAGAAGCTGGGTAATCGTTTGAAGGAGTCATCACTGTCACCATATATCTGTTGAATGGCACGATTGCAGGCAGCCCATGCCACTGAATATGATATCTACAAGAATTTTGTATAAATTTGTAAGTGATGAGGTAACTGAAGTAGTTAAAAAAAAATTTGTGTATGTACAAATATGTAAGACATAGTTTAAAGCAGAAGAAAAATAAAATAAAATAATTATTGTTACAGGGTTATCAACAGCTAAAACGTACCTTGAAACCAAATTCAGATTGAAGATAGTGTACCATTTCTTTGGGACGCAAAATAGCACCTCGAACCATTAGACGGGGAGCAAAAAAAACACCGACTACACTGGAGCACATGGTCCGGTGCTTATTAACTCTCAAGTCCAACTCACATGTATGGGGTTCTTGCCAATGTGTGATTCTCTAAATACCCTTTGGACAAGGAGCAGCAGACCGCATATGAAATTGGCACCTATCCGGGAACTTACAATGCACATAATACTTCGTTCCACTAGAACGCTCAACTGAAAACTCACACTTATTAGTCAAATGATAAAGGCCAACATCATACATCAAGCTTGATTTATCGATATACATAGTACCTAAAGCCAAATCATCGGTACTGAACTTCATTTGGAAATCACCCTCGATACTACAATCAGTAACAGGTACAATTGCTTGATCCAAGTGTGTCCCATGTGCAGTAGCACTCACCTGTTGAGAGTGGTAAATACTACGAGGAGGTGAAGTAGTGGAAAGGGGAGCCACAAATTGTTCGTTGTGAAGGAATGGATGGAAAAGTGGAGCAGGCTCACTGTCATTGTAGAAGGAATCATACTGATATGAATCCTCATCATCCAAACTGTCATCACTAACAGCATCATCTGGATCAAAATCGTCATCGTCATTATCATTTTCTTCAACAGATTGACAACGATCTCCTACATAGGACTCATCAATTGATGACTTATCAGCATGTTTCCTTTTGAGATTCAACACATCTGGTTGGTTACAAGGTTTCACAGGTGATGTTACAGTGACATAGAAACTTCTAACACCATTCTCCAAAGCAAAAGTTAGCTCAACATCATTAGTTACATTAAGACGTACAGAACTACCAACTTCAATTGGAGAACCAACCAGACAAGATACTACACATAAACCAGAAAAGTGTTCAACACCACCTATATTTGACTGAATTTTGCTCCGAAAAACAGAAAATGAACGCTCGTCAGTCGATAATATCAACAACTTATCACCACCTTGGTACAAATCATTAATCCATACACCCCCATAGTGCACTAAAATAGAGGTAAGATCCATCAGTAAAATGCAGACTGGATTTTTAAAAAGAAAAAAATAAAATCTGTAAGTTTCCAGTAATCGATTGTGGACAAAAAAATAGAGAAATAGATGTTGGTTTAACATAGAATCGGGGTAACTTGTGTTTTTGTGCTATCCAAAAGAATGAAGAAAATTTCTTTCAAAAATAGGGGGATGAAGAGAAATGTAAACCCTAAATCGATGCACGCACTTTAAAGAAATTGAAGAAGAAATACCTGAAAATAAGAGGACGAGTCTAGTCGAATATAGCAAAAAAGTTGATGGAAAATCCGTAGAGTGTTCTTGTTGAAGGGAACATGAGAGTTTTCCTTGCAAGGAGGGGCGCGAGATGAAGATCTATACAACCTGTGGATTCTTTCAAGCGAAGAGAAGGGGAAGATGAATATAAGATATAATAGGTTAGGTCCAATTGCTGTACCAAGAAACGCGCCTTTAGTTATAAAAAGGGTCTAGATCGAAAAGTGCTTCATATAAAAAGTCTGAACGATATTGTTTTTGTGTAGTCACAAAACTTCTTAAGAAGTAAAGTTCAATGATACTTTTTTTGAGCAGTCACAAAAACAAATAACATATTTAGGGAATCACAAAAATAATAAAGATAACTTGCTGTTAATGGAGGTTACACCTGCGATTTGTGGCCAAAAACCAATTAAATAATTGGTTTTCGATATTTTAATTATAAATATAGTAGAGGTCCAAGACTGCTTTATAACAAATTATGTTATAGTGATAATTTTTTTGTTTAGTCAAATTTTTTTTTAAGAAGTAAAGCTCAATGTTAATTTATTTGAGCAGTCAACAAAAGAAATAACATATTTAGGGAATCACAAAAAAAAATGAGGATAACTTGCTGTTAATGGAGATTCCATTGGTGATTTGTGGCGGAAAAAATATTAAATAATTGGTTTTGAATGTTTTATTGTCCTTTTGTTAAATCACAAAAAGAATGCTAATAATTTTTGTTACTACACAAATACTAAAAACAGTTTATTACCCAAAGTAAAATAGGTAACTGGACCCACATAAAATACATAAAATTTGTGAATGCATAAAAGCACAAAACAGTTTACAGGCTATTATACGGCCTAATAGTAGGATTTAATACGGCATATGTTAGAATTAAGAGTACAAGTTCAGAAACTAACGACAAAATACATCACTACAACCAATACAGATTGTAACTATCTATAAAACTACAACAACAAGCGTGATTAGCAAAGCTCCTTTTGCAAAATCCTTCCACCGGGACTTCAATTTCAAACCACAGAGTTCCTCCCTCAATTCAAAGTCATTCAAAGTGAGATGTGCTTTAGATTCTTCAGCTTCATCCTTTGCAGTACAGAGTTGATTACAATCAAATTCAACGATACGAAGTTTCTGTTGCACATCATCCCTCTCCTTGCGATATTGAGCAGCAATTGTAGATGCAACATTTTCTACTAAAACCATCTTCATGTATGCTTCTTGGAGATGGCCAACCTGTTCCTTATACATATCACGATCACGACGAAGTTCTTTGATGTAATCACGTTGAACATCTGTAACATTAGGATCAATCCAGTCACAAAACTCACAAACATCCTTCTGTATATGACAATAAATTTATAAAAATCAATCAATTTGTTGCTTCAAAAAAACTATAAAGAACAGATTTTGTACCTCAATAGTATAAAAAAGAAAATAACAGATTTTGTACCTCAAGATTAGGACAACTGAAATACCTCCTAGCAGGATCTTCATCAGACCAAGACGTGTTAACAATGGCTTTCAAACCATGTTTACAAGTCATTCCAACCATGGTTCCTGCCAATTATACTATTAATAGCTAAACGGACAAAAAATAAAATTTACAGCACAAAATACTGCACAAAAGAAAACTGTAAAATTTGTTACAGCACAAATAGGTAAAAAACAAAGCAAGAACAAAAAATTCATATACGAAGGAGTGATAAGAAATATGGAGTGATAAACTCTACAAACAATGACATTTTGTTACTACGCAAAAACAATACATCAAATAGATACACATCAAATAGAATCTACAAATTGTATAAATGTACAGGGAATAAGCATTGAAGTAGCAAATTCAAAAGAAAAAAAAGGAATAAAACAAAAAAGACAATACAGATAAAATTGAACAATAACTAAGATCTACAGATACACGATTACTGTACATCGGCAAAGATTGACATTTGTTATTACACAAAAGCAACAAGAAGTACTTAGACATTTTGGTACTACACAAAAATAGCAAGATTAAATCAAAAACTATGAAAACTAACTAAGAATATGCAGTGCATTTAACAGCGAAATGGGAAAAAAAAAAACAAATCGAAACAACAAAATGTATAACTGTGAAAAAAAACAAAGAATACAAAAAAGACTATACAGACACAATTGAAGCATAACTCAGATTTAGAGAAACATGATTACTGTACATTGGAAAAGAAACTCAGAAGGGTGAAGACATCCAAAAAAACTCATAAAAAAACAGAGAGGAGATGAGACGAAGATGAAAAGATGTAAAAAAGGAAACAGACAACAAATTTACCTGAAAGATTCCGCCCAAGATCCAGCAGCACAGAAGACAAACCCTAGAAATTCCCCCAAATTATAAATAACAGAGAAAATAGAAGATGAAAAGATGTAAAAAAAAGAAACAGACAACAAATTTACCTGAAAGATTCCGCACAAGATCCAGCAGCACAGAAGACAAACCCTAGAAATTACCCCAAATTATAAATAACAGAGAAAATAGAAGATGAGAAGATGAAAAAAAAGAAACACAGAAGAAATTTACCTGAATGATGCCTCCCAATGTCGAAGATGGAAGTCGGAAGTGAAAGTTTAATACAGAGAGAAAACGAGGAATGAAAAAAGAAGACGAGGAAGTGAAAGTTTGATACAGAGAGAAGAATGAAGAAAGAAGACGAGGAAGCTACAGATGAAGAGAGAAATTGAAAAAGATAGGATATAATGGGTATTAAAAATTAAAGTTGAGGGTATAAAAGAGAGAAAGTGCCAAAATTTTAAGTTTTTAAAAGGAGTGCTAAAATTTAAAAAAACTATCCTAGAAGTGCTAGTTTGGGGGAATTTCTCTAATTATATTGCTTGTGCGATCAATTAAATTCACACACTTCTCTCTACTGATCAAGCGATATCGAAAATTTTGGCAAAAAAAAACTCAAGATATGATATCATCTACTATATTCACGTCCACATTGGTGTATAAATTGATATTATTCAATTCTAATCATGTTCCACATAATCATAAATCAATTTCAGCATTTATTTTAATCGATTAAAATACAATGGTATTGCGTATAATTTCATGTTTTGAAAATTTCAATATATTTTGTCATGATTGTTACTAGAACAATATACCCTTCTACAAAGAATTTACAAATATGTTTATACCTAGCTAATTTACTACGTCAAATAACATCTATCTAGCTAGCTAGCTATATATATATATTATATAAACAAAATCGATTTTATGTATAAAAAAAAAATCCTATGTGGTACCCTTCATATTCCTTTATTCTTATTTATCTAAATTCTCAATTTTTTTTAATTTAAAATCAATATTTATCATATTTATATTCTATTTATATATGACATGGAAACAAAATCTTAGCAAGATCAAATCTTCAAAATCAAAATCTATCATATTTTAATATATTTTATTTATAATATACAAAATCCCGAAATTCCATATTAATTCTCACGACTTGCATAAACATATTAATTTATATATATTTTTAATCATATTGTTGTTATTATTATTATAAATTTAATACACCTGATAAAATTTTGGCATGTAATTATTTCATACTAATAACTTATTTTTTCCCTGGAGCAGTGTTCTTGGACATGATATCATCATTGGTATAAGAAACAATTATGAAAAATGGCTGAAAGCTGAAGCTATAAAAATTAAGTAACACGACTGAGTGGTATTTCTCCAAATCAATAGAGGACAAATAGTTATTTGTTCTAATAAAAGATCCACTTCAATTCTCCTCCAAAATCAATGTGAAACAACCTCTTTGAGAGCCAATATTCCTCTATTCCTATTTATCTAAACTAGTAAGTAGCCCGTCGAGACTCGAGGGGAGTCTCGACGGGAAATAATTTTATAATTTATCTATATAATGTATTTTAAAATATTTTTTTTGGTAAATAATAGTATTTTATTTCACCAATGAGAGCAAGAGAAGAAATACAAACACTGTGTAAACGATAAAAACAAACAACATATCACATCATTATAACTTTCAAAAAACTTGTTTTTCTCTTTCAACGTTTTTCCCTCACTCTCTCTAGAATTTCTCTCCAAAGACTGACTTATATTTAAAAATAATTTTATATCTTATTTAGAAGTTGTTATGTTGTTTACGTTAATTATAATCAAATTTAGTAAATTAATTATATTTCACATATCTAAATTTATAATTATGAATGCCAATAAACCAGATAGTCATTCATCATGTATTTTTCAAATCTAAAATTTTTAGTAATTTTTTTACATCTCGATTAAAATAGTGACTTTATTGTATATACTCATCGCAAACATGTTGGGTAATAGTACTCGGTAAAAATCTGAACAGTACAAAGTTAATATTAACTAAAATTAGCAAAAATTCTTCTTTTTATGTCTATTAGAATCGTATCGTTGGTTTGAATCGTCTTGTCGGTTTATAGTACATTGATATCTCTAATCTTAGCCAAAAGCCTAGAAAAATATATTTGCATTTTCATTAATTATTTTTCAAATCCAAATTTGTTTAGAATTTTTCTACATCTCTATTAAATTTGTAACTTTATTATATATACTCATCGCAAATCTGTTGGGGAGTGCTCAATAAAAATTTGAACACTATAAGATAATATCAACTAAACTTAGTAAAATAGTTCTTTTTATGCCTATTTGAATCATCTTGTTGGTTTATAATAAACTGATATCTCTGATTTTAGCCAAAGGACGAGAAAGATATATTTATATTTTCAAAAAAAATTATGTCTATTTGAATTATCTCGCTAGTTTGAATAGTCTCGTTGGTTTGAATTTATGTAATTTTCAAATCTAAATTTGTTTAGAATTTGTATACAACTTTATTGTATATAACCGTCGCAAACCTGTGGGTCATAGTACTCGATAAAAATCTGAACATCATAAAGTTAATATTAACTAAAATTAATAAAAATTATTCTTTTTATATCTATTTGAATCGTCTCGTTGGTTTATGGTAAATTGATATTTATAATCTTAGCCAAAGGCTGATAAAAAAGGGAGCACCGTTTATTTTCCAATTATTAATAAGATTCTCAATTTTTTGAATTTAAAATCAATATTTATCATATTTATATTTTATTTATATATGACATGGAAACAAAATCTTAACAAGATCAAATCTTCAAAATCAATATCTATCATATTTTAATATATTTTATATATAATATACAAAATCCCGAAATTCCATATTAATTCTCAGGACTTGCATACACATATTAACTTATATATATTTTTTTAATCATATTTTATTATTATTATTATAAACTTAATACACTTAATAAAAATTTGGCACATAATTATTTCATACTAATAACTTATTCTTTCCCTAAAGCAGTGTTCTTGGATATGATATCATCATTGGTATAAGAAACAATTATGAAAAATGGCTGAAAGCTGAAGCTATAGAAATTTAGTAACACGACTAAGTGGTATTTCTCCAAAATAATAGAGGATAAATAGTTATTTTCTCTAATAAAAGATCCACTTCAATTCTCCTCCAAAATCAATGCGAGACAACCTTTTTGAGAGTCAAATATATTTTTGTCCCTTATTGATTTTGGAAAGAAAAAGAGATTTAAAAATTATCTATAAAATTTAAATAAAATATTAGATTTAAATATTTAATGGTATTACTATGTGAGTTATGGACGAGAACATGTAATAAAATTATTTTTTTAATAAAATTTGAGATATGTCCAATATATACATTATTTGTAGTTGAGTTCCAACCTTGCATAATTTATAATTATAATTAGTGAATATTATACTATACAAATAAGGACGAGAATGAATAGTCCAATCAATTTCTTTTATTAAATTTTGGGTATATATAAATTCTATACGAGTTTTATAAATTACGTATTTATAAATCAAAATCGTGGTCAACGGGCCGATTCCGACCCGAAACCGTGGCGATAGACGGTCCAATTCCCAACCAACGAGTACCTCAACTTGGGAATTTTTTCATTTTATGCATTTTCTTCATATATTTTTTTAAATCTAGAATTTTCATCTATGAATAATTTTTTTACATTATTTGTAGTTCGGTTTCCAACTTTGTATAATTTATAATTGTAATTAGCGAATATTACTATACGGCTAAAGACGGGAACGAATAGTACAATCAATTTTTTTTAATTAAATTTTGAATCTATATAAATTGTAAACGACTTTCATAAATTTTGCACTTATAAACAAGAGTCGTGGTGAACGGGCCGATTCCCACTCGGAACCATGGCGGTAGAGGGGCCAATTCTCAACCAACGAGTATTGCTATGCGAATTTTTTTTAGAAAGGAACACAAATGACTAATTTTTTAATCGGGTTTGAAACAAGAACGAGTATATCTATATATTATATAAACGAAACGACTGTGTGTAAAAAAAAAATCCTATGTAGCACCCTTCATATTCCTCTATTCCTATAAATTTTAAACAATTTGAATAATTCTAACACACCGTCTTGAATTGTTTGATTAATCGTCTTGGTTGAAAAACGTCGAATGTGTAGAAAAATGGACATAAAAATTACTAACGATTAGTGAACGGGCCAGTTCAGACCCATAATTGTGCGCGTGGAGGGGCGATTTAGTACCAGCGGGACAACTTTTGTTTTTTATAATTTTATATTGAACTCATAAAATTAAGGATATTTATGGTCACGTTTATTACTTATAGACAATTTTTTTAAAATCTTTAAATCAATGTGAGACAAATTGATATTTGCTATAAACAAGAATCACCTAAATTCTCATACAAAATCAACACAAAATAATCTCCTTGAGAAGTAAACAGTTTTTGTCCCACAACAATTTTGAGAACAAAAAGGGCTTTAAAATTATCTATGAACATAGTGTGAATTAGATTCGAATTTTTTATGAGTGTTATATAAAAAATTAAAAAATAATTAATAAATAATACCTTTCTTACTATCAAATATTAAATTTTATTAAATAATAATTTTCTATCGATTTTTCGATGAGCAATATACTAGTAACATATGAAACGCATCACTCCCATAAAATAAAGGAAATGGATTACTTGTCTAGAAGTTTTAAAAGGTACCTAAGAAGTTTTTAAATTGGATTACGAGTAATGTTAAATTGTTGTGGGGGAATGATTTGACGTAAATAAAAGTTGTTCAAATAAAAATGATAACTAATCTAGCGAAAGAATTTTAAATTTCAACTTTATAAACTTTATACACGAGCACAGGTAGGAATCAGCCCTTTTTTAGAAACTAAGATTCAATATTAACTGTTGATTGAGTCAAGATAATTGATTCAAATTTAATTTTAATTAGAGTAGTAAAATTAAAATATTAATAATATATTAACGCATCCATTCGAATAAGGCTAGTAAAGTAAATTTAATCAATAGTAATAATGAGACACAAAATCCGGCGAATTTAAGGATGACAGAAGGTGAGTTGCCAATTTTAATTTAATTGGATCTTTTATTGATTTATTTTCTTGATTTGCTTATAAATAATAGTGGATCTTGCTCAAAATTTTATTTAAAAAATTATAGCATATTTACATAATTCATAATAAACAGTTTATTGTGAAAAACAAGTAAATAATGGTAAGCATTACAACATAATATAAGCAATAAGTAAAAGAATAATAAGCATTAAGATGAAATCAATATAAGCAATAATCCAAAAGAGTAATAATATTCGGACATATTGTGGGCAGCTACATGCGTGAAAAAAAGGAAAATTGACTGTAAAAATGAAAATAATCACATTTTCCTCCCTAGAGTTTATGCTTTCAATTAGGGTATATTTTCATTTTCAAAACCTATATTACCATTTTTAACGCGTATGGCTGGCCACAGTGTGTCCAAATATCATTACTCCAATCAAAAAATAATATAAGCATTCGATGACACAATATAAGTAATAAATGAGAAAATAATATTAAGCAATATGTAACAATCAATATAAGAAATAGCCCAAAAGAATAATAAGCATTAAGATGACATCAACATAAACAATAATTCAAAAAAAAAAATTAATGGCTAATTGGCTACGGTAATAAGCAACAAAATAAACATAAATGATCATCACTCTAAATGAAATAACAACGTAAAAAATAATAAAAAAGCAACAAAAAATGATTTAACATTAGTAATTAATTTAATTTAATTATTTATTAGTACTAATTATTCTCTCCGTATTTTTATAAAAGTCTCATTTCACTCATTCAACTGTATTTCTATAAAAGTCCTACTTTTTTTTTTTACCATCATACCCCCCTTACTTTTTAAAATTACTATCATTTACCACTATGGACCCATACTCCCACAATTAAAACTACACTAATTAATTATCCTACTCTAACTAGTTTTGCTCCCGTGCAAAGCACGGGTGCAATTTGTCCCAATAAGCCATGTTTAATAGGAGTAAATTCTAATTAATGAGTAAATCTGTTTAGGAAAAGTTTCATCTTCCTCAACACAGACTTTTGTTTCCCTAATGATAATTGCTTTATATTTGTGAGGCATGGTTCTGTATTTTATGTTGTCTGTGACGACGAAATTTTGCAAATCATAGGCATGTCCCTCTTTAAAACAAATTCTTGAAATCTTTGATTATATTCCTTGCGGTGCAGTGAAATGCATCCGAACCCTCTGCATAAATAAAATATCATCTAAATTATTGTTAATGTAAATGATATTAATAGATTCTAAAGAACAACACTCTGAAAATGTTATTTTGAAAATATATCTATGCTAAATTTATCTCTAATTAACCAAAATTTTATTAAATGATATTTTGGTAATACTTACCTATTTTTTTCAATAAGATGTGTATGATATGTAAAAGATGGGAAAATAAAGTAAAATGCATGCTAGCCTTTTATGTGTAACTGAAATTGATGGTTTCAAAGTAGACTATAGATAAATGTATGATATGTTTTAACTTTTTTCTAAATTCAGTGATGCTTATACTTATTCGTCATGGAATATCAACTCCAAACTCCTTGGATCATTTGTGTTTGAAGGAACTTCATAGCATCTCACACTTCTTCCTTTGGTTGTAGGAAATGGAGTGAGAGGAGTGAGATCTTTAAAGACAGACCACCTTCTCATGGTTCTCGAAATCTGGAATTTAAGAGACGTAGCAATTAGTGATGAAAAAATGTAATGTAGTTTTTTCAAAATGTAAATTTCATCTGGGGTAACAGAAAAAAGTCCAAAAAAAGAGCACCAGGAAAATAATATTTGTTTGCAATAAAACTGAAATTTATGTAGGAGAATGAACATAGCAACATGAAAAAATTATAATCTCATTTGAGTCGCATGACTGAACTTGAAATCACATATATGAGATGTAGAAGGTGTATAGAAGATTTTTAACCTGATTTTTTTGGAGGCAGGAATCTGAAAAATGGTCAGGTAAAAAGTGAATATATATTAGTGAAAAAGTGTTATATTTGAAAAAAATTAAAAGTTGAAAATTCCCTCACCTGTAAATTCCCGCTCACAGAACTTGTAAGGAAAAATATGGCAATTTTTTATTGTTGGGCTGTGTTTTACCTTCATTTGATTGTGATTTGCCTAGATTAGGTAGTACGTTTTCGTTGGTTTTATTGCAAAATGATTCTATTTTGTTTTGGAAATGATACTAATCTTTTACACCAAGTGTTGTGTGGATTTTAGTTATTTGATGTCGAATTGTAGGTGTTTAGATCAATAAAGGAAGAGAAAAGTTGAGACGAGCAAGAGTTAAAGATTTTTGATCGTTGAGTCCACGCAAGTGATCATTTGGAGTAAAGACGAGCGCTTGGTGGAGTTACAAGCGATCGCTTGGAGTAGAGGCGCTTGCCTGGTGAAGCTACGGAGAAAACAGAGAGAAGGGCCAAGCGATCGCCTAACCCTCTAGGCGATCGCTTGGCCAGGTGCATTGTTGGGTAGAGACAAAGGCCAAGCGACCACTCAGCCTCTAGGCGATCGCTTGGCCTCGAGCGATGATGGACAGAGACGGGGGCCAACCGATCGCCTGTCACCACAAGCGATGGCTTGGCCCATGGCGGCGTGAACGCGCTGACTTCCTATAAATAGGGCTTATTTATGTTTTTCCGTCTCTCTTCTCCTTGTACGCAATTTTTACCTAGTTTTTGAGCATTCAAGACACTTTTTACATAGTTCTTAGTTTATTGCTTCCATAGTCTAGTATTTTTCTTTCCGGATTAACAAACGTCAATGCCGCAGATTCAACTGCAACTTCAGGTTTTATTTCAATTCAAGTTTGTGAGTTTATTTGTTTTACTTTGTGCTTTTGAATTTTTGTTATGATTTATGTCTTTATGATTATTAGATTAGATTTTTATTCTTGCCTAGGATTAATCTATGTTTAATTTATCTTATTGCCTAGTTATAAACAAACAATCCAATTTGATTTACTGCTTTATTTTTCTTTTCTTTTCTTTTCGCAATACGAACGTTGCCCTGTTAAGTCTTCCTCGAGAGATACGATATTCGGGTTTAACTTGTTAATTCTATTTCGACCACATTTAATTGCTTGCAATCTAGAATTTTTAGGTTGAACAAATTTGGCGCCGTTGCCGGGGAAGGCTTTAGGCGATTTTTTGTGTTGCAATTTTATTTTTATTTTTGTTTGGTTATTTTTTTTTCTCCCTCTGGTGCGTTTAATCTGTTTGTTAGTATTGTGTATACAAGGTCGCAGAAGTTTGAATCAATCATTAGCACCGTATATTGACAACATCAATCAGAAGAGCGCAGTTTTGAAAAAAGTAAGGGAGGTAATCGAACCAAGGCCTAATGAAGTTGGGAAGAAACTTTGTTGGACAATCTTTTCAGTGATCACCAAGAAGGAGAAGTTACAGTTATTAAAATGGCACAGAAGATGGATGAATTCGCTCGACCTACTTTTGGAACTACTGCTTCGGCCATTGTCTTAACTGAAGGTGCTAGGAATTATGAACTGAAGCACAACCATTTAAACTTGTTGCCTACCTACTTTGGAATGGTAAACGAGGATGCATTGTAGTTCATCAGGGAATTTTGCACTGTCCTTCCCTTTACAAGGATTGAGTGAGGATCAATTGAAGCTAAAGTATTTTCCCTACACACTGAAGGACAAGGCAAAATCGTGGTATCTTTCTTTGCCATCTAATTCACTGAGTACTTGGAAGGATGTTTGTGAGAAATTCATGTTGAAGTATTATCCCAATCATAAGGCTCAAGAAGTGCGAACTCAGATCATGAACTTTATACAAGCTGGAGATGAGCCTTTTTATGAAGCATGGGAAAGGTTTAGGGAATTACTTCAACAGTGCCCTCATCATCAGATGGCACCGGAAATGCTCTGTCAATTTTTCTACGATGAGTTGCAACAAAATACGCAATTAATGGTGGATAGCACTGCAGGAGGGAACATAGCAGAGAAGACAGCGGAGAAATTGCAAGCGATTTTCGAGACACTTGCCACTAGTTCACAACAGAAGTCTACTCGCCGAAGACATGTCCAAGCAAACGCAATAGTTGAGAGCCCAGATATGAAGAAGCAACTGGCTAATATGATGAGGGAGTTGCAAGAATTAAAGATGAACAAGTCTGTTGCTTCACCACCGCGACAAGAACCTACTAGACAATATATAGTTGTTGAGTCGTGTGGTATTTGTGGGGAGATGGGTCACAATCCTGAAGAGTGTCGGAGAATGGAGGAGTTGACATATGAAGGAGGAGCAGAAATGTATGCTGCACAGGGATACCCTCCACGACAACAGTTTGATCAAGGCCAAGGATCCAATCAGAATCAGCGACAGCAGAACTCGGGATGGCAGAATCAGACTAATACTGGATGGAGGAATCAAACCCAAGGACAAGGATATGGGAGGAGTTTTCCAAATCGCCAACCTTCACAACAGTTCACTCAGTATCCTTCCCAACAGTTTAGTCAGTTCCCTACTCAGCAACAGTGGTACCCACAGTAGCAACATAATTTTAATCCTCAGTGGCAGAATCCATCGCCGCAAAGTTAGTTCCAACATGGGCCATTGTAATTTCAACGGCCACCACCGCCACCTGCTCAAAATCAGTTTGAAGATAACTTCAATGCATATATGCAAGAGAGCAGACAGGCGAGAGAAGCTCAAGACGCTACTATCAAGCGTCTTGAAACAGCTTTGGGACAAGTTTCTGGGACTGTAAATCAAATGCAGCAGCAACAACAGACTGGGAAAATTCCCAGCCAAGATCAACAGCCACATCAAGCATCACCAGTAATTGTGTTGAGAAGTGGAAAGACGATAGATAATAAGGTGTGAGACGCACCATCGGAGGAGGTACAACCTAGAGTTGAGAAGGAGCCATCAGAAATCCGACTGCATAAGGCTGAAAAGCCTTACCGCCCACCAGTGCCCTTTCCTAGCAGATTGAGAAATAAGAAGCAAGACCAGCAGTTCTCTGACTTTTATAAAATGCTATCCAAGGTAAAATGTGAATTTACCACTGCTGGAGGTGATTAGGAATGTGCCTGCATATGTTAAGTTTTTCAAGGAATTAGCATCTAAGAAGAGGAGATTTGAGGAGAATGAACAAATTCTAGTATCTGAGAG
Organism: Schizonepeta tenuifolia; assembly: GCA_029490685.1. Classification (NCBI taxonomy): domain Eukaryota; kingdom Viridiplantae; phylum Streptophyta; class Magnoliopsida; order Lamiales; family Lamiaceae; genus Schizonepeta; species Schizonepeta tenuifolia. The sequence goes on along the minus strand of CM055957.1, from coordinate 76,329,522 downwards.
TGTTAACTCCATTATGCAGCAGTCTTTACCTTCGAAACAGCGGGACCCTGGGAGTTTTATGATCAAGATTGCTATGGAGAATGGAAAAGAAGCATCAGGGATGTTGAATTTATGAGCCGAGATTAATCTGATGCCGTATTCGATCTACAAGCAGTTGGATTTGGGAGAGTTGAAACCGACTAGGATGTGTTTACAGTTAACTGATCGATCTATTCGACATCATGTCGAAGATATTCTGGTACGTGTTGGGAAGTTGATAGTACCTGTGGATTTTGTGGTCCTGGAGATTGGAGATGTACAAGAGGATGGTCGAGTACACACTTTGTTATTTGAGCGACCATTCATGGCTACTTCCAACACTCTGATTGATGTTAAGAATGGAATTATAAAGATGTCAGTGTGGGGCAAAACAGTCTCTTACAATGTTCATGCACACCGAGCAATACCTTCAGCCAGCAGTATTGAGAATTGCTCCTACATAGATGCCATTGACATGCTCACAGAGGCGTATTTTGTGGAGGAAAAACGAGTCGAGAAGGTTTATGAAGAATCAACTGATTTGGAAGAGCGGCTCAGAGAAGAAGCAGCTATGGAAGTATTGTTGCCGTCTAATTTACCTGTTGACAAGCCAGTGGTAGTGGAGACTCCTAAGGCAGAAAAGGAGGTCGAACTGGAACTCAAGGAGCTGCCTACTAATTTGAAGTATGTTTTCCTCGAAAAAGAAAAAAGGAAACTAGTCATAATCTCCTCCGAGCTCAAGACAGACGAAGAAGAAGCATTGGTTGAGCTGCTTACAAAGTTCAAAGCAGCCTTTGGGTGGTGTTTGTCAGACATTAGGGGGATCAGCCCTGCCACGTATATGCACCGGATCAATCTTGAGGAAGGAGCCACTCTAAAAAGGAACGGTCAAAGGAGATTAATCCCCGTACTCGTGGAGGTTGTGCGGAAGGAGATTTTCAAACTGTTAGGAGAAGGGATCATTTTTCCCATTGCTGATAGTGAATGGCTTAGTCCCCTGCATGTGGTCTCGAAGAAATGGGGTATCACCGTGGTATTGAATGTTAAGGATGAGTTGGTGCCAACTAGACCAATCACGGAATGGCGGATGTGCATCGACTACAGGACGCTCAATGCGGCCACTAAGAAGGATCATTTTCCTCTGCTATTTATTGATGAGATGCTTGACAGATTGGCTGGCCATGAATTTTATTGTTTCCTTGATGGATTATCGGGCTACTATCAGATTGCCATTGCGCCCGAGGATCAAGCAAAGACTGCTTTCACTTGCCCATTTGGGACCTATGCATGCAAACGGATGTCGTTCGGACTCTACAATGCGCCAGGTACATTTCAGTGATGTATAATATTTATATTTTCTGAAATGATTGGTGATTTTGTTGAACTTTTCATGGATAATTTCTCTATTTTTGGATCATCATTCTCTGATTGTTTGAGTAAAATTGAACGTGTCCTAGGTAGGTGTGTCGAAAGTGGGTTGACTCTTAGTTTGAAAAAGAGTCACTTTATGGTGCGTAGTGGTAACGTCTTAGGGCATATTGTTTCAAAAAGGGGCGTAGAGGTCGACAAAGCTAAGGTGGATGTGATTGAAAGATTGCCTCCACCTTATGATGTCAAAGGAATTAGGAGTTTTCTTGGGCATGCCGGTTTTTATCGGCTCTTCATTAAGGATTTTTCTAAAATCAGTCAACCTCTATGCCGTTTGCTCTCTCAAGATGTGCCATTTGTTTTTTATGATGCTTGTCTTTATGCTTTCAATTTGCTTAAGGAGAAGTTGAGTACTGCACTTGTTGTTATTGGGCCTATCTGGTCAGAACCTTTTGAGATAATGTGTGATGCGTCTAATTCTGTTGTTGGTGCTGTTTTGGGTCGACGTATAGATAAAATGCTTCGTGTCATTTATTATGCGAGTCTGACCCTTACGTCTGCCCAAGTGAATTACACAACTACAGAGAAGGAGATGTTTGCTGTTTTGTTTGCATTAGATAAATTTCGTGCATACATCATAGGGTCTAAGGTCATCATTCACAGTGATCATGCTGCCTCGCGTTATTTGTTGACCAAATCTCAAGCTAAGCCTAGACTCATTTGTTGGGTGTTGTTGTTACAAGAGTTTGATTTGGAAATTCGTGGTAGGAAAGGTAGTGAAAATGTTGTAGCTGACCATCTGTCTCGTCTTGATAATCTACCTTCTCCTACAATTTGTGACAATCTGCTTGAATCCTTTCCATTTGAACAAGCTTTGAGTGCAGGGATTATACCTTGGTATGCCGATATTGTCAATTACCTTGCATGTGATGAGTTGAGGCCTGACCTTACTTCCCAAGAAAGAAAGCATTTTGTATCTGTATGCAGGCAATATTTTTGGAAAGATCCGCATTTTATCAAAATTGGCAAGGACGATGTTATACGTCGGTGTGTACCTGATGATGAACAAGCCAAGGTACTTCAACTCTGTCATGAAACCCACTGTGGTGGCCATTTTGGAGGTCAGAAAACGGCACACAATGTGCTCCAATCAGATTTATTCTGGCCGATATTGTTTAAGGATGCTCATTGTTTTTCTATTTCTTGTGATCGTTGCCAAAGAGTTGGGACGATTGGTCGTCGGAATGAGATGCCCTTAAACAATATTCTTGTCGTTGAGATATTTGATGTTTGGGGCATTGACTTCATGGGACCATTCCCCAAGTCATTTGGCTACGAGTACATTCTTTTAGTTGTCGATTATGTGTCCAAGTGGGTTGAAGCGATTCCCACTAGGACTTGTGATTCTCATGTAGTGCTGACATTTGTGCAGGAAAATATTCTTTGCAGGTTCGGATTTCCAAGGGCGATAATCAGTGATGGAGGAAAGCACTTTTGCAATAAGCTTTTTGAGAAGCTTATGAAGAAGAATAGAATAACACATAAGGTGGCTACTCCCTATCATCCCCAAACATCGGGCCAAGCAGAGACGAGTAATAAGCAGATTAAGGGAATCTTGGAGAAGACTGTGCAACCATCTCAAAAGGATTGGTCTTCGAATTTGAACGATGCCCTTTGGGCATATCGCACTGCTTATAAGAGCATTTTAGGGATGAGTCCATATCGTTTGGTATTTGGGAAGAATTGTCATTTGCCTGTTGAAATCGACCACAAGGCATATTGGGCAATAAGAGCGGCTAATATCGATCTTCATGCTGCGGGAATGCAATGGATGTTGCAAATGTCCGAGCTGGATGAGCTTCGTAATGAAGCGTACGAAAATGCCAAAATTTACAACGACCGGGTGAAGAGGTGGCATGACAATCGAATTTTATTCATGGAGTTGAAGCCCGGGATGAAAGTCCTTTTGTTCAACTCAAGGTTGAAATTGTTTCCGGGCAAGTTGAAGTCTCGTTGGACTGGTCCGTACCTCATTACAGAAGTTCTACCATTTGTTGTTGTCCGTTTACTAGATGAGCAGACTCAAGAATCTTTCCAAGCCAACGGTCATCGAGAGAAGCCGTATTATGAAGGAGATCATGTCATCAACGAAGTGGAGTCAATTTGGCCCGTGGATCAGCGATGAGGGGATAGTTTCTGTCTGTCAAGCTTACGATGTTAAACAAGTGCTGTGTGGGAGGCAACCCACGATGTAATTCATTAAAAAAAAAAAAAATAGGTCGAAGACACCCAAGCGATCGCTCAGGATTCTAGGCGACCGCTTGGCCGCTGTGCATTTTGTCTAGAGGCTACCCCTAGGTGATCGCCTCTCTCCCAAGCGATCGCTTGGCCACCAACGCCGGGTTTCAGAGCCAACCCCAAGGCGATCACCTCCCTCCCAAGCGAGCGCTTGGCACCCGTGTACTTTTTCAGCGAACCAAGCGGCGCAATCGTCTACACTCCAAGCAGTCGCCTCTCATGTGTTTTGTCCCCTGCCTATAAAGGGACCCCACCAAACCCTACCTTCTTCTTCCTTCTTTTTCCTTCGCAGCCGCCGCATATCATCCTCTTTCTCTTTCATTATTTCCGCCACCATCTCCTTTCCACTCTACCAATTCCTCCTCTCTACCTCACAACTTTGACGCCAACCACCTACTTTCCACCACCACCAAGTCCTCCTCTTCACCGCCCTAATTCGTCACCACCCACCTCACTAAAGTGCCACGCCGCTCTTGATACGTATTTGCCTCGGTGCCTACGCGAGCACTCCAGCAGTACCAGCTCTGGCCACACGATCGTCTCTCACATCCACGCGTTCGTTTCGCCCTCACTGCTGGCCACGTGATCGCCTTTCATTCCGGCACGTTCGCCACGGTTTATCTAGCCCGGCCGAGCAATCGTCTTGGCCCTTGAGCGCTCGCTTAGGTCGGCCTGCCATCCAAGTGCTCGTTTCTGATTGTTTTGCTCTTGCTTAATGGCTCGAGCCAAGAAAACCAAGCGCACCGACGAGTCGTCGGAGCTGCTGGAAGAACCAGATGATCTCCGCGCCACTTATAATGCCACTTTTCCGATTTATACACCGGAGGAAGGTCAAATCTACTCTTGCTTCCTCTATAAACGTAAACCTGTTGCTCACTACATTGATTGGGACGAGATTGGTAAATTTGGTATTGTGGAAGAACTAGACGATTACCTTAAGGTGTTGGGCTTATATAAGTATGCTCATTCTGAGTGGGATTGTTATATGCCATTATGCTTTGAATTTATTGCTACTATGTCATTTGAAGATGACCTTCAAGGTATTTCTTTTCGCCTTTTGGGGACGGAATGTCGGGCTGGACCAATTGTTATGTATCAGGTGTTTGGGTTTAGAATGGAATCTGCTGTGATGGTTGTACCTGCGGATTTTGATGCTGCTACTGCCTGGCAGAATTTAACTGGCTTGGGCAATAGAAAAACTGGGGGAGTTCCTTGCAGATTTATTCGTAGGCCGGCATTGTGCATATTGCACAAATTCCTTGTGAATAATGTGATTGGTCGGGAGGATTCTAGTAAGGTTCACACCACGGAGCTGTTTCTTTTAGATTGCGCTGCGGGAACGGTGTCGGTGTGCCCGGATCAATTTATTTATGCCGCCTTACAAAATATCAAGTTCAAGTCCTCAGCCGCAGCTGCTTTCCCTCAGCTAGTCACTGCCTTAGCTCTTAAATTTAAGCTTTTCCAGGGCCCTTATCCTCCTCGCTCATATTATGAGGTGGATGTGAAGTACTTGGGCTACTCTGAGCTCAAGCATGGTTTTCTTGCGCAAAATCAGATGTCTTTTGTCTCTTTTGACAAACGTGTTGTGGTTAAAAGGTATCGTGCTGACCAGCTTGCTAGCGTGGGTGCTTCTCCTGCTGCAGACCGTTAGAATGAAGATAGATTTGAAGAGCCGCAGGAGCATGGCCATCCCTAGATTGTCGAGCCCTCCCTACCATCAAGTTCTTCTCTTCCATCTGGGTCCAACTCTTTTGATTTCGGTGGTTTTCAGAATGATTTCACTGCTTTTCGGACTGACTTGGGGGCACAATTAGGCCAGTTACAGCAGAGTATTGCTACTTATGGTGACCAGTTGCACACTCAGACCGAGTATTTGCAGCGTAATGAGCAACGTTGGGTGGAGAATGAGCAACGTTGGGTTGCTAATGATCAGCGTTGGGGTTTGGCTGAGCAGCATTGGCAAGGGGTTTCTCAGTTTCACGCTGCTAGCAGTCAATATTGGACAGAGCAAGCTCTGCAGTGGAATCTTAATGCTCAGCATTGGGAGGAGCAGCGAGCGTATAATGAAGCTTAGACACGGCGGATGGATGCCTTTGAGAGGCAGTTTGCCAGTTGGCATTTTCCGCCGGGTGGTCCTTCTCAGCCACCGCCTGATCAACAGTGAGCTTCACTGTTGATGCGTACGTTATTTCTTTCCTTTTTTTTTGATCTGTGGTGCTGTTTTTTTTTATTTGTTCTTGGTGCTTTGGTTGTGTTTGTTTTTCGTGCTTTGTGTAGGATGCTTGAAGTTTGTGGTTGCGGTTGTCTCGTATTTTCTCTCTGGTATGCATCTTTCTATCACCCTTTCCTTGTTCCTTTTGCTTGTGTTGTGCCAATGGGGACATTGTTCATTTTTCTCGGAGGAGAGGAGGGGGTGTATTTTCTTGATGATTTAGTTTGTTGTCCTTGAATTATTTTATTTCACGATTGAATTGCGAAAGTAGGCATTGAAGTTTATAGTTCATGCTTCAATTTGCGTGATTGATTGGGGTATTTTGTCATGATTTGATCAATATAGATGTTGCATTCCAATTGTGGGGCATTTCATGTTTGGATGATTGATGCTTGATGTTTAAGTGTGGGTGAAGGGTGAGGAAATCTTTATTTTAAAACTTGTATCCCGAATAATGAGCTGTAATTGTATATGTTGTTAAGTCAAGTTGGGAGGCTTCTGCTCTGCTGGGAACCATGAGCATGGGAAACCACATGAGGATACTTTAGATGACCTCTAAATGTTCACACCACATTAATTTTGGCCATATAACCCAACTTGACTTGAGATTTTTATATGTTGTCTTTGATTGAAATGGTTGTGATTTGAAGGGCTCTACCCCTCTTTCTTGTCTGTTCAATGATGAATATATTATACGAGAAATGGGTATGGAAAACCACGCTAGCCGGCCGAAATTTTATTTCCGTGAGTAAACCTAGTGAATATTGCCCGTAATTCACTTAATATCTATGCTTTAAGAATTGGCATGAAATTGGGATACTTATTGGTGGTTCAAGTTTTCTCACCCAGTTCTTGCATTGGATGTTGAGTTGATTGAGTTATTGTGTGAAGGGCAACTCATTATTTGTGATGATTATATTTGGTTGATGAATGATGAATTTGTCTTGAAATTGAGAGCTTATTGGAGTATGAAATGTTTAATTCAATTCATTACTTTTTCATTTTGATTGGAAATAAGATTTGCTTGAGGACAAGCAAGGTTTTGTGTGTAGAGGGGACAAGTTGGGCTAGTGCTATAGTGATTGGTGGGAAAGTATATGGAATACTGTAGCATATACAATTCCATTTTAGTATATTTATATTGATTAACAAAATAAATAATCTATCTTAACTATTCTAATTACACCGATTTGAGCTGCCCAAATCCATTTCGGTGGATCCACTCTTTCACTTTCTAAAAACTTTTATCTCAGCCCACTCCCAATCCACTTCCCAAACTCTAATTCATCTATACATTTCATCTGTCGATCCACTTCTCAAACCCTCCTCCCTCTATCCATTTCTCTCGATCCAGATATGTGCTCTCTCATCGACTGCCTAGATCTATATTCGAGCTACGATGACGTTGCCAGAGCTATGGAAGCCAACGTCGGTGTAGGTGAAGTAGGCGTTGGTGCTTATTCCTGGCGCCAGTGCGAGGGGGAGATTGGCAAAGAGGCCCATGATTATGTAGCCGATGAGGGAGGAAGCGATGGTGGCGACGATCAAGTCCTTGCATGTTTCTCCAGACAGGCGGCGTAGCCGGTGTTGACAGGTGAGAATTTGCAAGAGGCATTGGAGGGGGGACGAGGAGGAGGTTGGGGGTGTTGAGGCACTCGACGGCGGAGACGGAGGGTTCGGAGAACAGGAGGATGCAGTCGGAAATGGAGCAGGTGCCGCCAGAATCGGAAAGGATGGTGGCGTTCACGGCTAGGATGTAGGCCATTTTCAGAAACGTGGTGGAGCTCCTTCGTGAATGAGGTGTTGCGCTCGATGATCTTGAATCGCTTGCTGATGCAGAATTTTGCCATGTAGGAGTTGAGGCGACTGATTTGGTGTTGCATGACGGAAGACGGTGGCGACGCTTGTTGGTTAGATTCCAATTCCATTTTGGAGTCAAGTATGCTGGATGATTTGGGAGTGTTGTTGGGTGGGAGGATGGGAATTTGGGGGCCTTATTATTTCATGGAATCTGTTTTCATCTATTAACAATAATGAAAATGAGTTTTCAGTTTTTGAATAATAGGTTTAATTTTCATTTGTTGAATAATCAGGTTTCATTTCATGGAATAAAAAGAACACCAAAATTGTTGAATAAAAAAAAATTAATTCATGGGATTAAAAGAAAAACGAAAATACAACACCACAATCAGATTTTATTCCATGAAAAAAAAGAGTTCTTTTCAAAAATACACCAAACCAAATAATAATAGATAATATATAAGCCTACTTTTAAAACTATATGTTTGGTACACTAGTTTAAATGAAAAGACTAATGTACCCTTATATTTTAAGTTAAATTATAGACATATATTTATGTTAATAAAAGAAAACCTAGAAGATAAAAACAAAAAGAAACAAAAAAGAGTTCTGAAAAGTAGACCCCTTACCCACCACCGCAGTCGTATTTTCTTCCCGAAATTGAGAATCTGAAACCTCGCATTCTGCCAGCTCAATGTCCGGTCCAAATACTACCGGTGATGGTGATGAAGTCGACGACTCACCCACCAGAAGCACAAAGTCGTGAAGCTCACCGGCCGCAAGAGAAAGTCCTTCTGAACAACGGCGGCAGAGCCTTTCTTCGCCATCAAATTCAGCGGCGACAACGGGGAGCAAAGAAGAGGCCGGTTTAGAGTGAGGAAGAGAAGCGAAATCTCCGACGATGATGACGAGTGAGGAAGAGAAAGAGGGCGACACAGTCTGGTGAGAGAGAGTCAAGAGACTCCAGTGACGACGACACAACTGGTTCTTTACTGGCGAAATATCTGATAATGAGGAAGAGTGAGGAAGAGGTCGGTGTTGACTCGAAGATAGACATTTTAACAGCGGCAGAAAGTCTCATGTACTCTAGCGACCCAACTGTTTCTATACCGGCGAACTCTCCGACAACGACGAGCTTGGGTGGTAGCGAACAAATGGTGCTTGTCAAGAGTATACTCCTACCAAAATTTTATTTCACTTAGCTTCAGTAAGTGCACTGCTGTCATTTTGTAAAATAAAATGATGAATGATGTTTGAGATCATAATTGTTATGTATAATTAAGAAGATTATGTTAAGAAACAAATGCTTTGCACTCAATCTGATGGAAGGTCAATATGAGCTTGGTTGGTTGAAATGCCAATTGTCGTTTATTATTTGCAATCTATTGCTATTTGTTTCTCATTTATTTTGCTGACATCTGTTGTTACATTCTCTTGTTATGTGAATATTTATGTTTGAACTTAGTGAAGCATTCGAAGAAGTGTGAGTATTGAACACTGTAGTGTGATAAGTGATATTTGGTCCCGAAGAAGGCGGCAACGAAGCTCTACAAAAGTTTCGAGAAGGATGCTTCGGCAATCTACTTGATTTCAAGAGGAAAGATAGCACAAATAATGCTCTACATGAGCTTATAGTACAAGAGTTGACCGTGTATATTTGATTATATTAAGAGCGGGGTATGTGACACAGTTGATTATTGCTATTGTGTACAATATACAGTACAAGTTTATTTCTACTGTGTACACCACACAGTAGAAATATTCATCTACTGTGTTCACAAGAACATTTACAATTTTTTTGATTCTAGAGCTACTTATTATGAGTGTTTTTTGAAGTCTAATATATATTTCAATAAGTGAGTGATAGATGCTATATTACGTGGAATTCAATGACTTAAATAATGTTTCTAGTAATATACCTAAGATGTGGCTCGAACTATGGCATTCATCTCGTACACTTCAAACTCAATAGGAAACTACGTGATTTGATAAGGTTTGATAAGATACATTCTAATTCATCTGAATCACTAGTACTAAAGGCATTAACAATTTTAATATTGATAAAAATCAAAAGTTCATGTGTACACAATACAAAATTTATCTCTACTGTGTACACTACACAATAGAAATATCTTTCACTGTGCCTACAAGAACTTTACACTTATTTTGATTCTAGAGCTATTTATGACTTTATTCCATATTTTTTCGGTGTTTAATAAGCATTTATATTAACTCTTACTTCTTACACGAGTCATATAACTCACAAAAATAAGTAAATGAGTGATGGGTACTATATCATGTAGAATTCCATGACTTAGATGAAGTTTCTAGTAATATACCTAAGATGTGGCTTGAACCATGACGCGACCGACGTTTAGTCACGTACAAAATATATTTATTATTCTCCTATTTTCCACTACCAGGATCAGCTAGCAGTAAGTATAGGGTCGATCCCACGAGGAGTTAGTGTAGCTTTCTCTTTGATCACGGGTCATCGAAAGGTTTAGGGGTTCTGAATTGAGGTGTTGAGTCGATTGCATAAACAAGACGTCTTCATCGATGCAAGGATATATGGTACATATGTATGTCAACGGTTATAGGCAAACTGCGTCATGGTCCAGTGTCACATCGTCACGCCCACAACCATGATCTGCCCAACTCGTCCTTACTTGTGAATCCTGCATGGCATTCCCACCCCAAGCTTCCTAACTTGTCCGACTCACCCCCGAGCATTCCTCAAGAGGCATAGATTGAAACAAGCAACTTTGGGCACTAGACGAACCTTTTTCGGCCCTATGAGATACGAGGATCCCGCTCCGACTTTTCACCAGCGTCAGCGTACTTCGTTCGACTCCGCCCAAGTTCAACCTGAGATTTATCGTCCTCAAGGAGCGTGATGCAAACCTCTCCCGGTCCCTGTTGGTCTAAGCTACCTCCCTTTTAAGGAATCTACCGCCCTCCAATTGCCCACTGGCCACATGAACTCTTGGCACAAACAGACCACTTTGAAATCATTGCCTAACGCCTCGGGAACACACATATATATAGCTTTCCCCTTGTCCAAATCAACATCACGATTTAATGCTTCTGCACCGTCATCTTGCCCAAACGCAGATTTGTATAACTACCTAGGCATAAAGTAAAGAACAAGAAAAGAAAGAACGAAATAGGAAAATAACATTAATTAAAATAAATCCGGACGACACCAACATCGCCGGCAACAAAGTACAAAAGTTAGTTTGCCCCCGAAGGGGCAAACTCTCGAACAAAAGAAAGAAAACCCTAGACTAAGTATTGAAAGAAGTTTACAAACTAAGGAGATAAAAGATGATCTATAATGCTTGCTATCTAGGAGTATTTATAGAGGAGAAATTCGTGGGTCTTGGAAGCTCAGCCCATTAGGTAAGTTGATAGCAGCTAGGTTTGGGCGAGCTGTTTGCCAGCTGTCAATCCTTCCAGCAGCTTCTGTTGACCAAGAGACTTTCCTTATTTAGCAGATTTAATATGGACGAATCTTCATGGATAAAGAAGGAAATAATTCCTTCCTTGTTGGCTACTTGGATAAGGTTGATCTCTTACTTGGTCCGCACTCTTTCCTTGTAAGTTAATCTCTTTCTTGCTCCGCACTCTTTCCTTATAAGCTGGATTGTCGCAGACCTCCATGCCCAAGACGTGTACTCTTGCTTCTCTTTTGTGCTCTGTCTTACGCTTTGGCCTTTTTACATCTCCCCTTGCCCAAATAACTTGATCCCGCACGGTACTTGATTTGGTCGGGTTGTGAAGCGAGCAACTTTAGTTCTGAATGTCTGCTTCCTTGACCAAGCTGCGAGCATCATTTCCTTGCCCAAAGTGCTTCGTATCTACGTCCAAAATGTCTTTTGTGGAATTTGGTCATTTCTTGCCCTTTTCTGCCCAGTTTTGTCATGGTTTGCCCTGTACGTCCCTGCCTTCACAATGTGTCCTCTCAGACACTAAACACAAACAAAAATACACAAAACGACTCGATCTAGACCTAAAATAAGACTCAAAAAACATATAAAATTTGGTCTCATCAAACCACAACATTTATCTCGTACACTTGAAACTCAATAATAAACTATCTATCTTTGAATTTCGCTAAGGTTCGTTCTAATTCATCTAAACCACTAGTACCAAAGGCATAAACGATTCTAATATTGATAATAATCAAATGCTCATGTATACACAGTACAAGATTATACCTACTATGTACACTACACAACAGAAATATCTTCTACTGTATCCACAATAACTTTACACTTATTTTGATTCTATAGCTATTGATGACTTTATTCCGTGTTTTTTGGTGTCTAGTAAACATTTATATTTACTCTTACTTCTTACCCGAGTTATATGTGGCACAAAAATAAGTAAATAAATGGTGGGTGCTATATCATATATAATTTAATGACTTATAAGAAGTTCCTTGTTATATACTTAAGATGTGGCTCGAACCACAACATTCATCGAATCCACTTTAAACACTATAAGAAATTACCTAATTTTATGAGTTTTGCTAAGGTACGTTCTAATTTCTCTAAACCACTACTACTAAACAACTCTAATATTTAAAAACAAATCAAAAGTTCATGTGTAGCAATAACATTTTACCTCTACTGTGTACAATACACAGTTTAAATATCTTCTATTGTGTCTTCAAGAACTTTACACTTTTTTTTAGATTCTAGATCTATTTATAACTTTATTACGTGTGTTTTGGTGTCTAGTAAACATTTATATTTACTCTTAATTCTTACACGAGCCATATGTGGCACAAAAATAAGTAACTGAGCGATGAGTGATATATCACGTATAACTCAGTGACTTAAACGAAATTTCTAGTAATATACCTAAGATGTGGCTCGAACCACAATATTCATCGAGTACACTTTAATCGCAATAAGAAACTACCTACTTTGATGAAGTTTTCTAAGGTACATTCTAATTTCTCTAAACCACTACTACTAGAGGCATAAACAATTCTAATATAGAAAAAAATCAAAAGTTCATGTGTACACAATAGAAGTTTACCTCTATTGTGTACAATACACAGTTTAAATATCTTTTATTGTGTTTTCAAGAACTTTACACTTTTTTTAGATTCTAGAGCTATTTATGACTTTATTACGTATTTTTTGGTGTCTAGTAAACATTTAGATTTACTCTTCATTCTTAAACGAGCCATATGTAACACAAAAATAAGTAATTGAGTGATGAGTGATATATCACGTATAACTCAATGACTTAGACGAAGTTTCTAGTAATATACCTAAGATGTGGCTCGAACCACAACATTCATCAAGTACACTTTAATCGCAATAAGAAACTACCTAATTTGATGAATTTTGCTAAGGTACGTTCTAATTTCTCTAAACCACTACTACTAGAGGCATAAATAATTCTAACATTGAATAAAATTAAAAATTCATGTGTACACAATAGAAGTTTACCTCTACTGTATACGATACACAGTTTAAATATCTTTTATCGTGTATTCAAAAACTTTACACTTTTTTTAGATTCTAGAGCTATTTATGACTTTATTACGTCTTTTTTGGTATCTAGTAAACATTTATATTCACTCTTAATTCTTACACGAGCCATATGTGGGACAAAAATAAGTAACTGAGTGATGAGCGATATATCACGTATAACTCAATGACTTAGACGAAGTTTCTAGTAATATACCTAAGATGTGGCTCGAACCACAACATTCATCGAGTACACTTTAATCGCAATAAGAAACTACCTAATTTGATGAATTTTGCTAAGGTACGTTCCAATTTCTCTAAACCACTACTACTAGATGCATAAACAATTCTAATATTGAAAAAAATCAAAAGTTCTGTGTACACAGTTGAAGTTTACCTCTACTTCGTACAATACACATTATAAATATTTTCTACCGTGTCATCAAGAACTTTATACTTTATTTTATTCTAGAGCTATTTATGGTTTTATTACGTGTTTTTTGGAGTATAGTAAATATTTATATTTACTCTTTTCTTACACGAGCAATATGTAACACAAAAATAAGTAAATGAATGGTGGGTGCTATATCACATATTATTCAATGACTTAGATGAAGTTTCTAGTAGTATACCTAAGATTTGAATAGAAACACAACATTCATCGAGTACACTTTAAATGCAATAAGAAACTGCTTCATTTGATGAGTTTTGCTAAGATACGTTCTAATTCCTCTAAACGACTACTATAAAAGGAATAATCAGTTCTAAATATTGAAAAAATAAAAGTTCATGTGTACACAATAGAAGTTTATATCTATTGTGTACAATACGCAGTATAAATATTATAGAATGTGACACAGTAGATATAGTTGACTATTTCTAGGACTATTTTGGTAGAAATTTTAAATGCCCTAATCAAAAGACTGATCATCATCTAAGAAATTGTGTGGCTCGATGTATCTGTCAATCATCCCTGATTGACGAATCTGTGATCTAAATCAGTTTCTATCGACTTATAACAATTCTTTGTGATGTTCTGCTTCTTCTTCTTTTTCTTCTTGTTCTTGTTGTTGTTGTTCTTCTGAAGCTCAATTGTATATTGATTAAATGTTTACTAATATTTAACAAAAATTAAAAGTAACATGCACTAGCTCATAATTTAAGTCTTTCATTAAGAGTGAGCATAATAATTCAAATACATCTCAACTGTGTACTTATAAACCAATTAGTAGCATCGACTGTGTACTTTAGAACATGTAAAATTATTGTATAATATTAGTTTTGGTTATTTCTCAAATAATTGTAAATCTGCTAGCCTATCATTTAAAAATTACCATCTTACGTTATATATTTCTTAACGGAGTACTATATAAACACGATTGTAGCCTCAATTGTGTATATAAGAACATTAAGTGCAAATATTTACTCGGGTACAGAGAGTTAAATCTAGCAGAAAAATTACCTCAAGAATGAGAAATACATACAATAACACCTATTTAGAAACGGACTTCTTTGAGAATCAAACTTCTTAGGGAATTACAAAATTTTCATGAGTTTTTCTTTTGACCATTTTTTTTTGCTTCGAATTCAAGATCTATCATGTGAATGAGCATGTTGTTCAATTTATTTTAGTCATGAATTACTTATCAACCGATCCTGTAATTCAATGTTGTTGTGGTGTTATTAAGAAGTAGAGATGGGGGAAGAGGGAGGGGGGAGAGAGATAGTTGAGTTGAGGGGAGAAGCAACAGCTTCGAGCAACAACAAAGAATGATAGAGAGAGAAACTTGAGTGCAAATAGTGAGTTATTTGGGAGGAGAGATAAAGAGTTATGGGTGGATAGGTAGAATTAATATTAGGAGATATAATTTGTTTTAAGATTTAAATTGATTTTAAATAATAAAAGATAATAATAAGGGCAACTTAGTAATTTCATGGAAAATAGTATATGTAAGATATAATTTTAAAAATTGGTTCATATATTAGCTATTACTATATGATGAGTGTATTTTGACATTCTTCTCAAAAAAAAAAAAAAAAACCAAAACTACAAAATTCTGGTGCCTAAATTTAAAATGAAATAAATTTACTAGATTTGTTATACCCATCCTCCTACTTTAAAATTGCTACAACCAATACAATCCACTTTATTAACAAATTAAATAATATTATTAATACTTAATACTCTTACTTAATTTTTATCCTACTTAACAATACTTTATGACCAGTCAAACTAGAACTTTTACAAAAACACGGATGTAGCAGTACTAATTATCGATATTACAAAACTGGAAAAGAAAAAAGAGAAACAAAAAATGATTTAATTTAACATTCAAATCCCCAACCGTTTCTCACACAAGTCACGACAATGGAGTATTTGCTGCCGACTCTAACGAAGAAGCAAGAGGTGGATTCTCTCATCAGAGATACCTTAGACAAAGTTCTCGTCTTTCGCTTTGGCCTCTCCTCCGACGCCGTCTGCCTCCATCTCGATGATATCGTACGCACGCCCCTTTTTCCTCAATTATTCTCTGCCTCCCCCAAAATTTAATCGATTTATTATTCTGAATTGTGGTCGAATTGATGTTTTAACATCTATTTGTTGCTTGGTCGGCAGCTGTATAAATCGGCGAGAGACGTGTCGAAATTCGCGACGGTGGCGCTAGTGGATGCGGCGGCGGAAGAGATTCAAGTTTATCTCAAGTATTTCGATATTACATATGTTCCCTCCACCGTCTTCTTCTTCAATGCTCACCACATGAAAATGGATTCCGGGTACCCCCAATTAATGGCTATTTTGTTTAGTTTTCGTCTTAATTTTGTATTTTCATTTTGACAAGCTGGCATATACTCCTAGTTTACCATTTTTATTTTTAATCTAATTTGTTTTAAATCTACTATTTTTATTTTTCCCAATTTAAAAAAAAAAAAAAACTAGTTTACCATATAATTCTTGCACCTGTAGTAGGTGGACGGAATTAGATTGCATGTGAATCTACAACTACAGATTTGCTGTGGTAGACTATGACAACTACAACAACAATTTACACAAAAAAAAAAGAATATAATTTAGATGTTTAAATTGTTAAACATCGTTGTTTCTGCTAGCATCTTCAGTATTAGGAAGAATGTAGCGTAGTTGCTAAGATACAATAATTTAAGGCCCCTTCATTCGTACAGAAATTTCAGTACACGTCCACTACCAAAAACTGATCGAACAGCGACGGAAATTTCAGACGTTAAATATAGGAATTATGTCATTATTTCTACTTTGCGATGGGTTAGAAACGTGCCAAATACATGTTCTCGGTTCATTTAATTTGTTCCTGCTCTTAGGTTCTACTTCTTTTCAGATAGGTTGATAGTCGTTTGCTCTTCATCTAGATTTGCTTGCTTCAGCAGAGAATAAGAGAGAGATAATGCTGAATTCTCATGTTTAACGTCTGAAATTTCTAGTTTGCGATGAGAGATAATGCTCTTCATCTAGATTTGCTATCCATTTTTTTAACAATTATTTTTTTTTGCCTATTATATATTCGTAGATGGTTTGATGTTGGTGAAATCCTCTCTTTGTCCACCATATGCATTGCATTAGTCTCGTCTGTTATATTTGCAGTTGACTTACTCATCTTTGTTTCTTACCTCTTCCAGAAGTGCAGATCACTCTAAATGGGTCAGTACATTTCAGAAAAAGCAGGACTTCGTAGATGTTGTGGAGGTAACTGATCTGCTGAAATATGTGATGAACTTTCGAAATGCATAAACATGATCCTGACTTTTACTTCCTAATTTCATCCGCAGTAGAATACTAAACTACATTTCGCTGTCAGGTTTTCTGATTTGTGTTGGTTTTCATTATTTTTTTAAACACATAGGATTCTAGAAGCTTAGAAAGTCTCTGTGTATGAGTGTATCCCACCAAAAAAAACAGAGATTGCATGTATATGCAGAGATTCCTTACTAATTGAACAATCCCATCTCTTAACGTTTCAGCAGAGACCAGCTAGTGGACAAACTTTCAATTTCATTGCATAGGAAGAAGGTGTCTGTCTGCAAGCCAATCCATATTTTTATATTGAGGACTAACTTAAATCTACGCTAAGAAAGAGAAATATAATGAACAAATTTCTTCTGCTTTAAGGCAGCCGGTCCTGAAAGATCTGTATGGCCTTCAACCCCTTTTGTTTTTTTTTCCTTTCTTTTTTCTTTTTATCTTTGGGGTGTGTGGGGGATTGAAGAATTCTAAGCCTAATTAGTTTCACATGTCAAAGTTTACCTTGGGTCAACACAGGGAACTCTCTGAATCAACTGAGAATCTCATAGTTAATCTGCAGTTGGTTTAAGTTTAACATTTGTCATTTTGGTGCATCTGTTGAAAACCTCAATATATATAGAGATTGATGTTAATCCATAGTATTAGGAAGTTGACAAATATCTTTAGGAGATGAAGGGATCTTTATATTTGGTTTATACAGTAGGTAGCTCAAGGACAGAGTCATTTCTATTAGCAGCCAGGAAGACGGCATCTGGAAATGAATTTATGGGGAGACTTAACTAGTGATTTAGTATCTTACTTTCTTTTATATAGTCATTTCCAAGAAGTAATTAATTGCATATCTATTTTTCTAGTGCTTACCTTCTTTTTTCTTTTTGTTTTTGCTTCATCATGTAGGAGTATATGTTTGTGAAGTTTGTTGTTTCTGTTATATATTCAGTAGTAGTGCAAGGACATAAATTCAGGTTTTTGTAATTGCAGGCCATATATAGAGGGGCAATGAAGGGCAAGCTAATTGTAAACTGTCCTCTTCCTCCCGAGCGAATACCAAAGTTCGAGTTGCTATATAAAAATGTTTAGGAGGGACAATTGCCAATACTACCAAAGCAGCAACTCTGTTGTGTAACTTGTATTGTAAAACTTAGATAAATGGCTGTTGTCTGGAAAAGAACAGTGATATCTCAAAGCGGTATTGACTATCAGTAAAAATTTATTTAGTTCTAACTTTTTTCCCCACTCGCCCTTTCAATCTTTTCTTTTTTTTTTGGTTTACTTTGCCCCCAGCTCTTTTATGAAGGCGATAAGTTTTCTCTGAAAACTGAAAGTACAATATTCAGAATACATTCTTTAGTATAATGGACAAAAGTCAAAAATTAAATTTAAGTGGAAAGGCAAAAGTCGCATTCATACTGTCAGTTTTAATTCTTTTATAAATAAATCTGTAAACAGTCTGTTTTTTTTCCACAAAATTCATTCATGCTTGAGTTATTTAATACTACTATTATACAATTTTTTTTTGGGGGAAAATACTATTAAATGTCTCAACGTTTGAAGTTTTTTACCATAACGTTCCAACGTAAGATAATAACAAATGGGGAAGAATTCATTATACCCTTTTTGGCAATGAAAAAATGAGAAATACACCACCCTCTCAAAATCAATGTTTTTTACACCAAGTCCCACTCATTATTTATTAGCAAATAAAATATTATATAAAATATTTTTGTGGGGATAAATACAAACCATTATCCGTATAAACATGCAAATTGTACCTGCATGCAATTTTTTTTTTTATTTTTTTTAACCCCTTCTGTTGAATTTCTTTATTATATATTTCACGTAATAAATCCATTTTCAATTTGGAGATAAACAATTCGATTCTTATCAGGCCCATTACACTTCCGTATAAAATAAATTCTGAGTATATCAACTTCATACCTCTTTGACCAATATGTTGCCGGGTAGATATCCGTCGGAGTTTTACGGGCAAACCTGTCACGCCCCGGCTCTCGAGGCGCGACTTACGAACAACAACAAACCTAAACAACTAACAACTAACTCACATAAAGGGAGCATGCTCGGGGAAAAATAAAGATGGAAGATAAGGCAATCGAATTGGGTTTCCAAAAGCATAATGAAATAACATTCGAGCATCTTAACTTCACATACAACAGTAATCCAAATAAGTAATTCATGCTGATGGGGAAAGAATTCCAACAAAAAGAGAATGCATACAAATATATAGACCATGTTAAGAGGATCAAGTTCAACAACAATTCAAGTTAACGAGCCCATCGCTCCGAATTACAAGTCGAGTAGTTTAAGAGGTTAACAAATATTCAAGGTCTTTGAGCACAACACTCGGAATCAAAAACATGAGAATCAAAGTATTAGCATCAACAGACATCAATTCAAAAGGGTTGCAGCGGAAACTTGCATCAATACCCAACATCTGCACGTATGAAGACGTACAAATGCCAGTCTGATATCCAACTAGACTCAACCAAAAGAACCAAACCACACCACCAAATATCCATGCCATCGCCATCCAGTCAACCTGCATGTTTAGAAACACACGCAGGGCTGAGTACTTCGTACTCACTGAACACAAGCCAAAACATTTGAATAAAGATGCTTCTTAAAGCTATAACAATTGAACTTGCCTTGCCGAACATCACAAGTATATAAACAGTTTTAAAAACAGTTTCACTTGTGCATGTTAAAAAAAAATATTTTCTTTTAAACAGACTGCGCAGTCAAATATCATATAATATAACAGTATGTATCATCTGTCACAAACAATTTCACTGTGCCGAGAAGTAGGCCTCCTTCTCAAGCACTGTGACCGGCCTAACCGAAGCAAGGCTCACAGTCACCTCAACATATACCACACGTGGGTTTCCTGCCTTTCACAGGGTAATAACATCTTCATATAAACAGATGATAACACATACTAAACTTCAATAAAAACGGCAAGTCAATCACGTTTAAAATCATATCATAATACTCAATAGTACAACTGATTTTCATCGATAGTTTTGGTTCAGAAAAGCCCACCTGACTTCCGAAGAACTAGCTAGGTGGTTTAGGGCTATTTGTCCTCGCTTAATGATCCGTCCGGCTCGATCCTTCACAGTTCAACATCGATAGGAAAATAAGATACACAAAACGACGGATACAAAGGCGTTGGACTTAACTGAAGGACTTCTATTTGAGTCGATTCTCTCCTCGCTTAACCTTTCTAAGGGATCTCGCGTTTTTGTTTTTACATTATTAACTCTACTTGAATTGGTTAACATTACTACTCAACGTCTTAACACTTTCCTCGCTTTAATTAATAACGTCATCCATCTACATTTTATTACTCGAGCTTTCTTTCAAAGATTTCAATTGATTCTCGACTTCACACTCAATCATCCAATCATTTTGCATACAAAATAATTCAATTAACTTTCACATCATAACCAATATCATGTATTTAGACATTTATTTAATCATATAAGGAATTCAAATAAATTAATCATACTTCAAGACACATTAACAAACATTTAATTTAGACATTAGAACCTAACTCGATCATGCATTTCTTTTTATGAAGGCTCATACTATTTATTCTATCTTTCTTATTTATAAACAACGCTTTGTTCTACATTCGTAATCTTATAAGGTATTTTATAACCTTTACTCCATTAACAATTTTCTTATTAAACTTTTATGAAATTAGAATTTCTTTATTCAATTCTAATTCAATTCACATTTCTTGACTCGGTTATTATTTTCCTAATATTTAACTCGGTAATTTTCTCGGTTTATTTTTAATTGTTTGGTTGAAAGCAACGTACTCAATTAATTATTTAATTAACTTCCCATGATTCGATATTTTATCCTATCATTTTCTTGATTAGCTTATACGAGTTTCTAACTTATCTCGTCTAGCATCTTTTCTTTACTCGATTAAAACTTCCTTTTTAATTCTTCTCGATTAATTCTTTTTAAACTCGGTTTTCTCTATTCTTACTCATCTCTTTAATAATTTCTTCTTTTCTTGTTTTTAATCTTTAAGCCATTTCTTACTTAATAATTCTTTTATCTTTTAAAAACATTTTTATTAATTAGTTCATTCTATTAGTCAAATTATAAAAGATCTTTTTGTTGTAGTTTAGTAACATTTCAAGTCTTTAAATTTTAATACAAGAAAATTTATTAACATATCTTTTATGCATTTTTCATCTTTTAATCAATTAAAGCTTTTCAACTTCAATCTTTTATTAAAAATTTCTATCTTTATTCATAATTTAAACTAACATTCATACATACATTGTAACATTTAAACATTCAATCTTTTTTATATTTTCACATTTAATTTCTTTCAAATCTCAACATGCAATCTCATTTTCTTAACTTAAACACATGTATGATCATATTAACATAACATACAATCATTTCATGGATCAAAACATCACTCAATTCATCAACAAAATCATCAAAATAAATCCTCTATTTCTTTCAAAAACACACGACACACACACACATGCACATTCTTGTGCATTTTATTTCTCAATTTTTCATGCATAAAATCTCATTCTCAACATGATAAAAACAACAAATCAAGCATCAAAATAACAATAACTCAAAGATTCATATTTTTCTTATTTTGCTTAATATTTTCGGTATTTATCAAGATTTTAGGGTTTTAATTTCTTTTTCTTTTCTTAATTCACCGATTAAAACCTAATGTTCGATTCTCCTAACGATTTCTTCTCACTCGATTATCACATGCACATCCTAAGTTTGCCTAAACATAATTTAAATAGCATGCATGCATAGTTCTTTCTTTTATGACTTAGAGATATACACATTTACAACTAAACAAATGAATACCATACTTTAATTTAAATGGAATTCTTCTCCTTGGCTCTTGGAATTGGATTGAATGGAATTTGTAGCTTCAAAGCTTGGACTTGAAGGGAAGAAGAAAGTCTTCTTGAATCCTCAAAGAAAAGAATATGATAAGGATTAATTACTCATCTCTTTAGGGCTTAAGAGCCAAAATGAAGAAATTGTTGGATGAATATTGAATTTAATCTCAAGAACTTGAAAGATTATTACCTTTTCTTGAGAATATGGATGAAATGAATGGAGGATGATACTTTCTACTTCATTTCCATGGATGAGGAGCTTGAATACATGGTTGCATGTAAAGAAAAATCAAAGTATGTGTGTGAGAGAGAGAATGCCGAGAGAGTAGAGAGAGTAGAGAGGATTTTCTTGTTTTTCTTTCTTGCTTGGGGAGAGAGAGATCGAATGAGAGAGAGATGGAGTGAGGAATGAAGTCTTCTCCCTTGTCTTAGATGTATGAAATTGAAATCCAACAAAAAGAATAAAGTGTAATGTTGGAAGTTGAAATTGTTTAAAGTGATTGATGGATGGATGATTTGATGTAGTTTGCATGCACTTTAGGTAATGCCATGCATAAGACACAATTATGGCATTAATTCTTGGAAATTGAGGAGTGATGTGAGAGGAAGAGTGAGGTGGCGTGAGGGAGTGAGAGGTGTGTGACACGTGTCTTCGTCGTGTCGTTACGGGTGTTAATTACCCGGTCGTAAAGGTTTTTCGGATAAAACGATTCGTATTAATTCCTTTTTATACTATAAACGGTCTAACCTCTTCTCGTCTCACTTTTGACACTAACTCATCTCAATCCTATTTCACGTCTCAATTAAAAGATTAATGAGTTCAATAATTTAGTCTTTTAAATCTCAAAAGGAAATTAGTCGGCTTATTAATCCGTTTATTAATCCTTTAAAGATTAACTCCTCATTACTCTTCTCAATTCTCGGATAAATTCTTACCCTATCTCAGTGATCTTAAAAGCAATTCTAAGTTCGAAGATTCTAATTCAATTCTATTCTAAGTTCATCGGCGTAAATATATTTCTCGGCGATTAAAATTATGCTATTTCAATTAAGCAAACTTCTCGGGATTATTCTAGAAATTAATCTCATACTCATCTTCATACAAATAATTTAACAAGCATATCACATCATTATCATCTCAGATAAATAAAGCAGATAATTTCACACAAAACTCACAAAGCAATTTAAACGTTTTACTCAATTCTCTTCGTTTAGAAAAGAAAAATTTTACTCCTAAATTCTCATTTTTAACTCAATCGGTTAATTAAACGCTTTCTAAAGGTTTAAAAGCTCGGGGTATCACATCCTCACCCTCTTAAAAAAAATTTCGTCCCGAAATTTACTGACCTTAAGAAAATAACTCAGGATACTTTGCTTTCATCTTTTCTTCGAGTTCCCAAGTGGCTTCTTCGAGATCATGATGACACCATTTGACTTTCACTAAGGGAATCAATTTCGTTCTAAGCTGCTGGACTTTATGGTCTAAAATCTCCTCGGGCTTCTCCTCGTAGCTTAGATCGGGTTTTATCTTGACATCTTCTTGGCGTATTACATGCTTCGGATCGAAGACATACTTTCTCAATTGTGATACGTGAAACACGTTATGCGAACTTCCGAAATTAGGTGGTAACGCTAAATGATACGATACAGATCCAATCTTCTCAAGGATCTCGTATGGTCCTATAAAACGAGGTCTAAGCTTTCCTTTAACTCCAAAACGATAAACTCCTTTCGAAGGAGATACTTTCAAAAATACTTTATCTCCTTCCTCAAACTCCAACTTGGATCTTCGATTATCGGCATACGACTTCTGTCGACTCTGAGCTTCTTTAATCTTCTCGCGGATTTGACGCACATTTTCTATCATTTCCTCTATCGCTTCTGGCCCTAACACTTTCCTTTCTCCTACTTCACTCCAATACGACGGCGATCTACATTTCTTTCCATAAAGAGCTTCATACGGGGCCATTCCTATCGTATTCTGATAGCTGTTGTTGTAAGCGAACTCAACAAGAGGTAAAACTTTTTTCCCATTCAACTCCTTTATCTAACAGGACAGCTCTCAACATATCTTCGAGAATTTGAATCGTTCGCTCGGATTGACCATCGGTTTGGGGATGGTAAGCAGTGCTGAATTGCAACTAAGTTCCCAACTCTTTGTGGAAACTTTCCCAAAAATGGGCTGTGAACTTCGAATCTCTATCAGAGGTAATCGTTTTCGGTACTCCGTGCAACTTCACAATTTCTTTGATGTAGATCTCGGCTAATTTGGCTGATCCATAGGTATGTGGAATAGGTATGAAATGAGCAGACTTTGTCAACCTATCCACTATCACCCATACTACTGTATTTCCTTTTCTTGATCTTGGCAATCCCGTCACAAAATCCATTATGATTCCATCCCACTTCCATTCTGGGACTGGTAACGGTTGCAGAGGTCCATACGGTCTTTGATATAAGGACTTCACTTGCTGGCAAGCTAAACATCTTTCAACGAACAATGCCACATCCATCTTCATTTCATTCCACCAAAATTGTTTCTTTAAGTCTTGGTACATCTTCGTGCTACCAGGGTGAGCTGTATACGGGGTTTCATGAGCTTCACTCATTATTTCCTTCTTCAACTTGTCATCACTAGGCACACAAATTCTTCCTTGATACAACAACGCATTATCGCTCGATTCTGAAAAATCTTTAACTTCTCCACTTCTTACCTTCCTTCGTAACTTTTCCATTTCTTCGCCTCTTCTCTGGCCTTCTACGATACGGGTTCTCAAGTCAGGTATTACTACCAAGGTAGCAATCACTTGGCCTACTGTCGCTGGCGGTACGATTACTTCAATCTTCATCTTCGCAAATTCTTCCATCAGCTCGACTTCGTCGGTTAAAAGGAATCCTAACTCGGTACCATCTGAACTTTCCTTCCTTCTTCTTCTACTTAACGCGTCAGCTACTACGTTCGCTTTACCGGGATGGTAAGATATCTTGCAATCGTAGTCTTTTACTAGCTCAAGCCATCTCCTTTGTCTCATGTTCAACTCTTTCTGCTCGAAGAAGTACTTCAGGCTCTTGTGATCTGAGAATATTTCACACTTCGCTCCATAGAGGTAATGTCGCCATATCTTCAAAGCATGAACGACGGCTGCTAATTCCAGGTCATGAGTTCGATACTTTTCTTCATGAGGTTTGAGTTGCCTGGAAGCATAAGCAATCACTTTCCCATTTTGCATTAGCACACATCCTAGTCCTTGAGCAGATGCATCGGTATAAACAATATAATCTTTATCTGGCTCGGGTAGGGCTAGAACTGGGACTGTTGTCAATCTCGTCTTGAGTTCTTGAAAACTTTTCTCACACTCTTCCGTCCACGTGAACTTCGTCTCTTTCTTCAACAGGCTCGTCATCAGCTTCGCGATCTTAGAGAAACCTTCTATGAATCTCCGGTAGTATCCTGCCAAACCAAGGAAACTACGGATCTCATGCACTGACGTCGGGGATTTCCATTCTTGTATAGCCTTCACCTTCTCCATATCCACTTTGATTCCTTCGGACGAAACGACATGTCCTAAGAAATTTACTTCCCTTAACCAAAATTCACACTTACTGAATTTGGCATACAGCTTTTCCGCTCTAAGTGTTTCCAACACAATCCTTAAATGTTCTTCATGCTCAGCTTCACTTCTTGAATATACCAAAATGTCATCTATAAAGACAATCACAAACTTATCCAAATATTCGTGAAAAACTCTATTCATCATGTCCATAAATACTGTTGAGGCATTTGTTAATCCAAATGGCATTACTATGAATTCGTAATGTCCATATCTCGTTCTGAAAGCAGTCTTTGGAATATCTTCTTGCTTGATCTTCAGTTGGTGGTATCCAGACCTTAAGTCAATCTTGGAGAAAACACCGGCTCCTTTTAGCTGGTCAAACAAATCGTCTATTCTTGGCAAAGGATATTTATTCTTCAACGTAATCTTGTTTAATTCTCGGTAGTCTATGCACATCCTCAAACTACCGTCTTTCTTCTTCACAAACAAAATCGGAGCACCCCAAGGCGATACACTTGGTCGAATGTAGCCTAAGTCCAACAATTCTTGCAGTTGGATCTTCAACTCTTGAAGTTCCTTTGGGGCCATTCTATACGGTGCCTTGGATATCGGGGCTGATCTGGGTTCTAAGTCGATTGAAAACTCCAATTGACGATCAGGGGGTAAGCCTGGTAACACTTCTGGAAACACATCCTTGAATTCTCTCACGATTGGAACATCATCGATACTTAACTCATGATTCTCGTCCTTATTCAGATAGACTAGGTACACTTGGGTACCTCTCTTCCGCATCAAACTCTGCGCTTTCATGGCTGAAATTATCAACACGCTCTTCTTCACTCTCTTTTCCATTCCGAAATCTATGGTTGACTCTTCTCCAGGGGTTTTAAACGATATTTGCCTCAAGTCGCATCGGATCGTCGCAAAGTTCTCGGTTAGCCAATCCATTCCTAGGATTATATCAACGTCACGCAATTGGATCACATTCAAGGATTTTGCGACTAACTTACGGTTTCCGACTTCAAATTCTAGATTCAAGCAAACACACGAACAAATTTTCCTAAAGGGGTTGCGACACTAAGCATTTGATTCGATTCTTCTACTTCTAGCTCTAGGTTCTCTACGCAGATACTAGATATAAACGAATGCGAAGCTCCGGTATCGAACAAAACAATTACAGGTATACTATTAAGCTTTCCATACCTGCCAGATTTCCTTTTTCCTTTTCCTGCGGCTTCTGCTCAAACGCGTACGTTCTTTGGAAAAGTGGTGATTCTTGCTGAGGAGGTTGCTGCTTTGGCTGCGGTGGCTTACGTTGGCGCGGGACGAACTTTTGCAGAGGAGCTGCCTCGATGGCTTTCATCTGCGACAGCTGGAATTGATTTGGTCTTCCGCTTCTAAACCCTTGTTGCTTACTTGGGCACTGGTTTGAGAAATGACCAGGTTGACCACAAGTGTAGCAAACGTTACTCCCGCTCTTACAAACGCCTTGGTGCATCTTTCCGCATTTCGCACAGGGAGGGAATCCTAGAGGTCCGATGGATAGGTTACCTCAGTTCATCTGCGGTGCCTTTCCCTTCTGGGGCTGCGGTTGGCTCTTTCCTTGCCACTGCTTCTTGTTTGGTTGGTTTCCACCATTCCACTTTCCTTTTCTCTTTCCGTACTGGCCGAACTGGGATTGTTGAGCAGACGTAGTCGTGATCATCTGGCTTTGTGGTTGGGGATTCGCTGGGGGTTGCGATCCTTTTTCCGGTTGCATTGCTAATTCCATGTCCAGAGCTCGGTTTAAAGCTTCAGCGTAAGTTAAACCACTTTGACTGGCGAGAACCACTCGAATATCTTGCCTAAGTCCTGCTTTGAACAACTCGCACATCTTTTCATCGATATCGACCATATCGGGCGCAAATCGGGCTAACTCGCAAAATTCTCGGTCATACTCAGCTACAGATCTTCTTCCTTGCTTCAGATTGGTAAACTCGTTGGACTTCTGCTTTCGATAACTTCTTGGCACGAACTTTTCGTATAAGGCTTCCTTAAACTGATTCCATGTTAACTCTTCTCGTTCTTCGGGAGAATACATCCTCTGTTTCGCTTCCCACCAGTAATCGGCTGTCCTTTTTAACTGGTACGCCATGCATTCCAAACGCTCGCGATCGGAACAACGGAGGAAACGAAAAATTCGCTCCAAAGAACGAATCCAGTCCTCAGCATCAGCCGGACTGCCTTTACCGTCAAACGTTGGGGGATTTTGTCGGAGAAAAAGCTCTTTGACTCGTCTTTCGTTTTGAAGGGGCGGAGTAGGATCACGCTGCCCTTCTGGATTATCTTCTGGAATTCTGACGTTTCTGCGTCTTGGCGGCATTCTATAAAATTATAACAGGGAAAACTTTAACCACTCTGGATTTTTTAGTTCACAAGGAACCTTTCTCGATTCTGAACACATTTCTCTTTTGGGAGGAACACGATTCTCGATCGATACTTAGAATAATTAATAAACAAAAATTTTCTCAACAATTTATTACTTCGACTTCTCATATATACATGCATCTTATTCGGTTTTTTTTTTAATAAATTCGGTTTTTTTTTTTAATAATCGTCAAACATTCATATCATCATCATATATTCTCACAACAATCAATCATAATCACAAAATGACATATCATCACTTCATACTCATATACTCAATTTGATAACTCAGAAATTCAAATTTCAATTCAATAGAACTTAATAATTCAACTTCAAATCGCTCGACGACGGCCTTCTTAAGGACTTATAACAATTAGGGAATTACTTGAAAATTTTCCCTTTATCCTGACCAAATTATGCAAGTCTTCATCACAAATTACAACATAATTAAAAACATAAAAGAGTTCATCTCTTTAACACACTCGAACTAAAAGCACTTAAGTTCAACTGCTTCCTTAAAACACTCCTACACACAGGAATCATCTTCGCTTGGCCCATTATCATCGTACTGCTCTGCTTCGGGATCTACTCCATAATGCTCTATGGGTTCTTCATCTTCCTCGGGGTCCTCTTCTTCTTCCTCTTCTTCCTCAAGCATTTGACCTTCAAATTTCACGTCATCCTCTTCGACGTTGTCATCCTCGATGGCGAAACACTCGCTCTTAGCTTCTCTCAAGGCTTCCTCGCAGTCTTCCAAGGTATAGTTCATCGCAGTTAACTCGGATTCGATCCATGGCTGGGTATTATGATTCTCTTCTTGGTGACAGTGGAGAGCTACATCGGTGAAGACGCCAATTTGGGAGTCGTCTGGCCTTGTTGGAGAGATAGATGTATGAGCAAAAGAGGTAGGAAAGACATTACTGGGTAGAGTCTGGAGATATCGTTTTCCTATAGTCGCTGCATCAATTGGTTCACTTTCATTCTCAACGTCGTCGCCTGAATGAGTTTGTCTAGAGGATTCTGCTTTAGGATGACTTGAAAAAGTTACTTGCTGACGGCACATATAAGCAACAAACTGGTCTTCATTTGATAGAGGATTTTCATTGCATCCACTCGGCTGCAATGTTGGCAAGTTAGACAAAATAAAAGGGTCAAAAGAATGAATTAAAGCACACCACTTACAATTGAATAATCTGAGTGGGAATTCCGAGGTTCAAGGATAGTTCGTGGTGGCGAATTGATTTGGAGGGAAACAGGCTCGCTTGGAGGAATTGATGGAGAAGTATGAACAGTTTCATTTGGCAGACTTGGAGTATCATCATCATATGGTTCGGGCGGAGGAGCACCATAAGACATAAAACGGGCTGAAATCGTGGAGATAAAAGCATTCACATCGCCGTATAGGGTTCGGTCGAAATAACGGTAGCCTATAAAACGAGGGACAAGACAAGCTGCCCATTCCTTCCATTCTTGCGGTAGAGCTTGGATCAGATGCGTCATACCTTCTAACGGTCCTATGTCCATATACTGGACTTTTCCCCAAATCGTATGATATCGTGCTAAAAATTCTGCTAACGATTCGTTGCTCATCTTCCTTACGTACAAGTATTCTTGCATCCAATCGTTGTCATCCATCCTATATGAATTTTAAACGCAGAAGCACACGAAACAAACTAATCTAACATATTACAAATTCTACTACATACTCATTTCTGCGTTCCAAAGAGGGATTTTCGAGCAATTCCAAATCACGTAACCAATCGCACACACGCCTTATTCTTTCCGATCTTTTCACACGCACTCGCAAAGGAGAGGACATTCTAAAGCAATCTAGTTATTAATCAACTTAACAATTTCATCTCAAAATTTCATAACTCAATAAATAACTTAAAGGAAATTCTCAACACTTTGATAACTCAAACATCACTTTAACTTGAAAAGAAAACTTTCAGAAAATAAGACATACCTGGTTGCCGGATGAGATGGAGGATAACTTGGTGTGGTTCACTAGACTCAACTCATCAAAGAATAACAGACTTCAGAGCAAATCGAGCAAATCAAAAGCCTTGCTCTGATACCAACCTGTCACGCCCCGGCTCTCAAAGCGCGACTTACGAACAACAACAAACCTAAACAACTAACAACTAACTCACATAAAGGGAGCATGCTCGGGGAAAAACAAAGATGGAAGATAAGGCAATCGAATTGGGTTACCAAAAGCATAACGAAATAACATTTGAGCATCTTAACTTCACCTACAACAGTAATCCAAATAAGTAATTCATGCTGATGGGGATAGAATTCCAACAAAAAGAGAATGCATACAAATATATAGACCATGTTAAGAGGATCAAGTTCAACAACAATTCAAGTTAACGAGCCCATCGCTCCGAATTACAAGTCGAGTAGTTTAAGAGGTTAACAAATATTCAAGGTCTTTGAGCACAACACTCGGAATCAAAAACATGAGAATCAAAGTATTAGCATCAACAGACATCAATTCAAAAGGGTTGCAGCGGAAACTTGCATCAATACCCAACATCTGCACGTATGAAGACGTACAAATGCCAGTCTGATATCCAACTAGACTCAACCAAAAGAACCAAACCACACCACCAAATATCCATGCCATCGCCATCCAGTCAACCTGCATGTTTAGAAACACACGCAGGGCTGAGTACTTCGTACTCAGTGAACACAAGCCAAAACATTTAAATAAAGATGCTTCTTAAAGCTATAACAATTGAACTTGCCTTGCCGAACATCACAAGTATATAAGCAGTTTTAAAAACAGTTTTACTTGTGCATGTTAAAAAAAAAACATTTTCTTTTAAACAGAATGCGCAGTCAAATATCATATAATATAACAGTATGTATCATCTGTCACAAACAATTTCACTGTGCCGAGAAGTAGGCCTCCTTCTCAAGTACTGTGACCGGCCTAACCGAAGCAAGGCTCACAGTCACCTCAACATATACCACACGTGGGTTTCCTGCATTTCACAGGGTAATAACATCTTCATATAAACAGATGATAACACATACTAAACTTCAATAAAAACGGCAAGTCAATCACGATTAAAATCATATCATAATACTCAATAGTACATCTAATTTTCATCGATAGTTTTGGTTCAGAAAAGCCCACCTGACTTCCGAAGAACTAGCTAGGTGGTTTAGAGCTATTTGTCCTCGCTTAATGATCCGTCCGGCTCGATCCTTCACAGTTCCACATCGATAGGAAAATAAGATACACAAAACGACGGATACAAAGGCGTTGGACTTAACTGAAGGACTTCTATTTGAGTCGACTCTCTCCTCGCTTAACCTTTCTAAGGGATCTCGCGTTCTTGTTTTTACATTATTAACTCTACTTGAATTGGTTAACATTACTACTCAACGTCTTAACACTTTCCTCGCTTTAATTAATAACGTCATCCATCTACATTTTATTACTCGAGCTTTCTTTCAAAGATTTCAATTGATTCTCGACTTCATAATCAATCATCCAATCATTTTGCATACAAAATAATTCAATTAACTTTCACATCATAACCAATATCATGTATTTAGACATTTATTTAATCATATAAGGAATTCAAATAAATTAATCATACTTCAAGACACATTAACAAACATTTAATTTAGACATTAGAACCTAACTCGATTATGCATTTCTTTTTATAAAGGCTCATACTATTTATTCTATCTTTCTTATTTATAGACAACGCTTTGTTCTACATTCGTAATCTTATAAGGTATTTTATAACCTTTACTCCATTAACAATTTTCTTATTAAACTTTTATGAAATTAGAATTTCTTTATTCAATTCTAATTCAATTCTCATTTCTTGACTCGGTTATTATTTTCCTAATATTTAACTCGGTAATTTTCTCAGTTTATTTTTAATTGTTTGGTTGAAAGCAACGTACTCAATTAATTATTTAATTAACTTCCCATGATTCGATATTTTATCCTATTATTTTCTTGATTAGCTTATACGAATTTCTAACTTATCTCGTCTAGCATCTTTTCTTTACTCGATTAAAACTTCCTTTTTTAATTATTTTCGATTAATTCTTTTTAAACTCGGTTTTCTCTATTCTTACTCATCTCTTTAATAATTTCTTCTTTTCTTGTCTTTAATCTTTAAGCCATTTCTTACTTAATAATTCTTTTATCTTTTAAAAACATTTTTATTAATTAGTTCATTCTATTAGTCAAATTATAAAAGATCTTTTTGTTGTAGTTTAGTAACATTTCAAGTCTTTAAATTTTAATACAAGAAAATTTATTAACATATCTTTTATGCATTTTTCATCTTTTAATCAATTAAAGCTTTTGAACTTCATTCTTTTATTAGAAATTTCTATCTTTATTCATAATTTAAACTAACATTCATACATACATTGTAACATTTAAACATTCAATCTTTTTTATATTTTCACATTTAATTTCTTTCAAATCTCAACATGCAATCTCATTTTCTTAACTTAAACACATGTATGATCATATTAACATAACATACAATCATTTCATGGATCAAAACATCACTCAATTCATCAACAAAATCATCAAAATAAATCCTCTATTTCTTTCAAAAACACACGGCACACACACACATGCACATTCTTGTGCATTTTATTTCTCAATTTTTCATGCATAAAATCTCATTCTCAACATGATAAAAACAACAAATCAAGCATCAAAATAACAATAACTCAAAGATTCATATTTTTCCTATTTTGCTTAATTTTTTCGGTATTTATCAAGATTTTAGGGTTTTAATTTCTTTTTCTTTTCTTAATTCACCGATTAAAACCTAATATTCGATTCTCCTAACGATTTCTTCTCACTCGATTATCACATGCACATCCTAAGTTTGCCTAAACATAATTTAAATAGCATGCATGCATAGTTCTTTCTTTTAGGACTTAGAGATATACACATTTACAACTAAACAAATGAATACCATACTTTAATTTAAATGGAATTCTTCTCCTTGGCTCTTGGAATTGGATTGAATGGAATTTGTAGCTTCAAAGCTTGGACTTGAAGGGAAGAAGGAAGTCTTCTTGAATCCTCAAAGAAAAGAATATGATAATGATTAATTACTCATCTCTTTAGGGCTTAAGAGCCAAAATGAAGAAATTGTTGGATGAATATTGAATTTAATCTCAAGAACTTGAAAGATTATTACCTTTTCTTGAGAATATGGATGAAATGAATGGAGGATGATACTTTCTACTTCATTTCCATGGATGAGGAGCTTGAATACATGGTTGCATGTAAAGAAAAATCAAAGTATGTGTGTGAGAGAGAGAATGCCGAGAGAGTAGAGAGAGTAGAGAGGATTTTCTTGTTTTTCTTTCTTGCTTGGGGAGAGAGAGATCGAATGAGAGAGAGATGGAGTGAGGAATGAAGTCTTCTCCCTTGTCTTAGATGTATGAAATTGAAATCCAACAAAAAGAATAAAGTGTAATGTTGGAAGTTGAAATTGTTTAAAGTGATTGATGGATGGATGATTTGATGTAGTTTGCATGCACTTTAGGTAATGCCATGCATAAGACACAATTATGGCATTAATTCTTGGAAATTGAGGAGTGATGTGAGAGGAAGAGTGAGGTGGCGTGAGGGAGTGAGAGGTGTGTGACACGTGTCTTCGTCGTGTCGTTACGGGTGTTAATTACCTGGTCGTAAAGGTTTTTCGGATAAAACGATTCGTATTAATTCTTTTTTATACTATAAACGGTCTAACCTCTTCTCGTCTCACTTTTGACACTAACTCATCTCAATCCTATTTCACGTCTCAATTAAAAGATTAATGAGTTCAATCATTTAGTCTTTTAAATCTCAAAAGGAAATTAGTCGGCTTATTAATCCGTTTATTAATCCTTTAAAGATTAACTCCTCATTACTCTTCTCAATTCTCGGATAAATTCTTACCCTATCTCAGTGATCTTAAAAGCAATTCTAAGTTCGAAGATTCTAATTCAATTCTATTCTAAGTTCATCGGCGTAAATATATTTCTCGGCGATTAAAATTATGCTATTTCAATTAAGTAAACTTCTCGGGATTATTCTAGAAATTAATCTCATACTCATCTTCATACAAATAATTCAACAAGCATATCACATCATTATCATCTCAGATAAATAAAGCAGATAATTTCACACAAAACTCACAAAGCAATTTAAACGTTTTACTCAATTCTCTTCGTTTAGGAAAGAAAAATTTTACTCCTAAATTCTCATCTTTTAACTCACTCGGTTAATTAAACGCTTTCTAAAGGTTTAAAAGCTCGGGGTATCACAAAACGCGTTCCTAACCGTCAAGATCGCAATCCGAGGTATTCCAAAGCTACTGTGAACTTAAAACGGATCCCTTCAGCAACACACAGCACAACCCTATTTCGTTTCCTACCAAGGGCGTACAACACTTCGTTGATACACAAAGAAAGTCTTAAAAATATGGGAAGGGATGAGCAAAAGCCCAAATTTTTATATAGGAATTATATAAAACTTATTACAACATGAGTATATCTCCTTTAGGGAGGAGACACACTCTTTTAGCTACCTATGGTAGCGGTTCTTGGATACATAAAAAGAAAGAAAGAAAAGAAAAGAACTATGCTAAGATTATTTTGGATGAAGCAGAGAGAATTTTGGTTGTGTTGGTTTTCGATGATTTTTTTCCCCCGATGCCCCTTCTGCTTCAACTTCTGCTTGCTTAAATAGAGGTATAGGAAACCTCTATCACTCCATTATTGCCTCGGATTCTTTATCCTTGGCTCATTTTCTTCACGTGAAGAGGGTCCGACCACTATCTAATGAGGACAGCCGACCTCTCATAATGCTGGTCCCATAATCGCATGAAGACAACCTTCTTTTAGGTGAAGGTAATGACCCGTGACTTGTGGATCACAACTTTATGGTAGTGGTCCTCTCTTGTAGCTTTATCCACTTTGTAGTTTAGTGGGTAATTCCTGTTTATTCACTCGCCATTGTCGTTTTCTTTTGTGTGAGTGGTTTTCCAGCTTAGAGTCACATGACTCCTTTATCTTATGTCGGGAATCTACTTTTTTTCCGGGGCCCTGGGTGCCCTTGCTCTTGGCAGTGCCTTGTGCTCTGCATACTCATTGGAACGGACCTTCTCTTTTCCTCTTCTAGGTAGAAAGCCCTTTCCGAATTCTGGTTCCTTCTGGGTTGGACAATCTGAACATATACGTTCAGACCATTGCCCGAAATGAGCCATGTTGCAATATTTGCGATGAGTCTCCTTGCTCCCTGCAATCTTGTTTTCCCAAAGCAAAGTCCTTTTTCTTTCGAAAGTTTCCTCTGCAAAATTGGTTGAGTTTCTTGTCATAGTGTTTAACAAGAATGATCCATTCGCTGAGTTCTGGAAGAGCTTGAATGGAAACTTGACTTTGTCCATCTCCGTAAGACAGACCCATAGACCCCATGCTCTTCTGGTTGAGATGAGATCTTCTGACATAGTTGAGACTAGGGTAGTCCCTTCCTCCATTGGTGCCTTGATTCTTCCTAAGGCACTGGTATCAGGTCTCCTAAGCCTTATGTAATGAAAGGCTTCATGGTTACCTTTTCCTGCTGGTTCTGGAGCTGCACTGTATAACTCCAGTATATCTCCTCAGCTAAGCGATGAATTGTTAGCCCATGAATTATGCACAACTTCTTGGATCCATTTAGGTAGACCCTTGGTCTCTGTGAATGATGGCGATGTAGCATAAACAGAGGCTAATGCCCCAAAATCATACCACCTCCTGATTTTGTGTGAATCAGCGCCTGACATTGTCCATACTCGAGGATATTTCACCGAAACATCAACCTTCATTTTTTCTGGGTTGATATTTCTTTTGGTAACAAGCTTCTCCCAAATGGCTTGATAAACCTGCCATGAAGAAGAAACTTTAATTTTGTCAGGATTAATCTTAGAAGTGCCAGTCATTGGCCTAAGATCAATCTCTCCCTCTGTAATACCCCAGATGTTTAACCCGTCTTTAAAATAAAAAGTTAATTAATAATTAAGGCTTTGCACGCCTAAGTTAAGGATTTTCGATTCTAAGACTGACGGTGAAATCCGTTTCAGAAAATAAATTCCAGAAGTCGGTCGAACGACTACTGTATTAGGGTTTTCGCGTCCGGTAGATTTTTCGTCCAAAAACTCAGAATTAAAATCCGTCAGAATTTACATTCACTTTTTCTTCGATACGAGTTCACCGGAGAAAGTTAGTTTTTATGATTTTCTGGGCGAATTTTAGACTGTATAATCCCGACTTTTTCTCGGATTTTGAAAAACGAATTAGGTTTTCCGAGTACGTGATTTATTTCCAATCTAACGGACGAATTAGTTTTCGTCGAATTTGTAACTACCTAAGAAAGTATTTTCTCGACTTTTTAATCGTCGTTTAAAGCCTGAAACGAGATATTTTCCGTCTAATTAATCCACGCCAAACGGCCCTTAGCGACTCACCCTCCTTTGTTAGATTTTTTTTAACACTTTATGTATCTATAGGTGAGTCATCCTCTCCTCTCTTCTTGCCTCTCTTACTTCCACCATCTACCTCCTCTCTCTCTCATTTTTCTTCTCCTTTCCTCCATTAAAACTCTTCATCCAAGCTCTTCTCAAGAACACAAGACCTTCATCTATCGATCAATTCCATTTCCGAGTTCGTATTCCGCAAGGTGAGAACATCTCCTACGTATTGAACCGAACAAAGTCTTGATTTCCATCAATTTCTTTTTTTTTCGAAACTTGAGAGATGAAGAAGCATGTTAATTCTTGTTCGATTCATGTTCTAGTATGTTTAGAATTGAGTTCTATGGATCGAATCATGAAGAAAATCACTCCCCTCTCATTTAGGTCATTACCGAAAATTTCTAGAATTTTAGGGGTTTGATTGTAGTTCGATTTCTTTGATGGTTGATTGATAGAATAGAGATCTACATGTTGTTAATTGACTATATGAATTAATTTAGATTTTTCTAAAAATAAAAGTTGAAAGATAAGAGAGGAAGAATGCTTGATTTAGTGTAGTAAATGTTATGATATGCATGTTTTGTTTATGGAAATGAGATATAAGATGTATGAGGATGATTATATATTTAATTGGGATTTTTTCTAAAAATAAAATGAAAAATGTAAGAGATGGAAACACGTCGTTAAGATGAAGCTCGATAATGTTTTGATAATATGGTTTGCATATTAGTGATGCTCGTTAGATGATGATCGTTGTTGTAAAATTTGAACGAAAACAGAGAACGTAAGATTTTTAGTAAGAGACGAACCATCGACAAAAGTCGAGCATGAATAATGTTTTAGGTTTGTGATTCAAACCTTTGATAATCTTGATAGTTAATGATCGTGACCGTAAAGTTTCAACGAATTCTAAGAAGTTTCGATTTTGAATAAGAGACGAAGAATCGAGTTTAAAAGCCGGTAGAAAAGTTGAATAAGGAAATCCCTTTTAATAATAATGATTGTTATTGATTGACGAACAATATTGCAGTTAACGACTTTTCCATCCGAGAAACGAGACATTATGAGATATAGTTAAGAAACGAGGAGTTGTTGAACGAAATAGAAATTGAAATTTGTTTTTGGTATAGTAAATGGTTAGTTGGAAATGACGAGGAAATGCTCGTCGTTTGTTAATCAAAAGTCGTGAATATGAACCCGATTGTGGGATACTGCATATAGACTGTATTAAGATGAAAAATTCGTGAAAATAAAAGTGGAATAGCATTAATCGAACATAGAGAATCGTGCGTCGAGTTTTGTCGAGCATTAGGGTTTCGCGCAACTGTTTTGCGACGTTTCACGGAAACTATCATAACTTTTAGCTCGCTTAACAAAATCGAGATCCATAAATTGGAGAGTAAACTAGACACCCGTACCATTCTTTTGGTATAAGATTCATCCCCTGTTTTCGTATGCTCTGTTCTGTATGAACTTACTGACTTGTGCAGTAAGTATCCAAAGTCTAGTTTCCTAAGTTGAATCCTTTTCAACTTCGTTCCTCGTGAACTTTTAAGTCGTTCTAAGTTATTGACACCCATTTACCTACTGACCTGAGAGTCGAGTAGTGAGCCGAGTCAGTTTGTAGACGAGAATTGATCGAAGTCTCGTTTATTAGTTAATCAAAAGGAAGTAGCAAAGTGCAAATGCCTAAAAGACTAAAAAACCGTTTCGATTTCCTGTTTCTTTTATCGATTGCGTTCAAGTTGCTTAAGTATGTTTATTTGCGATAAAAGGAGGAAGTCAGCACCGAGGATAGGACGGAAGACCAGAGACAGAAGCTCGAATAGTAGTTCTGTAATCAGTCGGGTGGGCTTTTCTATATACAAACTAAAATGTGCGATGCTCGAAAATCTTTATTTACAAGCTTTGATAATTGTGTTTTCAAACGTGATAATCAGAGCATGAATGATTTGTTTTTATGTGAGTTCTCTTCTACCCTTCTGAGTTAGCCGACCTGCTATCCAGAATTATTAGTTAGCTGACCTGCTAACTAAAACAATCGGACTTTGAGTTAGCCGACCTGCTATCCAAAGTTAGTGTACACAGTAGCCGTTGTGTGTAGAACCCTGTTGAGGGGTGGCCAGCCACGGTGATCATTATTGGGCAAGATTGAACGTAACATCTGTCAGAAAAGTGCTTGATCAAGCCATGTTGTGAAAATGAGAAAGAAAATGTTTAGTAGACATAGGCCTTTAATGAAAAACCCCGGTGTGCTACAGAAAGAAGATGTCTGATTTATCTATACTTATGATATGTTTTCGGCAACGTACCCACTAAGTGCTTTTGTACTTAGCCCTGCATATGTTTTATAAAATGTGCAGGTTGAGCGACGGGAGCGGCGGTGGTTGATGTTGAGTTAAGAAGTCGTGATTAGAATAAGAACTTGTATTCAGATTTACGTTTTTTCGCTGCCAAACTCCAATCTCTTTTGAAAGTTAATGTATCTTTCTGTAGGGTCTAAACCCCGTACAATTAACTCAGTTTCTTTTTTAGAACCTCGTCGAGTGATCCTTCGAGATCAACTCTTCCTTTTTATATTAAAGTCTTGTTCATAGTAATTCATTCTGTTATTAATGTCTGTTTATTCTTTCATTCTTATTCATTCCCCCTTCTTCCCCGCTTCTTTAATCCAACCCCTAGTCGCACCCCAACTTCTGCCGTCCCTCGAGATTTGGGGCTGTGACACCCTCTTTATCCCCAGAGGTGCTAGGTTGACATGAAACTTTAGGGTGTGACCCCTGAAGCTCATCTTCTCATTGGGCCAATGATTCCGAAGAAACCACCAACTTAGGACTTGGGCAAAGGGTATTGGAATCCCCTGCTACAGGTTTAGAGCCCTGTACACGAAACTCTCCTTTTTCCAAAGGTTCTTTGGAATCCCGGAGGAGGGCTGGTTGCATTGCTTCCCAGAGTTGACACTGAGTAAGCAAGCATGCCTGTATTCTACTGGTGACTTTTGTCTCATCAGCAGCTTGCAATCTTCCTGCTTGTTTAGCATGAAGAACGCACTCGTTCCATTCCTCAAAAAGCAATTCCAGATTATCTCTGAAATGCCTTTGGGTTGTTAGGATGAATCTTACTTCAACTGGTTCCATCTCTTGTTAAAAAATCTGGAAGAATATTTTCATGAGATTTTATAATGACAATATCAAAAATATAATATTGGCATTCAGCCTGCCATCTAATTAATCTAGCCTTCTCAGGTTTAAATTCCATCTTTTTTCTTAAGAAAGCTTTAACTGTGTGTTATCAACTTTCAAAGTAAATTTCTTTGCTAAGAAAATAAAGGCCATTTTTTAAACGCCTTTCGCACTGCAAAGAACTCCTTCTCGTTGATATGCCATCTCACAGCCTCACTTTCTTGAAATAAGCCACTACAATATCTGCAGGGTTCTTCTCCGTGGGAGTGATCTTGGTTAAGACTGCTGCCCACCAATAATCATTTGCATCCGTATATAGGACTAATTCATCTTCGTCCTGGGGTATCGAGAGTTTTGGGAGATTTTTGCAAACCTCTTTTAAATCCCTTATTCTTTTTTTTTATGTTCATCTGTCCAGATGAACGGAACATCCTTCTTCAATAGAGGACTAAATACCTTCCTATATTTTGCAAGATTCTTGATAAATGCTCCTGCAAAATTAACAACTCCCAAGAAACTTTGAAGTTATTTCTTCTCTTTTAGATCTTCAGAAAAAGTCTGGATCTTTTGCACAATATGATCTTGTAATACAATTCCTGATTCATCGATCTCAATGCCCAGAAATTCTATTTTTCTGGTTGCAATGACTGCCTTCTTTTCTGATAGTACAAGACCTTCCCTGTGACAAACATCTGCAAAGATATCTAGATGTTTGGCATGCTCATCCATATTTTTTGATGCTATTAAAATATCATCAATATAGACAAATATGAAAGAAAATTAATCTTTGAAAAGATTATCCATCTTCCTCTGGAATATTTGGGGTGCATTGGCTAACCCCATTGGCATCACGATCCAAACATAATGCCCTTGTGGAGTAGAGAAAGCTGTAAACTTTCTGCTGCTTTCTTCCATGCGAATCTGGTAGAATCCTGACTTGCAATCAAACTTAGAGAAACCTTAGCATTCCTAATGCAATTAATAAGGTGTTCCCTACTTGGGATAAAATATCCATCAAACTCCAGAATATCATTAATCCCTTTATAGTTTATGACAAGTATGGGTTTACCTCGTTTGATCTCACCATGATTTCTTACCAGAAATCCGGGGCTGCTATAAGGCGAGTTCCCTGGTTCGATTAATCCCAAATCAAGGTGTTCCTTGATTATTTCCTTCATATCCTGTTGATCTTTAAGATTCATCAAGATTGGTCTGTATCGGACAAACTCATATTCCTTGCCCGGTTTTATCTTCAAGGTTGCTTTGAGTTTGTTTTTGTCCCACCATGCCAAAGGATTCTCATTGTAACTTCTTCTGATCTTCCTTTTGACATCTTCCAAGGACACTTGTATTTCTTCCCTAATATCTTGATTGGATATTAAGGATATTTTAAGGATCTGAATTTCTTCATCCTTGAGATCCTCTTCTCTGATACAGCTTAGTACTGCCTCATTGAATCTCCTTTGATCCTTCATTTTTGGATGACGAAGTTTTCCTTCATCACCACGCTTGCTGCAGAATATCAGTGACATTTGTCGGTTAAATGCCCTTCGCATCCTCTGGACAATGATCTTATGATCACAATTGGTTGTGAACACCAATCGTCTATTTTCATTATCCTGAGTAAATCTCTTAAACATCTGTAGGAAGTTTTTTCCTAAGAGAATGTTTGCGCTTGTATCATGGAAATAGATTGGTGGAGTTTTCACCTTATACCATGGCGTATTTCCCGCTCCTCCAATCAAGATCTCCGTTTCTTTTACTTCTTTTGATAAGAGTATGATCTTTTTTGAGAAATCTCTTCCTGCAATACGAGGCAGATCATCTTCTACTTCGTCTGGAAAGACCTCTCGCTTTGCTGTGCAGATTCCTGCTCCCGAATCAATATAAGCAATAAAATATTCTGCTTTATATTTATCATACAACATCCCAACAGAGATGTATATGGAGAATGGGCTCGTCATTTGATTAATAATAGTGTATTATTAATTGTGATTTCCATTCCTTCTCCTATCCTTCTCCATGGCTTGTATTTTTCGAGGAAATTAAGTCCCAATACCAGAATGTCTGGTTCTTGTCCAGCTCTTCCTTTGATCTCCAATCTGATTCCCCCCATTTCAAGGGTTCCTCTATAATGGTTGATCTCCGATTGCTGCAGATAGTACAGGACATTACAAGGGAAATTAGTCTCCCATCTTGTAGTGTCGAATCTAACTGTAACTCCTCTCCATCCTTCAGGGCATTGCAGATTTACTACCACCCCTTTTCTCCGGGATGTTTAAGGATAAGAATCTTGGATTAGATTCCTTCCAAATGGTTGCGACATGATTCTGTCACCTTGGAAAGACAGTCTTCCTGCATTTAGTTTTAGACTCTGATCGTGTCTCATGACTTCCCTATCTCCTATTTAAATGTCAATCTCTCTTAATCGAGGGATTTCCATTCTATCGGGACAAACCGCCGTTGTCACCTTCTTGAATATATCTGGTATCTCGATGAACTGCTTTCCCAAAAATAACTTAGTATGATGTGAGTTGGAAAGTGCATATGACACCTGATATGTAATAGAATAAGGTCTATTTCCATCTTCCAATAGATCCTTACGCTTGAAATCCTGATACAGAGTCAGGACCTTGCTGAAACTGACGTCATTAAGATTGTATGCAACCTTGGGATATATAATCCCCACGACCTGTCCAGCACAAAGATTCCCGGCGATTGTTCCCATAACGGAATCTTTTAAACTTCTGACTCTTCTATCGCATATCGCGATATCGATTGGTGCATCCACTCCTAGAAATAGAGTAGATTTGAGAACCAAGTGGATTGCTCCGATGTGAATCCAGTTCATCTTCTCAGCAATCTCTGGCTTCATCTTAGCTAGATCTGCTCTAATATCCTCAGCTGGAATCAACTGCATTTCACTTGATTTCCAGTCAGCTCGATTGGGAGAGACATTTCTCATCTAGTAATACCATAGATGGTGTGTTGTCTTCTACTTTTTAGACTGAAGTTCCTAAGAACTTTGTCTAAAGCTCCTGCCGTGAAGCCTTGATATTTTTGTATATTCAGGCTTCTTTTCATAATTTTATCCATCATATCTGGC
The DNA here is from genome assembly GCA_029490685.1 of Schizonepeta tenuifolia. Lineage (NCBI taxonomy): Eukaryota > Viridiplantae > Streptophyta > Magnoliopsida > Lamiales > Lamiaceae > Schizonepeta > Schizonepeta tenuifolia. The sequence goes on along the minus strand of CM055957.1, from coordinate 76,286,897 downwards.
GAGATTAGCGTCTAGCTTGAAAAGTCGGTTCTATCTTCGCTTTCTTGATGAACCACCTCGGCGTCAATCGGATTCAGATTGTGAAGATCCATCTGACCAAACCGAATCTTCTTCACTGAAGATTTCCTCTTGCTCGTATATACTCTCGTGTGAGGGTATATCTTCGAACTGATATACTGGTATCAGTTCTTGGTAGTAGATGGCATCCTCGATGTCTGGTGTTGACTCGAACCTCCGGATACCCCTTCTCTCATTGTCAGGACAATTTGTTGAGATATGTCCCTTTACTCCGCATGTCTAACAATTGTAATCCTTGAAGCTTTCATTAACTCTGGTGTGAGTTCATTTGAAAGTCTTCTTAACTGGTGTTCGTCCCTGAGATCTATTTGATCCTTGGGATGAGAACCTGTTTGGACCACTTCTTTGGCCAGATTTGTAGAATCTAGCCTTCTGTCGTCTTGTTCGCTAATTTCTTTCACACCGCAAGCGCACGGGTGTAATTGAGCACAAGGAAGCAAGGTCGTATTCCAAAGGGATTGTATTAATTCCAATGAGTACTACTTTCAATTGTTCTTCCTCTATTTAGACTTTCGAACTTTAGATTAATTAACTAATGCCGCAAATAATTAAATAAAGCAAACATAAGCAAAAGCAAAAGAAAAAAATATTAAAGATTCAAGATAGAGAAGATATCCTAAGGTTTCGATTTCAATGGAAAATCAACTTCAAGATTCAATCAATCAATCAATTAACACTGGGACTCAACTCTTCTTAGAACAATCACAAAAGTAGCTTAAACCTACTCCCGTAGCGAATAAACCGTTGATCACATGCAAGGGTTTTCGTTCCCGACAAACATCATATGCATGCAACTCCAAAAAGATCCTAAGATTAATGCTCTCACACAAGGCTCGTCCCCTCCCGGTTATTTTGCAATGCGTGTCTTATATTCCAGTTCATGTATTAATCCTCATCTCCCGACTATTGAATTAACACAACTAATTATGCTAAATTGGTGATCAATCAACTAGCATGCAAAACAAATCAAGAACATAAGAAAGAAGCGAGGGTCGTAATTGATCAATCAAATAAAAATCAAAGTTAATTATCCATCTACTCTCTAGCCCTAGGATAAAGGAAATTAGTTACTCATAGACATCATAGACAATATCCAATAAATAACATAAAAACCGTAGGCAAATCCGTAGTTCTTGAGTGCCTCTTCTTCTCGTCTCCCAATCTTCAAAACTCCTCCAAGAAAATAAATCTAAACTAACCTAATCTAAAATAATAAAAGAAAAATATAAGAGAATAAAAGATGAGATGAAAAGATGATGTAATGGGTTGTCTAGATGTGTTTTGGAGGACACATATATATAGATGTGGGGAGTACAAGGTTGTATCCTAATAGGAGTAGGAAATAACCAAAATAGGAGAAAATAACCAAAATAGGATAAATCTCGAAAATCTAGCGTCTGGCCGCGTGTATACTGGGCCAGCACGCAACGTTTTTGTTTTGGCTCATTCTCCTTCGTTATAACTCCGATTTTGGATCTGTTTTCGCCTACGAACTCCTATCGAACTGTACTTTCATCCTATTATGCTCAATTTGCATAAGATTAACTCTAAATTTCTGCAAAATCAAATAAAGTACGAACGAACATCATATTTCACAAATTAACAATAGTTAAGCACAAAACTCACTCCAAACATGATTTTCCAATACAAATTGACATCAATTAAGCTTATAAAGATGAGAAAATCCATGTTTATCGTGTCTCCACATCGTTCTTGGTTTTCAAGAACTTCTTCTTGATTTCCCACCTTTGTAGTAGGGCTGAAATCTATGTTTTCTATTTCTTTTCAGCCTTGGTGGTTCTCCTCCAATGATCGTTGGTAGATCATTGTCATCACAGCCTAAAGGGATTGCCTTGTTGATCCTTCTCAACTTCTTCATGTTTCTCAAAGTTGTGGCTTGCTGACACCACTCTGAGAGCTTTTGATGCACATATGACATCCTTTTGGCTACGTTGTCGAGATCTCCTGGTTTGTAATCTCGAATTAACATCTCCTTCCATGGGCTTGGAAATTTTAGAAAGAAAATTTCCATCGCAATCCTATCATCATCTTTTGATTGATGGTGATAAATGGTGAAGAGCTGTAGAAACTTGCTGAGTGTTTGTTGATTTAAAACAGCAAGTCTTAAATTATATAACGCCATCAAATACTTTTTTCTTTTCTCTTCATCATATCCTTCTCCGAGGAAATGATTTTTGATGAGTAATGCCATCTTTCTAACCATTTCCGTGAAGGAATTGATCCCGTCGAAGCATTGCTTTCTAAGATCTAATGAGATCCATTTCTAAGCAATTTTTACAACTCCTGCGAGACTTGTCTCTAGGATTTTAATAAATCCATCATGATCAAGATCGAGCGTTGCTGCTGCGATCCTCATGGCTGAAACCCATTCATCAATTACAGATTCTCGATCTATGAAATTGACTTCATCGATATCGAGCATTACTCCGTATGGATGAATAGGATCCAAAGTAACCTTTCCAACAGGTGTATCCTGCAGTTTAGGTTGCCTTCTTCTTGTTCTTCTGACCGTCAACTGGGTATCATCTGGTGTAACTGGGTCAAATCTTGCTCCAGAATGATAGTCACGAGCATCTCTCATCTGTTCATCGTGAGGTTGTTGCCTCTCTGGGATAACCATCTGTGGTCCTTGTTGTCCCTGAGTTGCAACTATTTGGTCGTTCATTTTTAAATCGACCATCTTCATATTGGCAAAAGATTCTGCCAACTCTTGTAAATCCTCAAGATTGAGTCTTTCGGGGTGATTCATGATTTTTCTCCTCGAAGCATTCTTGAGAGAGCTTCCTTCTGTGGATCCTTCTTCACTTCTTCCACCGTTGTTGTTGGGTAGGTGGGTTCATTGATAAAAGGATTCCTTCTGAGTCAACCACAACGGGGTTGCTGTTCTAGCTTCTCAATCCTGGACTAGATATCAACGAGGATGTTTTTGTTTTCCTCTAATATTTTTGGTATCCTGTACAAGTCCCTTGGTACACCATAAAGGCCATTGCCAAAATATTGCACTGTCTTCTGTATCTCCCTTAAATCCTTCGAAATCTTGGAGGTATCAGGAATGATATCTCGGTAGTCGGGAACATTGGCTATTCCCTTCTCCTTCAGGCTTTGTTGAGACATCAATTATGGAATTGATGTTCTTGGTCCATCAGGGCTGTTAATGCTTCTGTAAGATAAGCATTAACAAAGAGACTTCGTCGACTCTTTTCTTTGTTTAGATGACTGTAGATAATATCTTCGTCATCCCTACTTCTAACGCTTTGATTTAGGCGTTCCTCCCAGTAGGCCATAGCCTCATGTAAATCATCTTTATCTATCTTGAAATATTCAAGATAGTTCCTGTAACACTCGCATCTCGGACAGTTGTCCGGATACATGTAAACTTGGATGTCTCCTCCGTTAGGAATAATACTCATATTAAATAATAAATTAAATATAATTCCTAAATAAACCTAGGGCTCTTATACCAATTTGAAAGCGTGGATCGCATGGCAAGATACATAATAGAGAAATTCATTAAATAGAAAGGGTATTTAAATATTTGTAAATATAAATACGCATACGGTATAAAATATATGTCTTTTGGCTAATTAATTCATATTTTTCCTCTTTTATATTTAAAATAAAGGTTAATGAGTGTTAAGACATTTCAAAGTGTCACAATAGCCCAGTTGAAAAGTCAATGGTGTAAAATTCATTTGTTCTCAAAGAGTGGTGTATTTTTCATTTTGGCTTTGCCAAAGAGGGTATTTTTATGGATTGCATCATAACAAATTAGTACCCAATGTTTCAATTTTTTTTAACAATAGTGTCCCACGATCACTTTCCGACCACTTTCAGCTAGCTCGCCGGATAGTCCACGTCATATTTACACGTGGATTTTAGTAAAAAAAAAAAAAACTTACTCTTTATTTCTACCCAACGGTCCCCACCCCACTTACCTTCACATCACAACACAACTATTTTCTTTCTCAATTTTAACAAACCATAATATTATTGCAAAATGTCTATTAATTTATGTATGTGCAAAGATCAAATTCATTAAACATTTAAATTCATCAATATGAATATGCGCAAAGATCAAAGTACCACAAATTCATAAACTCATAACAAAAGGAGTAAGTGTCATTAAATCATGGCACCATCAACATCGAGATGTCATGCATCAACATGGAGATGTCACTTTTTTTGTGAAAATCTACGTGTAAATATGACGTGAACTATCTGGTGAGCCACCTGGCAGAAAGTGGCCGCAAAGTAATCGTGGGACACTATTGTTAAAAAAATTGAAATATTGAGTACTAATTTGTTATTATGCTTACGTTGGGACGTTATCGTAAAAAACTTCAAACGTTGGAACATTAAATAGTGTCTTCCCTTTTTTGTATGATGTAGATAACATGTAGCCCCTCTTTGAGGTGCGTTCTTCATAAGCAAATTAGCTTACAGATTATGTATTGCCATGTAAACCACAATTTTTAATTCTAATGTGGTCATAAAGTTAATTATTTGTTCTTGAAAAAAATTAAAAATTTAATTAGTTGAACAATAATATATATATATATATATATAGGTAAAATTGCATAAAAATATTCGACCTTTTTCCAAATTCTAAACTTATTACAAACCTTTTAATTTCAGCAAAAAAAATAGCAATTTTTTATTTTATCTTAATCCTCGTCCAAATTCAATTTGGGGGAAAAATTAATGACGACATGTCCAATTAAAAATGATGTGGCATTCAAAACGACGCCGCTTTAATCAAAACGACGTCGCTTTAATCAAAACGACGTCGTTTTGATTTTAGAATTAAAAAAAAAAAGAAAAAAACCAGATGACACATCATATATAATTTCTTTTTTTTTAATTATGTGTAATCTATATATGATGATGAGGTGGAAACTATATATGATGTGTAATCTGATTTTTTTTTCTTTTTTTTATTCTAAAATCAAAACGACGTCGTTTTGATTAAAACGACGTCGTTTTGAATGCCACATCATTTTTAATTGGACATGACATCATTAATTTTTCCCCCAAATTGAATTCGGATGAGGATTAAGAAAAATTAAAAGGTTATTATTTTTTTTGCTGAAATTAAAAAGTTTGTAATAAGTCCAGAATTTAGAAAAAGGTCGGGTATTTTTATGCAATTTTGTATATATATATATATATGTATATATATATATATATATATATATATATATATATATATATATATATATATTTTGCTTTCTTAAAAACGAAACAAGGGACAAATTGTAGTTAACAATAACAAACATATGCCCGGACCAAAGGTCACGAGTTCGAGTCCTCCGTCACGCGGTATTTAAATTTCCTTGTAATATTATTCAAAAAAAAAAAATAACAAACATATGCAAATGATTTTGGTGCTATAAAATGTTTCCACCTATCGTCATAACTCTATAGGACTACCCACATTGGTTGTCTTGAGCGGCCATCGAGACAGCTGACTGCAAGCTTTAGCAGCTCGAGCCTATCCTGCTGCGTTGAGCCGTCTCGATACGGTGTGTGCGGGATACATGCTCAATTAAAAAAACAAAACTATACGTTAGACGCGTGTGTTACACGCGCCTAACATATAGTTTTTTAAAATCTCCAACGGGTCTAAACAACTATTTAGCCGATTTATTGATTTTTTTTTTGGATTTTTACTTATAAATACCCCTCCCTTCATCCATATTTTCTCCACACCAAATTCACCTTCTTCTTCTTTTATTTTCTCTCTATTTATCAGTCTAAAGAATGTCTTCCTCGTCGATTTCCTCTCTCGAATATGAGTCTCACTACACCGACGATGAGATTATCTCGCTTGTCACCAACGTGCAAGAAACACTAGTTCGACAGTTTGCCGCAAAGAAAAAGAAGAAAGGGAAGATGACCGTCGTATGACAAGATTATCTCGCTTGTCACCAACGTGCAAGAAGCACAAGTTCGATAGTTTGCCGCAAAGAAAAAGAAGAAAGGGAAGATGATTGTCGTATGGCGCGATCGTGAGGTGGCTTGTCGGCAGTTGAACGTCGACTACTTCGACGAAAACACCACTTACGGCCCTTCATTTTTCCGCACGCGTTTTTAGATGCAGAAGCATTTGTTCTTGTGCATTTGCACGACGTTGGAGCAAAATGTGCACTACTTCAAGCAGAAAAGAGATGCAACGGATGTAAACACAAAATATGTACTTATTCAAATAAACATAAATTTGAGTACAATTATAAGAATCTCTAATATAGGCGGGTTCAATCTCTATTTGATCCTCTGATTCTTCTCTTCACTTTGACCCTGAAGCGGTCTTCAAGCAGCCCTTGAGATTTATTGTAGAAGTATGCCTCCTAAATCTCCTTGGACTTGATCTTCAAGCTTTGTAACATTGATACGGATGACTGTCGCCTTACTTCTGAAGTAAACGTTGAACTTTGATCTTTGTGCTTGATGACGTTGACTGGAGCTTTAAGGTTAATGGCGTTGACTTGAGCTTTGGGGTTGATGATGTTGATGCAGAGGACGTTCACCTTATTTTCGAAGTAAACGTTGAGTGTTGAGCTTTATAACGTTGACGTGGAGGATTTGCGCCTTGTTTCTGGATCAAACGCCACTTGAGATATTTCCGCCGAAGAACGCGTTGCTTCCCACGAAGAACACCTTGAATCTCGTCGGGACACTTTGAATATTGAGAGAGAAATCTTGGAGAATTTCTCTCTTCAATTCTTGAGCTCTTGAAGATGATTTTTAGGTGTGATTTGAAGTTGTGTAGAGACTCTTATTTATAGTTGTAGGAAGAGAGAAGTTGAGTGGGCTTTGGACTCCATCATGGGCTCTAAGGGCTTAGGTGGTGCAATTTGATTGGCTCTTTGAATATTTATGCATATCTTTTACTTGTTTCCAAAGTAATAGATATTTATCACCATATAAAGATATATTTATCAATTAAACAACTTATTTAACATGGATATCAAAAGATTCCATAATAAAATAAGATATTAAAATCAATATAACATTTCATTAAAATTTCGATCTCTACAACGGGCAAATAGGGTCTAACGTTGGTGCAAAAATGCACAATTGCAATTCGACAACTAGCCACTGGTGGTGCACCGGATGTCTTCGATGAGTACTTGAAGATCGGAGATACGACGGTCCATCAATGCCTCCGGAAGTTTAGCAAAGCTGTCATCGAGTTTTTCGGTGACGTGTACTTGAGGAAGTCAAATGCTTAAGACACCGCTCGGCTGCTGTAGATGCACGAGGAGAGGCACGACTTTGCGGGGATGCTGAGGAGCCTTGACTGTTTGCATTGGGCATGGAAGAATTGCCAGAAAGCGTGGACGGCTGCCTACGCACGAGGAGATGTGGGCGTGCCGACCTTAATTCTTGAGGTCGTGGCTTCTCAAGATTTATGAATTTGACATGCCTTTTTTGGAGTAGTCGGCTCCAACAACGTTCTCAACCAGTCGCCCTTATTCACTGACGTTCTTGAAGATAGGGCTCCGACATGCGAATTCATAGTGAAGGGAAAACACTACAACATGGGTTGCTACTTAACCGATGGGATCTACCCTTGGTAGCCAACACTAATCAAGAGTCCCCCAATCACAACGGACCTGAAGTCGGCAAGGTTCAAGAAAATGCAGGAAGCGGCGAGCCGGCAAGGAATGATATCGAACGGGCGTTTGAAGTTCTTCAAACACGTTGGGGAATTATCAGGAATCTGGCTCGGAACTGGTAGACGAAGCACCTCTGGAACATCATGTTTACTTGCATTATTTTGCACAACATGATCATTGAAGACGAGAGAGAGGATGCTGAGAGCTGGATAGATGACGTGGAAGCATCGACGTCGAGTGGGATAGATCGGCAGTCCACTCCGTTGGCCTTCAAAGATGATCGCCAACGGGAAGAAGAGTTGAGAGATAAAAGGAAGCACAATGGCTCACCTATGATTTGATGGAGCATCTTTGGGTCCGATTTGGACCTCTTCAAGACTAGGATGCATTTTTTTTTTAATTTCAACTAATGTCTTGATTTTTTTTTTTTGAATTAATATTGTAGTAGGATTTGTTTGAATTAATGAAATTTTCGAATTTCGATTAAAATTAATGCAAAATGAATTTTCATAAACTAATTAGATGTAAGATAGTATATAGACAGTTTCATTGCAGGTAACTGTCTCACACCATTGTGAATAGTGTAATAGGTATATGGATATGAGATTCATATTCGATATATATGTTTAATATGTGTAAGATATAGAGGGACAATCATTGGGCCCCTCTGGAATTTTGAAAAAGAATTGGGGGTATATTTATACTCACAGTTTTGTGTTTAATTTGTACTTACTATTTAGATTTATGTTTTTACATAATTTTCCTTTTCGTCTGTCTACTTAATTTATACATAGTATATTTTGGGAAACAACTCTCCCACATGTTACATAGTCTAAATTTATGCATAATTTATTTTAGTAAATAATTCTCTCACTTACTACCTTTATAATTTTCATATATTTACACTTTTTACCATATTAGCTCACCACTTTCTATCATTTTTTATCATTAAGGTAAAATTGGATAAAAATACCAGACTTTATACCAAAATTTGATTTTTTGACAAATTTTTTAATTGTAGCAAAAAAAATATCAACCTTCCAATTTGTTGCAATGTCTGTCCGGTCACGATTTTCGGCTAAATCGTTGTTGATGTGGATCTCCAGAAAGCTGAGATGGCAGGAAAAATTTGATAAAAATACCCGACCTTATACCGAAATCTTGTTTTTTGACAAACTCTTTAGTTGTAGCAAAAAATATAGTGACCTTTCAATTTGTTGCAATGTTTGTTCGAATTCAATTTGAGAAAAAATTTAATGGTGACATGTGCAATTCATAATGACATGGTGTTCAAAACGACGTCATTTTGATTAAGAATTAAAAAACAAAAAAAAATATATTACACATCATTTAAAAATTCCACCTCATTTAAAAATATTACACATCATTTTAAAATATTGCCCTTTATCTCTTTCACCCAACCCCTTGCCTCTTCTCCACCGCATACACCATTCCCACAGTCATCCATCCATCCATCCTTCTCCACCATGACCTCAATCAACGGCGTCACCGGCCACGAGTGCAACTACGCCGCCTTAAATCCCACCTCCATTTCCACTTTTTTTTTAAAAAAAATTCTTAATCAAAACGACGTCGTTTTAGTTAAAACGGCATCATTTTGAATTTCACGTCATTATGAATTGTATACGTCACCATTAATTTTTTTTCTCAAATTGAATTCGGACGGACATTGCAACAAATTGAAAGGTCACTATATTTTTTTGCTACAATTAAAAGGTTTGTCAAAAAACCAGATTTCGGTATAAGGTTGGATATTTTTATCTAATTTTCCCTGCCATCTCAGCTTTCCGGAGATCCACATCAGCATTGATTTAGCCGAAAATCGTCATTGGACAGACATTGCAACAAATTGGAAGGTTGACATATTTTTTTGCTACAATTAAAAGGTTTGTCAAAAAACCAAATTTTGGTATAAAGTCGGGTATTTTTATCCAATTTTGCCTATCATTAATTATACTTTTTCACCACTCACATTATACTTTCTAGAATTTTCTTAAAACTCATGTCGTCTTAAAGTATGCATAATTTTGGAGGTCGGAGGGAGTAATCATCAGTTCCACTGCGTTGAAGTATTAACTTATTAAATTAGTTGATTATTTTTTTCATTGAACCACCAATTTGGCCAATTCTAGAAAAAAATATAGTGAAGTACTGATAAATTTACTATGTATTAATAAAGTTGTTATGCAATGATTTTAGGACATAACGAATAAAAGAGAAATGCTATGAGATTGTCATGTAAGCTCTTGTTCTTTTTAGATTATATGTTTATGATCTTTGAGGCAACTCTCTTGTTCTTTATAATTGTTTTCTCTCGTGTTTAATATAAAGACTTCATTCCGACTTTTTTTTTTTGACATTATGATTATAATAAAATTGTGATTTATATTTAATTTTTATTAATTAAATAGTTTGGGCCCTTGATAAAAAAGCCTGGCTACACCACTAGATATATATGTCTAATATGTAGAAGATATCGACTCATATCTATGGGAAGAAATGAGAGTTATGAGTCAAACAATAGCAAAATTGATATATCAAAGATTTAAAATGTTGAAAATTTGGATATGTGTATATCATTTAATATTCACATTGATATACCAAACACAAGTATAAATATGAGTCATATTCATACCCACACCTGACATACATATATAAATACCAAAGGATTTCTACGTTATTTTAACATGTACAATGTGCTTCTATTTTTTTATTTTTATTTTTGATGTCGTGAAAGTCATAGATATTATCTTTCATGCGTACTCGGTAAATTACGTCAATAAAAAAATAAAAATGAAAGATCACTATCATGTAAGGTAAGCACAAGTCATAAGTAAGCTAATTAAATATGCAGAGAAGATATTGTAAATGATTTACGTAAGGAAAGTCGCAGCCCATAAATTTTACGTTTAATGAAATCAATAAACAGGAGAAGAGTAGCAGCAACTGAATTTTACGAAAATAGTCAGTAAACGAAAACGACGTTGACATTTTATGAACGCACGCGCTAATAATCGCGTGGGAATGCTGTTACCGCCGTTGCAAAACTGCTGCAGTTATCTTTCTGTTAAAACTTTCCAGCAAAGAATCTCCCACTTCGAACGTGGCCGACCTCTCTCTCTCTCTGCTTGCACACATTGCCAACGCACTGACTTGCTTCTACACATGCATAGAACTACCCGGAGGTGTTTATGGATGGTTCCGGAGATCTAGATCATCCTCGGACTCCGCCTGTGACGGTGGCGCTGCCGATGGGACAGGCTAGGGAAGAAGCTGCCTCTTCTTCGGGCTCCGTCAAGTTCGCAAAGGATGCTACTAATGCTTCTCCGCCTTCCAATGGTCGCAGCAACTCTTCAGGTGAAGTTAGGGCTAAACTATTTAGTGAAGTGAGTGATTGATGGTTTTTTCTTTTTATTATGTTAGGGATTGTGTTTGGTTTGCCTTAAGTTTCTCCAATTTTTGAGTTTGAATTTGTTAAGTTGGAGGAATTTGTTCATTTTGATCTATATTGGCAGGGGGCGGAGATGCAGTTTTTACGAGAGTAAATACTACGCCTGCAAAAATTTTGACTTGTGGGGAATTAGAGTCGCCTTCGATGTTGGAACGATCAAAGACTGCTAGGCCAAGACTAAATAATATACTCCCCGAAGAGGCTGCTCAGATTTACGACAATCAAATATCTGTGCAGGAAAAGGTAAAGATTTTTCAAAGTGTCATTGAGTACTTCATCACATTGGTCAATAAATAGTGTTGAATGTTCAATGCTACGATCTCAAATAGAAACTTCCCTACACTTGAGGCGAGTAGATTCAGTTTGACTGTGCGCTTTAGTGGTAAGCTAATACAGATTACGTCCTTGTTCGAGACTTTCGATAAATTATGCAGCTATGTAAATAGATGACCAGTTGCTTTTAGATGACGGGAGAGATTAGCATTTGATATCTCATGATTCCTGTGTTTCTATTCTAATAAATACCTATATCTAGAACTGTTATTTCTAAAGTAAATTCTCTTCTTTAGGGTAGAGATCCTTTTATAGTGATATATGAGAGAGTGGTCAACTGGTTTTATGTTTTCTTACAGTGTTATACGAGAGAGGGTAGTGTATAATATTGCACTCTATATAATCTTAAGAAACTTTATTTTACACTTAGCTATTTGTTTTTTCCTGCATTTGTCCTGAAAGCTGCCGCTATGTAATCAAGTAAATACAAACCTGATCCATGGGTAGCTTTGGAGTTCATTTTGCTAACCTTGAATGCGGCTAAGGCTTGCATGGCTAAAATTAGTCTTCGTCACTTTCAAATGACACATAATATACTAGCTAATCACCTGTTCATACCATAAGTGAACTTTTGCAGATATTCTGTGGTTTATAACTTATAAGACCCTTTTTATTTTGGCGGAGTTACTTATTGCCGAATTTCACATTATATCAGCTACATGCTAGGTTTCTTTTGACAGTCAAACGGCTGCATCTAAACTTCTTTAACAAAATGTTCCTTGGATTTTTATTAAAATTTTAAAGCACTGCAGCTCAGCTTGTTGAACAGACTAGCTACTGTCAAACATGACGGAACTGTAGAGTTTGAAGTCCCAGGGGATGTTGAGCCTCATATCCTTGGAGTTGATTCTGAAAGTGTGTATAATGAAGTGGATGAAGAGCCTATTGATGCAACAGAGCTTCAGTATATTCCCCCTTTGCAAGTTGTAATGCTAATCGTTGGAACTCGTGGAGATGTACAACCATTTGTTGCCATTGGAAAGAGATTACAGGTATACGAGTAATTCAAAATGGAGCTATACTTATTTATATAAAGGCAAATTGATGGAAACATAAATTATTAAAAACTTAAATTACTATATTGGGTGGAATCTGCAACCCCAAACCCAAGTTCTATATGAAGGTGTTGATGCGGACACTTGGATGCAGGAATATGGCCATCGTGTTAGATTGGCTACTCATTCCAATTTCAAAGAGTTTGTCTTGGCGTCTGGGCTGGAATTCTATCCTCTTGGTGGTGATCCTAAAGTTCTTGCAGGATGTACGTTCCTAATGACATTATTTCACGTGCATGTGATAGAGTGTGTCGCACAATTTAAGTTGTAACATAAAGTGTCACATTGTAGTATAATGGCACCTATATTTCACAATCTGTTCAACATGTTCTCAATATGATTGATTCTACACATCAAGCATCTTCTTTTATTCAATTCTGTGCAATCAGCGGAAAAGAGCTATAAGCAAATTGCGATCTATATTCAGTTTATGATTTACAATTTTCTGCAATTGCTTAGTCTGGATGTCTCTTAATGGCTGCTGACCACTTTAACCCTTTAAATAGTAACATAGTTTAATTTGTTGCTTCTGTAGACATGGTAAAAAACAAAGGGTTTTTACCTTCTGGGCCTTCTGAAATACCTGTACAAAGAAGTCAAATGAAGGAAATCATTTTTTCTCTACTTCCAGCATGCAAAGAGCCCGACATTGATTCTGGGATTCCTTTCAAAGCAGATGCAATTATTGCTAATCCTCCAGCGTATGGTTAGACTGCATGACCTTTACTTCCTCTATTTTATTTCTGTTGTAGCTAGCGTTTCTTATTTTAATTGATTGGCAGCTCATAAGGTTTCTTTTTTGCATAAACTTCCTAGAAAATTCTTTAGATAGATATGCCTCTCCAAGTTTTTGATGTGTGCTGATAGTGTGTATCTTTATAGATGTTTTAAGGACAATTTTGTGGAGTTTAGGGTTCAGCTTAAATTGAGCTTACAGTAGTAATAGATTAAAAGTAGATGCTACGATGAAAATTGAGGTTGCAGAGGTAGCGTCACTTTGATTTAACCACTTATATTTTTTTTATGTTACTACTGCAAGATTTAGTTTCTTCTTGCTACTTTCCTAGGGATGGAACAGAGCCTTTTAAGCTTCTTGAGATGTCACCTACCCAATTAGTTACTGCTTATTCATGCATGCTAACAAGACATTGTCTAGAGATTGGTGAGGACACAATAATTCAAGCATTCTGGAACATATTTGAAAATGGTGTCAGACTAAGCAAATTGGTGACATGGCTTTTTTTTGGCACGACATAGTAGTGGTTGTTTTCCACTATTGTTTTAGGTAACTAGAGTATTTGAAATAAAACAGTATATTGTCCAAGTTCTGTGCTTCACTTCTCTGACTATGTTCCAACTGAGTTCATGAGAGTTTGCCTTTTCTATTATTTTCTGCACTTTAAAGATTTGCAGAATTAACCTCAAATATCCCAGGATAATCTCATGATATTAACGTATTGATTTAATATTACATAGTTGTGCTGAAAATTTCAATTGCTTTTAGTACATCCGGCTGCTTTTGTAATAAGGACTTCTGTTGAATTGCTACATTGCATAGTTGTAGTCATTTTTCTCCACATTCTGTACATTCTATGCTCTATGAACTTGTGACACATTCTGAAATGCCCTTTTCCAATGGAAATATAGTTTAACTAATATTGCTGACCAATAACCAAAACAACTGAAAACCTGACTGATTTGATGTTATATGATGACATTTTCCAAGCAAAAGAAGTTATGTGCTGGTATTGTGGGTGTTTCTGAAGTTATGTAAAGGGTTACAATCAAATGAAGAGTTTTCAGGCTTCCTTAGGTGTAAGCCTACTTACCTTGCTATAAAACTACAGGTCATATACATGTCGCAGAGGCATTGAAGATACCTATTCATATATTTTTCACAATGCCATGGACGTAAGTCTTCTCTCTGTCTGTATGTCGATGTTTAGTTTTCCACAGTCACCTTCTTTGTTTAAATGAAAATGTTTTCTGCCAGGCCAACCAGTGAATTTCCCCATCCTTTATCTCGTGTTAAGCAGCCAGCTGGATATAGAGTGAGCCGTTTGTTTGTTTTGTTCTTATATCATTCGACATTTTTTTAACCATGTTATGTTTGTGCTTTGTGATCTTAATATTTAATGAATTGTTTTGCAGTTATCTTATCAGATTGTGGACTCCTTGATCTGGCTAGGAATAAGAGACATGATAAATGATGTTAGGAAAAAGAAGCTGAAGCTACGGCCAGTAACATACTTGAGTGGATCACAAGGCTCTGAATCTGATATTCCATATGGATATATCTGGAGTCCTCATCTTGTTCCTAAACCAAAAGGTGTTCATTTTCTTAACATAATCTCAATTAAATAAGATATTTTAGCTCCTCTTTAAGTCTAATATGAAAAATTCTATTTAATCTGTAAAAGACACTTCCATAGCATGTCTGCATTAGAGTCGCTAATTGTTAGCAATATTATGTGGCAGATTGGGGACCAAAGGTTGATGTGGTTGGATTTTGCTTCCTTGATCTTGCAACAAATTATGAGCCACCTGAGTCCCTTTTAAACTGGCTTAAAGCTGGTCCAAAGCCTATATATATTGGGTTTGGCAGTCTTGTAAGTTCCGGTTACTGATTTTGTATTCTGAGATTTCTTTCTTTTTATTTGTGATACATAAATGATCGATAAGAAAAGTCTCTTCACATTTCTCTTTTTTAGATTTTGGTTTAAAGAAGCATCTTCTTTAATATTTACAGATTACTCTCATGATACGTTAAGACTGTTGTTATCGTGGTTATAATATTATTGATCATTATGAGTGCTTCGGTTTATTCAGAATAACTTTTCCACATCTAGAAAACCAAAAAAACAAAAATTTTGTTAATACAATGCATACTCTGGACAGCCAATTACGGGAGATAATGTTGTATTTTTCTTATCATGTGTGCATAATGTATTCTAAATGCATACCTAGAATTTTAAGTCCATGAAGGAGTAATGCCATTCTGCTCTGCATCTCCTTTTCCTCGTGCTCTGCGATGAAGAATGCTTCTCCTATCTATAGTTTTTTACGCTTTCTTGAAACTGATTTTATCCAATTTAACCCTTTTTTTCATTATTTCAGCCTGTTCAAGAACCGGAGAAAATGACAAAAATAATTGTCGAGGCCTTAGAAATAACTAAACAAAGGGGCATAATTAACAAAGGCTGGGGTGGCCTTGGTGACTGTGAGTTTCTTTCTTTCATCTTATTTTCTAACTACACTTGATATCTATTGTGCATTTCCTAGCTCATTCAGAATCTAGTAATTATTTGCAGTGGCAGCAGGGAAGGACTTTGTATATCTGTTGGATAACGTTCCTCATGACTGGCTTTTCTTGCAATGTGCTTCTGTGGTTAGTTATAGTTATTCTATGCTGATTTGTTGCATCAGCTTGATTATGTTGTTTGTATTCTTTACTCAGAGATGAGCTTTCTATAGCCAATCCTCACTATATATCTCACTTAATACTCCCATGCCGAGGACCCTTTTAATTTCTCATGTCCTCAATCACTATGTTCTTCTTCTGAGTAAAAAAATTCTTTCAATTTGTTATAGGTGCATCATGGGGGAGCTGGTACAACCGCTGCTGGCCTTAAAGCCGCGGTAACTTTTTATATGAACTGGTTCTCTCAGACTTTTGCTTTTGCAGTGCAGTTGTTGACTACTTAATTGAATCATCTATTTAACGTTGGCAATGCAGTGTCCAACAACTATTATCCCTTTTTTTGGTGACCAACCTTTCTGGGGAGAGAGAGTCCATGCCAGAGGTGTAGGTCCTCCCCCAATCCCAGTCGATGAGTTTTCACTTAAAAAGTTGGTTGATGCAATTAACTTTATGCTAGACCCAAAGGTATTGTTGTTTCTAATTTTTTATTTCTCTTTTTCCCGTGCACCTTTTCTTTTCATTTCTTTTCCTTTCACTTATCTACTTTAGATTATTAATGGAGAGATTGCTGAAAACTTGTGCATGTGTTAACCTCAGCAAATGAAACAATTTTGGTAAACATAGGAGAAGACATGTCTGGCTCTATTTTTAAATAGGTGTATTTAATGCAGGTGAAGGAGCAGGCAATAGAACTTGCAAAAGCGATGCAAAATGAAGATGGGGTGAGTGGAGCTGTGAATGCATTTCTTAAACATCTGCGTAGAAATCTGGAGCCTGATCTCAGACCTATGAAATCAAGCTTATTCTCCGTGCGTTCATGCTTTGGTTGTTCCTAGATTTTGCTGGATCATGAGCCTAGGTTGATTCCCTCTCATGTTGATTGATCCCTTTGTCAGCTATTAATATTTGATATTGAATACTAGTACTATTTTGCTGGCACTACTTTCTCATAGTGATTATAATTCTTTGTCCATACAACCTTTTGCCACAAAACTGAGTCCTTGGAGTTGTATCAAGTGTTTTGTTATTGGTAATTAATATAAGGGTAATTAGTTACATCTGTTTGAGTTTACTTTGTCAAAAATATTTGCAGAACTGGTGTCCGTTCTGCTACAGACACAATTGTGCTAATTTTGCTGTGTTGGATCAATGAATACGGTCTACTGACCCAATTACCTGGGATTTAAATGTTGGCTAAATTGGGTAATGCAGGGGTTATTACTGATTGCATTCGCTCAAAGTGGATGCTTATTTATTTATTTATGTTTCAAATTACCAGTGTTTGGTGACATCACAAAAACTGTCCATGTAGATATAAGCATATACTAGATGGATTGATTAATTGTTGGAAAATAGACGCACGATAGTTTAGAGATTATTCATGTTCACCAAAAGTGGATGCTGCATTGGAGTTTAAAGTTACGATAGAATAGGAAGTCAGTTAAAATATGGATGCACATAAAAATATTGGGATGGAATCTGCAGTGAAACTACTATTGCCACTGACCTGAGGAGAGGAGCCCATGCGGTTTGAATGTAATGGGTAAAGATTGGTTGAATCAGAAAAAAAAAATGTAAAATTAAAAGAAATGAGGAATGAGTGAAGTGAATGTATAGTAGTTGTGGAGAGGTGCAGAGCAGAAGTGTTCCTTAACTATGTGTCTGATCTGATCAGATCAAAAGCTGGAGGCCACTCTTAAACTCTCTCTCAACATGTGTGTGTGTGTGTGTGTGTGCGCTATTTTTGGGTAAATGGAATTGGACCACCCAACCCAACCCAACCCAACAAGCACAAGTAAAAGACTATCAACTTGGACATGCTTTGGCGGTGGAGAATCAGGATTAAAATGGGGCAATTACTGGCTACCCCCATAACCATTTATGAATGAGAGAGAGAGATTGTTGGATACTAGTAGCATATGTCATTGATGACCATGCAGGAATAATGTAAAAATAATTTTACAATATGATGCAAATTTTGCGAAAATAGTTTTTACCAAACCAAAGTTTGAGAACTCAATTATGAAAAATATAAAAACTTAAAGGTATCATTACATTATTCCTATAAAAGTTAAAAAAGATATGCGATAACTTATCTAGATGCTGAGAATATGAAGCACCTAGCTTAGCTAGCTCTTTCATACTTTTCTTTAAGGTATTTTTCTGTATACCCCTCCCTAAAATGTATACCTGAAATATCTCACTAGTGCATGTTTACTCATGCGATTAGATGCGATTTCATTTTACTAGCAGATGTGATTTTATTTTACTATTACTACGATCGACTTACAGTAGTTTATTTCTTCAGTCATCGCCACCACAAATTTACCGCCGACAACATTTGACCTAAACAAAAGAAATTAATACTAATATAGAATTTGGCACTTAAATGCTCGACTAGCGCCTCTACTCTAGTAAAACTAGTACGCAGATAACGTTCTTTGTTATCATCCTATCCATAAAAAAGGCTTATTTTCCTCATTGTTTTCATACAAGATGGAGCTTTTAATATGTTTGAACACATTTTATTAATTATAGAAGCAGGAAAGAGGAAAAAAGAAAAAAAGAAATAGAAGAAGGGGGGATAGTTGCAGTAACATGGTGTAGATGGGTGACAGAAACAAGTGTCCTTGGATGGGCATATTCTACTGCACTACTACTACTACCACCTCATCCATTGGATAGACATAGACATTGACCTGCTGGCCGGTTACTTGAATCTGTAGAATAAAATAACCTCAACTTTCTCACTCTTTTTTATAAACCGGATAACGCCAACTCAACTTTCTTTTTTATTAACATCTGAACCAAACACTTGTAACAATCAAAAATTCAAAACCATCAAGATATTTAGTTTCCTGAAAAGGTATTATTGTTTTCTGCTAAATTTATCCCAATAAACAGAGCAATTAAAAGAAAACAACTCACTTTCTAAATTCCTCATTTCTTGAATACATCATTTCTTACTCATTATTTTCACCATATGGAGTGAAAATATTATCACTTGAGTTTTCACCTTTTGTAGTGAAAACGAGGAGTAAGGATTAGTGAATTTCTTTTTTATTAAAGATGAGGATAAGAAGAAAGGAGGAAATTAAAATTTGAAATTTTGTTTATTCCTCATTTTGTTGAAATAAAATTACAACCAGTCACTAATTTAGAAATGTGTACACCGTATCCTGATCATCTACTACTGCCAGTAGTCAATCTCTCTCTCATCAGTCACTCTCTATGTTCGGCGTTGAGCAACCTACACTTACACTAGCACTTGCGCTTTTATCTTTTCTCTTATCTTTTCTGTTTCTTTGTAGGCCCATACATACATACATACATACATACATACATACATTCACCTCTCTTTTCTTGTCTTCAATTGTGCCAAATGTCTCAAATCCCAATGCAATGCACAATCTCATTCTCCCTCCTACTTCTATAAATACAACACACACATACGCCCCTTCTCATCAGTCATCACATTTCAACCTTAATTAACTACTCAAACTCAACCAACATCCATCCTTTTCGCTTCAAAATTTATTTTCGAAATCAGAAAAAGGAATGGCGGACTTAACTCATGAGAGTCAGGGCACAGCAAGCAAAGCGGAAGATACAACAAAATTGTTCCCATGTTCATACTGTTCGAGGAAATTCCACAGCTCGCAAGCTTTAGGGGGCCATCAAAACGCTCACAAGAAAGAAAGAAGCGCCGCCGGGAAGAGCAAAAGGGCAGCAGAAGCAACAGCATTTTCAATGCCGTCACTCATTTTCGCTCCACATTACCCCATCGGCATTTTCAATCCTCCTCCGTCGTCGCGATACGTAAATATTGCGAATGACGGCCAACTCCAGAGCCATCATCGGATGATCGAAAGCTTCGCCACGTTGGAAGATGTAGCATTATACGGATACAGTAATGAAGAGGGCTCTGCCTCTGCCTCTGCTTACCGTGAGAGGAGTAGGATTTCATGCGATCAATGGGAATGGCCTAACAACTATTCTATTTCTGCTCACACTCAGAGTCATCACACCTATATACACAGCCATGGGGACTATCACAATCACACTACTCACAACCTTGATTTGTCTCTGCATTTGTAGCTGATTTATATAATATGCATGCCACACCCCATAGGTTTATTCAAATAATATTCTCTACCGATTTTGGTGATATATATTGTTTTATTAGAAACAATATTTTTTGGAGGTTACAAAAATGCTTCACATAGATTCAACTTAATTTTTTCAGTTTATAATTAAGTTGGTTACACCCGCACGTTGGACGGCATCGTCCCGGTTAGTAGTATATATACATGATTTTATGATCTTAAATATTTAATTAGGCAAATTCTTTGCTGAGACCATATCAATCCGGTCAACTCGTTTACTTTCTGATTTTTATTTCTATTTTTTTCGATTTTTTATTTTTGATTTTTTTTACAGTCAAATGATATGCACCACAACGTGTAGTGAGATGCACCACACTGTATAATGAGATGCACCATTTTATTATATAACGAGATACACCATATAATGTATACAGATGCACAACCATGTGTATTGAGATGCATCATACTATGCAATGAGACACCACAACGTGAAATGAAATGCACCACACAGTGTATGAGATGCACCACACTTTATTATTAAAAAAAATAAAAAAAAAAATTGGGCTCGTGCACAACACGTGCCGCGCGTGTCGTGCACGCGCCATGTGCCTGTCTCACAGTGTGCGACACATTGCATCAGAGTCCGACTATTATTATTATTATTATTATTATTATTATTATTATTATTATTATTATTATTATTATTATTATTATTATTATTATCATCATCATCATCTTCCAAATAAGGAAAGTTTTTATCGTTCAAAATCTTTTAAAAGTAATGACCCACCCACATTCTATCTTTTTACCATTATTATTAATCTTCGTGTCGAACAGTAACTGTAACAGCCCACATTTTATTAAGTTTTATTTTTAATTAATTTTTTAGGATTTCCGAAATTGCGCCATAGTAAGTTCAAATTAATTACAAGTTTTGATATAATTATTTTATTTGGGCCACATGATTTCTTTTTATGAATTCATATTTGCATATTTTGTTTAAAGGGCCAATTAAAGAGTCGGGGTTTGTAGATGTTAAGAAATTCTTTTAAAATTAAAATTAAGCCCATCCTCCATTAAATCAGTTTGAACGCTTTCCCTGCGGTTCTAACTGCAGGAGAAATCTGCTCCACTATCTCATACAGTGTTCCATTGAGAAGTTTTCTTCTCTTTAAATTTTCATCCCCGTCAGAATTCTTCTCCACCATCTTTTACGGTTTCTAGCGGAAGTTTTCTCATGGAGGTTATAACTCCAACAACTCTTTATCTTTGAGTAGTTCCTATTTTTAATCTTCAAAACCAGCAAACCGAAAAGTTCTCGTACACAAATTAGCTTCTTCCATCTATTTATACTTTAAAAATTATATCAATTGAAGCAATAATCCACAAAGTTTGCTCCCTCAATTTCAAGAGTTTCGCAGATTTTTTTTTTCTTTCAAAAACAAGAGTTATTCGGTGAGTTCTCTTTTCTTTTCCATAAGATGTGTTTGCCGATTTATATCAATATTACTTTCCAAGTTAATTCTTCTTTACATTGATAACTCACTTTAGCCCCGTGCAAAGCGGTGAAGCTTTTGGTCAAAATTGCCTTTAAGAGAATATTTTGAGATCAAGTAGTTTCAATTCTTTACCTATTTGATATCATTACCTTTCTGATATAGTATATGAGTTCCATTAGTGTAATAAACTGATTTTAGTAGAATTTGATGATCCTTATAAAAAAATATATATATTGAATATAGGGGGGAAATTTTAAATGTACCATATGAAGGGTGCAAAATGAAAAATATATTACATCTTGAAAAACAATGAAATATACACTTTGGGGTACAAAAACTGAAAAGGTGTCATACACGAGTCAAATCGTGTTGACTCCAATGAGCCTTTTTTTTGTTTTTAGCGGTTTTTCTCTCTCCCGAGTCACGAGAATACAGTTAATTTTTTTTACCTACTTTAATTCTTTCTCGCATCCCACCTCTCATTTTCAATAACACATCCCGCTGCACTCCTTCCTCCCGCTCACTCCTTCCTCCCGCTGCACTCTCTTCCCTCTCTTTAAGTTAATCCCGCTCACTCTTTTCTTTTTGTTAAACAAAAATTTCCGACATCAATACCGTGCAGCCGACGACGTGATTTTCACTTGTTAGTTTCCATAATATGGCTAATCATGGAGATGTTAGTATTTTATTATTTTTTTCATGCGTTTGAATTTTAATCTGAAATTTCATCTGTGAATTGAAAAAATTATTTAGGATCTATGTATATAAAATTCCGCTCGAGAAACCTTAGATATCGGTATATCCCGCTCGAACGGGATCTGTCTTCTACAAGTGGAAAATTCTTTGTTCTCTTATTTAATTAATAATCATAGTGTATAACCTCCCCTAAATCCCTAATTTGCTAAATTGTACATATTTCGATTGGTTGATGTTTAATCTATACTAATAATGTGATTTGGAAGAATGTTGAATTTTTTGAATGCGTAATTTACTCGTAAATTTTTCCTTAACTTTCACATGTTAATGACATTAAATCCCGCTCGATTAATAGGCTTAAATCCTGCTCGAGCGGGATATAGTTTTTCCGAGCGGGATATGTGTTAACCGAACGGGATATTGTTATTTAACTTGATAATTATTGTGTATGTTTTATATGTCATTTTCCGCTTGTTGTTGTCATATTTAGCATGATATCCCGCTCGAGCGGGATTTGCTAATCTCGAGCGGGAAATATTTAGTGAACTGTTTAATACTGTGTATATTATATTTTATTATTTATAGTTTAATTTAAATTTTTAATCGTGCAGATTATTTTCAAGAGGTCTGAGACTATTGACCGGAAGTCCACGGTTGGCACGTCCTACAGGCACAACATTTTAGAAGACGTTCAGTCTATATTGATGGCGGTTGGGGAACAGGATCTCCTGAAAAGGTGGCTTGAAAGTTGTTTTGGCCACTTTATTTACTGGCAGCTGGGGCAGAAGTGCGGTATGGGCGTGCATCACGTATTGTCCCAGCAGATTTCGGTTCAATGGGGCGAGCCACACGACATGTGGTTTCATATCAACGGGGCGAACCTTCGTTTTTCTTCTGCGGAGTATGCCCTGGTTACCTGATTGTCATTCGGCTCGTCTGATTTCCGACCTTCAGACGACCACGACTTATGGGGTGTGCAAGTGTATCGGCGGTTTGCCAACGGCATGCCGATTAGTGTGGAGGACCTCCTCGATCGGTTTTGTCTGAGGCACGTGACAGATCAGAGTGGACAACTGTACCTGCAGGTCGCGCACGTGTTAGTTCTGTATATGTTGCTATTTGGTCTTGAGCAGAAGAAGTTTGTTGCGGATTGGGTGTGGAAGCTGGTGGACGATCTGGACGCATTTTCTCGGTTTCCTTAGGGCGCATACACGTATTTGCATCTAAAGCACTACGTGGACAATATGTAGCAGAGGAAGAAGTACCACTTCTACGGTGCAGCCTAGGCTTTCCACGTTTGGTCGTTGGAGGTGCTGCCAGACTTAGCCGCTGCAGTTGCTGTCATTGATAACTCA
The DNA here is from genome assembly GCA_029490685.1 of Schizonepeta tenuifolia. Lineage (NCBI taxonomy): Eukaryota > Viridiplantae > Streptophyta > Magnoliopsida > Lamiales > Lamiaceae > Schizonepeta > Schizonepeta tenuifolia. Next base: position 76,263,242 of record CM055957.1, on the reverse strand, counting down.
GATGCACAGCCCAGATGTCTTAGATGAAAGTTCAAGAAGTTAAGTGGAACAGAGCTTCAACCATTATTTTCTTTGCAGGTAAATTTTAATTTCTTCACTGTATGTATTTTTCTGTATTTTTTTTATAATTGTATTTGTGTTTGTTAAAATCTTTTGCGCTGCAGGTTGGTCGATTGAACCCTTTTATACCGGATGATGCTGAAATGGAGACATACTATTTTCGGTCCAATCAGTATCCAAATGCACTTGGAGTGGGCTTTGTAGTGCCGCGCAATCCGTTACGTGCAGGGAAACAGTTCCCCCGTCAGCCATGCCAAACCATAGTAATTGATGATGAAGACCAGGAAGAGAGACCTCCTCGAAGGAGAGCACAGAGATAGCGAGGTCAACAGAGGCAACCTGTTACAAATGACTAGCGAGAGGGAGAGGCAGAGGAAGATACAGAGGCAGAGGATCGTGATCCTGAATACAGAGAGCCACCCCGCCGTCTAGAACATGGAAAGCGTGTTCATCAGTCAGGATCTTCATCCTCCAGTGGTGGGGCCGGTCACGTCCTACGGTCCAGTGATCGATGCTGAATTCAAGGTTGTCTCAGATGGAAAGCAGAAGAGCACAGATGCCATATTGGGAAAATCTACAGAGATGAGAGACAAGCCTTCACTATCAAAGAACAGAGATCAACAGCTCCTCCAACGGCTAGTTGATTCTCTCCCCCTATAAATAGAGGCATTCATTCATTCGACACATAAGAAGATAGAGAAAATTTGAAGTGCACTCACGAGAGAAATAAGCGCAAAGAAAATCTGCAAAATCATATTCTAAGAGCATCAGCAACTGAGAGTTCTGAGTGGTATAACATTAGTAGCTGAGGGTTCATAATTTTATAATCTGTCTTAGATCTTAGTTTGAGTGTTCATTCGTTCAAGCCATAGATCCAGCTCACATTCGTGTTCGAGCTGTAGTTGGAAAACCCACCCACATACACACCCTAAAAAGTGTTTGTTCAAAGACTCAGACGAGGAACCGGAGACGTCGAAGATACAACCGACGACAGAATCAATCTCAGAGCCAATCGCACAACCGACCACGGAACCAACCGCAGCAGGGATGGAACTAACAGAACCGACAGAGCTTCAACCGACAGAATCAGTATCGGTTCCATCGCCACAACAGCTAAATGTTCCATCAAAGTCAACCGATGTGGAACAGTTACGACAGCTATGGCCGCTCATGTCACAACATGAATCAACATCCGGGCATGAACAGCTTTCGTCAACGGCCAGAGCAATGGAATCAGAATCAACCAAGACGATTCTACAATGACGGCCGACCTCATTGGCAGAATCAAAAGGGTCAGAGACGTCAACCAAACAGGGGGAACCACAATTCTCCTAAAGCCCAACATAGGAGAAATCCATCTCCCCCCAAGAGACAGAACATCAATAATAACAACAAGCCTAAGGATAACCGAAGCGTTGTTATAGTTGATGAAAATGGGCAGATCATTTGGAATGACAAGGCTATTCGAGTCTACAGGGAAAAGCGACCCACAGTTCCAGGGGGAACTGGTTCTAACCCTTCAGGACCCAACTGAAATTGGGGACCTAAGCGAGTTTCTCCGTGCAGGTACAGGAGGAACAACTGAGGAAGAATAAAGCATCACAGATAAAGTGGGTGATGGACAGTGGATGCTCGAAACACATGACAAATCTGAAGGATTTGCTTGGAAGTTTCGTGGAGCTAAACGGTCCAACTGTTACTTTTGGTGACAACTCAAAAGGTTACACCAAAGGCTACGGTACCCTTGAAACCGATCACGTGTCAATTTCTAATGTTTCATATGTTGATGGATTGAAGCATAACCTGCTCTCCATCAGCCAATTCTGTGATAATGGTTTTTCTGTCAAGTTTGATGCTCAGGGTTGCAGGGTTAAAGACGTTCAAACAAAGCAGGTCATATTATTGGGAAATAGATCTCCAACTGGGAATGTCTACTATGCTGACTGGAAAAGCAGCCCACCTGAAACCTGTCTGTTATCTAAGAGCAGTTCAGATGTGAGCTGGCTGTGGCACAAAAGGCTCAACCATCTGAATTTCAAGACAATGAACCGACTTGCCAGACAGGAACTCGCAAAGGGCATTCCTAACCGAGTGTTTTCAACAACACACATCTGCAGTGCGTGTCAGCTGGGAAAGCTCGCCAGATCCTCGTTCAGGTTGAAATCAACTCCCTCAACCAACCAAGTATTGCAGTTGATCCATATGGATCTCTTCGGGCCAGTTACACCAAATAGCATAAATGGCAACGAATATACATTGGTTGTAACTGATGATTACTCGAGGTACACGTGGATCATTTTCATGCGCCACAAGAGTGAAACCCGAGATGAGCTGCCCAAGCTGATGGTTCGGATATCGAACCAGCAAGAGATGAAAATCATTTCTATGCGATCAGACCGTGGAACCGAGTTCCTCAATGAAACTATCATTGAATACTGCGAGAAGTACGGAATCACTCATCAAACCTCAGCAGTGCGAACTCCGCAACAGAATGGAGTAGCTGAAAGAAGGAACCGAACGCTGAATGATGCAGCCACATCCATGTTGACAAGCTCAGTTCTGCCAAAGAGATTTTGGGCTGAGGCAATCAACACAGCCTGCTACACTCAGAACCGGTCTCTTCTAACCAAGCGGTTGGGAAAGACACCATATGAGCTATGGAGACGCAGGAAGCCAGATATTTTCTATTTTCGCGTTTTTGGTTCTAAGTGTTATATTCACAACAATGGGAACACTCAGTTGAAAACTTTTGATGCCAAAGCTTCAAAAGGCATATTTCTTGGATATGCTGCTCGAATCAAGGCATATAGAGTTTTCAACAACAGCTCTCGTGTTGTGGAGATAACACCTCATGTTAGTTTAGATGAATCTACCTTTGAGTGCAGGGAACAGACTAAAGGACAACAAGCAGATCCAGCTGTTCCACCAGTTCTCACCAGATCGCAAGTTCAAAGGCAGAAGAATTTGGCCAAACCGTTGGTATGGGCAACTGACGATGATGATCCGTGTTCCTCGGAAGATGAATGTGAAGATCATCAAGCGGTAGCTGAGGACCCTAGCTCAAATCAAGGGGGAACTCCAGCTGATGTCACTCCAACTGCATCAGCAACCGAAGCCCAACCAAGCCAGGTTCGAAATGTTGTCAATGTTGAGGATCCAGACCCAACAGCTGACAAGTCCCCAGTTATGAAGACTCCAACAGTTCAGGATTCTCCTTCAGTTGAAATTCCTGAACCGACACAGTTGGAAGAAGATGGAAGACACAACAAGAGATGGTATGAAGATCATTCCAAGGATGACATCATCGGGGATCCAATCGAAGGTGTACGAACCAGGAGCCGAGTTGCAACTTCCAGTTCAGCTGAGGATGTCCAGTGTGCCTATTCTGAGGAATTGGCAGTTTTCGCGGAATTTGAACAACTCGGAGACTGTGCCATGATTTCATGCTACGTAGCTGATGTGCCAGAGCCAAAGCATGTCATGGAAGCTCTCAACTGTATTCACTGGACAACAGCTATGCAAGAGGAGCTAAATGAATTTCTACGCAACTGTGTTTGGGAGTTGGTAGAAAGACCAACTGGTGTCAAGGTTATTGGACTTAAATGGATTTTCAAAAACAAGAGAGACGTCATTGGTTACATCGTGAGGAACAAGGCAAGGTTGGTAGCTCAGGGATACTGCCAACAAGAATGAATTGACTTTGAAGATTCCTTCGCACCAGTTGCAAGGCTGGAAGCCATCCGAATATTTCTAGCCTATGCCGCACATCACAAGTTCAAGGTTTATCATATGGACGTGAAGTGTGCCTTCCTCAACGGAGAAATCAAGGAAGATGTTTATGTTGAACAGCCACCTGATTTTGAAACTGGAGATGGAAGAGTGTACAAGTAGAAGAAAGCCATCTATGGCTTGAAGCAAGCACCTAGAGCTTGGTATTATGACACTCTTTGTGGTTTTCTACTGGACTCGGGATTCAAACGAGGCTCAATTGATAAAACATTGTTCACCATCAAAGTTGGAGAAGATATACTTGTTGTGCAAATCTATGTTGATGACATCATATTCGGTTCCAAGTCGGAGGAACTGTGCAAGAAGTTCTCAGATCTCATGAAAGAGAAGTTCGAGATGTCAATGATGGGCGAGATGAATTACTTTCTTGGACTCCAAGTGAAGCAGTCAGAGAAAGGAATTTTCATTAATCAATCAAAATATACAAAGGAGCTCATCACAAAGTTCGGATTGCAAACAAGTAAAACCACAAGGATCCCGATGAATACTAACTGGAAGATTGAACCCGTAGCTGAGGGAAAGCTAGTGGATGCCAGCAAGTATAGAGGGATCATCGGTTCGCTGCTATATCTAACCGCCAGTCGGCCAGACATCTCCTACGCATGTTGGCAGCAAAGAACATCATCAAGTATCTGAAGGGTACTGTCAATGTTGGGTTGTGGTATCCAACTGACGACAATATCCAGCTGACCGGATACTCAGATGTGGATCTAGCCGGAGATCGGTTGGACAGGAAGTCAACATCTGGACACTGTCAGTTCATGGGAAGCAAGCTAGTTTCATGGTTCTCCAAGAAACAAGAATGTGTTGCTACTTCTACAACCAAGTCAGAGTATATGGCTGCCGGAAGTTGTTGCATGCAAGTATTATGGCTCAAGCAACAGCTGAGAGACTATGAAGTTGCAACTGGACAGGTTCCCATTCATTGCGATAGCTCAAGTGCCATTGCTATCTCTTTGAATCCTGTTCATCATTCTCGGACAAAGCACATTGATATCAGACATCATTTCATCCGAGATCATATCGAAAAGAAGGACGTATCAATGGAGAAGATTCCAACTGAAATTCAGAGAGCTGATATCTTCACCAAACCTCTACCTGAAGCCCGGTTCAAGATGTTATATGATCTTCTTGTACTGTTGGATCCATCAGATGAGGAGTCAGCCGAGCTGAAGAGTCAGATATCCATCTGAGGGGGAAGCTCAGATAAAGGGGGAATCCCAGATGCGGAGAGCCAACTGAAGACATCAGACGTCAGCTGAACAGATGAACTCGAGTCAGCTGATGGTAAGCCGCAACTGATGAACACAGCTGATTCAGACATCAGCTGGAAGGTATCATATTTGGCTGAAGGTGTTATGACATTAAATGAGAATGTTTGAAATAAATTCAAACATTCCTGAACATGTCAGATAAATTAAACAAGCCATCACGACGCATTTAATGTAAAGTCTGGCTGAACACTATAGCCTTACTTTATAGTGCGACTGGGCTGACACACTAATCTCTTCACCTTTATACTCGCGCGCGTGGAGCGTCAGTCAAAATTGCCCAACAGTCGCAAGATCTCAACCGTTGATGGATAGATGCCATTCAATCCCGGCCATCCATTTTAAATGACGCGGTAACCTATATAAAGCGGCAAATCAGGAAGTGATTCTTACCTTCTCTATTCGTGCATATCAATATTAACTGTTCATCATCCCCTCCGAAATTGTCTCACCATTTTCAGTAACATATTTCTTTCGTCTTTGCATATATATATTCCACTGAGATGGCACCTAAATCAAAAGCATCAAAGAAGATGGTCTCTGCAGAACCAGCCACGTTCCAGGAATCCTTCGACATGATGCTGTCGAAGATTCACTTCGAACAGATTCTATCAAAGGAAGCACTGACCACGCCGGAAATCGCTCTCGTCGCCAAACTTCTTTCCGACCACGGTCTGCTCAACAGGGCAACTCTCTCTCCATCAAAGCTGCTCAGGAAGCAAGTAGCCCACTTCTACCGGAATCTGCAACGCGATGCTGAACTCGGGTTTGTCACAACCATTCCGTGCAAGCAATGAATCAGCACTTCCCGATCGATGGAAGAAACTGCCGTCGAGATCGAAGTGTCTAAAGAATTGGGAAAGATCATCCCCAGAAATCGGGAGGCTATAGATTTGATGGGCAACTTCACCGACAAGGATACAAATGCATTTATGCAAACTATCCTCATAGTCCCCGAACCATTGAAGGGGAGTATGCAGAGGACCAAACTAAAGCCAGAGCACCGACTTTTGTTTGATGTAATCTCAAAGTGTGCCTTCGCATATGGAGGAGCTTTCGGCGATATCAGCCGACCGAAGCTCAAGCAGCAGAAGGCCTTGGAAGAAAAGCACAAGATAGACTGGCTGAGCTACTTTGAAAGCCAGCTGTGGGCGGAGAAGCTGAAGATCTCCGAGATGCTAGCTGAGTCCGGAGAGAAGCTGTTGAGTGTCAAGGGAACACTCAACTTCGGCACCAAGATATCAGCCCTGATCCTCCAAGCAACCAAGGGTCAGAAGCTAACTTGGGAAGGCAGTGAGGACCCTCCGTTCAACAAGCTGATGTTGTTCCCAACAGCCAAGAAGGCTAGGGATGTTGTGGAAGCTGTGTACACTCCCAAGGCAGCCACAAAGCCAGCTGTGGAGATGGCCCTAGCAGCATGCCGCCCTTCAAAGTCCAAGCCTGCAAAACGCCAGCTGGAGGAAGTGGCTGAAGAAGAAGAGGAAGAAGAAGAAGAAGAAGAGGTGGAACCCCTCAAGAAAAAGCCCAGGATCAAAATCATCCAGCCAGCAGCTCAACCGGCTGCAACGGGCCCCATGGTGGTGATACCAGCTGAGAAAACAGCTGAGGAGAAAAAATCAACCGAATCGAGCCAGTCGGTTGATCCAACTGGATTTGTTCTTCAACCCCGACAACAGGAAGAAATGGTAGAAGGAAAGGAGACCAACGTGGAGGAGTCCAACTCGTCCTCAGATGACTCTTCTTCATCTGAGGAGTCCCACGACAGTTCACCCTCTCCACCAACTGGAGCTGATGCCAGCCAGGAAATCCCACCTGCGTCTGAGGAAACAAATGAGCCCGTCCAGTCTCTCCCCAAAGAGGATTTAGTTCTCTCAACTGATCCTCAGTTAGAAATTCTGAGCCTCACGCTCGATGCCAACGTTGAGACCGTTCCTTCGGCCAACGTTGATGACACCATTGAACCCATCTCCTTCAATATAGACCTCCCCCCCCCCCAAATTGATGAAGAAGCCAACCGCCAGGCGATCTTGGCTAAATATGAAGGCAGGTTGGACTACTGCTTTCGCAAACTGATCGGCATGTTCCCAGAGGCAAGCTCGATGCCCATCTTCGCCATGTTTGGGACTGAATTGCTCTATCAGTTCGGCGTAATATTCAGCTACTGGTACGTCAAGGAGGAAACCCTGAGGATACACGGATGAGACAGGTTGAAGATTGATGAATCCAACCTGAGGGTGTACTTCGACTACCAGAACCTCGAGGTTGCCTACAACCAGAAGGTGGCCTTGCTCCGTCGACGCTTGGATCTGAGTCAACAAGAAGGAAAAGACACCAGAGAGCTGTGCGACAATCCTGGAGCTGTACAATTTCTTGATCATATGTTGGCCAAGAATGCCGACCATATGGAGGATGTCGATGAAGCTGACGAGGCTGCCCAGAGGGAAGAAGAAAAGCTTAAACAATACTTGGCTAGCCGAACAGCCATGGTTGTAGTGGACCCAACAGCCCAGACACAACAGCAAGAACTGCCTGGACCCTCTGATCAGTCAGCTCACTCCACCGATGCTATCTGTGAGCTGATCACTGAGAGGGTCAACCAGCTGAGGCATGAGCTGTTGTCCAAAATTGAGCACAACAAAGAAGAGCAAGCTGACAAGATAAATCAGCTGATGGAAGAAAATGCATCTCTGAAGAATCAGCTGGAACAACTCTCCACCTCCCTACAGCAAAAGCTGGAAGATGTCTCCACTTCTACCAGCTCGGATGACAAGGAACTGAAGAAGGCGGTGCAAGGACTCAGCTCGGACTTCAACGTCTTCAAGTCTGTTGCTGAATCCAATCTGGCAAAGTCCCAGCAGACACAAGATCAGGAGTGGATGTCTCAGTTTGCAAATTTTCGAGCTGAGTTCGTCACCCTTCACAAAGATGTCTCTGCAACCTTTGCCGCCTTGAAGAAAGCTGAGCAAGAACGTCAAGACCTGGAGCTGGTGAAAAAGGTTGAAGAGAAAGATCTTGTGGACGAACTCTTCTCCCGAGTTCAACAAGCTGAAGCCAAGCTGACCTCCCTGGATGGCTCAGTTGCCACCCTTTTGGATGATGCCAAAAAGGGGGAAGGAAAAGAGCCAGCAGTTGTTGCTGGACAAGGGAAAGGTGTTCACCTAAAGCAGGGGGAAGAAGGAGTGCCAGCTGAAACTCAGACTGAAGGAGATGAAGGAGCTGAAGGATCTCAGCTGAAGGAGTCTGCACAAAAAGAGCAGGAAATTGAAGTCTCCCACGACCTCGTAGCCGAGCTTACAGCCGAACTAGATGCCGATCTTGACGGGATCTCAGTCAAAGATTGCATCGAAGCTGCAAAAGCTATGGGGGAGTCCAAGGAGAACTACTTGAATCCCTCTTGGATCAAGAAGTTCGCTGCAGATCAAGCCAAGAAGGTGGCCAAGTTCGAGAAGGAATTGGCCAAAATTGAAAAGAATGTCGATAGAAATAAAGCCAGCCGGAGCGTCCGAAGAATAAACAAACACCAGATGAAGACTGAGGCTAGGAAGAAGACTCAGCAGCTACAGAGAAATGCCCCGCTCCAGTCACGGTTCCCACATACTGACAAGTGGATGAACGCTGAGTGGAACGATGACTGGGAGCAGTTCAAGCACGAGTTCATCAATGACTTTTACTACAGGAAGGTCTACCAACTGAAGACCCAAGGCAAGCCTTCAAGGAAGCCTTGTGGGAGCTCAGATCTGGGGATCCTGGGATGTTCAGCCAGTTCCAAAGAGCCATGGTGAAAGCTCAACTCAATCCCAACACTGTTCCGGTTCCGCAGAAGGTCAGATATCGCCCTCAGATGATCAAAGGCACAAGTACTCCAAACAGAAATGCGATCATGACTGAGACGAGACAAGTGTGCAAGGAACATGGTGTTAACACTGGGATCGAGTCAGCTGCAAAGAGAGAGATCTTTGACCGTATCTTCAACAAGTACGGTCAAGAGTATTTTTGAGCTGATGTAGTTTTTGAGCAACTGATGTATCTTTAACTTCTTTGCACTTATCCTTGTAATCATCAGTTGTAATGAAAACTTCAAGTATATATACGATTCAACTTGACGTACAATATCTCATTGTCCAAGCTATGAATCGCAGTCTTTTAAATACTATGTTATAACTGTGCTAACCCTTTGATGTTTTATCTTATAGACTATCTAGAATTTCAGCTGAGATTTTAGGTCAGTTAGTAAGGTTTAGATCAGTAGTGGTTTCAAGTTGTAAGTGGTTTTGGCATCATCAAAAAGGGGGAAATTGTTGGAAAATTTATTAGTATGAATTTTGATGAATTCCAAAACCAACTGACCCCAACCGAGTAGATGTTGCCAGTTCCTAATGTTAGCTGTTAGGCTCGCTGTTTGAGCAATGTTAAGATTTTATCTTTACAGATCTCCAGCTGAAGACGGCAACATAGAAACAATCGGATACAACCCCGGATGGAAGATCGGATGAGGAACATCAGTTACAAGACTCTGTCTGATGAGAGAGTTATGCCAAAAAGGGGAATACTTTTTGACAACTGAGAGTTCAAGCCAACTGTTCAGTTGGAACATCAGCTATAGAATGCCATCCGATAAAGAGAATGTCTCAAGAAGGGGGAAGTTATAAAGAAGTCTCAACATGAAGTTCAAAGTCAGCTGAGAGTTCAACGGTTCAGTCAGAACGTCAGCTGAAGACCACTCAGATGAAGATCAAGATTTTCAACCTACTAATCAAGGTTGACTGTCAGAATGGTTTGAATTTGAAATTCAAAAAGGAGTCACATGACGTTTGACCGTTCAGTCATTACCTCATTTGGCCCAACACAAAGTTGTCTCAGATGGAAAGCAGAAGAGCACAGATGCCATATTGGGAAAATCTGCAGAGATGAGAGACAAGCCTTCACTATCAAAGAACAGAGATCAACAGCTCCTCCAACGGCTAGTTGATTCTCTCCGCCTATAAATAGAGGCATTCATTCATTCGACACATAAGAAGATAGAGAAAATTTGAAGTGCACTCACGAGAGAAACAAGCGCAAAGAAAATCTGCAAAATCATATTCTAAGAGCATCAGCAACTGAGAGTTCCGAGTGGTAGAACATTAGTAGCTGAGGGTTCATAATTTTATAATCTGTCTTAGATCTTAGTTTGAGTGTTCATTCGTTCAAGCCATAGATCCAGCTCACATTCGTGTTCGAGCTGTAGTTGGAAAACCCACCCACATACACACCCTAAAAAGTGTTTGTTAGGATCCTACTCTTCCTGTAATTGAGTAGTTAGGTTGTCAAGTACCCGCAAACTTGACATAGGTTGTTAAGTACCCGTAAACTTAACTGTAAAGGTTGATAAGTACCCGTAAACTTATTGCAACGGTTGCACAGCCCGCGTAAGCTGTGTGGAACTGTCCAGAAGAACTTGGACTGAGGTGTGTGGACTCACATCTCCCCGTAGACGTAGGAGTTCTCTCCGAACCACGTAAATCCTGTGTGTCTGTGTTTATTTCTGTTCAGTTACTTATTGCATTTTCAACTGACCAAACTAACCGGCATACAAACTGCATCTTTACATATAAACTATCTTGGTTTCTGACCAACCCTGCACAAAAGCGTGAGTTATTTTTACGAGAATAATTTCCACCACATTCTGCACAGCACCACTCTCACAACTGAGTTCTCTTATTCAGTTGTGATTTCAGCTAAGACTTTCTTTACTCAGTTGAAGTTTTTGGGGGTTAAGCTTTCAAAGTTGAAAAATCCTAACTGGTGTATTCCCTCCCCCCATACACCAGTAACTCGTATCGGGACCATCATTTATAACTATAGTTGCAAGAAATATAACTTTTCTCATGTTCCTTGACCTATATTTTTATTTAGTATAATTTTTTTTTCATGTTATATTTTATTTAGAGAAACAAAATATTATTAGATTTTCCTCATTAATTTTTATTTAATTTAATAGTATAATTTAGGGTGTTACAGTAATATGACAATTTAGTGAGTCGGAGGGAGTACAATATATTTTGCCTTTTAATTTATATAATATCAAAAAGTGAAAAAGTCTACTATTTAGTACTCCCTCTGTTGGGTTCTAGCACGCAAATTAAGAAAAACTGATAAAGTTATTTTGAATGGATAAAAGTTACTCCCTCCGTTCACGAATAAGTGTCCATTTTGAAACAGTAATCATGTTCGTGAATAAGTGTCCACTTTGCCTTTTTGTACAACACTACCCTCTTTACTTTATAAAAATTACTATTCTTTGCCATTTAGGACCCCACTTCACATCAACTTTATTTCTACTTTTTTATTATCCCAACAACTTTATTCTTACTTTTTGGTCAATATCACCTCTTTTTTATCATTTTCACTGTTTTTTTGTCAATATCTCACTACCCCTATATCCTAACTTTTACCCCACTCACTTTCACTTTATCAGCTTTCTTAATCTCCATGTCCAGTACAAAGTGGACACTTATTCCTGAACGGAGGGAGTAAAATGTAAGGGTAGTGGGATAATGACAAAAAAAATAGTAGTATTGACCAAAAAATAGGAATAAAGTTGTTGTGTTGACTAAAAAGTAGGAATAAAATTATTGTGAGGTGGAACCATCAATGATAAAAGGTACTCCCTCCGTACACGAAAAAATGCCCTACTTACCACATTTAAAGTGTGCACCAAAAAATGCCCCATTTTACTTTATTGACTTATATACCCTAAAGAATCTCATTTATTTACACTCATTTACCATTGATGGACCCACCTCCCAACAACTTTATCACTACCTTTTTGTCAATACCACTACCCCTACTATTTTAACTTTTACCCCACTCACAACAACTTTACCAGCTTTCTTAATCCCCGTACTCAGCGCCATTGGAGCATTTTTTCGCATACAGAGGGAGTAGTAAATAAAGAAAAAGTAAGAGGGTATTATTGTACAAAAAGGTAAATAAGCATTTAATTTGTGAAAAAAAATACTCCCTCCATACTTGAAATAATGTCTTATTTACCATATTTCAAGTGTACACTATCAAATGCCCTGTTTCACTTTATGGACTTATATACCCTAAAGAATCTCATTTATTTACACTCATTTGTCATTGGTGGATCCACCTTCCAACAACTTTATCGCTACCTTTTATCAATATCACTACCTTTTTGTCAATACCACTACCACTACTATTTAACTTTTACCCTACTCACAACAACTTTACCAACTTTTCTAAATAACATGCCGAACATTAAATAGGGCATTATTTGAAGTACGAGAAAGTATATGGGTAAATATGGGAGTTTTGTTTTTTTTTTTTTTAAGAAAATTCTAATTAGTAAGAGTATCTTGAAAAATTCTTGTGTGGATGTACATGTATGCCTGCACAAGAATTTATCGAGTATCTTTATATTCTGACAAACGATCAAATCAATCATACGGTCGTCTTTTTGTATCTTTCTTATTCTTATGCTTTTTTATATATATGACGGACACCGGGCCAGGCCCATTGTGCATTCAGTGTTGGAGCTGCACGTCCTGCTGGCCTTGCTTTGGGCTGAACCGTGTCGGGCCGACCCAAACTATAGTCTAAATTTAAATACTCGCTGAAAGTTCATGCGCAATGTAGCAGTAATTGTTAGAATTTGACTATTTTCTTTTTCTTGATTAACTTGAGTAAAAAACAAAAAAAAATGAAAATTCAGTTTGTGCATGTTAAGCGACACGTCAACATTTCATCATTTTTTTTATGAGCATAATCATTTCGTCTACATTATCTTTTGATTCGAACGTACTAGATGCTCATACATTAGAGTGCCACCAGCAGTTGATGGATCGATATTTATTGCAGATAAAAAACCTTTAATACTGTGATATGATACTTGATAAACTGCAATACAAAAATTAATTCAAAAATAATTTTCTTCAGAAACCAAAAGAGAGTAGATATTCCCTGAGAATCTAATCCCACGGTGAAATAATTTAATTATTTGGTTTGAGTGGAAATGCTTGATTAATAAATAATTTAATATAATTGGATATTTGGTTTGAATGATGATTTGGATCATATTCACTTTTTCAAGAATTATTTATTAATTAGTTATATAATCCTATCATATTCTATCACATATTATCAATCACATCTTTCAAATCAAACGTCAACTATATATATTTTTTTCCAGGTGACATCTCCTATTGCTTTAACAAGGAGATGACACGTGGCATGATTAAGGGTTCAAGATTTAGGATATATAATATCCTTATATATTTTCTAAATTTTACACCATTAATTACGTCACGTGTCATCTCCTTATTAAAGCAATAGGAGATGTTACATGGAGTGACAATAGAGGATTCAATCTGCTTAGTCAACGGAGATATGATATTCTTCTCTCAATAAATATACAAAAACAAAAGACATGTACATACGGCTAACTAAGCAATGATCTCACCGTTCCTGCATTCCCTGAATTTAACCTCCGCCGTGGTTCCATTGACGCCAACAATATCACAGCATTCACATCTATCCTTCTGAAAAACAAAAGAGATAACTAAGGAATCTTTTTAATTATCTACAGAAAAACAATAGACTTTTGATCTTTGTTGGTCTTATGTTTGAAGATTTTTGTTTTTGACATCCGATCCATTGGAATTTCAAGCAATTAATAGGATGCAAAACTATAAACTTTGTATTAAGTTTGTAATCATGATTTTTTTTTATTTTAATCAATTAAATCCTAGTGAATAGTAATATACAACGTGAAAACTACCACTTAGGAAATTATTACAATGACTAGAATTATTAGTTTGAATTTGTGTTTTGAGGTATAAAAAGATTGATAAAATCAAATTGAAAAGGTTGACTAGTGAATATGCATCCATGCAGTTAATGATGATATTAAATAGTAAAAAATTAAAACCGTAGTTAATGCAAAAACTGTACAAAAATCTTAAAATCTTGCTTGATTTACTTTCGCTCAATCTTCCTTAAAAATTGTTTCTCAGATTGTCAAAATTAAAAAATGTGATATCATTGAAAAAAGTTTATGAAATATTACTAATACACTACTCCTTTCTTCATCGAAAATGTATCTTACTTACCTTTTCTTTGTCCACAAAAATATGTCTTACTCTACCTTATGTAACATCATACCTCTCATTCTTTTCATTATTTACCAAGTTTTACCTATATCTAACCCACAACAGTTTTATCCTCTACCCCTAAAATTCTACTTTTATCCCACTACAATACCTTTATTAGTTTTTTTTAAACTCTTGTCATACATATACAATTAGACATATTTTTGGAGACGGAGGGAGTACTATTTTGATATTTTCCCTTCCAAAATCAGGAAATTTGGCTTTTAATAATAATAATAATAATAAGTAGCCATTTGCGGTTGGTGGCGGGAGAGTAAACTTGAATTTGAGTGACAAAATCCGGACAGTGATCCCGGCACCAGAGGTAGGGGTTGATGAGGCGTGGCCAGGCGCGCGAGTAGGTGGTTAGAGTTCCGTTGGGAGATTTTCGAACATCCTTGAGGAAGAAAACATGGGGAGCTTCGCAGGGATCGGCGGTGGGCATCCTGGTGTTGAACATATAGAAGGGCGGCGGCCTAGTGCTCTCTATCCATGCTCTGAACGTCTCCATGGGGTTACGCACATCACTCTCTCGTATATGTGCGCCGAATACCCCCACGATATTGATATTGTCCACTGCTTCTCCCTCTCGTGGCACACCGTCTGCTGCAGCGTCCGCCCCCGCCGCCTTCATCAGCTGCCGCACTGCTTCCACTCGCTCCATCTTCGGGAATATCGGCTCTACCATGTCCAGATGGTGCAGTGACATTACCGCTGATTTCGGGTGCGACGACAGGAATCCCGATTGTTGTTAATCTGCATAGAATGCAGCATCCCTGTTGCATCGATGGAGGAGGGGGTCTTTTGTAATTGATATTCTCTCGTAGGGGCTGGTTTGCAAGAGGCGGAAGGGCTTAGTTGCAAAGAGTTCAGAGACGGGAGGGTTAAGTTGCAAAGAGGCATTTTGAGTTAGCTGTTTTAATCTACACCGTTAGTTTGGATGGTGGAGATGAAATCTGTTGTTAGAGTTAGTTATAACGAACTGGGCAACTCGTCTTCTTTGTCGAGCTCACGAGTTTCTTTATAACTAACTGGGCAGCTCGTCTTCTTCGTCGAGCTCGTGAGTTTACAGAGGTGGGAGATAGAATAGAAAGAGAGGTTTTCTGATTCAGGTTTCTTCCTTGTAATCGAAGTTTGATCGGTGAATAAACAAACACTCTTCCTGACCCGTGGATGTAGCTCCTTTGAGAGTGAACCACGTTACATCGTCGTGCACTTGTTCTTAGTTTGTTTCCATTTCTGTTTTGTGTTTACTGCAATTGTTCCTTACAAGTGGCGCCGTCTGTGGGAAACGAACCCACGATGATTTCTGCAACAAGATCTTTCGAGGCTTGAGGAGATCTGCTGCAGAGTGAGAGGAATTCTTTATTTGAATTCCTCATCGGAGTTTTTTCTGTCCAGGGGGGAAGCAGATTGCGTGCAACCAAATGACGACAACGAAGATGGAAACAGAGAAGTTTACTGGAAAGAATGATTTCGGTCTATGGCGAATTAAGATGCGTGCGTTACTAACGCAACAAGGTTTGGCATCAGCATTGAAGGAAGATGGCGAATCTTCTTCGAAGGCAGATCCGGTGAAAGAAAGTGAATCCAAGGATAAGGTTGTTGCATCTGTGATCGAAGCTGAACTCAAGAAGACTGAGATGAGAGAGAAGGCTCATAGCTTGATCATTTTGTGCTTGGGAGATAAAGTCCTGAGGGAGGTAGCGAAGGAGAAATCCGCAGTAGCGGTTTGGGCCAAACTTGAGTCATTATACATGACTAAGTCACTAGCCAATAGGTTGTATCTGAAACAACGTCTATATTCATTCAAATTGGTGAATGACAAGCCCTTGGAGGATCAACTGGAGTCATTTAACAAGATTGTTGATGATTTGGAGAATGTCGATGTCAAGATCGAGGATGAGGATCAAGCAATCATATTACTAAATGCCTTGCCGGCCTCTTATGACCACTTGAAAGATGCTATGCTGTATGGAAGGGATAGTGATATCTCTGTGGAAGAAGTACAGTCGGCGTTGAAGGCTAAAGAGCTGCAGAAACAGTCATCATCATCGACACAAAAGCAAGAAAGTGTTGGTGATGGACTCTCTGTGAAGCAGAAGTCAGAAAAGGGGAAATTCAAGAAATTCAAGAAAGGGCAAAAGAAGAATAAGTTCAAGAAACCATCAAAGGATTCTGTGGAAGATGAGGATGGATGCTACCACTGCAAGAAACCAGGGCATTGGAAACGTGATTGTCTTGTATGGAAAAGAAGCCAGAAGCAGGCCAACAAAGGAGGTAAGCCAGATCAAACTAATAGTGAACAATGCGATGTTGTTGAAGCATTAAGTGTTACAGAATATCATGTGAGTAGTCATTGGGTTTTGGATTCTGGTTGCTCTTTTCATATGTTTCCACATGAGAGTTGGTTTTATGAATTGAGTCTTGATTTAACTGGGTCTGTCTTGCTGGGAAATGATCAATCGTGTTCGGTAAAAGGTTTAGGCAGTGTTAAACTTAAATTGCATGATGGGACTTACAAGCTGTTGCCTGAAGTCAGATATATACCATCTCTTGAGAGAAATTTGATATCTCTTGGTCAACTCGAGGAAAGGGGTTATGACTGGAATTCTATCAAGGGAGGTGTGGTGATTAAGAAGGCTGGAAGAGTTATCATGGAAGGTAGAAGAAGAAATGGTTTGTATTATCTGATGGGTGAAATAGCAACCGGTGATGTTAACGCTCTGGTCAGAAATGAATCGATGATGTGGCATAAGAGGATGGGGCATGCTAGTGAAAAGAGTCTAAACCACCTAAGGAAGCAGGGCATCATTGACAAAGAAAGCTTGTTCAAGATAGAGCAATGTGAGCAATGTGTGCTTGGAAAGAGCACAACATTATCTTTTGGAAAAGGAAGGCACAGTTCAGAAGCTCCTTTGGACTATGCGCATTCAGATCTATGGGGTCCAGCAAGGACTGAAAGTCTTGGCAGAGGGAAGTACTTCATGTCTATTATTGATGATTATTCGACGAAGTTATGGTTGTATGTTCTGAAGGAGAAGACTGATACTGAAACCATGAATAAGTTCAATGAATGGTTGAGTGAAGTAGAGACTGAGAAGAGCTCCAAGCTAAAATATCTTAGAACAGACAATGGGTTGGAGTTTGTTTCTGGAGACTTCAATGAGCTATGTGCCAAGAGGGGGATCAAGAGGCATAGGACTGTGCCTGACACACCCCAACAAAATGGGGTGGCTGAAAGGATGAACCGCACTATACTTGAGAAGGTGAGATGCATGTTATTTGATGCAGGAATGTCAAAGAAATTCTGGGCAGAAGCTGCAGTCACAGCTTGTTATTTGATTAACAAGTCACCATCCTCAGCCATAGGGTTTAAGACACCAGATGAGATATGGCTTGGAAAGCCTTCGAGTTATTCTCATCTAAGGGTCTTTGGCTGCAGAGCTTATGCCCACATAAGGCAGGACAAATTGGAACCAAGAGCACTTAAATGTGTTATGTTGGGATACCCTAAAGGTGTCAAAGGGTATAAACTGTGGTGCACTGAGCCAGGAATGGGAAAAATCATTATCAGCAGAAGTGTTGTGTTTGATGAAACACAAATGCCATATCTACAGAGTTCTAGCTCATCCACTGAAGTACAGATATCTGAAAATGGGGTTGATTTGATCCAGTTAGAGCAATCAGAAGGTGTAGGTGTGAGAGATACTGATTTGGGTGGAGTTGAGGATTTAGATACAGATTTGCATGATAATGTTGATAAGAAAAAGGACTTGTCAGGTTATCAGTTGGCAAGAGATAGGCAGAGAAGAGAAAATATGAAAGCACCACAGAGATATGGAGATGCATAGATGATATACTTTGCATTGAACACTGCTGAAGAGGTTGTGTTGGAGGAGCCTAAGACTTATTCTGAAGCTATGATAAGTCCAGAAAAAGCAAAGTGGATGCAGGCCATGAAAGAGGAAATGGATTCATTACTGAAGAATGGCACTTGGATTTTGGTTTTAAAACCTATTAGTGTCAAGCCAGTCAGTTGTAAGTGGCTTTATAAGAGGAAGATTGAACATATTGGAGTTGTGTCAGTCAGATATAAAGCTAGGTTGGTGGCTAGAGGTTTTACTCAGAAGGAGAGGATAGACTATAATGAAGTTTTCTCACCTGTAGTAAAACATACATCAATCAGAATGTTGCTTGCAGTTGTTGCCCAATTCGATTTGGAGTTAGAACAGATGGATGTTAAAATCGCTTTCCTACATGGAGATTTGGAAGAGGACATTTATATGGTCCAGCCTGAGGGTTTTATCAAGTCTGGTTCAGAGGACAAGGTCTGTTTGCTTCAGAAGAGTTTATATGGGTTGAAACAAAGTTCAAGGCAGTGGTACAAGAAATTTGGTGAGAAGATGGAGCAGATTGGTTTTGTTAAATCTCAGTATGATAGTTGTGTATTTCTGAAGAAGAAAGGAGGCTGTACAATAGCTTATTTGCTATTGTATGTAGATGATATGCTTATAGCAAACAAGGACAAGTTAGAGATTAACAAGATCAAGACTAATTTGAGCAGAAGTTTTGAGATGAAAGACTTAGGTGAAGCCAAGAAGATTCTGGGAATGGATATTGTAAGGGATTGAGCTTCTGGGAAATTGTGGTTGTGTCAAGAAGATTACGTTCTCAAGATGCTAAGGAAGTTCAATATGCAAGAATCTAAGGTTATGGCAACACCTTTGGTTGTTCATTTGAAACTTTCAGATGCAGGGAAGCCTCAGAATACTCAGGAGAGAAATGAGATGAGTGCTATTCCATATTCTAGTTTGGTTGGAAGTCTTATGTACACTATGGTTTGTACAAGGCCGGATATAGCGCATGCAGTTAGTGTTGTCAGTAGATATATGGTTGATCCTGGGAAATCACGCTGGGAAGCTTTGAAGAAGATATTGAGGTATTTAAAGGGGACTGCAAGCAGAGGAATTTTGTTTCAAAGTGGTGGTGATTGGAAGGTTTCAGCACTTGTGGGATATACTGATTCAGACTATGCTGCGAATATGGATAATAGGAGATCTCAAAGTGGATATGTGTTCAAGTTGTATGGTTCTGCAGTCAGCTGGAAGTCATCACTTCAGCATGTTGTAGCTTTGTCTACAACAGAAGCTGAGTATATGGCAGCTACTGAGGCAGTGAAGGAAGCAATCTGGTTGAGGGGTATTGTTTCTGATTTTGGTGTCAATCAAGATGCAGTTATACTGAGATATGATAGCCAAAGTGCATTGTGCCTGATGAAACATCAAACTTTCCATGAGAGGTCCAAACATATTGATGTTAGACTTCATTTCGTTTGTGATATAATTGATAAAGGTGAGGTGGTCATGGAGAAGGTCTCTACAGAGGAAAATGTTGCTGATATGCTGACCAAGGCATTGCCATTTCCTAAATTTGTGCATTGTCTTGAGTTAGTGAATGTGCTATCTCAGAAATGAGGTGGAGGTTTACTACTCTTGTTTGAGTAGTTTCTGAGTTTTTCTGTCTTTCAGAGTTTGTCTGGGTTTCTGAGTTTGTCTGTGATGTTTCTGAGTTGGTCTGACATCATTCGGAGAAGGGAGGAGTTGTTCTTGTTGTGGTATGTTGATTCTTGCGGATTAGGTGGAGATTTATTGTTAATCTGCATAGAATGCAGCATCCCTGTTGCATCGATGGAGGAGGGGGTCTTTTGTAATTGATATTCTCTCGTAGGGACTGGTTTGCAAGACGCGGAAGGGCTTAGTTGCAAAGAGTTCAGAGATGGGAGGGTTAAGTTGCAAAGAGGCATTTTGAGTTAGTTGTTTTAATCTACACCGTTAGTTTGGATGGTGGAGATGAAATCTGTTGTTAGAGTTAGTTATAACGAACTGGGCAGCTCGTCTTCTTTGTCGAGCTCGCGAGTTTCTTTATAACTAACTGGGCAGCTCGTCTTCTTCGTCGAGCTCGTGAGTTTACAGAGGTGAGAGATAGAATAGAAAGAGAGGTTTTCTGATTCAGGTTTCTTCCTTGTAATCGAAGTTTGATCGGTGAATAAACAAACACTCTTCCTGACCCGTGGATGTAGCTCCTTTGAGAGTGAACCACGTTACATCGTCGTGCACTTGTTCTTAGTTTGTTTCCATTTCTGTTTTGTGTTTACTGCAATTGTTCCTTACACCGATAAATCAATCTGCACCACCTAGGAAATTAAATTAAATTTAAAGACCGGTGGAAAAGAAAATACTCCTATTCCTCTATATGCTTAGTTACCTGATGAAGTCCCTTTTGAGGAGACAAGTCAACTCCAATATCCCCAACACATGCCATAATTATAATATCAGCAGTAATAAAAAAGGGAGCATGTCTCTTAAGACAATTATCCATATCATCTGCAACGGCTTTTGCAAGAGGGTAACTCAACACGATTCCAGCACCCCCAAATCCTTGATTAAACGAGAACCAAACATTCGACATGTAAAACTCCGAAGGCGCACCCACGTAGTAGTACTTAGTATGATCATACTCACCAACAACATCCACTAAATTATTCAAAAAAAATATGGAATCATCATCTCCAATCACCACCCACCTCACACTCTCTCCATCATCACCTACATCTCTCAACACCTCCTTTATTCCTCGAACTATCCTAATAGCCATGGGCGCGGCTGCTCTCGTCTCTTCCAAGAACTTGGTAAGGTTATCCGAAACCCTAAACGGGGGCGACTTCACGGACCAAGGGAGGAGGTCTCCGGTCGGGCCGTGTCTAAGTACACGAAACCACGGGTGGCGTTCGGCCTCCACCACGACTCTATGTAGTTTTTACGAAAATGCCACCCGCCTTCGGAGCCCATGATTGCAAAGGCGATGTGGCTGAGCTGTGTTGGAGAACCTTGTTGCGTGGGACTGCCGATTAATGCAGATCGTGGTAGTTGTTTGATAAAAAGGGAAAACAATTCAGAAGATGAGATTAACTGTTTGGTGATGAGAGAGATTGTGAATATCAAGTAAATGGTAAGGCCCGAAACTAGGAGGAGTTTGCATAGCTTAGCTACAGAAAATATATCAGATGATAATGAAGAAGTCATTTTAATTAGATGTTGGTAAATTGGTTGTTGAAATTTGGATGTTTGTTACTCATGTTCTCAAAACCATTATATGGTGAGTGAGAAATGATATATTTTTGGTTTGTGTATTGGAGATGAATTTGTTGTAGGCAAATTCATTATTGTGGTTAATCCACGTTGAAGTAACGAGCTTGGGTATAAGCTATAAGAGGTGGGCTTTGGATTTTGTTTGGTTTAATTTAGTTCGTTAGAATTAATTCTTAAACCAAATAATGTTGAGTATTGGGTTGAATCCAATTAACATGTTTATAATTAAACATTTCAATGTTTAATTTGGAAGTAAATCTCGGCCCATTTATCCAATACACATTTGCTAATTAAACAACTTAATTATTTAGTTGTTTGGATATGAAAGTCACGCATGTGACTTGTCAAATGCATGAAATTGTTTTTGATTCGGTGGATTAAATTTGGTTTTAAATCCAAATCACAAAACTGCCAATTGAATGGCATGGTCAAAAGTAACATCCAATTTGTTTATATGTTATAGCCGTTTATAATGGCTTTGAAGAGCTGATTCGAAACTGCTCAATTGCAATTTAAAGTCTATCAATTTCCTACGGTGTGAGAGGTCTATAAATAGGGTTGCACTTCCATTGTTTTGGGACACTTGAAAAAAATCTGCACTCTTTTCTTTGCATTCTAGAAGTTCATATAATAAAGCTCAAGTTCTTGATTCTCGTTTAGTTCGCCGGAGCTCGTCGGAATTGTGGTGCTACATCCGTCGAGACGAAGTCGTTTTACCTTTGGGGAAGGATCGCCAAACCGAGAGCACTACCGGGGCGAATTTCTTCTTGCGAGCAGAGATTCTATCTCGACTCGGCTACAAATCTTTGAGTTTGTTTCTTATTTCGTGTAATTTTGATTTATTATTTTGTTGTTCTAATCACTTTATTTCTAGTCCAGTTTTTCCTATTATTTTCATTGTAAAAGTTTGAACGAGCACCCGAATTTGTTACATTAGAATCGATCGATCATTCTCGATATTACTAGAGTGGTAGTGAATATGGAGTAGTATATATGTGTGCACGATCGTACGAGTCTCTTGCTTTATTAATACTATGCCAGTACATGATAGTTGGGCAGGGATTAATTGCACCTTTTGACAAACAAAAAGGGGAATAGAGGGGATGGATGGTATCGTATGGCCCAAAACTATGTCTCACCGTTCGTGTTTCACTAATAATTTTATTATTTTAAAACAAATTAAGTTATACAACATTATAATATAATGAATCATAATCAATATTTACTATTCTCTCCATCTCGTTTATCTTGTTACATATTCCTTAATAGGCCGTCTCATTCATCTTGTCTCTTTTTATGAAAATAACTAAAAAAAATCATTTTATTCACTTTAAAAAATACTTTATATAACAAATAATCACTTTCAAAACACTTTATATCACTTTTATTCACTACACTAAACACCATGTACATACTTAATATCCGTATCGAAAAGAAACATAACAAGATGAACGGGACGGAGGGAGTATATATTATCAAAAACTGGATTTGAATAAAAATATATACGGTTTTTTGGGAATAACAAATCATAATCATGAATTATTCACTCAAATTAAAATTATAAATTAAATACTCTATAAACTCTTACTTGAGTTTATAATTGTGGGGAACCTAGCTCTCGAGTCAGCAATTAAAGGAGAAAATCGTAACTTGCAACTTGACATATTGTCATTTTTACATTAAAAAACCTAAACTTTTTTTGTGCGTACCAGATCTAGTTACTTGAGTTTCTTCTGTTCATAAATAGATGTACTAGTACTACATTAATCAAGCTTTAGCATGCTAGTTATTTTAATAATGAAAACACTGCTCTCCTCAATGGCAAAAAGAAAAGTCTACTAGTATATATATCGGATTAATGGCGAAGTTTGGCACATCCTACGCTCAGTTTTCTACCATTGCTGTAAATATTGTGATTTACTTTTAATTTATTCTTTGGGTAGTACTTGTGTGAGGTCAACGGTACCCCGCACACACACAAGTGACAAACATGGATTTTTCATAATATTTAGAGTGTATTTGATGCCATTAGATAATGGAAATTGTGTTTGTGTGAGTCTTTAATTTTCAATACTTAAACCTTGTTTTGTCGTATTTTACGCTCGTTTGTTAGGTTTTAAATTATTTCAGGAAAATGGAGGTAAGATTAGAGGAAAAAGAGCTGATATTGAGATAAAGGAGTCTGATACGAAGACAGAGAAAAAAACGGAGGTCAAGTCGGAATTCGGATGAGAGAGAACGGACCAAAATAAAAAAGTTGCGCAGCCATAAATAACACGCGTGCGGGCGCGGGAACAAAGAAGAAAATGTCGTTTTGAGCGGGTTGCATAAGCACCTACTCGTGCACCTGCTGCTACTGAGAGCTTTTTTCATGAAGACAATAAGCAACCTAGACCTCCTTCACGAGCACCCGCTCGCGGCGCACCCTTTTCCGCCCAAAACATGATTTCACCCATTTTTCCTCATATTTTCAGATTTTGGACTCATAAAACTTGTTCTCCACTTGAAAATATATAAATATCCCTCCAAATTCTAACCCTAACACATAACTAGCCACAAACCCATCTCTATACACACTTCACTCATTTTCACACACTACCTCCATCTTCATTTTCCACCAACCAATTTAGAGAGAGAAAGTGTGCTTGGAGGAGAATTGGGAAGAAAACTTCAAGGATTTCAAGATTGGAGCTCAAGACCAAGGATTTGTCTATGAATCTCTTATCTTCTTGTTTTTCTTTCTTGTTTATCTTTGTTGTTGGATATTTGTTTTTCATTATGATTAGCTAAATTTCCCTATTCTAGAGATTTGATTAGATGAGTCTGTGATGGATTGATCTTTATTTTAGTTAGTCATTGATAGGTTCTATTATCTCCTTGTGTTCTTGCTTTGAATTGAATGTTTGAATAATTGATCACCATTTGGGCATTTCTATTGTGTTGATTCAATATCCGAGAGCGGAGAATTGATACTAGAATAGGAACACGAGGCATTGCAATAGCCCGAAAGGACGTGAGTGATGTTGTGAAGGTATTTTGATCATAGGTGCTTCTAGGAGTTATAAGTTAGCTTAGTGACCGGAGACGGCATAACTAGCTTATAATCTACAACTTTAGTCGTCTGAGAGGAGGATCGAGATACACAAGAGATCCCCCTAGATATTTAGGATTCCATTAGTAATTGATTAGTAAAGTGATATCTAATTGCTTATCCATCGAAATCTAGTCCCTTGAATAGCTTCTTATCCATATTCTCCTCCCGTTTATTAGTTTAATTATTATTTAGAATTTATTTGATTTAATTAGTTTAATTACCTCTTTATCATTATTTGTAAGTTTAAATAGATTAAAATAGCTTATTGAGCTAATTGTCAAAAGAGGACTGTAACTTTGAGTTTTTAAAAAAGAGGACCATATCTTACGGAATATGAAGATGAGGACTATATCTTTCGTTTTTTGTATTTATACTCCTATTTCGGGCCCAAAATTAATAATTTGGGCTTTTGGTGACACCTCAAGTCCGTTGATGATGTGGCGGTGTCATGTCACTTTTTTTTGTATTATCGATTTTTTTTTCTTATTCGCTAATTTCTTTCACACCGCAAGTGCACGGGTGTAATTGAGCACAGGGAAGTAAGGTCGTATTCTACAGGGATTATATTAATTCTAGCAAGTACTACTTTCAATCATTTTTCCTCTATTTAGACTTCCAAGCTTTAATGATTTAATTAAACTAATGCTGCAAATAATTAAATAAAAATAACAAAGGCAAAAACAAAAGTAAGGAAAAGTAATTTGGATTAGAATACGTGAAAGATTATCCCAAGGCTTCGATTTCAATGAATACTTAAATTTAAATTCAATTAAATCAATCAATTGGTTTGTCAGATTCGACTCTTACTAAGACAATTACAAATTTAGTTTAAACCTACTCTCGTAGTGCCTAACCGTGGATTACTCACTGGAGTTTTCGTTTCCGACAAACATCATAAACAAGTAACTCCAAAAAGATCCTAAGATTAAAGCCCTCACACAAAGTCTTTCCCTCTCGATGATTTCGTAGTGTGTGTCCTATATTCTAGTTCATATATTAATCATCATCTCTCGACTATTGAATTAACACAACTAATTATGCTAAATTGGTGATCAAGCAACTAGCATGCAAGACAAATCAAGAATATAGAAAGCAAGAGAAGGTCCCAATCAATTAATTCAACAAAAATTCAAATCCAAGTATTCATCTGCTCTATAACCATAGGATAAAAGGAAATTAGTTACTCATAGACATCATAGACAATATCCAATAAATAACATAAAAACCGTAGGCGAATTCATAGCTCTTGATGCCTCTTCTTCTATTCTTCCAATCTTCAAAACTCCTCCAAGTAAATAAATCTAAACTAACCTAATCTAAAATAATAAAAGAAAAAGATAAGAGATTAAAAGATGATGCCTAGATGTGTTTTGGAGGACATACATATATAGGTGTGGGGAGTACAAGGTTGTATCCTAATAGGAGTAGAAAATAACCAAAATAGGAGAAAATAATCAAAAATAGGAAAATTCCCGAAAATTCTCGCACTGTCCGCGTGTCATTCTAGGCCAGCGCGCAACATTTTTGTTTTGGCCCGTTCTCCTTCGTTATATCTCCGATTTTTGATCCGTTTTCGCCTACGAGCTTCTATCGAACTGTACTTTTATTCTATCATGTTCAATTTGTATTATATTAACTCCAATTTTCTAAAAAAACAAATACGAACAAGCATCATATTTCACAAATTAACAATAGTTAAGCACAAAACTCATTCCAAACATGATTTCTCAATACGCATTGACATCAGTTAAGCTTATAAAGATGAGAAAATCCATGTTTATCATTATTTTTTGTATTATAGTGTTACAGTATTTGCCAAGAGGAATCTTCCGTTGTCGTCTCAGCCTGATCAGCTGTACGAGTTTCCTAAATCGGATAAGGCTCAGACGAGGCTCCTCGCTCACACTGATAAGCTCAAGATTCTGGAAAAGGCCGCCATAATTGTGGAGGGACAAGGAGAAGGAAATTATCGTTACAGTGTTACGAGAGTTGAGGAAGTGAAGCTGCTCATAAACATGATTCCGATTTGGCTAACGACTTTGCCGTTTAGCGTGTGCATAGCGTAAAGCACCATCTTCTTCATCAAACAGAGCACCACGCTCGACCGCAAGGTCGGCTGCAATTTCGTGATCCCGCCGGCGTCCACATACGCGCTGGCGGCGATCGGGATGATTGTGCTCGTCGTCATCTACGACAGGATTCTCGTACCTTTCTTCAGAAAAATGACGGGAAACGAGAGGAGGATTGACATCCTACTGAGAGTCGGGATCGGGATGTGTTTCTCTATGGTGACGATGGTGATGGCGGCGTTGATCATTGACGGAGAAGAAAAAAAGAAAAAGAAACCGATAATACAAAAGAAAAGAAAAAAGAAAAGTGACATGGCACCGCCACGTCATCAACGGGCTTGAGGTGTCACCAAAAGCCCAAATTATTAATTTTGGCCCAAAATAGGAGTATAAATGCAAAAAATGGAAGTTATAGTTCTTATTTTCAAATTCTGTAAGATATGGTCCTCTTTTTAAAAATACTCAAAGTTATGGTGCTCTTTTGACAATTAGCTCTAGCTTATTAGGCTATCCACAACCCTTAGAGCACCCTTAGGGTGCTCTAAGGGGTGCTCTAGCACTAGAGCACTCTACCCCTGCAACGCAAGGGTGCTCTAAGGGTGCTCTATCTTTAATATTAAAAAATTCTCCATTTTCATTTATTAAATTAATTCATCTATTTGTAAATAAATTAAAATACACTAATAAATAAATAATACGAATTTTCCATTAATATTTGAAAATTAGAAAATTACATGTCGTTGACAATAAAAAAAAACACTACATAATTAAAAAAAAATAATACATAAAACTAAAAATTACTTAAAAAAACTACGCCCACCCCCGACGTGCCTTCACCTCCTCCACCATCCTCCGGTGAACTTCCTGCTGCTCCGGCGCCATATATCTCGTGTCCCTGGAGACAGTATCCAGGTCCATCTGATCACGTCGCTGCTGAAGATACTCGGACTTGAGGCGTGCACTTTCCATCTTCGCCTGAGTTGATTCCCGCATCGCCACCGCGATCTCATGCTTGGCCTCGGCGAACTGGCTAAGTCGGGAGCTAACTCGATCCATGACGGAATCGTACTGGGACGACCCTTCGACCGGCTTCTTTCCTTTGCCCCTTGCCCTAGCCCTTGCCGCATCTCGACCCTCCGGTCGGACAGGCGCGCTTTCTCCTTCGGTGGACTAGGCCTCCTCTGCCGACGGCTGGGATTGAGAGGATGTGTAGTTGCCCTCCGCCGTAGTCTTCGTCCTCTTCATGGACTGTACGTCTGGGAAATTGGCTAGGTGGAACTTGGGGTTTTCCCTGAGGATCTCCCACGCAGCGAAATAGCGGAAGGCAGGCGCCTGAGCATTTGCCTGGTAGATCTGTTGGGCCTGGTTTTTTACAAACTCGTCATCGACGCCGCTTGACCGGCGAGCATTTGCCTGCTGCCAAGCCGACATCCAGTGTTACACGGCGGTCTGGATGCGGCCAAAGAAGCTCCTCACGGCTTTCTTGTTGAGAGCCAAGTTGAACCTCCGGTTGAAGCGCTCTTGGATAGCGCCCCAATATCTCTCGCCGGACTGGTCGCATCCGACGATGGAGTTGTTGGTCTCCTCCACCCAAATCTGTTCAATGTAGGTGGCTTGTTCGTCCGTGTAGTTGTGTCGCTTGGACCGGACGGGTTCCTCGTCATCTTCGGCGGCAGCGGCGGCAGAGGTCTCAACGGCTTTGCCCTTCCCCTTCTTCTTCCTTCCTCTGGCAGCGGGGCCAAAATGATGCGATCCTCGGTGTTTGTCGCCGGACTGTTGGAGTCCGGGGAGAAC
The DNA here is from genome assembly GCA_029490685.1 of Schizonepeta tenuifolia. Classification (NCBI taxonomy): domain Eukaryota; kingdom Viridiplantae; phylum Streptophyta; class Magnoliopsida; order Lamiales; family Lamiaceae; genus Schizonepeta; species Schizonepeta tenuifolia. The sequence continues at coordinate 76,234,862 of CM055957.1, read as the reverse complement.
GACGGGTAGGATTCGGCGGAGGCGACGGTGTTGAGGTTGATTGAATCAAGCCCCGCCCCCGTGTAGAAATTCGCGTCGTCGGACATGTCGGGATACCACGCCGACGAATATGGGTTGTTGGGATCCATAATTATTTTTTGAGAAGGTTTGCTTGAAGAATTGTGGAAGAGGAAAGATTTTGAGAGATGAAAATAAAATGAAAGGTGTGAAAATGAGAGAGGTGAAGAGAGTATTTATAGGTGGTAAAATGAAAAAAAAAAAAAAAATCGAAAAAATCTAGCCGTTGCCGGCTTCGAATCCAACCGTTGGATATTTAATTTTTTTTAACGTTGGCGCGTGCAATGCACGCGCCTGACGTTTTTTATTTTTTATTTTTAAAAAATCGTAAGCACGTGTAATGCACGCGCGTGCTCGAGCTCGTCTTCTCCGCCACGCAGTGGTCTCGAGTACCCCCCTGCTCGAAATCGGCTCGAGCACCCTTGCTCGAGCCGCGATGTGGATAGTCTTAGTAGTACTCACAAGACTTTCGAACTAGTTCTCATGGAATACGACCTTGCTTGCCACATTACGAGAATAGCCCCGTACACTTGCGAGTTAGTTAAAGAAAAGGCGAACAACAAGCCTTTGTAATCTTAATATTTTTGTCTTTAATTATTTATCATTGAATCGTGATAAATTTAATTTTGAATTTTAATAGATTCGAATTCGATCTTATAATAATTGTGAAATAATATACAAATCACAATCAATGATTAGTAAATTTTAATTTGAAATTAATAAATTCTAATTGCAATTGGTTAATAAATTCTAATTGAAATTAATAGATTAAAATTATCCCTTAATTATTAATCTTTCTTGATTACTAGGAATGCAAATAGGTCGGGGCGGGGATGGGTATTGCTTTCTCATTCCCTACCTGCCCCCAAATTTTACACCTATCCATGTTTCCATACCCCTTAAAATCAGAGAGGGGGCGGGGCAGGGATTACTCGACGAAAAAAGAGTACTCATTGTTTACCCGTTTTGAAGTGAAATTTAAAAATTAAAATTTTAATTAGATTTGAGTTTTGATTTTCTCCTATAAATAGAGAAAAAATAAATAAAAAAAGTTGATGAAGTTTAATCCTGTGAAGACAATCTTATTTATAAGTCAACTTCCCTCATCTCTTCCTTTCATTTTTTATGTGAGAGGCAAGGGAGAAATGTAGATATTCAAATTGTCCAAATTAAAAAATGGATGGAAGGTGGAGGGAAAAATGGGTTATATAAGGGAAGAGAGGAAGCAATTTACATGTAATTAATTAATTGAGGTTTTTCAAAAATAATAATAATTTTATGAGTCCAAATTTCTATATTATTAATTTTAATATATTAATGTATTTTACTAATTATTAAAGAGTAAGTAAAAACATATTAAATATAAAATTTATTTGGGGTGGGTTCCCACGCCCCTCGAACCCGACTCGACTCGAGTATAGTTTTTCATATTCGTCCGTGCCCGCCCCATTAAGGTCGGGTACCCACACCGGTCGGTGTATTACGTGTAGCGATAGTCAACCCTACATTTAAACACATAAACTTTAGCTTCTTTTGAAATTTTCTCTAAAATTAAAATTTAATAATCTGTTCAATCGAATAGATGTGGAACTGAATTTTATTGGCGCATCTAGTTAATAATCAAAATTTAAATTTTCCTATTACCCCTCGCTCTCTCCAACAGTGTCACTCCCATCACTCTCTCTATATTTGCTCTCGTCTCTCTTCCATCGCCTGATATTCTCTCGTCAGTCCTCGGCATCAATTCCATGATATTATGTAAAGAATTAGATATTGCCATATTGGGCCAATTCTTCTTGAAAAGGCCTTATTAAGAGGAGATATATATATCTCACCAAAAGGTTCATCTCTTCCAACTAATGTCGGCCAATAAGATTTCGCAATCAGGCCAATTTCTAGGTGTTTTGTGATTCATATTAAAGAGTTTCTTCTTTTTTCTTTTTCATTTCTAATTTTTCTGGACTTATTATTATTAGTATATTATCTTTTTTTGTGCATTTTTAAAAGTTTTATATTTATAGTAAAAGAATATCGTTTTAATTGACCGTCGAAAAGAATTAACACTTCGTCCAAATTCAGCAACATGTCGGTTTTAATTTTACCAGAATTAAAGTTCAGGAAGATTTCTGATTTAGTGCGAAAATTTAAGTATTTATTGCAAATTTTTATTTATTTTGCAAAAAATCAGAAAATAAATATAGTACAATATAGATTTAGAAACAAATTAACGCGATAAATTACGTAAAGTTTAGAAATGAGTAGATATCAAATACTCTCTCCGTCCACGAAATGGTTATCACATTGTGGACAACACGGGTTTTAAGAAAATGGTAAGTAGTAGTGAATTACAGTGAGTATTGTTGTGAGTGGAATAGTATTGTTGTGAGTGGAATAAGAGTCCCACAATAAATGTGAGTGGAGTAGTAAAAGTAATAACTATTTTATGGACAAATTTAAGTAGCAAAAGTGATAACCATTTCGTAGACGGCGGGAGTATTATACTTGCAACTCTAAGGAAAGGGGGAAAGTAGTTAATCATGTGAAATACTTCCACTTACTAAAATAAGGCTAGCATAGGTATAGGACAGATTGAACCGTTGAATTCCACAGTTAGTCAATCTATAGAATATAATTTGATTACAATTGACCCATAACATGCATTTTGAATGTATAACACGTTTTAGAGGAAAAAGTAAGTGCCAGTCAACCCGAAAAAAAGAGAAAAATTACTCATTGATATATCCTGGTCAATTAGCATAATCTTAGCTCATAAAATATTCTTATCAACATTAATTTGACATTTTCAGTACGTATAATATGTCTAGAATTGGGTGCAGTACCACTAGACATATACATACAGATCATGTCAAAACAAACTATATAATGATGAAATAATGATTTATATATAAAGTTTGGTTGTTTAGCTATTAAATAACACCTTAAAGTATGACACAACAAATATTTTAGTTCTCTATAATGGCAACCTGCTTCCCTTCCCCGTTTAGGCCTAATTTAATTAGCCCTAAACATTTTCTCAATGTGGATGTCTAATTAAAATTGTATTCGATCGGTTTCTATATCGCATTGCTCTAGTTGATTAGTATATTGTACTCAAGTTTCAAACCTCGAGTATTTTATTTCATTTTTGTACGTCTCGATTGAAAAAGGATACATATCTAGCTATTTAATTACTCCTGCTGAAATACGGCTAATATTTCTTTTGCAGTATGTTTATATATGTTAATCCCTTCAAATGTACGTATATGGTTCAGAATACTACTACAAGAACATTTTTTCCATAAATTGTAATATATAACTAGCTAAATGCCTAAATGACCCAAAGCTACATGATATATTATTGATCAATGCAAAACATCATTTGAATATATAATATCCAGAATTACAAATTTCTCTTTATGTTTATATTTATTTATTAATCTACGAGTTTGGTTTCCTGTACTTATATTCAAACAAATAAACTTGCACGTTGTAAATTCTCAACATCTAAAAATACAAATTAAATACCCTTGCTAATTATCACTCAATTCTCAAACCAATTTTAAACACACCGATTATTATATTTTATATTCATTAATATATCGATCTTGGATAATCAAACAATTTAATTTATATATTTTAGTAAATATGATATATAATACATTAATCATGGCCTAACAAGACAATGGGTCAGGTTTTTGCATGTACTCAACTTTACCAAACTTTAATGAGACGGGTTATGATAGAAACATTTCAAACCCATGACGGGTTTGGGTCGGATTTAATTGGAAAACTGTCTACCGGTACCCGCTATCCAAACTCATTTATATATTGAAAATAATAAAATATTATATATGTATATATAATTACTAATATAATTATAAATATTAGTAATTTTTGAATTTTATATTAGTCTTTTAATCCACATTAGAATTACTAATTTTAGTAATCAAATATTTGTTTTTTATACATATAATTATAAGTATTGTATAGTATATAATATATAATATAATTATGAATATTAGTATAGTTTAATAATTTTACGATTTTATATTACTATTGATTAAGTATTTGGTTTAAGATTTATTTTACTGAGATTTTTAACCAATACATAATATTTTAATTATATTTATATATTGCATTATTTCTATACTATTTGATATTGTTGTATGATATTTTAGTATTTGAGTTTTTAACGGGTAATTAGCGGGTATTACCCAACGAGTTTGGATCGAATATGAGTTTTAATATTATTTTTTAATCTGATTGGAGCATATTATGGGTATATAAAATTTTTAACGGGTTTAGGTTTCGGAATGCTTAATGAGTATGTATCGGACTCATTGCAATTCCTACTAATTAACAACCAAAAGAAGACGTTTGAAATATCGGTCATAATTATGAGCTGACATGGAATTCAAAATGAAGCAGATAAAGTTGGGAAGCCATGCAAAATATAATGGAATTGAAAAATAACCTAATTGACCTAACTGGCGACGGTAAAGTCCAAGTCCAAGTCCAATGAAATTTGGCAAAATACGGAGCAATACCATATTTGTATTGCACATTTCTTCTCTTATATAAACATTCGCGCCTTCCCTTCCTCATTCAATTCACCTCACATTCTTCATACAATACATACATTCCATTTCTAGTGAGAGAATCAAGATCGAGATAGAAATTAATCCGAGCAACGTAACTGATCCATTTTTAAACCTCGATCAATGGCAATGGTGATTTCATCCAACACATTTGCTCTCTTTATACTTCTCACTACACTGCTGCTTGCCGATGCCGCAATCTCTCTGCAGATCATGTCAAGGTAGTATTAATTAATTCTCATCACTTTAATTACTACCCAGATCTACAGTGCTCCGTTTTCAACCATTTTCATAAGTTGAGTTCATCAACTAAATTTGACCACCTTTTTTCGGTGTTGTTTATATATAAGATAAATTAATTTTATATTTTTGGTCAAATTAAAGCAGGTCACAAAATGGTAGTGAATCCAAGAACGAAAACGCAATGGATGATGATCCTGCAGCTGTTGCTGCCATGGTTGATATGTAAGCCCATATAATTAATACTACTTCGATGCATAATTAATTTCATTACAATTACTACTTAATTAGGATACATTATATTATGCAAAAAACTATTCATTTTAACATTATATTATATAACTATATTAATTAAAAAATCACAGGACAATCCGAAACACAAGGAGAGAGAGAAGGAAGCTGCAGGGTTCCCTCTCCTGCGGAACGGGGAACCCCATCGACGACTGCTGGCGGTGCGACCCCAACTGGATGCGCAACCGCCGCCGCCTCGCCGACTGCGCCATTGGCTTCGGCCGAACCGCCGTCGGCGGCAGAGACGGGGGCTACTACGTGGTGAGCGACCCGAGCGACGACGACGCGGTGAACCCCCGGCCCGGCACCCTCCGGCACGCCGTGATCCAAGAGCGGCCCCTGTGGATCGTGTTCGAACGCGACATGGTGATCAGGCTCAGCCAGGAGCTCATCATGAACAGCTTCAAGACCATCGACGGCCGCGGCGCCGACGTCCACATCGCCGGCGGCGCCTGCATTACCATCCAGTACGTGAGCAACATCATCATCCACGGCCTCCACATCCACGACTGCATCCGCACCGGCAACGCCATGGTCCGGAGCTCCCCCTCCCACTACGGCTGGCGGACCATGGCCGACGGCGACGGCATATCGCTCTTCGGATCCTCTCACGTTTGGATTGATCATAATTCGTTGGCCAGTTGCTCTGATGGCCTCATTGATGCTATTATGGGATCAACTGCCATTACTATTTCTAACAATTACTTTTCTCACCACAATGAGGTTCACTTCATTTGATCATTCTCTCTCTCTCTCTCTCTCTCTCTCTAGTTTCTCTCTCTATCCACTTTCAGAAACTATATACTATATGTATGCGCAATTAATGTTGCAATGGCTGAGTCTATATGGTGGATGCTGCAGGTTATGTTGTTGGGACACAGTGATTCGTACACGGGGGATAAAGTTATGCAAGTAACTGTTGCATACAATCATTTTGGCCACAACCTAACCCAGAGGATGCCAAGGTACTAATTACTTAAACGACGTCGATTGTGGAATTAAATTTATCTTATTAGTTTGATCAGCTACTATTAAATAACACATTCATCTTTCCGGCTGTCAACCTGACACAGGACAGTTATAGATTTGACCAAATAATTTTAATATCATAAAGTATATGTCCTCCTCTTATTTAAGTAATACTGCATTAATTGTTGTGTTGTGGGATGCATATATATATGTATGTATTCAGGTGCAGGCATGGGTATTTTCATGTGGTAAACAATGACTACACTTCCTGGGAAATGTACGCGATTGGTGGTAGCGCCAATCCCACCATCAACAGCCAGGGCAACAGATTTCTTGCCTCCAACAACCCTTTTGCTAAAGAGGTCTATTTATTTATTTTAATAAATTTGCAAAACTTCAACAAATTACTTGAAACACTAATCTTAATTATACTATTATCGCAGGTAACGAAGAGAGTAGTAAATGGTGATGATGAGACATGGAAGAGTTGGAACTGGAAATCGGAGGGCGATCGCCTATTAAACGGTGCGTATTTCACATCATCGGGGCAACGTAGAGCAAGCAGCTATGCAAGAGCCTCAAGCCTGGCACCAAAATCTGCTTCCTTGGTACCAACACTTACCTCTCATGCTGGCGTGCTACACTGCCGCAAAGGACTCCGATGTTGACTGCGGATTCATCAAAAATACTAGCATAATAGTATTATCTTCATCAACTACACAAAAAACATTACTCTACATGGAGTATATACCAGTTAAAAGAATAAAAAGAGAATAGGAGCATAGCGAAGAAATTAATATAGCAATTTTTTTTAACCCATTTCTATCAATTTTTTATTGTATCTAATTTTTGTCCGTGTCATGATTTTATTTGTCAAGTATAGAATGCAGCTTCAAGTATTAATTTGCTATAGCGACGTACTTAGTTTTGTCACGTTCTTTCTTCTTCAAATATACTAGTAGTATATTATGATCCAATTGCCACTCGTAATTAATGCAATTTCATTTTCGTTTAATTACCTCTATTTATCATGATCTTCAGCATGCGGTGTGGTAGATGAATATCAGCACGCAAGATATGTGTGTGACAACGCAAAATATGTTTTGAGCAAATGGAATGGCATATTTGATTGCACTAATTAATAGGTAAGGGCGGGTATCTGGTGCAGACATCTGCTCCGTGCAGATGTTGTCCAACACGACCCGCCCCGTTCACGCACCCCGCGCGTGAGGTCCACGAGCCCCAAACTTTTTTTTTTTTTCAGATTTTTTTTCCGACCTAGCCTTCAGCTCCGCCTTCGCTCCGATTACTAAAATAAGGATAATCGGCGGACAACAATTTGAACTTTTTCGGCTCACTCCGAGACCTTCAGCTCCCCTCGCTCGAATCTTGACCATAAAAGAAACGGCAAACAAAAAAAGGGTAAAAAAATGAAATTAAAAAAAAAATGGTTAAAAGGAGTTGACCCGGGTCAAACCAGGTCGGGTCGGGTCATGGGCATTTGCACCGTGGAGACTTCCACGGAAGTTTTTGTCTTTCCAAAAATGTCAAAGGATCAAATATTTTGCTTCGGATTTAAAGAAAAGGCACGCCGATAACAGATTTGAGTCTCAACTGAAAGGAAAACAATTTAAAACAGTGTTTAAAGTTATAGGAACGTTTATAGAAAAACACAAGTCGAGAAAAACGTATGGAACATCTAATTACCGACTAACTTATTTTTCTACCCAAACAATACAAATATTTGCACATGAATCACACAGAAAAAGTGGGGAAAGATAATAAACATTAGTACATCATGGGCCGATTTCAGGCTCTAGAAACGTACTATTTCAATTGTGAATAAAGTCAGAGAATTTAGGTAAGGAAGCTGTGTACATGCACAAAACTATTTGTAAATGCGACAAAAACTTCATTCTCCTAAATACTCCATCAGATCTTGTTGCTTTTGTAAATCCCACGTCACTACCTTGCCATCCAATCCTGTGATGATCGTATGCGTGAGGTCAGCAATTTAAGTTCAAATTTGAGGAAAAATGAAAATTCAAGTGCTTCTATGTATATTCATCCAACCTGCAGTGGTGAAGGTAGTAACTGTGGTATCTCTTGTTTTCTTCAAAGGCACAAGAGAACTAGAATATGGAACCAGGAAAAGAAAATCATAAGGGCTATGGCTATACACAATATTTCTTTTTCTGTAGGCAGAACTGAATAGGAAAAACAAAATACCGTTAAAAGAATGATAAAAACTAGGGGCTTAGAGTAGTACGTTATACAGTTTTCATGAGCACGTATTCTTGAAGACTCATTCATCTCGTTGCTACCAAACTTCGACTGGCCGTACAATTTTCCAAATGTTTCTGAAAACTGAGCACAATAGAAAATTAAACATTAGTGTGCTATGGTAAATCTGCAAAAAATGCCTACAGCCAACTAGTTTATGCAAATTGTTATTATTTTCCAGCAATGAATGACTTTAATAGTGTGACATTATTATTATTATTATTATTATTATTATTATTATTATTATTATTATTATTATTATTATTATTATTATTATTATTATCCAGTCCCATGGGCTGTGAGTCCGATAGATTTTAAAATAAACAGGGTTTGGTTGGTTAGGGATATTATTATTATTCACGATAATAGTGTTCTGGGACAGCTTTGCTGGGCAAAGATTATCTCTGGGAATTCCTTTCCTTGTGTTTCAATTTCTACTTTCAACTTATCTCTGAGAAGGCGGCAAGGTGCCGTTGCCGACATCCAGAAGTCGCAAACCCTAGCTGCGAAGAAGCAGTCTGCGATAGACACAACACTGGAGGCGATATTGGCAAAGGTGTCAATCCCGCAGAGCTCTTTTTCTAGGGGAGATTCTGGCCATCAAGAATCCCAAAACCTCAGGCTATCCAAGAGATACCCCATCATAGATTCTCCACAAGATGGACTTGCCTACATTCGATGGGACAGACCTCGTCTTCCGGATCTTGTCTCACTGCAGAGTAATTTTTCTTGATTTATGAAACCCTGTCTGCGAGCAAAGTGAAACTTGTGCTAATCGCAATGTCTGGACCTGCCATTGCATGGATTCAGTTTTTACTACTCTGTGTGCCTCAGTTAGATTGGAAGCAGTTTAGACAGAACTTCTAGGACGTTCGGAGAGGACTATGTGCCATCAATGTCTATGAGGCACTGATGACCACTAAGCAGACTGGCTCCCTTGAGGAGTATATCTCCTTGTTTGAGGGCAGGATGGCGCAGCTGTCCAACGTTTCTGATGCCCTATGTATGGGTTTCTCCTTCGGCGGCCTGAAGCAACACATTCGTGCGCAAATTCAGGTCACTATGATCTCCGATTATTCATCAGCTGTTCAAGTTGCCGGGCAATTACACCATGCTGCACAGCCTCCATCATCATCATCACAGCCTTCTCCAGTTTCAAGTTTTGTGACTCGGCCGACAAGCTGCTCTTTATGCCTGCTGCCTCACAACATGTTAATTATGGGCTGTGAGTCCCAGAGGTTTCGATAAATAGGGTTTTGTTGGTTAGGGAGCAAAGAGTATCTTTGAGGGCCTCATTGTGAGGAGTGTAATTCTTTTCCTTGTTCTTCTATTTCTACTTTCACCCTATATTTATTATTCAGTGTTCCGTTAAGTTTACATTAAAATCACCTCAACTCTATCAGACTAAAAAATTAAGGCTCAAGTCTAGCATGCAGAAATCAAGCAATAATACGATAAATCGCATCACTTGCGAACCTATAAATTGTGATTTAAATATATAATGTCAAGCAAGTCATCAATTGCCAACGACGCGACCAATAAACTGGAAGAGTAAGATGATCTCGTACCTGTGAGCCATATTTTGCACTTGAAGGTTGTTTCCTCTCATCAAGAAACCTCAAGAAACTCCTACAATCACAAAACCAAAACCAATTAATTTTAACTTCTAGCATCACTACAGAATGCATCCTGCTGATGCCACTTTGCCATGCACCCCACTTTTCCTTGATGATTCTATACACAGCAATAGGCAAAATTAAACATATCAAGCAACATATTTAAAGAAATTAGAAAGATGAAAAATGGTGATTTATTAGCCATCAAAGCTTGTATATCTTAAAAGATATCATTAGAAACAGAAAAAGAAATATAAAAAGCTCCTCCGAGGATAAATGAAGTCATCTAAGGATAAGTTCAGGACACTGCAACAAATCTTCCCAAGGCAACCATTCAAACTCTTTAAAGAAGAAAATATTTCTGATGATATATGCGATTTCCTGTGAATAAAGTTGATCACCAAGTAGCATACACATAAAAGCCAAGTGGACAAGTTGGTATTCAGCTAATACGATCAGACTGCTATACAAGTTGATAACTAATTGATTCTTTAATTAAACTAACTTTTTTATAGCATACACATGATGAAAGTGTAATGTGTTATGTGATGCAATAGTAACTGACAAATTCAAGATAAATAAATCCGACCTGAATTATCTATGCAATATTAACATAAATAAGGGTGGAAATATGATCAGAAAATATAAGCTAAGTAAGAAGTTCATCCTACCATAGTCCCCTTTCATCGGCCACGAATACCATGGGATTGCAATCATATCCCGCACCAATAACCATTCTTTCAGAAAGGAACAAAACCTAAATCATATTTATGATGAAAATTTTATACATAAAGAAGATCAAAAGACAAACTGTTAATGATTTTAGAGTGGATGCTGACCCACATCTCGAAGAGGCAAATCTCGGAATGCTACACTTTGAGCAGATGGAGATGGACCAACATCATCAACGAAGTAGATCATCGAGTCATGACCTAAACACAGAAGAAAATAAACATGCCTTGAATACTGATTTTAAATCCCAAGAGCAACTTAATAGAGTTTGAAGTATAGAGTTGTGATACATGTCTAAATCCAAATGATAACTGATCTTTCAGATTCAAACATTCTTCAAGACTGAGTAAGTATATGATTGGGGTTTGAGTCAGCCAGCACCATCCCCTATTTGTCAAAGTTTTTTTCTTTATACATACATACATACATACATATAATATATATATATATAAAAATTAGCAGCATACCTTTACATTAATTTTTCAAGAAAAACCTTTCTGGCAACAGAGAAAATGATGATTAGCTCACCTGCATAGGCTAAGGTATTTCCACTCGGGGACCACCTGATCCCAAAGGTCCAAGTGCGTGAGAGATCAAGCTGCATGATTTGCTGCACAGAAAGAAAAATGTTACAGGGACAATCAAGTTAGTAAATGGATATAGAACAATGTGCTGCAGAATGAAACTTACCTATAAGCCACTATTCTCTGCCACTAAAAGCACGATACGATCATTCTCACGGATTGCACATAATCTATATTTTACTGTCCCTTTCAAGAATTTATGTACTTCCAAATTCTATAATTGATACTGATAACTCAAGTGGTCTGTTTTTATTATTATACTACCATTTTGTATTTCTCACATATTAGTTGAGCCTGTTGAGGAACTGATTTTCCAAGAGGAATAAAGTATGCATCTAAAATAAACACAAGTGTGAGTACAACATCATTCAGGGTGTATCAGAAACCAAAGTATTTTATGCATGCACATTATACACAAGGTCACGTCAACAGAGATTCTGAAAATTCATGCCCATGCCCTGGCAAATGGAAATAATTCAAGCAAATGACATGTTCTGTGAGAAAGTTAGCCTCATAGTAAGTTCGTATAGACTATGGAGCAAACAAAATTGAGCTTATTTCTAATATGAACAACCTTATAATCCCTAATTTAGTAATGAACTGTACATTTCTTTTAATGAAGTTACCTCATACCGAGTCAAAAGTTATTAATCGGATTTTTCAGAAACTCTCTAGTAGCCAAATTTTCCTGATAAATTATAACTCTGTAGTCCGTAAGGCATCTAGAGATTCCAAGACATGATATCAACAGATATTTCTTACTGAATCAATTAAAACAAAAACAAATTAGAGTCAGGATCTCATGATGCTAGTGATAGGCCCGGCCAGTGAGAGACACTGCTGGACTTTTTGTACAAAAGAATAGTACATAGTTTAGCCCAAACATATAAAAGTAGAGCTGACTGCTGCGAATAATCTATTCTAACAGCTGCTCCTAGAGTTTCATCTACAACTATCTTTCTGCAGAATATTAGTGTATCAAGGCTTTTCTGTTTCTTATATTGTCACTTCAAGCTCTTAACTTTCTACTGCCACCGAAGTATGAGGCCCAAGGTTCAAACCCCCCACCACTTCCCCTTCCCCCAACTAAAAAATTATCATTACCTTACCCAAGCCTTTAGCAATTAAGGAATACATGTACTAGCATATCACCATTTAGAGTACCGTCATATCATAAGTAGAAAATTGAAAGCAATATGTCAGTACCTCTCCGAATTTTGAATCAGAACCACTGGAAGAGTGCCTGCGAGATTAACAAGAGTAAGCATGCAAACAATTATGATGAGAATACGCTGCAACTCAAATGACTTGAGAACTTTATACATCTTTAATGAGACATACTTGGTATCTACACCTTTGATGAAAGTAGAAAATACCCGGCACTTTCCATCTGTTGAAGTGGTTGCAAGTAATATCTGAACAGAGGTTAGGATTAAAGAAGTAAGAGAAGATAGATTAGCCTTCTGAATTTAGAAAAACAAAGGGCAATATACTTCATTGTCAATGTTTACTGATTGACACTTCCATAAAGAGAACAGTGCCTTAAGGCTAATTTGGTATTTTGATGTTCATTATACAAGACAATAAATACTAGTACTAGTTTCTAAATGGAAAAGTAAATTGCTGGATGCTCAAAATCAAAATCCTTCTCATTCTTGTTTAAGCCTTTTTCTTAATACACAATGTATTTGATGACAACTAATTTAATGGAACTCTTGAACTCAAGCAATTTAATTACATCCATTTACACACCCCTGGTCCCCAATTACTTTGTGACCTGTCAAGTACTTCTTGCACAGGCTATATAGATCTCCAAATCAAAGTTCACATGATGCTCAAGTACATCTGTTGTTACATATCAATGTTTTCCTACATATTAATCTGAAACTGATAGAAAATTTCAAGTCTGTCTTTGGAAAAAAGGTTATGGTGCAATCCAATATAAGTAAAGATAGTCATTGAGAAAGCTCACATTATTAGGATGCCAAGCAATACTTGTTACTGAAGAATCATGACGCTTCCTGATAATTTTACTGACCCACCTGTAGGAAGTGCAAATGAGCAACATTGAGGAATCTACAGTCACAGTGTCAGACCGAACATAATAAAGAAAAGGACACATTTCAGAATTCTGACTATAAAGACGATAAATATCATAATTTACTTGAACATATGTTGCATATCTTTCTCAAAGATCTACAGATCAGTTTTGATGTCAAGGAAATTGACCAATTTAACATAACAAAATGACAGTGATGCTATTGGAAAAGAATCATGTTACATTGCTAAGAGGAAAAAATCCTAGAGTATCAGAATGTCGGGCACAGTTCACTGAGCTACCTGATGACCCAACTGATTTCCTTCTATCTAAGGTTAAGTCACCCCTGCAAACCATAAACTAAAGTAGCTCATGGCTATTGCTAAATGGAATTCCGAGTTCTTATGTCTTTCTGGAAAATCTTTTAATAAGTTTCTTCATCAATTCTATACAAGTTGCATATCAACTGAGTACGTTGTAGAAGGAATCTTCAAATGAAACAAGTTCATAGCCACCATTTTTGTTCGAAAAATGTCCTCAATAAAGTAAAAATTTGAGATGACCGAATGAAAAGTAGTAAGTTGAACCCAAAACTAACTCCAGTAGAGTGAACCATTTGAATGTGTTCCCGCTAAAATTAGTATGCTTGACCAGGTCCTTTCTTTTCCAATTGCAACAAATATTGCCTTTAATGTTTATTCTAATTATTTTAAGTTGAATTCAGTGGTTTAGTAGGAAAATACTAGCTACCTAAAAATTTAATATAAAGATTTTTTGTATAAAAGAAATCAATACAACTAAGTTGAAATTCGCAAATACACAGAATTCATATTCAATATTTTAAAACCACATATTTTAGAACCATCAGCCTAATAGGTTATTGGTATGACTGATCATCCAGTGCAACTAAATAATGTCATGGTTCTATATTTGCCTTTTTCATTTCTTTTCCTCATCATATATATGAATTTTAGGATCATTGGTTTGTAAAGGCTGCTCAACTCAAGTTTTACAGCTTAATCTTGCCTCACCACACTCCAATTCAGGAAAACTACAACCCTCTTACCAGAAACTTAGCTGCACCCCGGATATGGATAAAGGCCAGAATAGTCCAGGAAACAATAGCCTCCAAGTGAACTGTGATTTTAACTTCCAGTTTTATTTTTAACGAATTGAAACTTAGGAGAAAACATTCGGATCCTAGGCCTGGTATAATACTCTCGTTCTGTACATTAATCAAATTTGGTTCACTGGAAGAAACTCTATGCCATGAACAGAGGTAGGATATTATATCACATTAACCATCTGCTTCTAGTCTGTGAAACACTTCTCACATCCACCATTCTAAACTAGCACTGATGGCACGTTTTTGCATGCAGGCATGAAATGAGTATTTCAACCATGTATGTTATCTGAATAGTTAAAAGAAATTCGGTGGGGGCAAAATTACTAACATATTATCAAATAAGAAACAGGAGATATTTTAAGAACAACTACTCGAGTCAATAATGCCCATCTTAGATATTTTCTTTCGGGAAAAATCGCCTTTGAAACAGAAGACAATACAAGAAGATCTTACCAATTGTTCTCTTGCTCATAGTAGCATATACAGACAGTTTTAGCTCCACTTCCAACAGCAAATTTGTTTTCTGAAAGGGAGATAATGAGTCAGATAAAAGACTGAATTAGACTCTTTACAATATTTTTGAGATGCAGAATCAAGAAGAGCTCTAGTAATCTCCTGAGTTTTTATGTGCGGTCACATAATTATTGTACAAGAGATGATACAACTTTCAAATAGAGGATGAAAGGTATATGCATGGAGAGAAGATAGAGTCACCATAGCTGCATTGAAGTTTACGATGCATCTCAAGATACTACATAGAAAATTTCCATCAATCTTTCATTAGCTCAGAACCTTTGTTCACATATTGTGCAACAGAGCACAATTACTTAAATTCCAGAACTGCACAAAAAACCTCATCAGGCAACATGTTGAGTTTCAACAAGTCCATACAGAGCCTGTTCTAAAGGGCCTCCACTTTTATTTAAGTGGAAGCTCTAAAGAAAGTAAGGAAGTAGCTAAAATGTAAGAATGGTAATGAAAAATCAGGTTGAAGGTGGAATATAGTTAGATAAGAGGGTTCCGCTCACACTAGCTGCAATAGTAGCTTTACATTTTCTTATATGTATTCAAAATTGTACCTGGAATTTTCACTAAAAGAAACTTGACACATAAGGTATAATTGATACCTTACAAAGCAATTGTATTAGTATATAATTGCAATACAAAATATAGCATTTCAAACAAAAAAATTATTGGACATGCAACATATAGAAGGGATACTATCCACAGCTTTCTAAGAGAAAAGGCAAACCACAGATTCTAACAGTTAACACCTTCCCTATCGGCATCATGTACCACATGACACACCCAGACTAGTCATAAAGATTCAGTTCTACATTCAAACGGTTAAGCATCATGATGACTGCTATGCATCTTTTAGCTATACTTTTTATAGAGTAAAAGCTAGATAAGAGGCCAAATGTGAAAAAGATTGCATAACTACCAGATATCCAAAACTGCATGTGACATTAATCCACAGAAGTCAGTTAAGACTTATATACCTTTTGGACTCCATTGCACACAAAGCGCTGCACGATTTAGCCTGAGGATTACAAGAGTTGGGACCCATTCTGTTGCTTCTTGTGTCCAAACATATCTAAGAAAAACAAAGTATTTGATGTAAGTACATAGTAGTGCAACAACAAATTGTCAATTGCACGAATCAGCAGAAAGAACGCATGAAACTTCTAGTACCAAAAATGAAGGATAAAAGGAAATAGCAAATAGCAATCTTAATAAACGGAACGACTGTCAATGCTCAAAGTTATGAGAACTTACGAATTCCGATCATGAGAAACAGTGACTATTTGGTCAGAGCGTCTGCTCCAGTCTATTCCTGAAACAAGTTGATCATGCTGCAACCAGAAGCAAAAGGTGAGAAGAAAAGAACTGATTGGAAAATGTCTTGCTCGAGCAATAGGTAACAAGTTAGATGAGAGAGACTAAATGGGATGCTTGGTGTGGTTGTTCGAGAGAAGAATGGAAATGAAATTTGTTTTGTGGTACAGAGAACACATTCCGCAATGTTACTCTTTTATGCCCCAAAAGTGGGAATCAAGCATATCCTTGAAAATAGGGAGAATCATACCCCTCGCCTATCTATTGTTGACTACTATTATTACCATTCCATTCTCATTCCTCTCAAATTATCAGCACTCAAGGGTCGTGATCATCTAAAACACTCAGAGGTGATGACTACAAGTACCGTGGCAGCACTATTCACTCAGATGTATACTCTTTAGTGTGTACAGCTGTGACAGGTTCACACTATGGATCAGGATAAAAATCTAATCGCGAAGGGGTATGAAATTATCAAATGTAGTTATAACTATTCACAAGCCCTAGCCTCTTTGTAAATTTCCAAAGAGTGTCATCTTTCAAATTGAGCATTGCCTACCCAGATCATGCACAAACACTTCCATCAGAACTAATAACCTTCTCACTCCATACGCCATTGTCAGGTTTTACTCACCTCTGAACTATGATAGGAGACAAATTACCGTAGCTAGATATAAGAGCTTCCTTCTCTCCTTTCTAAATTGATATCGGATGTAGATGTACCATCACAAAGCACATTATCTCTCTATATCACACACACACACACACAAACACACACACACACACACACACACACACACATAACAGGAGGTCATTACCGGTTTACCTTTTGAAGAACATGGATCTTCTCCCACTTGCCTTCCAACACCTTGTAGATATGCACTTCGTTGTTATTGGGGCAAAAAGCTATCACTGCAATTCGAAAATGAGAGAAATTACGGTCAATTAAAATCGGCCGCAATCACGACATCAAAGCATAAAATGGGGGGGGGGGGGGGGGGGGGGGGGATAATCATGAGAATTGAAGAAAAAAGGTGTACTGGAATGATCTGGGCTCCAAGCATGACAGGTGATGCACTGAGCGAACTGATGAACTGAGACTGAAGCCATGATTAATTTCAATTCAAGCTTTTCGGAAATGAAGTTGAAATGATACTGAATTCTTCCCCAAATTTAGAGTTTTTGTCGGGAACGAAATTGAAATAAAACAGAAGGTTAAGACTAAGATCGGTTTAATGGCATCGATGGGTGTTATGGAAAGGAAAGGGGTTGAATAACAACAGTAGCTGCTTGCTTGGCGTGGATTCTACGGTTAGTTGGTTGTGTTGATGAACAAAAATCATCATCGTTAAGAGTGAGCTGCCTGAATTAGCATTCTCCACTGGGCCCAACCCCAGGCCCATGTTAGACTGCTATTAACTAGGCCCGGCACAGTCGAGGACTATCTGAAAAGCCTGGATATGAGAAAGGAAGCGTAATTGTCATTCTGTCAAGCAAGTGTTCCAATGCCACTACAAACTCGGTTAGTAATTAGGATTTTTTTTAATTAATCTAATTGTTTATGAGCAAAAACTCAAAATACCCCTTCTCAAACATAAAAGATAAATTATAGCCCTTTTTTAAAAAAAACTCAAAATACCTTTTTGAGTTTGTTTAGGACTTTTATGCCCTTCATGTATACAAGAAGATTGCATTTAATTTGTATCATACACGAAGATTAATTTCTTGTATGAATTTCCGGCGACATTATCCGGCTAAAAAAATTCAGGTGAAATGTTTCCCGCTAATTTCCCGGCAAAAAATTTCCGGCGACAATTTTCAGCTAATTTTTCCGGCAAAAATTGGAATCATACACGAAGCCTAACTTCATGTATGATGCATACATGAAATTATCTTCGTGTATGTATCATACATGAAAAATTATCTTCATGTATGATACAAATTTGATTTTTTTGGAGGCAAAATTTTCGTGTATGATGCATACATGAAAGTCAGTCTTCGTGTATGTATCATACATGAAAACTTATCTTCATGTATGTTACAAATTTGAACTTTTTGGAGGCAAAAATTTTCGTGCTACACGAATTAGGCTTCTTGTATGATCCATACATGAATGTTAGTCTTCGTGTATGATGCATACATGAAGTTTGGCTTCATGTATGATTTGAATGTTTGCCGGAAAAATTCGTCGGAAAATTTTCGCCGAAGAAATTCGCCGGAATTTTTCACCCGAGAAATTCACCGGAAGTTTTTCGCCGGAAGTTCATACATGAAATTAGTCTTCTTGTATGATTCAAATGAAAGTTAGCCTTCTTGTATACTCATTAAGGGTATATTAGACTTTTTACAACTCAAAGTGGTATTTTGCAACTTTTAAACTTAAGTTGGTATTTTACAACTTTTATTTAAAAAAATGGGTATTTCACCACATTCCCTCATTGTTTATTTGGGTCTGAGGTGGACTCTTTTGAGATAAGTTTAAATGACATAAAAGAGCTCATTTGGTGAAGCTCATAGCTAAATATGTTAAGTTTAGAGCTAGCTCTTTAGTTCATTTAAGTAATTTAATTCGAAATTACATTATTATATTGTTTAGTAATTAGATTAGATATTCTCTCAGTCCAAAAAAAATATGATCATAATATATTTTTGGGATGTGCACGAAAAATGTGATCTTTTTATAAATGAAGATAATTCTACTAATTTTTTAATATTTTAAATCTCACAATATGCGGGTCATTTTCTCTACTCAACAAACATCTATTTAAATCTTCTTAAAACTCGTATCACATTCACCGAACCATACTTTTCATACGAAGAAAGTACAACATATAATAAAAAGAGAGGAGTAGGAATATAGCGATATGGACCCCTTAGACTACAAAATTTGTTATGCAACTTAATATTGTAAAATTCTAGTCAATTTCATGAATACCGGACGATTTTACCCTTACTAAAGGGTGGAACTTTATTTTCAGTTTTTTTCCAAAACACAAAATTATTCTCCACATTCTCTCAAATCATATTCACCACATTCTCTCTCTCTAAAAATTCTCTCTGCAACCCATTCATCTTCTCCGCCTCCTCACATTCTCCACCTCCGCCATTCTCCGCCGCGCCCTTCATCTTCTCCATCAGAGACGATGAAGCAACCCAACAGAGACGACGAAGCCGACGCCTCTGATTCCGGCTACCAATACCACGAAGCTGGCACCTCTGACAGCGAAAATGACGCCGCCGAGTCGGATTCCAGCGGCACTGCAGAAAGAGAAAGAAGAAAGAAGAGGAAAGAAGAGAAGAAGAACCGTCGAGGAAGAAGAACGAAAAGAAAAAAAGGAAGAAGAAAGTGACGTCGGCCACTTCCGTACGAGAAAATACTGGTAAAAATTTGAATTTTTCAGATCCCGGACTTGATACGAATTTCATAATCTGCTAATTTCATATATTGAATTGGTGAATTCGTTGAATTGATAGGTGATTTAATACATATCTTGTTATTATCACCTGATTTTGCTCAGATCTTGTTACGAAAACTAGCATATAACCCCGTCAAAAATTGACGGAAAATTACTATTTCATAAATTATTCTCAAAATCGATGTAGGATAATGAGGTGGATCATTTTGATAGAAAATATCCTCTATCTCACATTGATTTAGAGAAGAAAAGTAATTTTGAAGAATGTCAAGGTGACTCAAATCCTACATTATGAATTTAATATAAAATTAAAAAAAATCACTTGAACTATCGGTTAGGAATTGACCCGTCTAACCCCACGGTTATGTGTCAGAACTGATCCGTTCACCAAGATTTTCATCGGAATCGGACCGTTTACCCCACAATTTTGATCAGAGTCGGGCCGTCTACCCGACGGTTCTAAGTCAGAACTACCCTGTAATATAAAAGATAAAATAAATAAATTTTAAGTATGAGTCACCACTGTTTTCATCGAAATCGGCCTGTCTACTAAAAAAAATCAATTGAACAGTCAGTTAGAAATTGATTAATTCTTTGATAAACATATTTATTCTGTTAAATTAAATTAGAAATTATTTTGGCTAAAAAAATATATACTTGATGATTTTGTAAGACCTAATTTTGCTTCTATATACACTAAGAACTAATTTTGCTTCTATATACACACGAGACGTGAATTGATACATATGTGATGAATTGATTAAGAATTTGGTATATTTTTTTAAGAATTTAATTTGATTGTGAGATAATATGACGCGAGAATTAACATAGATAGCGGTGGATGTGTATTAATGTTATTATATGAGAATACATATATTTTATATAATACTCCCTCCGTCCCCAATTTAGTGCCCTGTTTGGTCTTAAAAACTGTCCATAATTTAGTGCCCTACTATGCTTTTTGAACACTCTTACCCTTATTTTGACTGCTAAATTACTACCCCTTGCCATTGGTGGACCCACCACACTCCTTAATTAACAACCTAATTAATTTACTAATCCCACCCACCTAACCCTACCCCACCATCCAAATAACTCTAACCCACTCACTACAACTCATTTCCTCTCTTCGACACTCTCTCTGCAAACATTTCCTCTTTTGCAAACCCTAAATTCCGCCGCTCTTCTTTGTACCTCTCTCATGTGTTCTCTCCTCTTGTATCTCTCTCAATATGGAAACCCCTTCGATGATTAGTTCCTTCCAACTGGAGTCGAGCTCCATCGAAATTGTGCATGAAACCTGCTTCGATTCTCCTCTCCCTTGTGTCTCCTCTGTGACGCCGACCAACAGATCTGTCGATTGTAGTTCGTTAGTGCCGGAGAAATCTGTGGGAGGCTCCGATTCGAAGATTTCTCCACCTTCGTCGGAGAAACCTGCTGATTCTCTGATGATGGTGCCCGATTGTTGCACCTGTTTTTGGTCGTGTTTTGGATAGCTTATTTGGTGCATTTTAGTTGATTTCCAATATGGTTTGTTTTGTTTTTAAATTTAGAATGCACTAATATTGTGGTTTGAGTTTTGTGTGATAAATGCAGGTTTTTGACCCTCAAAGTACAAATTGTAAGAAGCAGCCGAGCAATTGCAGAGCCAAGGGCCGTTGATCGTTCGGACCCGTCGATCGTCCGACACGAGTATGGGGTTGACGTTCGTCTGTGCCCGTCGATCATCCGCATTCAACGCTCGTCTAACATGAATGGTGTGTGTGCGTGAAGCAGCTACAGAGGCAATCATCGGGCGATCGTTGGCTTCCGACGCTCGTCTGGCATGAGGGAGCAAGGATGAGCGACAGAATCTACATCGGACACTCGTCCGCCTCCGATGATCGCCCGACGTGAAGCAAAAGAAGCCTCCGTCGAGCGCCTGGCTCCAACGATCGTTCCGTGTGCGTGTGGTGAAGACTCGGACGGCGACCATCGGCCTGGGTGGTTGGATTGCGAAGAGTAGGACGCTCGCCCGTGTTGGGCGATCGTCCGGGCTGAGGCGGCGCTAAGCCCTATAAATAGGGAGTCGGATTATTTCACAACTTACGTTTTATTTTTCTTCCGCCTCAGAGAACAATGCACTACTTCTTCTTTTCCAGTATTTTTCTTCTTCTTCTTGCTTTTCCCAGTTCTAGATAGATTTATTGCATTCAATTCGTACGGATTTTGTGACAGACTTCCACTACAGATTTAGTTTAATTATTGTGAGTTCTTTCCGTTCATCTTAATTTATGTCTGTGATTTATTTTGTTCTTAGAACTAGGGTTTATACTTTTGTCTAGATTAATTTGTCTTTCAATTTCTTTAGATTAGAACAATCAATCAAATCAATCTTTACTGCTTTATTTTTTTTTTGTTCTTTTCGCAATTCGAACGTTGTCTTGTTAAGTCTTCCTCGAGAGATACGATATTCGGGTTTAACTTAATCAATCTAAATAACCACGTTAATTTGCGTGCAACTTAGGATTAATTTTAGTTGAACAAATTTGGCACCTTCGCCGGAGAAATTTGAGGATTCTTTAACGACGATGCCCGATACTCCACCTTCGCCGGAGAAATCTCTTGATTTACTCCTGTTGTGGCCGATACTCCATCGAAGCCGGCGAAATCTGTTGATTTGCTGGCTGTTGTGGCCGATACTCCACCTTCGCCTTCTGTTTCTGTTGATTTGCTGGCTGCTGTGGCCGATACTCCGCCTTCGCCGGGGGAGAATTTAGAGCAGATTGTGGCTGATTTGCAGCCTACGGATGATGCCTATTTTCTGCTCAGTGAGGTCTTAAAAATTCGCAGAAAAAGGAAGGCCAAAGAAGCTGAGATTCACGTTGGAATTAGGTGATTCAGTTCTACTCTTTGCCTTTTAGTGGGTGGGTGGGCTGGTGATGCCATTTGTGATTTTTGTGATTCATTTCAGTTGGTGGGGTGGCTGGTGATGCCATTTGTGAATTCTGTGAATGCGATTGAGTTCATGATTTCTGATTTCTGTTTGTGAATGTGAATGTGATTGAGTTCATGATTTCTGTGAATGTGATTGAGTTCATGATTTCTGTGAATGTGATTCAGTTCATGATTTCTGTGAATGTGATTCAGTCATCTGTCAGCCTAACAAATGCCTATTTACATGATGATGCATTTGTGTGTTGATGAATTTTGTGTCCTTGTCCCTGTGATGATAATTAAATCATGTTGATGAATGGTTGTCCCTGTGATTTTCTGTGAAAGCCTGTCAACCTAACAAATGCCTATTTACATGATGATGCATTTGTGTGTTAATGAAATTTGTGTCCATGTCCCTGTGATGACAATTAAATCATGTTGTTTGAAGATTGTCCCTGTGATTTTCTGTGAATGTGATTGAGTTTCTATACTTGTCATATGATGCCACCAATAGAGTTCTAATTGAGTTCAAGTTTAGGAGGTTGACTTATGCAGCTTAGGAGTCAAATTATGTGAGTTAATGATGCAAAAGTTCCTGCTGAGACTACAAAAGCCCCTAAATCAGTCACAAAATACAGTTTACATTCCAAACATGAAACTTGTACTAGCACCACAATGTTTGTTCCTGTAAACCTGTCCAAAAAAACATCCCTGCTGTAGCCTTAATTATGGATTGCCACCTGTTGCAGCTCTTGCACTAGATCATCTATTTGAATTACATGCTCTCCATCACTTCTTTGGCTGTTTATGAAGTTTAAGCTTTCATGTACAAACTCATACTCCACTTCAATGCATTGTGGGAGAAGTCCTTCCCTTTCTAGTTGTTTCTTTCCCATATGAGGGATTTTGTACTTGTTGTCTCCCTTAACCTTGATGATCTCTCTTAGGCAGCCTTGTAGAGTTAGAAAGACATGATTTAACTTGTGTGGTGAGTATTCTTCATATGCTGTCTTCACATTGTTGAGTAACTCTGCTACATTCTTTGCTGGTTTCTGATCCTTAAGGGTTTGAATTGCTCTAAACACCCTAGATTATTTACATTGGTGTCTGGAGAGTTAGGGGGTTGACACACTAGCTGGAAATGAAAGCCATTAGATTTTGCAATTGCTAGGAAATCAGGATCATCAGCTTTGATGTGTGGTTTGACATTGTCTTATTGAATCATTGTGTTTGCTTAAAAATGGAGGCCACTTAGCCTTAAAAACTGGAATCATCTGCATGAATATGATGATGGATGCTAAGTGATGAATCTGATAATGTTTCTGATAGCAAAAAATGAATAGAAAACTGACCTGGTTGAGTAGGTTGTCCTTTGTGATTGGTTTTGTCACTGCTGCAATTGGCTTCACTTCCATGGTCCCTTCTGCTCTGTTCTTTGAATTCCTCTGAGCAAGTTCCTCTGTTATGAATGGAAAGATCCTAAACTTCCCATCAAACTTAACATTGCCCTCTTCATCTATTATGGGTCTTGCTACTGCACAGTTAAACATGATTTTGGGTATAAATCTCTCTGATTTACAGCTCCTATGTGGCTCAATTTCACCTGGGACCAGATAGTATCTGTCTGAGTTCTTTAATAAGTAGAACCATTTCTCATCTATGTGTATGGTGTTGTACATGTTTTGGAACTTGAAAATGCCATTCACAGGCTCTGAATAGAGCTAACAAAGACTCCATTTGAGTCTGCACAACTTGTTGAAAGGGGTTAAATATGGTTTGATAGCATTTGTGTGTGGTTTGAGCTTCTTCTCTTACACCCACCTGTGAATTACAGATTTGGAAATACCCAGATTTCTTGCCATGACCCTCAGTGATGTTCTTTGTTGCAAAGGCAGATTCTTAACATTTTCCTCATCCATTTGTTTTTTGTTTTTGTAATTGATTCCTAACCTTTTTTATTGCAGCCGCATAGGAACTCCAAGAGCTTGTTGAGCTGTTACATCTTGCCAAATCCTCCACACGGTCTTGGGATCAAGCTGGAATTTCTCTGCAGCTTCTTGCTTTGCATCGTACAAAAGCTTCCTATCCGAGCTATGTTGGAGTAACCTGTACGATCATATTTTTTTGCTTCCATACTCAGTTTCCTCTTGGATTTAGGAGCTGCCATTTTTTATGTATTGAATTTTCTGCAGCTGTGTTTGAGAATGAATTGAATGACCTTTACAGACCTATTTATTGTAGTAATGGGGGTGTTAGGTGTAGTTTGAACTTTCCCTCCATTTGTTTTTAATCACATCAATGTACTTGTTTCCATTATTTAATCAATAAAACAATTTTTTGGCTCCAACTTGCAGCTATTTTTGCCTCCAAAATTTTAACATTGCTTTCCTGTGAATGTGAATGTGAATGATGATGAGTTGCTTTTTAATTTCAGTTTTTAGTTCCAACATTTATTTAGGTAACACGATTTCATCTATTAGCACACTAAAAAAAAAGAAGTATCGAAAATACCTTTCGCGATTTAATGCTCGCGTATTTCATTTTGTAATTCCTTTCGTGATTTAATGCTCGTGTATCAATTTAAGTCGGCACACTAAAAAAAAGTGTCAAAAATACCTTTCGCAATTTGATGCTCGCGTATCAATTTACGTCGGCACACTAAAAAAAGAAGTGTCAAAAATACCTAAAAATAAAAAAAAATGGAATTAATGAAGCAAGTTGATATGGGCTCCACTGTTTTTATTTTAATGTACAGTACTCTCTCTAATTAAAAAAATTAACAAAAGTAATCCTACATAATTAACACTACCCTTTTCTCTCACCCACTACAACGTTTTCAACTTTCTTAGTTTCCGTGCCACACCAAAAGTAGGGCACTATATTGGGGACGGAGGGAATATATTTTTGTATATAATAATACTGAAAATACAAGAATTAAGATAAATAGGAATGAAGACTATAATGGATAACGTTTTTGAAGATTTAATCTTTTTAAGATTTTGTTTCCATGTAATATATATAAATATATAGAATATAATATGATAAATATTGATTTTAAATTCAAAAAATTTGAGAATTTAGATAAATAGGAATAGAGGACTATGAGGGGTGCCATATAAGATTTTTTTTTTTACGTAGAGTCGTTTTCGTTTATATAATAATAGATAGATAGGAATTTCGTGTTGAATATTCTGTTACGATTTTATATTTTCGTATTGGAGTAATGATACGAAAAGCAAGAATAAATGATACGAAATAAGATTTTCATAATAAGGTTATCACTTTGTTACAAATTTAGATTTTCGTATTGGAGATTTTGAATCCCTGTTACGAATTTCGTAATTCGTATCGTCATTTTTATATTTCTTGGGTTTTTTTGTGAGATTTAGTAACAGTGTTAATTATGCTGTTATGAAATTCGTAATTCGTAACAAATGTTATCAATTTCGTAACAAGTGTTACGAATGTTGTAATTCGTAACTAATTCTGCTATGTGAGATGTGGTTACGAAGTTACAAAATTTTAATTTCGTATTGAATATTCTGTTACGATTTAGATTTTTGTATTGGGGTAATGATACGAAAAGTAAGAATAAATGATACGAAATGAGATTTTCATAATAAGGTTATAACTTTGTTAAGAATTTAAATTTTTGTATTGAAGATTTTGTATCCTTGTTACGAATTTCGTAATTCATATCGTCATTTTTATGTTTCTTGGGTTTTTTTGTGAGATTTAGTAACACTATTAATTCTGCTATTACGAATTTCATAATTCGTTACAAATGTTACCAATTTCGTAACAGGTATTACGAATGTCGTAATTCGTAACTAATTCTACTATGTGAGATGTGGTTACGACGTTACGTGCAATGTACATATTTTTGTCCTGTTTTAACCCGGTTAAGAAGTATAATTTCATAACATTTATTGCTGATACGAATTTTGAATTTCGTAACATTGTGCTCCTTCATTTTTTGTTGTTAATTCTTGTTACGCCATAACTAATTTTGTTGTTTGAAATGTGGTACCACAGTTTCGAAATTACAAAATTTTAACAAATTGTGTTTTGTTAAGCCGTTACAATTTCTAATTTCGTAACACTTTGTGGGTTGTATACCTTTTATATTTATTATAATCCAAGTTACGAAGTATAATTTCGTGAAACTGATTGTTGATACGAATTTTGAATTTAGTAACATTATGCTCTTTCGCCTTTGTTGTGAATTTTTTCTACGCCGTAACTAATTCTGCTCAATTACAAAATTATAAAATTGTAATAGATTGTGTTTTGTAACCGTGTTATGATTTATGATTTCGTGACATAGTTTGCTATTTCGTAACATAGTTTACATTTTCTGAATTATTGATTTGGTTTTATTGTTTGTTTATTGTAGAACAACTGGACTTTCAAACGAAAGAATATGGCATCTTAACACCACCGGATTATGCTAACTGGTGACGAGAACACAGTCAATGATATTTGTTGTGTATTGGAATCATTAGGGAAGAAATCCATCAAACAATTAAGGCAATTAACAATTGGAGCCTTCATTAAGCTCCTCGAGTTCGTCTCAAGATCCGGCAAGGCGCTTCATTTTGTCATAGCTCAAAAAGTGACACCGGTTCTTGTCTCTCTGTTATGAATTTATGATTTCGTATCACTTTGTCATAATTCTATGTTACGATTTAATGAATTCGTATCAGTTTGTAATGCTCACATGTTACGAATTCAACATTTCGTATCAACGTGTCTTGTTTCTCTGTTATGAATTATGATTTCGTATCACTTTGTCATAATTCCATGTTATGATTTTATGAATTCGTATCAGTTTGTCATGATTCTATGTTACAAATTCAACATTTCGATCAAACGTGTCTTGTTTCTCTATTACCAATTTATGATTTCGTATCAGTTGGACATGATTCCATGTTACGATTTTATGAATGTGTATCAGTTTATCATAGTCACGCGAATATGCGACTGAACTAACGCATCTACATCAAATGCATACATGCTATGGTCTTTTTTCAATCGCACCTCAAGCTTACTCAAAAATTGTTGAAAAGCTATACCCATTGGACGAATGGGAATATACTCTTTTCTCCCACCCACATATATATTCTCATCCTGTAATACCCCTTAATTTCCTAATAAGATAATGGCCTAGAAAAGTCTTTTAGAAATAGAATTAATCGTAGTTAGTTATTTAGTAGGATTTAGAAATAAGGAAAGTAGCACCTCGGAAATTTTTTTCGAATTTCAAAATAAAATAAAATAATATTTTCAAAAATCAAAATTTTAATTTCTTTTTACTTATGAATATTTTTGAGATATATGATTAGTTTAAATACCTATAAAAATTTAATTCTTTAATTCATCTGATAAATAATATTATTATTACCTATATATGTAATATATACATACACATATATATAAATATACGTAATACATATATGTTTGTTAATTTACACATCAGAATAATTAGAATATATATTATTATATTACTAATGATGTGTTTATACATATCTTATATTATTATATTTGTTAATGAAGTTATGTATATAAATATATATATGAACCGTACTTATATACATGTATATATATTAGTTTCATATAAATAAATAATATATATATATATATATATATATATATTAAGGAATGTATATCTATAAAATCGGTCCAGTCATTTTACCGAAATAGCATGACTAATGAAAGCTATTGCTAGCCTATTATGAGTTTATAACTTTTTATTTTTATTTTTATTTTATATTTTTTCTTTTATTTTTCGTTGCATGATTCCTTCCATCCGACTCATTTCTTTCTTCTATAAATAGCAGCATTCGACTGTTTCCTTTCACCCCTTTTCATCTGCATATTTCCTTCTATAAAAAAAAAAGTTTAAATTATCAAAGGAATCTGGTTGTTGTTCCTTAGCAGCCGACTTTGAGAGGTAGAAAATTTACTATCTCTTTTCTTTTCTTTTCTTTATATACTATTAAGATAGTTAAGATTTGTATATTTATATACAAAATAAAATCAAGTTATCTTCTTTCATATCCGAGGTTGCAAAAATAGATTAGAAAGTGTTAGTATATTTCTTGCGACTAAGTTTTAGGCAATTATTGTAGGTCCAGACACAGCCAAGTACTCCGATGCATTCTGAGTTATCAGGTGGGTTTTATTATATAAAAATTATTTTGAATTATTAAACTCTGATATTTCAGGCAAAAGAAAAATGGTTATCCATGGAAATATTTTAGTGCGCTCTATGTGTTTAAGGTTCCTACGATACCGAACGGGGTCCTTTGTTGGTCTAACACACTAGCAATGGGCTGTGTACACGTGGTTAGAAGTTCGGTGGGTTGATCACCATCGTTTTCTAACGAGAATATATATTTTGGATCCGATGGGTTAAGACCGGGATCTTGTGTTGTGGTTGAAACGGGAAATGTAACCGTACCACGAAATGATAGGAATAACACTAGAACGGCACTGTTGGCGCGCAAATGAAAAAGGTTTGACATATCTTGGAAGTGGTTTTATGTTTTGAAACCTTCTAAGTTTACGAATAAAACTTGGATATACCAACTGCTTTGTTTTTATTAAAATTGTTTATAAAATCTTACTCACTGGGTACATTAGTACTCACCCCCAAACTCTTTTTAAAATGTTTTCAGGATGAGAAGTCAGAGTGCTCGGGCGGAGCTGAGAAATAGAGGGTGTTGCTGTACTGCTGTACTTTTTGTGTTACTGCTTCCGCCTTACTCTTTTGATACTCTAATAAGTGATCTGTGTCGTATTTGAGCTTCTATGCTTTAAATAAATGGACCTCTCTTTTTGGAATTTATTGTTTATCACGGGTTGTACGGTTCTCCGACCCCGTTTGCTTATTTACTGCTTTCTGATAAATGCTTCAAACTTGCCGGCCCCTCTTCGACGCTTGACTTCCCGACCGTCGTGGTGTAGTTTGGTTTATCCGACCCCACGAGTGAGTTGGTTTTGGTTAACTCGATTTGATGGCAAAGGCTCTCTGGCTTTATCTCTGATTGTGCTCTGATTATTCAACTCCTTGTGACGATGTATGGTTTTACCAACCTCACTTGGCAAATTGGATAATCCGACTCCGTCATTTGTGTTTAGCGCGACCCTTCGGTTCATCCGACCCCGCATTGCTTCCTTTCATTTATCATCTCTATCTGTTACATTTTGTATTCACGGTGAAGTTCGGTTCTCCGACCCCGTATTATTTAATTCAGCTAATGATGAAGCTTAATTTATCCTACCTTCATTACTTGATTATTGCTTGATTATAATTGACGTATTTATTATTCAAATATGTCTATATTCTTGAGGAAATGCTGCCCAAAATTCTGGACACATTAATTATTATTTCACAATATAAATTCCCCATTTCTTCCCCGCTTCTTACTTCCCCGCCAATCATGTCCTGACAATCGTGTCTTCCTTCGGGAATTAGGGCGTGACAGAGTGGTATTAGAGCGGTGTTTGCTCTGAGATCTAAAATATTATTTGATTGTGTTAATCTAGAATTATTTCTCTAGATTTTTGAACAGGTACAACAACCCTCAGCTCTCCGACACACCGCTCTCAACAAAAAATTAAAATGGGAGGTACATTTATTTTGAAAAAAAAACAAATGTGATATTGAGAAATATGCGCGCAATATGAAAATGAAAATTGATGTCATCTTTGTGACAAAATGTGATTTGATGTCTTATTTGGGGCATTTTACATGATTGAAAAAAAAAATTGCAAGTAAAAGAACTTGTAAAATATTTTGATAAAAGTAATGAAATGGATAATCCCATCCGTAATGATCTCGATTAATTTTATAAACATGCTAGGATGAATAGGCCTAGGCATAAAAGAGATGATTTTTGCAAAATGATTTGACAGTATTGCAATGTGATGGTTATTGGAGATTTTGGTAAGGAATGTTTCACGATAATAGAAAAATGTGTGTAAAGATCATTTAGTAAGCGGCGACCTAAGTGTTTGAGTTGTGGGATATTATGGACTTTTGTCTATATATCACTACAAGAAATTGAAGTTTCACCCACACATGTAAATGTGGCTAAAGGTTAGGTTAAGTCTAGGTATAGATATTTACCCACACATAATGCAAATGTCAACATATGTCGCTAAAAAACTGCAGGTAAAAGTTTTTACCCACACATACAATTATGTGTGGATAAATCGACAAACATTACCTACACATATATATGTCTCTAAAAGTTTCTTTTATGTGTGGGCAAATATGTTTTTGCAATAATATAATGCTGATGTGGAAATTACGTGTATGATGACGTGGAATTCGATATTGACACGTGGCAATTTGTAAGTGTGGGTAATTATTATAAAATATGTGTGGGTAAATAATTTTAGGCTATATTGTAATGGTGAAGTGGAAATTACGTGGATGATGACATTTCATTTGATTTTGACATGTTTTACATTTTATATGTGTAGGTAAATGGTATAACTTATGTGTGACTAATAATTAAATTAATACAAAATTTATTATTTATTTGTGTCCATAAATAGGTAAAATATTTTATTATATAAGATTCTTTGCATTTTTATTCACAATCTGGTATATAATATTAAAAACAATATAAATGCAAAAAAAAAAAAAACACGAAAATTAATGTAACAAGATCATAGCATAAAACTTTTACCTGCAAAATATATTCCATAAAGTCAAAATACACATATATCTATACACCTACTACAAAAATTCTAAATATTTATACAACTAAGGTGCCAAAATCTTGTAAAATCATAAAAGAACAACTACTTTTGTGTTTCGTAGCATATCTTTGACGACAGCCATGAGCTCTTGGGTAGAATCGCCTTCTGCCTCTCCATTAAACTTATGGTCTAAATGCAGATATATGATATAAAAGAAATATCAGCACCACGCCCGTATCCATGGGTTCCTTCGGTTCACAACCTGACAGTATATAAAGTCTCAAATTTGAATCTGGGCAACTCTTCTGAATTAGAATGTGTATGAACAAGAACACAACACTCAAGAATGGAAACTTACGTAAATCTTTGTTATATATTTTGAATGAAAGGTAAGAACAAAAGAAAAAAGGGGAAAAATAAATCTGCGTAGCGCTACTTATTCAAACTGCCAGGTTGTGCGTGAAATAAAAGACAAAGTATATATAAATAAAGTTTATCTCAAACAAGTGGGTGTGGGTGATCCAGTTGCAGCTTACCTCTGGGGCCATCCAAAAGGGTGTTCCTTTTGCAAGATTTGATGTCATACCGTTTGGTTACCTGAGAAAACAAGCAAACTTCTTTCAGCATCCATAAAAAGAAGGAGAAATCATATTGTATGTCCAAAAACCAACCTTTGCCAACAACATACGGCTAAATATATAATTAATTAGCATATGCAAATGAAACAAAAAAAGCTAATAAACATAACACATTAAACTTCATAACTTTATCCACTTTGATAAACATGCAAAAACACAATACTTTATCTAGTACCAACTAAAAACCAAGCAAAAGCAACGGATATATGTATCAATCAATTCATTCACATATAATAATCTAACTAATCAATGTAAATCTACGTCATATGATACTTCATTAACTCGATTTCACGTATACAACACCAAATTCATTCAGTAATTATCCACTTATGAATATGAATGGAAGAAATCAGATAAGTTCTACCTCAATTGTAGTGCCCTTGCCTGCTTCGGAAGAAAATCCACCGCTGGAGGATTTTTATGAGGAGAAAATCACAAAATAGAATTGATTTCTTTTAGACGCAATTATCCATATTAGCAAAAAATTAAAATATCATAAAAAGACTAAAAAGCTATCGTGTCTTAAAAACTTTAGAGCTTTCTCTACATTCATATGAAAAATAAAAAATAACCCATTTTATTCGCTCAGGCACACTCCTTTAGCAAGAGGTTGTTGAAAGATCTGACATGGATAACTGCTTCAAAAAGCATGTTTATGCAGCCAAGTAACAAAGACAATTAGGGAGAGAAGAAGGCTTCAAAACTGAAAAAGTAAAAAGGAAATAACTTTCCTTTTGACAATAGCTGCCTGCAGATATACATACAAAAATGTCTCCATTTGGAACAAAAACAAACTGTCAAAAACATGTCATGAAATATTTATAGCTGTTACATCTCTTCAAGTGACAACAATGTCAATAATCCATCCAATTACTATATTAGCAGAAAAATTCACTTATAGTTCAAGATTATAAGCAAAACATAAGTTTCAGTAGCATACTTGTGCAATATACAGTCCGAGCAACATATGAAATCTAATCACTTTCCAACAACGTTCCATATTTTTGCCTAATCGACCAATAAAAATACCAGCGTATTGTCAAAATAGCAACATATTAGAGTAGTACTTTTTTTTTTTTTCCAAACAAACATCAATGACAATCTTCAAGAGTAATTGGACAACAGTTGATGAAAAATAAATTATTTTCTTCTAAATATTTATGTGGTTAAGAAGGTTAGAACCAAACAGTAATGTTGGCCAGACAAACACCATATCACACGAATAATATACTTTCAGGAACACCAAGATATTACAAATACAGAAAAAAACGCATAAATTAGGAACGCAAGCAAAAAAGAAATTTAATATCCAATAAGCAGAAAAGAGATAAATCTTCAATTTTCAATTGTAGCTGAAACTTGTTCAGAAATATGAGAATCAACATAACATAGTATTACATAAATTAATTGTTAATGGCCTAAACAATTAAGTCCCTCAGAAATTAACCTATTCAATAAAAAATGAAGAAATTAGGGCTTGAAACTTCCCTTTGTGAATTTATGTTTGTATTCTTCCGTCACACCCTAAATCCTACCCAATTTTACCATCAGCCTTCACTCCAGAATCACCACCACTTCCCACTCTTTTATAAAAATCCAACACAAAAACTCTCCATCATCTATTTGACAAATTCCTTAAAGAGTCTATTGAAATTATACAAGTTACCATCACCAATATCAAATAACATATGTATTCAACTCAAGAATATAAAAAATTACCAGTTGTGTATATTTTGAGAAAAAATAGTGGCTGACTTTGAAGGAAAATAGTGACTGCATCTTTGAAGAATTTCATCGACCACCTGGAGAGCATCTGCAGAACACAACATTTGTAAACAAAATAATATCGTTCCGCCATGGGTGGAATCTCATTGCTGCAAAAAAAAGATTCAAACAAAATAATATCGTTCCACCATGGGTGAAATCTCATTGCTGCAAAAAAAAAAGATTCCAGCAGCCCGTGAAATGCAAGCGAACGTATCCGGACGTCTCTCGAGCTTTACAAAACCTTCATCGTCTTAAGCATCCATGTCTGCAAATCAGGCAGTTAAAGAGCTCCTCTTGTTTAGGGCAAGGGACAGATGCCAATACCAGGGCTAGGGCAACTACGGATTTGATACCTGACCTGCACTTGATTAGCTCATAGCAACCCTTGATTCATGATTAGCAGGATACAACTTTTCTTCACCTAGCCGCCTATCGTAGGACGCGTGATATCATCAGTTTGAGGCAGCCTTCGATAGATTGTACCTTAAACTATGAACTCCTTGCTCCTGTTTGCCTGTCTTTCTCTGAAGGATTACCCAACAAACTTCTTCGATGTTGCATTAGAATGTAGAAATTAGAAGGGGAGAGACCGGAGAAGAAAACCTACCACTACCGTGGGAGAAGAAAACCGCTATTATTTATTGGATTTATGTTTCATTAGTTTTGTTTTTGGAGGGATTTATATTTTGCCAAATTTTGAGGGATTTTATGGCGGGCCGGTGTTGAAAAGTTTTATAAGTAATCTTTTTGGTATTTCACAGAAATACAGAATACTGGCAGTTTTTTATATATTTATTTTTGTTTTAAAAATATTTAATAATATTAATATATTAATAATAAATATGTTATTTTTCTCCTTTAAAAATTAATATAAGTTATAAACTTAATTGCATATAATTTATCAAATCATAATATTTTTGCTAAGGTATTATATTTTTTTTTTCAATAGGATGTTGTTTCTAATCATAGTGATTTTTTTTGAAATAATAAGTATATCTATATTCTACAAATTCACATAATAATAATTTCATAGTATAAATTACTATTTCATTTTCCTTTCAAATTTTTTTTATTAGATTTTTATATACTATTCTACTCTGTAACTTTATTTATTTAAAAAATATTTTTTTTGTTTGATTACTGTTCTTTTGATACTTGCATAAAAAAGGTGGAAAAAAAATTTAGATGAATAATATTATATACAGTCCTTATAAATTTTTATTTTCAGAAGATAATTATAAGATTAAGCATAGTTAATAATATCCAAAAATAACCAATATAAATTTCAACTTCAACAATATCAATAAGCTTAGAGGATGTGTAATCTGTGTGTCAATCATTTTTGCTACGAAAGTCTAAATGGAAATATATGCTCCCAAAAAAAGAAATAGAAAAAAAAAAACAGGTTTAAATGGAATTAAAGAAAGCAATAGTCTAGTTCTTCACTCCATCTTCAGCAGCCCTCATCTTTCGACGAGCAGATAACAAATAGTGATGAAAATAGTGATATGAACAATCTAATAGAGGCCTATACAAGAAATACAAACAATTTAGATAAAGGGAATTAATACAAGGATATATACCTATATTATAAGAAATATATAGACGATTGATATAAATGAAAAAGAATAAGCTAAATATAGACCTACCTACACATATAAGTTTTTATATTGGGTCTTACCAATATGTGATGCAGTGGATGGAGAAATATGCTTGGTGATCGATCTCTAATAGTTTTGTACAATCTCCTTCTCTTCAACTAGATGTAATTACTGCAAAACTATAAGAGTTAACCGAAATCTAATCGAGATGATAAATTTGAAAGAAAAAAAAATTATAACTTTAGGTAACCTGCATATGTAATCATGTGCTATCAAAATCACCATCTTCATTATCATGGTCTAGGTCACTATAATTCTCATCAATTTCAGACTCAAGAATGGGTTCATCATCAATAAAAAGTCTTCCATCATCAGAATTTCCGTCACTATCCACCAACCCATGATCATTAAGATTGAACTCTTCGGTACGTAATATGTTTTGAGGTACCAATACAGGATCAATATCTTCTCGAACTAATGAAGATGTTTCAACGTCCTCTTCCGTTGGGTGAAAATGTGGCAATTCTCTGCAATCATCCTCTTGAAATACATCATTGGTCACACTCTCTTCAACTTCACTTTCAACTATATCAAAAATGTTGCGGTGATTTACTTTTTGTACAATCATCCAATTCCTCCCCCGGGACAAGTCATTCAAATAAAATATTTGCTGAGCTTGTGTGGCTAAAATAAATGGCTCGTCTTTATACCATTCTGATGTAATATCAACCGATGTCAAATTATTCTCAACTACCATCCTTTTCCCCTTCGGATCAGTATTATACCATTTGCAACAAAACATGAACACCTTTCTTTGGTAGAGAAAATCTAGCTCTATGATTTCAAGCAAAATACCATAGTACATGATATCATCACTTTCATCAAAACCCCATGTACAAACTCCACTACATTGTGTCTTAAACTTGTCATCACGTTCTTTGCAACGAAATCGTACACAATTCACAATACAACTACCCCAACTTGTGTAACGATAATCAGGAAATTGAGAGAGTGAATATAAATCATCTGTTGCCCTCGGATCATTATTAACTTTAAGAATTGCCATCTACGAAAAATACAAAAAAAAAGACCGTTATCAAAATTCTTGGAAATCATATAGAAGAATGTAAGTGCATATATAATACCTTTTCCTTGAACCAAGTAGGAAATTCATTTTTCTGAATTGTATCAAGATTTTCTTCTCGTATATTCTGAGAGCGTATGATTTCTTTGTGCTCACTGCAATTAAAAGTGAGAGTTATAAATAATAAAATATACTTTTACTCTATATATAAATATAAAAAAAATGTCTTACTCACTTTATATACTGAACGAGTTCATCTCCACAATTATTTAGAAGATACCATTGCAGCACGTTGCGATATTCTCCTAAAATTTCATCTGTAGGTGCTCCCAATGTGCGAATCTTGTTGTTGAATATCTCCATTGAGTATTTTGTCGTAGGTAAGTCCCAATTGCGTTCTAGGCGACTAAATCTTGTCTCAGTATTTTGTAAATAACGAGACAAGAATGTAATTGCCTCATCAACTATATATGCTTCAGAGATAGAGCCCTCAGGACACGCAAAGTTACGAACATATCCTTTATATGTGCACATCCTACGTTCAATTCCAAACATCCATCTTTGACTAACTGGTCCTCCTAATAATGCTTGTTCAGGTAAATGCACACATAAATGAACCATGATAGTGAAGAATGCCATTGGAAATATCTTCTCAAGTTTGCACAATAAGATAACAATCCCTTTCTTCATATGCTCGAGCTCATTGACATGTAATGTTTTAGCACACAACTTTTGAAAGAATTGGGAAAGCTCAATTAGCGCAACACGTATTTTCTTGTCTAAGAATGGAAGAATGGCTACTGGCAAAATTTTTTGGAGCAATATATGACAATC
This sequence comes from Schizonepeta tenuifolia, assembly GCA_029490685.1. NCBI lineage: Eukaryota > Viridiplantae > Streptophyta > Magnoliopsida > Lamiales > Lamiaceae > Schizonepeta > Schizonepeta tenuifolia. The sequence continues at coordinate 76,197,518 of CM055957.1, read as the reverse complement.
ATGGGTTTTCATTCCTCCGAGCGTGTTAGAATCCATCACACATCGGCTGATGTTGGATGCATATCCATCTGGTAGACGGACTGATTTTATAAAATCACAAAACTTCCCACATTCTACTCTACTCAATGTGTAATTCGCATAGGGTTTTACAAATTTTCCATTTCTTTCCCTGAGCCATAATTCTTTACGAATGCCATGATCTTGCAAGTCTAAACGTGCCTTTATAGTATCCTTCGACTTATGAGGATCATTTAATAATGTCCCTATGATATTGTCACACACATTTTTCTCAATATGCATGACATCAAGATTGTGACGCATCAATAATGAGGACCAATACGGAAGTTCAAATAAAATACTCTTTTTTGACCAATTCAGCTCACCTACACCACGCTTTCGCTTTCTATCTTCATTATTAGGTGCTTTTCCAGGAGTCAAGATAGGTAAGTCTTCTACCTGTAACAAAACATCATCACCAGAAAATTGACGAGGCGGTCCTCTTTTTTCTGGTTTTCCATCATATTCTAAGCTTTTGCGCCACGAGTGTGTGTCCTCTAAGAAACATCGATGGGCAGTATAACATTGTTTTCCACGGGTTCGTTTTGAACGAGTATCCTCAAGACATATTGGACATGCTAATTTACCCATAGTGCTCCATCCCGATAAGTATGCATATGCTGGAAAGTCACTTATTGTCCATATAATGGCTGCACGAAGAGTGAATTGTGATTTAGAGTATTCATCATAAGTCTGAACCCCTTTCAACCATAAAACCTTAAGTTCATTTATAACCGGTCTAAGAAAGACATCAAAGTCTTTTCCTGGGGACTTTGGCCCAGGAATCAATAACGTCAGTAAGTAGTTGCTCTTATGCGATGTAAGCCAAGGCGGCATGTTATAAGGTATCAAAATAACAGGCCACAAACTATATGTTGTTGTCATTGTACTAAAAGGATTAAACCCATCTGAAGCTAGACCCATTCGTACATTTCTTGAATCAGCAGCAAAAGTAGGATGCAGGTTATCAAAATGTTTCCATGCCTTTCCGTCAGCCGGTGATGCAGCACTCCACACTCTTCCTTACGAATTTCTTTATGCCAACGCATATCTCTAGATGTGTGTCTTGAACTATATAGCCGCTTTAGTCGAGGTGTGATAGGAAAGTATCGTAGCCTTTTATGTGGAATCTTCTGACGTACATAGCGATTACTTTTACAAACTGGACAAATAGTTGCATTCTTGTGTTCTTTGTAGAAAATTGCACAGTCATATCTACAAACATCAATAGTCTTATAACCTAATCCAACTTCAGAAAGTAGTATCCTTGTTTCATAATAACTATTTGGGCACTTATTACCACGGGGAAGTACCTCATGCATTAACTTCAGCAACATCTCAAATGATTTGTCACTCCATTTGTTCATCACTTTAATATTCATTAGCTTCACTATAAAGTTCAATGTAGACTCGCTGCAGTCATCATATAAAGGATTATGTACAGCTTCGTACAACTCCTCATAGCGGGCATTCTCGACATTTGGTTGTTGGTTTTCATTGAAAACATCAGTTGGGCCAATATCAAAAAATTGATTGTCAAAAGTATCATGTAGCCCTGCTTCTAAACCACCAGCGTCTTCATTACTGAAATTCCCATCAGAATCATCATTGATTTCATCCTCACCATGATAGATCCACCGTGTATATGAGCTATCAATTCCTTTCTTAATCAAATGAGCTCTAATAACTTCAATATTTTGCCATCTGATATTCACACAGGTATTGCAGGGGCACAATGTTAATCCATTCGAATTCAGACTTTGTTTGGCAACATCTATGAACTCGTGAATCCCTTGTATATACTCAGGAGATATTCGATTTATGTTCCTTACCCACTTATGATCCATATTATTCCTATATATCTATCAGAAATATAAGAAGAAAACCATAGTCTAGTTTTGCAAGTATCGTATGAATTAGTAGAAGATATGTATCAGGAAGAGTATACTTACCAGAAGTGACAAACACGACTAGCAAATCCAAAACCAAATAAGGTTGTGGTGGCTACTCTTCTCCAACTGATCTTTAGTTCTTTATGTTCAAGATGGAAATTAGAGTATGGAAGCAAATACTCAACAACCTCTGAAATAACCATAAAATTAAAAACATGTCAATTAACCATAAAATCAAAACTATATGACAATATATTTCCCCTGTTTCTTTTCTCTTTATAAAAAGACCATATAATAAAAATTCAGCCAAACACAAATACATAGCTAAAAATTACCTCAACAGACAGCTCAACAAACGATAGCCCGAGCACTCGCTGATTTGTGAATCGGTTTCACAAGTAATAGAATCTCGAGCCAATTCCTCGAGTAAATATATCGATGGCAACTCACAAAGTGTCGTAATGTGATTGGAAGCAAATCGAAAAGACAATTCGAAGGCAAATATAATCAGGCCTGCAATCTCTACCAGCTCCGCGACTAAGAATCGATTCTACAATTCCATTGCCAGCGAACCAAATATAAGCTACACCTCAAAATTGATGTAATGAAATAAGTGAATCGAGCAAGGGACTAATCACTGTGTTGGATTGAACTTAATTGACTGAGTAGTGAGTATCTCGACATTTGTTGAAACAAGAACACCATAATTTGAAGATTTTGAAAGAAAATTTGGAATAGTGCATGTTGAGAGAGAGTGAGAGAGAGTGACGCCAGGTATATCGAGAGAATTCTGTTATGATTATATATTACATATATATTATTGAGAGAGTGAGAGAGACTGACGACACGTGTGTGTGTGTGAATGTCAAGATTTTCTGTTATGAGCTCTTTTTAATATTTCAAACAATCTATTTAATAAATAAGTATATTAAAACTTGAAATGATTTAATTAGAATGCTATTTTTTGTCACCAAAGCTCTTTTATGGGAATTGTAGTAAAATTAGTTTTAATTTTTTTTTAAAACATACGAGTATATATATAAATTATAAAGGTCGAACATTAATAGTGACTCCCATGTGAAATTGTTCTCAAACCATGATCTTTTGTATTTATAATATGTATTATGTATATATTTTTTTAATGTTCAACAATTTAATGAAACTTGTTGGGATATCTAATTTCATGAAACAGTGTTGGCATATTAATTTACTTAAACACGATAAAAAATTAACATCTGAGAATACATTAAACACATCATGATTTATACATTAAATTACATCAGTGTCTTTAACAATAGCAAAAAAACCCACATCCTCACATAAATTGCTCACGGCTTCCACTCCCTCAGCAATAGCAGGAATGATCTTATTCATTTCATCTCGTAAAATAGCACCTACACCACCTTGTTCACTTATCTCATCAACTGCATAAGAAATATTCAAATTAACGAACATTAAGTAATAATAAATTATTGAAGTTACGAAACATGAATTACTAAAACTGAATTACTAATATTATCCTAAAAAAAAACTGAATTACTAATATTATCCTCCAAACTTCGAATATCTATTATACATAATTGAAATTACAAAGTACTATCATGCCATTATTCATCAGTTAAGGTTCAATCATAAAGAGTAAATCATCATTTTTATAGAATAAAACAATTCATTACCTTCTACACTTGTAAATATTTTTGCAAGCATTTCGCCCACTCCTTGCGCACTTCATTAATCTCATCTGGAGAATATCTTTTTCTATCTTCGTGGTTGTCCTTACTCTTACCCTGTTAAGTAGAAATTAAACACATCATGATTTGTACAATTCTCACCAACAAACAATTGTAATTAGATACAAGTATGATATTCAAAATAGAATATTACCAATGATTTTATTGAATTAATCGTTTCACACGATTCAAGATCAACTATTTCCTTCATGTATCTCATCACATAATAACCACACTGGTAACAGTCTGGTTGTTTGGGACCCTACAATACAATATTATCGTTAAAGTTCTCAAACCACAAATTTATCAATGTATCACATTTTATATTTGTAAGCTTTTGCTGCATCTATAACTAAGGCTATTAAAAGTGAGGCGGTTTTCTTTTTTTAAAAACTAATTGATCAATAACTTAATAAATTAAGTTGAAGCCTTCTATCAAAATAAAACTCTGTTACGTACCTTAATGATTATCCATGAAAGTGTCTGTTTACCTTCATTCTCTGTATCCGCATTGAACATCTTCAAAGCCCTTTATATTATATAATTTAAGTGTCATAATATCAATATTAATGAATTATTAAAAAATAAATAAAAAATAAATTAAACTTACATTTCTACAACTTGCTTCCAAGCAGTATCATGGTTACTATGATAGAGAGGATCCAACAAACCAACTACTCCATTGTGAGGATCGATGACCGTGAGGATCCAATGTGCCCTGCATGTACACATAGAACATATTATCATCTACGTATATTTATAACGTTTAAAATAATTAAATGATGTCAGGTTATGTACTTACCCCACATTGCATGGAACCAAAACCATTTGATTTGTCGATGTACCTTTAAGCCCGATTGACAATGCATGTGCTCTCTTTTCGATTCGTTTCCAGATAGAGTTCTTATCCTTTTTGGTGGATGGAATATGCCCAACACGGGCAGGATCAACAAATTTGAATCTTCCAAGCATGTTTAAACTAGTCATCTTATTGTATAAGTGCCTATAAATGAAGAAATAATTTCATAGGTTATATTTTTCATATCCAACTAAATGAGTAAGTTAAAGTACAATAAATATAAAGTTTTATTACCATATGTAGACAGCAATACAATTATATGAAATTGGTAGCAATTTGCAAAAAGGAGCTACGTCTTCAATGCCTATGTAAATTATGCGCTCATGACCGAAGACATCTTCATCTACCTGCACCCTAATAGTGTCTTTACTTTTTTCCATTTCCTTGCAATGAAGATAAACAAGGTGTAACTGCACGGGCATATTGGAGTCTGTATTCCTTTTCTTCTGTTCTTTCTTCCCGTTTATTTTAGATTTCTAAAAATGAAGCACAATTGCACACATATTATATTATATAAATATATATATATATACACTTAACTACTTATAATTTAAAAATATTAATAATTAATTGCATTTTAATACCTCATCAAGGTCAAGCAGATCCACATCATTCTCACCCAACTTAACGATGTCATCCGAGTTACGTTGGGAAAAAAGATCATGTCGGTCAGCCGGAGATGCATCATTGCGAGAAGGACTAGAGCAGTGAGTAGATGGTGCATGTGATAATGGAAAGTGCGGCAAAATATTATGATCAATCAAAATTTGCCGCATCTTCAAAAATCATCTTTCAGTGCTTCGTGATCATCCTTCATATGTTTGTGAGCATCCTTCATTTGCTTTAGTTCATCAAGAGCTTCACTATACGTAGGACGGCTCGAGCTTTCACTGCACATTCCTCGGGATTTACTTGGTGACCGTCCCCAACCAAACAAACGAGTTGATTGTCGTCCTAAAACCTTCTCCAATATCATTTTGTCTGTCATATCTTCTGCTGAATTATCCCTTCTCAATTGCATCATTTCTTCCTGAAGATATATTTCATTCATTTAGAAACATAATAATATAGTACAATTGCTCAATTTAACATAATTTGTGAAAACTCAACAATAATAGCATACATAATAATATAATAAATTAATTAAATACATACTTACATATTTAGCCTCCAACTCTGATGATGGCCATCCCTTTTCAGAATTCAAATGTCGGAGTTTCCATGACTCTATTTGCCCCGTAGGAGCATCCAACTTAAGTCCACGAGCAATATGGTGTCGTGCAATGCTCTTGGATCCATTTCTGGATTCTCATTTTCGTTGACCCCTAGCTTTGGCGTTTTTCCTTGCTCGTTCCTTAAGATAAATAATGTTCATATGATATGTGGTTATGAAAAAGAAACATAACCATTATTAGATAAATATTATTGAAAAATTACCTTGTATTGATCGTCAGCCCAAAGATCACACAAATACTCCCAGTCCTCTTTCTTAACATCAACATCAGTTGGGCAATTGCTCTTTGCTCTAGCCAAGTCTTCATTTCCTCCCAATTTTTTGAATATTTGATGCAGAATATATCTGTGGCCTCTCCATGCCTTTTGCATTTGAAAATCGATGACACGCTGGACGTTGTTATCCGCAACGTCTATATCAAACGTTGTCTGCATATTTGAATAAATTAAGAAAGATGAACTTTTAATTACGATCATCATCATAATATTTTTTTGTATATCAAAGTCAATATGAAATAAAAATACTTACAAGAAGTTTCTCACGTAGTGGTATCCTAACATTTGACGGTACATGCCTCCATTCCTTGTATTGCAAGCTACAATTCTTCCGAAGAATGTGGCCGATTTCATTGTTGAAGGTTTCTGCATTATTGCATATTGCTTGCTTCATCTTATGATCTAATTCGACTCTCAATCTTTCTTTGGCAGTTCTTATTGCCTTTCGTGCACCCATACCGCGAGTGATTCCACGAGCTTTAGATTTTACTTTTGACTCTTTATTTGCTGTTCAACAAATACAAAATGATTGGGTGTGAGTCGCTGATAAGCATTTGGTATAGAACTTAAACAACTCCTATAACTACTGAAAGTGTTCTATTAAAATAATCATATCAGTGATTTACTAACCATTTTTTGTCGCCATTGCTATTGGAGAGGAATCTATAAAAGAAATAGAGAAACTTTAGACAAAACAATTCCAACAGACAAATCATATAATGATGAAGACAATAACTAATAAGTTTTACTAACCAAGTTCTGGCTCCGATGCAGATGATTCTTTAGATAAAGGAAAGAACAAGTCACACGATTAATATGCTTATAAACTAGAAAAATATTAAATGAACTCCTAATATGTCACATTTGTGCATAGGTCTTACCAGAATGGAATGCACTCGAAGGACTTGTATGTTCGATTTCATGCCCGTTACGTGCACGTTTTCTTCCTCCTCTTCTAGACATCTAAGAAAAAAATGGCAATATGGCAATACATAATAGGTTGGCTATATATCCAAATATTTTATAAAATTGCAGCAAAAATAATAGTCTAGCACTTACAGTTACAGGAACTTCTTATTAAATTAATTTTACTACTTCATAAATCTTTCGCCACCAAATTAAGTAAACAGGAATCAAGAGAAACCAATATGATTTGGGACTACTATCAGCATCTATTTCTCTTTTTATGCAAGTGTAGGTAAAGTGGATTATGCATCAAAGAAACCAATATATGTATATACATAATTACTTATTTCAATTATGGAACCTCTATGCTATAATAAACTAATTGATTGAGATTTGATTACAAGTGCAACTAACAAACACGAAACTAAGAAAGGCAACAACTCAGCCGGCCTATGTCTGTCTTGCAATAGGCGAGTCATTCACAAGCTACCACGTGTGCCACCATTGCATCATTGCCGTGCCCGCCACCTCCAACCACCAACTCCATCTGGATATGACGATGGACTATATATATATATAGTAGATTGTAAAGAGAGAGAGAGAGAGAGAGAGAGAGAGAGAGAGAGAGAGAGAGAGTAATGGCGTACGGAGGAGGTGGAAGAAGGTTGATGGGGCCGCTGCTGGTGGTTAACACGGTGGTGTGTTTGATACTAGTGGGCCTCGCAGCTTGGTCTCTCGACAAATACATCGACCGCAACCAGCACCATCCTTGTATGTCATCAATCTCTCTCTAATCCATTTCATTTCAGCAATCATTTTAATGTGCCTCTCTCTCCCCCGATCACTGTATAGTCTACATTTACTTTGCAACTTCAATTCTGAAATTTGCTGCCTTTTTCTAGATTTTTTGGATTCATCATACATGCTATCTATTTTTTTTGCCAACCAGTGCATTTTTTTTTTTAATTCTAGTCATTTCATATTAAGATTTTGGATATCAATAGAAGAATAATATTCACAAAGAAAGAAAAACAAACCATTGCATAGAACAAATTTCTTATATCTTAAGAGATGAAGAAGAGATGAAATATATAGAGCAGAAACAAATAAAGCTATTCGTATTTGATTGAAACAAGTATAGTTTTGGAGAGCTGAAGAAAAAAGAGCTGAAAGTTTGGAACCAAATACCAATAGAAATTAAACATAACTGAAGAAAAGAATCCTTTGTGCTCTTAAACCAATTCCTTTCAACTCTAGTCAATCTTGCGCGTCTTCTTTAACGCACTTGATGTACACGAAACAGATAAAAGAAACTGACCTTGAGAATATAGAGTTTTACATCAGAAAGTTCCTCAACGGGAAGAAAGAGATCAACGTGAAACAATTTGAATGTGTTGATAGAGTTCATTATAAAGAGATTCGGTTGATCTTCAGTGATCGGAGGCTTCCTGTATTGTGCACATCTCGTCTCTCTGCATATTTATCCATGATGGCCATTTACATGATGAATAATGGCTTACCCAACCTCTTCTCGATCGCCTTCCTAAGAATCGAGTCCGCTTTCTCGACTTCTCCAGCCCCGATGTAGAGCTTCACGAGGGCGTCCCACGTCAGCGGACTCGGATTGCATCTGACAGCCGCCATTTGGTTCACGAGTTCGATCCCCTTGTTCAACATCTTTTAATTTGCTTACTCTCACAAACGTGGTTAAAGCCTAATAGAGGGCTTTTTCACCTCAATTGAGAAATTGTAGAAGGATGCCTTTGCAATTTGCATTCTCGATTTTATTGAGCCGCTGCCCCCATGCTTCAATGACAGCTAGGCACTCCTCCCAATGTCTTGGATTTACAGACTTGGATAATATTAGATCTTTGTTTCATTTTGACAAATTTATTTTTAGGCTATTTTAGTTTTGTTGTAGGGATGACGATTTCAAGTTTTTAATCATGGATGCATATGAAATTGCATACGTAGTTTCAAGCTTAGGGTGACATATAATTTGAATAGCATGGAGTAACAAACTTCATTAAATAAACAACAAAATTATAAAATTACTGTCCAATTAAAAATATTACTAAAAAGTTTTTGCCACACATTTTAAATGTCAAAAATTAATGAAAATTTCGAATTCATTCGCCTACACATTTTGAAATTATGTGTGGGTGAAAATGAGTGGGTAAAACTTCATTTAAAATCTAATAAAATAATTAATTAAGGCTAAAATATAAATGTGACTAAAAATATTTTCTCACAGTTATTATATGTGAACCGTTAATAATTATAAAAAAATCATTACCCACACATACAAAATTGATAATTATGTGTGGTTAATAACTCTTATTAATTTGCCACGTTTGCACAATAAATTTAAAAATAAACTTGGTTAAATAAATAAAGCTAAAAAAATTACTACAGTACTATAAATGTCACTAAAAACTTTTTGCTACACATTTTAAATGTCAATAACTAATGAAAACTTTATAACTGATTTACCTACACATTTTCAAATTATGTGTGGCTAAACTACCACACATTATTATGTGTGGGTGATTATGTGTGGGTGAAACTGCAATTTCTTGTAGTGTATATAACGTGATTTAGTTGTAGGTTACTAATGGATAAGTCTAATGAACCACGTAACAAGTGGATCCAACGATATACTCGTGAAGAGCACATCATGAGGTTTAAGTTGAATGTTGTGAATACAAACCATACTATGGAACAGTTTTTGGGAGAATTTGTATCTTTGTAGAAGTATGCCAAAAAGGCTGGAATGACCGATCATGAAGCTTGTCTGATCCTCATACAGAAAATACATCCTCAGTGGATAGCATGGGCCTTTGAATTAATGGAAGAGGTTACATATATCAATCCAGACTCTGGTTTATGTACACTAAATTTTACAAATGTAGTAAACAGCCTATGGGAGAGATGGCTTATGGTAGGATCTCCGCCTTTGCAAGAAAACATCCAGATGCAAGAGCGAGCTGCACCGCCACCGTCACGTCCACCTCAACCTATAATCCATGATATTGGAGTCGACCACGCAAGTTTAAGGGAAAAGCAGAAATCACCAATACCTCCGCATTTTCCACGTGGCACCAATGATTTCGAAGCAGGATCATCCAGAAATCATCCTAACGAGGAGCATCAACTATCACAAATCTGAGAACCGGTTGTGCAGAGTTCATAAGAAAGGTTTTTGCAGGAAAGAAAACCACCACCAGGCCTCACTCGTGAAAATGCTCGTAGGTATCCGTTGCTTAATAGTGGGTTTAGTCGTAAGCCCAGAATGAGGGTTTGTGAAACTTAACGATTTCATTTTGGGCTCGGTAGAATTGAGGAGGAAAAAGAAGATCAACCGGAGGATGATAGTGAAGAAGAAGAAGATCCATCCGAAGATGACAGTGGTGACGGAGATATTCCTAATAACATCGTACTTAGTGATGATGAGTAATAGCGTGTCCGCTTCAGCCGCCGAGCGTCATTTTCCCCTAGACCTCTGCAACTTCTCTTTAGTCAGATTTTAGCTTATGTTTGCTAGTCTGACAAATTTTCTCTAACGGATATATATTTTGTATAATTATGTGTGCAGGGTTTATGGTAAGAATGTATGAATATGTATATGTATAGTATCTAAGCTATGTATGTATGATATTTAGTATAAGTAAGATATGTTGGATGTCTGACCTCTTGTGCCAATTTAGTTGCAAAAGTATGAGCGAATATTTTTGACGTTTCACTAACAAATCAATGCAACAGAAATGGCTCATAGAACGAGAAACCGAGAAATTAGGGAAAGTGGACAATCTGGAGCAAACAGAAACTCACCTCCAAGAGTGATTATCCAAGAGCGTAGCGCCCTCGAGGAGTTTCGCAAACAACATCCTCCAAAATTTGATGGTTTAGGCGAACCTCTAGACGCCGAGAAATGGATTTTGGCAATTGAACGAATCTTCGACTTCATTGGATGCAATGACCAAACCAAATTAACTTGTGCAATTTTCCAACTAGAAGATGAGGCTTACTTTTGGTGGGACTCGGTGAAACGAACTCTTTCTCCCGAGCAATGGAGAGATTTCACTTGGGAAGATTTTAAAAAGGAATTGTACGAAAAATACATTCCTGACTATTATCGACAACGAAAGCAGAACGAGTTTTGGAACCTGAAACAGGGAAAAGGGACTGTCATGGAGTACGACCGACTGTTTAATCAATTGTCTCGCTATGCTCCACATCTAGTGGACACTGAAGCAACACGGTCAAGCAGGTTCTGACGTGGCCTTCGTCACGAGATTGGAGTTTCCCTAGCCAGCCAGGGAAAACTCACTTATGCTGAAGCACTAAACCGAGCGTTGGACATTGAATCAATGCTGCCCCCAGAAAGAGAAAAAACACATATTCCACCTCAACATTTCAACAATGGAGGGGGAAAACGCAAATGGGACCATAATGATGCAGAAGGGCCCAAAGGAAAACAACCATGGAGAGGTAACCAACATCAATTCCAAAAGCAACAATATCAGTACCCTCAAGAACAAACTGGGCAGGCGGGAAACAAACCACAATGTCCGAAATGTCAAAAGTACCATTTTGGTGAATGTCAGAAATGGGCCCCAAAGTGTTTCACATGTGGGCAACCTGGACATTATGCTAACAAATGTTCCGGAGGGAATATTAGGCCACCGCAGTGAAACCAGAATCCAATGGGACGAGTACAAGAAACAACCGGACCTCAGCAACCATTTCAAAGACAGCCGCAACAAGCTAGAGCATATGCCTTGAACCAGCAACAGGCAGCTCAGGCGCCTGGAAATCTTACAGGTATGATCCTCGTCAACGACATATCTGTTTTAGCATTGTTTGATACAGGAGCCACCCACTCCTTTATTTCCAAATATGCGTGTGAGCGGTTAAATCTAAAGTCCGAGAAAACAAAAGATGCTTTGGAAATAGGCATCCCCTCTGGAAAAATGATAAGTTCCAAAGACGGTTGCACGAACCAAGTGTTGAGAATAGGTGATGAGCCCTTCAGAGCAAACCTGTATGTCATCAAGATGACAAATTTCGATGTTATTCTGGGGATGGATTGGTTAGAAAAGAATGGTGCAACAATACACTGTGTTGAGCGAGAAGTCACGATCCAGACTTTCAGTGGAAAGAAGGTGAGTCTCTACGGTATGAAAACAGGTACGAGAATGCCAATCATCTCAGCACTTAAAGCCGCAAAGATGATCAAGAAAGGAACTTGTCAAGCTTTTCTAGTAAGCTTGATTAAGAATCCTAAGGAGAAAAGATACATACAACAGGAACCGGTGGTGAATGAATATCCTGACGTATTTCCAGAAAATTTACCTGGATTACCTCCAGACAGACAAATTGAATTCAATATTGACTTGGAACCTGGAGCAGCCCCAGTATCAAAAGCACCCTACAGGATGACACCAAAAGAATTGCAGGAGCTAAAGGTGCAACTGCAAGAGTTATTAGATCTAGGCTTCATACGGCCTAGTGTATCACCATGGGGAGCACCAGTTCTCTTTGTCAAGAAGAAAGATGGCTCAATGCGAATGTGCATTGACTATCGGGAATTGAACAAGCTTACTATCAAAATAAGATATCCTCTTCCGAGGATAGATGACTTGTTCGACCAACTCAAAGGAGCTTGTGTATTCTCGAAGATCGATCTGCGATCCGGATATCATCAACTAAAAATAAAGAAGAAGGATATACCAAAGACGGCTTTTCGAATACGCTACGGTCAGTGATGCCATTTGAATTAACCAATGCCCCTGCAGTCTTCATGGACCTGATGAACAGAATATTTCACCAGTACTTGGACAAGTTTGTCCTAGTATTCATTGACGACATCCTCATCTACTCCAAAAACGATGAGCAACATGCTGAGCATCTCATCATCATACTTGAAACCTTGCGAGCAAAAAGGTTATATGCTAAATTTAGCAAATGTGATTTTTGGTTGAAAAAAGTGATGTTCCTCGGTCACATCGTGTCTGCCGAAGGAATCAAAGTAGATCCTGCCAAGGTAGAAGCGGTCAGTAACTGGAAGACTCCAACCAACGGGAATGAGATACGAAGTTTTCTTGGATTGGCGGGATATTACCGCCGATTCATCGAAGGATTTTCAAAGCTTGCAAGACCTATGACACAACTACTCAAAAAGGAAACAAATTTTTTGTGGACAAAAGATTGTGAGGCCAGCTTTCAGGAGCTCAAGCGAAGGCTAACTACTGCACCAATATTGGCCATACCCGAAGGAGCTGATGGATTCATCGTTTTCACCGACGCATCAAAACAAGGACTTGGGTGTGTCCTAATGCAAAACAAGAAGGTTATAGCTTATGCATCTCGACAACTCAAGCCCCACGAGTTGAACTACCCTACTCATGATCTGGAATTAGCTGCAGTTATTCATGCACTAAAAATTTGGAGGCACTATCTCTATGGAGTGAAGTGTGATATCTATACGGATCACAAGAGTCTAAAATACTTCTTCGAACAGAAGGAGCTAAATATGAGATAGAGAAGATGGCTCGAGCTCGTGAAAGATTACAATTGCACTATCAACTACCACCCGGGAAAGGCAAATGTGGTAGCAGACGCCCTAAGTCGGAAGGTTAAAGCTAAGTTAGGATATCTTCTCACTCTAGAAGAAGAACTTATCCAAGAATTTGAAAAGCTAGAATTGGAAGTGGTTCATCCTCCAAAGACAATCAAAGGTTTTTTCGCAACTATAGTAGCTCAACCTGATTTGAGAGGAAGGATCGTGAAGGCACAACAAGAAGATACATATTCAGAGGAGATGCGTCTCAAAGTGAAGTCGGGTGAACAGAATAAATTCACTGAAGCAAAAGACGGTGCACTACTGTTTGAAGGAAGACTATGCATACCTGACAAAGACGAGCTAAAGAATGAAATAATGAGCGAAGCTCACGATACACCATACGCTGCCCACCCCGGAAGTACTAAAATGTACAAAGACTTGAAGAAGAATTTCTGGTGGGAAGGAATGAAAAAGGATATAGCTTCTTTCATTGAACGATGTCTGGCATGTCAACAAGTGAAGGCCCTACACCAACGACCAGCTGGAACGTTGCAGCCACTACCGATTCCAGGGTGGAAATGGGAACACATCAATATGGATTTTGTGGTTAGCCTACCAAGATCGGCACGAAGAAATACGGCGATATGGGTCATTGTCGATCGTCAAACCAAGTCAGCACACTTTCTACCAATACGGATGACACTAGAGTTGGAAAAATTGGCCAAGTTGTACATCAAGGAGATTGTACGTTTACATGGTATCCCTGTGTCAATTACATCGGATAGAGATTCCAGATTTACGTCAAAATTCTAGAGAAGTTTGCAAGAGCAAATGGGAACGAAGTTAAATTTTAGTACAACCTACCACCCTCAGACCGACGGACAATCCAAGTGGACGATACAAGTTTTGGAAGATATGCTGCGAACAGTTGTAGCAGACAGAGGAGGAAATTGGGAAGATGTTTTACCTTTGGTAGAATTCGCCTATAATAATAGTTATCAGGCAACAATTGGCATGGCACCGTACGAGGCTTTATATGGTAGGAAATGCAGAACACCACTTTACTGGGATGAAGTAGGTGAGCGGAGGATACTAGGTCCAGATCTAGTACAACAGATGATCGACATAGTAAGCCAAATTCGACAACGAATCAAAGAGGCCCAAGATAGACAAAAGTCTTATGCCGAAAAGCGTCGAATGGAGTTACACTTTAACATTGGAGATAAGGTATTCCTCAAAGTATCTCCTACAAAAGGAGTTATACGTTTCGGCAAGAGCGGAAAGTTGCGCCCAAGGTACATAGGACCTTACGAGATTCTCAAAAGAATAGGCGAAGTTGCCTATCAGTTAGCTTTGCCTCCCAATTTAGGAGACGTACATAACGTTTTTCATGTGTCGCAATTAAGAAAGTATGTGTTCGATCCGAAACACGTGATTCGACAAGAAGAGGTAGCATTAAATCAGGATCTAAGTTACGATGAAAGGCCGACGGCAATAGTTGATCGAAAAGTACAAGTGTTAAGGAATAAGGAAATTCCTATCATTAAAGTCCTGGGGAATCACCATGGCCAAGAAAAGGCAACATGGGAATTGGAAGAGAAGATGAAAGCCCAATATCCTTATTTGTCGATTCCAGGTACTTGAAATTTCGAGGACGAAATTTTTTTTAAGGGGGGAGAGATGTAATACCCCTTAATTTCCTAATAAGATAATGGCCTAGAAAAGTCTTTTAGAAATAGAATTAATCGTAGTTAGTTATTTAGTAGGATTTAGAAATAAGGAAAGTAGCACCTCGGAAAATTTTTTCGAATTTCAAAATAAAATAAAATAATATTTTCAAAAATCAAAATTTTAATTTCTTTTTACTTATGAATATTTTTGAGATATATGATTAGTTTAAATACCTATAAAAATTTAATTCTTTAATTCATCTGATAAATAATATTATTATTATTACCTATATATGTAATATATACATACACATATATATAAATATACATAATACATATATGTTTGTTAATTTACACATCAGAATAATTAGAATATATATTATTATATTACTAATGATGTGTTTATACATATCTTATATTATTATATTTGTTAATGAAGTTATGTTGTTGGAAAATTTATTAGTATGAGTTTTGATGAATTCCAAAACCGACTGACCCGAACCGAGTAGATGTTGTCAGAACCTAATGTTAGAAGTTAGGCTCGTTGTTTGAGCAAAGTTAAGATTTTATCTTTACAGGTCTCCAGCTGAAGATGACAACAAGGCATCACTCAGACAGAACATCAGTTATCAAGAAATACAACTGAGAGCTTATATGATCAGATGCAAAAAGGGGAAGTCACATTCAAGAGATAGAACATCAGTTGTAAGGAAAACAAATGAGCGTTCATCAGATGAGAAGCAGTAAAGGGGAAGAGAACATCAGATGAAAGAAAGCCATCTAAGTGTTCGAACCCAACTGACCAGATACAAGGAAGACAACTGAGTGTTTAGTTTCAGAACATCAGTTGTAGAACTCAACCAAGAAGATCAACAGCTGGAAGACAAAGTCAGCTGAGAGTTCAACTGTTAGTTGTCAGATAGAACATCAGCTGAAGAGCAAGCTAGCTGAAGATCGAAAGTCTTAACCGACCACTCCTTGTTGGAAGTCTGTTGTTAAGATTTAAATTTCAAAAAGGAAGTCACGTGAGGGTTTGACCGTTCAGTCATTACCCCATTTGGCCCAACACAAGGTTGTCTCAGATGGAAAGCAGAAGAGTACAGATGCCATATCGGGAAAGTCTGCAGAGATGAGAGACATGTCATCGCTTTCAACGATCAGAGATCAACAACTCCTCCAACGGCTAGTTGATACTCTCCGCTTATAAATAGAGGCCCTCATTCATTCGAAGAAGATACAAGACACTCACGCGAGAAGAAACCAGAGAGCAAAAGAAAGAGCAATATTCTTCACGAGCTGAACTGAAGTTAATCTCTTAGAACATCACTTGTTGAGAGTTCTAGAGTTAGTTAGTTTTGTGTCTTTAGATCGAACCTTGAGAACATCACTTAGTGAGAGTTCATAGAGAGTTAGATCATAGCTCACATCCCGTTTGAGCGTCTAGTTGGAAACACCTTATTCTTTCACCTGAAAATGTTTAGGATTCTACACTTCCTGCAATTGAGTAGCTAGGTTGTTAAGTACCCGTAAACTTAACTGTAAAGGTTGATAAGTACCCGCAAACTTATCCTTAACGGTTGCTCAGCTCGCGTAAGCTGAGTGGTTTGTCCAGAAGAACTTGGACAGAGTTGTGTGGACTCACAACTCCCCGTGGACGTAGGAGGGTTATCTCCGAACCACGTTAAATCTCTGTATGCTTGTGTTTTTTCCTTATTCAGTTATTTCTTGCATACTCTACTGACTGACTAACCAGCATACAAACTGCATCTGCACATTCTCAACTGTTTTGGTTTTTGACCAACCGAGCATAAAAGCGTGAGTTGTTTTTACGAGTTTAATTTTCACCACATTCCGCACAGCCTCACTCTTCCAGCTGAGGTTGCTTACTCAGCTGTGAGATTCCAACTGAGTCTTTTTACTCGGTTGAAGTATTTTTTTCAGGGTTAAGTTTTAAAATCCTAACTGGTGTATTCCCCCCTCCATACACCAGTAACTCGTTTCGGGACCATCATATGTATATAAATATATATATGAACCGTAACTTATATACATGTATATATATTAGTTTCATATAAATAAATAAATAATATATATATTAAGGAATGTATATCTATAAAATCAGTCCAGTCATTTTACCGAAGTAGCATGACTAATGAAAGCTATTGCTAGCCTATTATGAATCTATAACTTTTTATTTTTATTTTTTTCTTTTATTTTTCGTTGCATGATTCCTTCCTTCCGACTCATTTCTTTCTTCTATAAATAGCAGCATTCGACTGTTTCCTTTCACCCCTTTTCATCTGCATATTTCCTTCTATAAAAAAAAATTTAAAATTATCAAAGGAATCTGGTTGTTGTTCCATAGCAGCCGACTTCTAGAGGTAGAAAATTTACTATCTCTTTTCTTTTCTTTTCTTTATATACTATTAAGATAGTTAAGATTTGTATATTTATATACAAAATAAAATCAAGTTATCTTCTTTAATATCCGAGGTTGCAAAAATAGATTAGAAAGTGTTAGTATATTTCTTGCGACTAAGTTTAAGGCAATTATTGTAGGTCCAGACATAGCCAAGTACTCCAATGCATTCTGAGTTATCAGGTGGGTTTTATTATGTAAAAATTATTTTGAGTTATTAAACTCTTATATTTCAGGCAAAAGAAAAATGGTTATCTATGGCAATGTTTTAGTGCGCTCTATGTGTTTAAGGTTCCTACGATACCGAACGGGGTCCTTTGTTGGTCTAACACACTAGCAATGGGCTGTGTACACGTGGTTAGAAGTCCGGTGGGTTGATCACCATCGTTTTCTAACGAGAATATATATTTTGGATCCGATGGATTAAGACCGGGATCTTGTGTTGTGGTTGAAACGGGAAATGTAACCGTACCACGAAATGATAGGAATAACACTAGAACGGCACTATTGGCGCGCAAATGAAAAAGGTTTAACGTATCTTGGAAGTGGTTTTATGTTTTGAAACCTTCTAAGTTTACGAATAAAACTTGGATATACCAACTGCTTTGTTTTTATTAAAATTGTTTATAAAAGCTTACTCACTGGGTACATTAGTACTCACCCCCAAACTCTTTTTAAAATGTTTTCAGGATGAGAAGTCAGAGTGCTCGGGCGGAGCTGAGGAATAGAGGGTGTTGCTGTACTGCTTTACTTTTTGTGTTACTGCTTCCGCCTTACTCTGTTGATACTCTAATAAGTGATCTGTGTTGTATTTGAGCTTCTATGCTTTAAATAAATGGACCTCTCTTTTTGGAATTTATTGTTTATCACGGGTTGTACGGTTCTCCGACCCCGTTTGCTTATTTACTGCTTTCTGATAAATGCTTCAGACTTGCCGGCCCCTCTTCGACGCTTGACTTCCCGACCGTCGTGGTGTAGTTTGGTTTATCCGACCCCACGAGTGAGTTGGTTTTGGTTAACTCGATTTGATGGCAAAGGCTCTCTGGCTTTATCTCTGACTGTGCTCTGATTATTCAACTCCTTGTGACGATGTATGGTTTTACCAACCTCACTTGGCAAATTGGATAATCCGACTCCGTCATTTGTGTTTAGCGCGACAGTTCGGTTCATCCGACCCCGCATTGCTTCCTTTCATTTATCATCTCTATCTGTTACATTTTGTATTCACGGTGAAGTTCGGTTCTCCGACCCCGTATTATTTATTTCTGCTAATGATGAAGCTTAATTTATCCTACCTTCATTACTTGATTATTGCTTGATTATAATTGACGTATTTATTATTCAAATATGTCTATATTCTTGAGGAAATGCTGCCCAAAATTCTGGACACATTAATTATTATTTCACAATATAAATTCTCCATTTCTTCCCCGCTTCTTACTTCCCCGCCAGTCATGTCCTGACAATCGTGTCTTCCTTCGGGAATTAGGGCGTGACACATCCCACTGTCCTCCATGCATAAAAGAAGTAAGATTTTAAATTTGTACAATGTTATCCCACTGTCCTATATGATATATCAGTTACGAAAATAACAAATCGCAACACAAACACAAAATCATAACAATTGTTACGAAAACAACAAATCGTAACACAAAAATAAAATCGTAACAATTAAAAACCATAACATGACACTTCATGATAAAGCAGCTACGAAAACAACAAATCGTAAACAAAAACAATTTTCTTAAGAAAATTGTAATTCTTAAGAAAAAATTTATGAAGCACACTCATGTTACGAAATACGAATTTCGTAACAAAGTAACATTTACTGAAATGTAATTAGGAAATTTAATAATTTGTAACGGATTCTAATAACCAATAATTGGTACAATGTTACGAAATTTTAATTTCGTTATCGGGATATTGCAAAATATAAACAGCTGCATATTTATCTACAGTAATTGTGATGTTAGATTAAAATGATGTAATAGAATGCCTTGCCCGATCTTGAGACGATGTTGGGGAACTTCATGAAGGCTCCAATTGTTGATCTCTTTAATTGTTTGATCGATTTTTTCCCAAAAGATTCCAACACACAGCGTATATCCTTAATTATACACTCTCCACCAGTTAACATAATCCGGTGGTGTTCTGATGCTAGATTATTTTATTTGAAAGTCCATATGTTCTACAATAAACAAACAATGAAACCAAATCAATAATTCGGAACATGCAACTTACGTTACGAAATATCGAACTATGTTACGAATTTATAATTCGTAACATGGGTTAGAACAAATAGAAAAGGTATACAACCCACATATTGTTACGAAATTACAAAACGTAATCAGACTGCAAATCACAATTTGTTTACGAAATTAGAAATCGTAACTAGGCTTCAAATCACAATTTGTTACGTTTTGGTAATTTCGTAACAATGATATCATATCTCAAGCAACAGAATTAGTTATGGCGTAACAAAAATTCACAACAAAAGCAAACTATTTTACGAAATTATAATTCATAACAGGGATTATAACACATATAATATGTATACAACCCACAAAATGTTATGAAATTAAAAATCGTAGCGGGTGTACAAAACACAATCAGTTACGATTTTTGTAATTTCGTAACTTTGGTACCACAACAGAATTAGTTAGGAATTACGAAATTTGAAAATTTGTAACTTAATATGTACATCGCACAAATGTGTTACGAAATTCAAATTTCGTAACTTCATAACCACATCTCACACAACAGAATTAGTTACGAAATTCGCACCTGTTACGAAAGCAGAATAAACGGTGCTACTAAATATAAAAAAAAATGCAAGAAGCATCAAATGACATTACGAATTACGAAATTCGTAACATGGATACAAAATCTCTAATACAAAAATCTAAAATCGTAACAAACGTGTTACGAAATTCACAATTCGTAACTTCATATCCACATCTCACACAACAAAATTAGTTACAGATTACAAAAGTCGTAACATCTGTTACGAAATTCGTGACAAAGGTTTCAAATTACGAAATTCGTAATAGCAGAATAAACGGTGTTACTAAATGACGATACGAATTATGAAATTCGTAACATGGATACAAAATCTACAATACGAAAATCTAAAGTCGTAACTAATGTGGCACAAAATTATCACTTCTCGCTTAGAGACATGGAAAAGGGATCACACGCAAAAAGTATGAGAATATGAATGCACTCGGTCTCAGTCAGAGACCTAACAAAGAAATTATTCGCTAAAGATATAGAGAAATAACTTAGTACGCTTATTTAGAGACTTAGCTAGCATCGGATAGCACGAGAGACCTGATCAGGTCTCCCGTTGCGCGAGAGACCTCGTCAGGTCTTCCAAGTCCTTTCCTACAATACATTTTAGGTGAGTCAATAAGATTTCGCCACGTGGAAAGTTGGTTGCTAAGGACCTTTGGATCTATTGCTTAATCCTTAAGCAACACTCATTTCCATATAAAATAAGAGAGTTGGTCATTTCTTTACACATAACATTCTCTACACAAACACTCACGCACTCTACAATATTATCTGCTAAAAAGAGTGAATCTGACTATAGCTTCGGAGGGTGTTCGCTGGAACCCACTCCCGGCGTTCATTCTTTTGCAGGCGAACATATATCAACATGACACAAGAGCGTAGCAGTTCATCTCTCACTGACCCCTGGCCTCCGATTCACAACGAGCAAGCGGCGAATTCCTCTTTTCCTTGTGTGGAGAAAGTTCTTGACGATGTTGGGCTGATTTAGACAACATTAGTAACATAGTTATAACCTTATTATGAAAATCACATTACGAAAATATTAAATCGTAACAGAATATTCAATACGAAATTCCTATTTTCGTAACATGGAGAACAAATCTGAGAAAAAATCAAGCGGCAATAACAAGATTCGTATTAATTCACCTATCAATTCAACCGCAAATCTATCAATTCACCAATTCAATATACGAAATTAGCAGATTATGAAATTCGCATCAAGCTTGGGATCTGAAAAGTTCAAAAGTTTACAAGTCTCTTCTCGTTCGGAAGAGGTCGACGAGAAGCGCCTGATGCAGTATCTTCTTCCTCGTTCATTTGGCCGACATCACTTTCTTCCTCTGGTTTCTTCTTCGATTTTTTCTTTTGGTTCTTCTTCCTCGACGGTTCTTCTTCTTCTTCTTCTTCTTCTTTCCTCTTCTTCCTTCTTTCTCTTTCTATAGCCAGGAAATTCGTCTCGAAATAAGATTTCTGGGGTTGCTCGCTGGAATCTGAGCTGCGGGCTTCGTCATTTGTGTCGGGGGTGCTCGGATTGTTCGCTGCCGGAAGCCATATAGACGTCAGAGATGAAAGTCTGCGAGGTAGAGAATGGCTAAGGCGAAGAATGGGAGGAGGTGGAGGAGGAGAATGGTTGCAGAGAGAATTTTTAGAGAGAGAGAAAGTGAGTTTACGGTTTTTAGAGGATAATGGTAAAATGAATTAGTTTTGTGTTTGGATGTGGTAAAAATTGAAAAAAAAAAACTTCCATTCTTTAGTAAGGGCAAAATCGTCCACAATTCATGAAATTGGCTAGAATTTAATTGTAATGCCCCGTAAAATCCTTGCGTACTAATATTTAAAGTTAACCAAATAGATGGCTTTGCACGCCTAAGTTTACAATTTCTTAATTCTAAAGCTAACGGTCGAACACGTTAATAAAAATAAATTACAGAAGTCGGCTAGACGACTACCGTATTAGGGGTTAGCACGTACGAAAAGTTTTAGTTTGTAATTTCGGAAAGGAAAATTTGTCTAATTTTTTACGTTTACAAAATCGCAAATACGAACACGTCGAGAAAATTTGTTTTTACGTTTTTTCGGACGGAACTCGGACTTGTCGTCCCGAGTTTTTGTCAAAATAAATTTTATAAATTTATTTTCTATTTAAGTTATACGTTAGAATTTGTAAGTCAAATCGAATCGCGGCGATTTTTTGTACCGAACAACGTTTTTCGTCGTTCGTTTTCCCGTAACGTCGGATCGTGCCGGAAAAACCCGTAAATCCTCTAAAAATTCTGCATGCATGCCGCCACCTCATCCCTTCTAGTGGAAGACATGCATGCTTGTCATTACTTAATTTAATGACACCTAAACCTACCTATATGCATGGTCAACATTTAATCATTTCACTTTTGGAACAAAACCTTTTTCTCTCTCTCTCCACTCTCTCTCTCGGCCACTCTCTCCCTCTCTCCCTCAACTTCATCTTCTTCATCACTTCAATCCTCCATTGAAGAACACTCTTAAGAGCTTGAAGAACTCACACAAACCATCCATCCATCCATTCAATTCCATACCTTCCTTCATTAAAACTTAAGGTAATTTCATCCTCTACAATCCTATCCATTTAGTTTCTTTTTCTTTTCTTCTTCTTCTTGTTCGATTTTTTTTAGAAGTTGGAATGGAAGAATTGATCTTGAAATAGTGTAATTAGATAAGCTAGATATGATATTTATGGATTGAAAATGATCAAAAATAAGAAAACTAACATTTGTGTGAATGCAGAATTTTTTTTGGGAAATTGTAGGATTTTAGTTTTTCTTCTTTTGATCATGAATTCATGCTTAGTAGGGGTTTAATTAGTGTATGAGATGAGAAGGGATTGAAAGCCCTATGTTATTATGAAATTTAATTAGGGTTTGAAGTATGAAATTAGGGATTTTTAGATGTTAAGTGATAATAGAATTGCAATTGTTTAATTGGTGATATAAGAGTATGTTTAGTAAATAAATGTTGTTAATTTGAAAAGAAAATCATCCCCTTAAAGTATGTATGAAATCAGAAAATTTATAAGATAATTAGGAGTTTATGCATGTTAGATATAAATGATGAATTGTTAGTTGAATATTGTTACAAATCATGTTAATTGATAATAGGAATTAATTGGAAATTTTCTAAAAATATTTAATGGAATGTAAGAGACAAAGATCACTATATAAACTGAGTTATAAAGATATTAAGACATGTTAGCATGCATGAAAACGATCCCTATTAGACGTAGATTAACGTCGTAAAATTTGAACGAAAACCGACGACTTTTAAAGATCGCGTAAGAGACGAATATCTAGTTGTAACTAATAATCAGGAAGTCGGATGAAAATTTTAACTTGATATTATTGTTTATAATGAAATTTGGAACATCTTTCTAGTTGACATCGTAAGCATCCGAGTTCATATAATATGGGTTAAAGTGATAATCGGGAACTAGAACACGTTTGGAATTTCTTTGTTGGTATAGTACATGATAGTTGAAATCCGACGTTAGAACGTCGTGCCTTTGAGCAAATGAGAAGGAGTTTGTCACGTACGGTGGTACGTGATAACTGCCTTGAGAGTTCAGTTTCTAAAAAAAGTTGAGTACGAGGATTTAAAACAAACCTAAAACGTTATACGGCGAACTTATTAATAAGCTAGGGTTTCACGGCAGTTTTGCGACCCCTGCCGGAAACTGTAATAACTTCCGGCTCGTTTATCGGATTTGTGATCCGTAAATTGGAGCAGAAACTAGACTTCCTAAGCTTTCTAGTGGTACAGGACTCACCCCCTGTTTCCAAGTCCTTTGTTCTGGACAGCCTCCAGAGTTACTGGACTGTGCAGTAGAAATTTCAGTTTCTTGTTTTCTAAGTTGTTTAGTTCACAACTTAGTTTCTTTTGATCATTTAAGCCGTCTTATCTAACGGATACCTTCTATCTGACCCTAGAGTCAAGAACCAGACCTTTAATGATGAAAACCAGTCGAGATCGTATCTTATATCTTTTCTTTTCTTTAAAGAAGTAATGAACGAGAAATATTCATAAGTCGTAAAGTGAGCTATAAATGAAAATCGCCTAAGTTGGTTCTTTCCAACTTAGTTTCTTATAATCTTTAAAGTCGTATTAAGACATCGACTACCTTATCTACTGACCCGAGAGTCGAGTATGAAATCTTCCGAGTTCTAAATAAGATTAGTACGAGTCTCGTTTCCCGTTTTAGTAAAACGAATCTAGTAAGCGTGCAAATGCCAAAAGAATAAAATAACTAAATCTCTCTTCGATTCTCTTTCTTCGAGTATCTTTTACGAACCGCTTTTAAGTATGTTCTTTTTACGATGAAGGAGGAAGCCAACTGTAAAGAAAGGACGAAAGATCCGAAGTTGGACGCTTTTACGTATAAGTTCTGTATTTACAAGGTGGGCTTTTATCTATATCAAATAAAATGTGGGTTTTTCCACAACTCGAAAGTATTATTTATTGCTTTGATATCTGTGTTTTCAAAGTGATAATATGGCATGAACTGTTTTAAGTTTTTATGTGAGTTCTCTTGTACCTATCTGAGTTAACATTCGTGTTTTCCAGATTTCTGAGTTAACCTTCGGGTTTTCCAGACATTTAGAGTTAGTCTATTTTTTAGATTAACTAACGATCGGCTCTGAGTTAGCTGCTAAGTGCTTTCCAGAGTTAGTGCACTTTGTAACCTGTGGTGTATGTGGTATCCTGTTGAGGGGTAGCCAGCCACGGTGAATTAGTTTGGGTCAAGATTGAACATAGCATACCTAAAAATACTTGGCCAAGTGATTTATGAGAAAAGGTCAGAAAATGTTTAGTAGACACGGATTCTTTCAATAAAACCCCGTGTGCTACGCTTATGATATGCCATATTTATCTATATTTATAAGTATGTTTTCGGCATCGTGCCCACTAAGTACGTTTGTACTTAGCCCTGCATTGCTTTCTAAATGTGCAGGTTGAAGCGACGGTGAGCGGCGACGGTTGGTGTTGAGTTAGAAGATAGGATGATTAGTAGAACCCTTTCCGCTGCCAAACTTTGATTTCCTTTTGAGTTGTACTTTGAAACAATATTCAGTAGTCTACGTCTGTACATATGAACTTAGGTTCTTTTGTACTCTTGTCGAGTAATCCTTAGGGATTAACTCTTCCTCATTCATATTAAAGTCTTGTTCATAGTCTATCGATGTTTATCATGTATGTTTAGTCAGTTAGCCCCCCCTTCTTCCCCGCTTTTTTAATCCAACCCCAGTCGCACCCCGGCTTCTGCCGTCCCTCGGGATTTGGGGGCGTGACATTAATAATATTAAGTTCCTTGATAAATATTGTAATTCACATACTCAAAGTCGTTATATGGATATATTACCTTTAATAAAAATAATGAATGTTTTTCGTGAGAGGAGATAAGGACTTAATGTTAAGTAGTATATGTATTTTATAATTTTCTATAACTTTAATAATTCCCTTATAGCGTAACATCATGTATTAATAAATATTATTATGTCGCTTTTGTATTATTGTATCATCTCGGAGTTAGTGTGAGTTGTGTTTCATGTAAAATGCATAAAACACAAATACACAACCCTTCAATTTTGTGTGCAATATCTAACTCCTTCAACAATACTATCATCTAGAGAAGTAGTTGGATATCATAATTAATGAATTCCAGTGTGTTAGTATGAAATAATGCCATCCGAAACCGCTTTAATAAACTGTTACCTTTTGGAGGTGCTGAAAAAAACACTGCATTTATTTGTAACAAAATTTTGTCATTAGTAGTGGAGAAACTTTGGATTAAATATTAGTTTAATATGTGCGGTTGCCTTTCTTGACTTATTTTCGTACTCCTTTGTCACAATGATGTAACATAGTTTGTGGTTCATAATTTTATTTTATTCATCAAATGAAATGGAATAATGGAGTTCACGTGTGCCCTTAATTTCTGGATATTGTTTATTATCAATTAATTGTTGTTTGTTTCCTTTTCTTTTTCCTTCTTTTGTTTCATCTTTTTTTTTTTTTTTTTTCTTTTTTCATGGTTTTGGGACAAACCATAATCTTGATTCTTGATGGATCCGATGATGGTGCGGGTTCGGAGTTCCCAATATCACATCTTGTAACCATATCCTTTCCTTGTAATGAATATAGACATATATTTTCCAGCAAAATTGTGTAGCCTAGTTTTAGATATTTTAAAATAAATTTATTATTGCATCCTATAATATACCCAAACACCCCCATACTTATTAAGTTAGGACATTGCACGAAGTTTAACGAAGTCTCTTAATACAAATGAATTAAACTGTACATATATAATCGAGTTAGAAGAGTATATATTTTTTGCAAAATTCTGTCTATAAACTCAAGTAAAAGACACTCAGGAATACAACTTAATACGAGTGCAACATGGACTAGTATATAGTATTTTCATATTAAATTAATAAATTTCAAATAAGAAAATTATTAATTATGATACTATTGATTTTATACAGTATTGAAACATTTTCAGTTAATTGAATCCAATAATAAATAAATATCAAAATATTGAAACATTAGTTTCTTTCATATAATTAGGCTCTCCGTATCCAAACTACTAGTTGGGACAAGTGGCACACCTTTAATCTTTATATGAATGGAATTTGCTTTCTCTATACATATTTTGTCTAGCTTGTGAATTTTCTCCTACTATATAGACCACTATGTATGTTGTAGTAGTTCTATTTTTTTCGAAAAGAAAAGGTTGAATTAGCAGAGCTCAACATTTCCCAGATTTTAAGGGAGAATAACGTGGAATAGCTAAATTCCATTTTCGTTCCACCAACACCACTTTTAACAAGAGGGCACCATTCTCTTATCTTATCTTGGTCTCGAAATATTTTATTCATCCGGTTGGAAAAAACATAATAATACCACCAGAATCCCACATCTTTCAACCGTGTTACTAATAATGCATGTCTATCATCTCATAAGAATAATGACTTTGCCTATCTACGAATCATGAACTATGGCGCTATGAATTGCATTTCTCGTGCGTTTTTGTTAAATAACTTTTTCTTTTACATAAAGAAAAATGAGAGCGGTGCTCACAAAAAATGTCCATAGAAGGTATATAGCATATTCAGGACCGACCCCAATATTTTGGCCCCAGGCAAGAAGGAAAAAATAGGCCCTTTTAAGATAACTAGTAGGAAATCATGTGCTTTGCACGTGGTTTGCTTTTATACAATAACCTGTTTTTCTATGGTGCGTTTACTTTGATGAAAAAGGATGGAAAATGGTGGAAAAGGAAAATTTGCACCCCTTTTCCATCATTTTCACATATTTACTGTGATGGAAAATTTTCTCCGGGCAAGTTAGAAATTTTTCTCGGGCAGCCCTTTCAATCTTTTTCTCTCAATGTTGGATAATATTATCCTTAACTTTTGATGTGAAAATATTTTTCAATGAATAAAAGGTATAAAAATGGGGAAGGGGTGGGGGAGCATGTGATACTTTTTTTTTTTCATCCTAGTAAACATGTGATAAAAAAAAGGATACAAATGTTAATATTTTCTCATCTTTTCTTATCCATCATTTTCCAATCAAAATATTTCCATCAAAGTAAACGCACCCTTACGAGATAAAGAATAATTGATTAATCATATGATACTAATACATTATGTTTTCTCCAATAATTAATTAGAGAACAGAAAGTAAAATTATAATGACTAACAAAATAATATTGTTAGTGCAAAATGGTGGTGTATCATTGTATTGAAAATCATCAAGCTAATTGAGCAATATGAGTTAGATATTAATTGAATTTTATGCTCAAACATCTATGTCTTCATATTATTATTTCCATTAAACTTGTTAAATTAAATCATTCAAAGCTTCCTTTGTAATTTTAAAGTTAATGAGTAAATAAATAACAATTTGTAATAAAAGTTCACCTGTGTAATTGGTCAATTATACTCATTCACCAAGTAGCATACAAATATTGATATTCATCGAACATTATAATATGTGTTATAATCATTGTTTTGGAAAGTGAATTATTTACCAAGTCATATACAATTTCAAGCCACACGAATAGATTTTTCAACAAAAATATTGAGTAAAAAATATTTAATTTACTAAGAAAAAGAAAGTTACCTATAAAGATAGAATAATCACATTTTTCTTAGGGTTTATATTTTTCCGATTAGAGTATACTTCATTTTTCAAAATCATATCTATATTATCTTTTTCTAGTTTGTGTGGCCGGCCACAATGCGTCAAAATAACACTATCCTATAGATAAATTTGTCTCTAAAGTATGTCATAAAGGGATAACTTGCATGTATTAAATAAATTTAGTGGAAAATGCATGAACCTTAAAATAGAATAAACATGAGAGATGATAAATCATGGAATAATATTATTAAACATCAATAGTATTCTTATTTTTTCCTCAAATATTTATTTACCTCTTAAACTAATAATAATAATAATAATAAATGGCTTTAAAATATTGATTGCGCAATATCACGGAGTAGAGGAAAAATGATTAAATATATAGTTATGAAATCACTCAATCGGATCAATCCTACAAAAATGACAATTTTTAAAAGTAAATTATTACATGTCATTAGATTAGGAATGAATTTATTAATCATCAATTATTCTGAGCTCATCTATTTACATAAAATAACATATAATATTTAAATTTTAAAATCAATCTTATTGATCTTGCCATACTTTAAAATTGTAAAATGACCTTACATATATAATATAATTATAACAATATATATTGCTATTATGATTTTGAATAGATTAAATTGATAATAATGTATGTCTCACTAAATATTGTTTTACAATCACATTCACAATGATTATGATTAAATTTATCCTAATAATTTGTTGTAGCTAATTATCTCCTTTCATGGCCATATATTTTTAGGTAAATATATACGACTATAAAAATACATATGTATACATAAAAAAATATTAAAGGTGATAATTTTTATTTTGGATTAAAAATATTAATACTATTAATTTAAAATAAAATTATTTATCGAATAGGTACGAACATGATAAATTTAATATAAATGACTTATTCTATGTTTATAATTATGTTCCTCCCAATTGATTTGAAATGTTTAAATTTGCTTCTTAATCTACTATCTTAATTGTTCTCATAAATCTCCAATATGCACATCAATTAAAAACATGAAATACACTCCCTCCGTCTACGATATTGTTGTCACATTATGGACAACACGAGTTTTAAGAAAATTTTAAAACTAGTGCATCTCAATACATATAGTGGTGCATTTCATTATACAATGTAGTGCATATAAAAACACGGAGCGGTGCATATGAGCTTACCGAAAAAAAAAAAAAAAACGTGTTGTGCACGGGCCACGTACATCTCACATGCAAACATCTCACAAGAGAACTTGCCTAGTTGGAAATACACTTGAATTTCATAAGAATAAAGTCTTTTATAATAGTAATAGATTAAAAATGTAGGATCGAAATATATTTATGATAAATTTAGTATTGAGTTTATATAATACATAATTAAAACAAAAATTACAATTACGAATTTAATATGTTGAATAGTAAATAAAAATTATGAATTTAGATGAATAGCACACACATACGAAAATATATAATTACAATTATTGAAATAGAATGCAAAACCTAAACAATACAATTTGCTAACCTTATCGTTAAATTACAGAATAGTTCTCAAAGAAATCCAAAACCTCTTTTTCAATTGAGAGGTGGCCGGTAGTTATGTATATCAATCGAATAAATATTTTAATAGCGTAATATTATATTTATATATTAAGATAAGTTGTAGTAGAAGTAGGATATAATATTAGTATAAATTACTTTTACAGAATATTATTACTTTATTAAGTTCATAACAATTTTAATATTGTTTTATAATAAGTTTAAAATAAATTTATATTATTTTCCTTAAAATAAATATAACAATAAGGATATATTGGGCATATCAAATTTTGTAAGAATCCACTCTTTTATAATAGGTATAGAATGCATTCTTACTTTGTTTAATGTTTTCTTATTTAAGATGACATGTTTAAGGAGTTAAAAATTGTTCATTTATTTCCTAAAAAAAATAAAAATTGTTCATTCAATTTGCGCATAATGAATATAATTTAGCAGGGCCCACATAGAGAGAAGAGAAAGAGGCAGTAACATAGGGTTTGGTTGTTTGTGTACTTATTTTACTTCACTTGATAATAAAAATCGATTTTCTCAAAAAAAAAAAAAAATAGGGTGTCAGCGAGTAAATAATGATCGATTTAGATTAAACCATTTGTTAGGCCAAAAGAGCCCCAAAATAAAAGGAATATAACTATATGAAATATATATTAAATTATTATATAATAGTAAAAGAAAAACAATTGCGCTCCTTCAGGCCTTAGCGCCCTAAGCGGCCGCACTCCTGGCCTATGCCTAAGGCCGGCCTTGAGCACATCATTTAGCTCTCTATATATATATTGCTAGAGCAGGCTGCCTCATTTAAAACCTTATGAGAAAGTCCCAGCCCCTAGGTAAAATTCCATAAGGGGAAAAAGTTTTTAACAAGTCTCACAGAGAGACTGAATATCTAGGCCAAAACAATTTGTCCCGAGAAGATGCACAACGGTGATCATATCTCAGCTTCACAAATCCATAGCCATATTGTAGCTCAAACATCAAAGTTAAACCATCTAAGCCTGTGAGCGGCGACGATCGTCAAGATCGCGCTCGCTCACATGTCACGTCATAACGGGCTCGCGCGCTTGCTAGGGTTGCAGCGACGAGCTCGCTGTAATGTTTTTTTTTTCTATATTTATTTTATTTTTGCACAATAAATTAATAACTTGCATAAATAAATTAAAACAAACATAATTAATTATAAAAAACCCTAAAATACAATGACATAATTAAAAAAAAAAAACGCTAATAAGAAATACATTGACATAATAAAAAAAAAAACCTTAATCGCTAAAAAAACCCTGCACGTCTTTCACGAGGTTCCAAATCACCAAATGCCTGAACGTCTGGCCGTGAATGGCCGCCTATTCATTGAGCGTCGAGTTCACCAACATCTCCTCAGTGACGCCGGCCGGCGCTTAATTCCGGGTACGCCGGTACATCGCGTTGAAGAGCCCGCAATTGGTCTTGACTCGGGACCAGTGGTGGTGCAACTGCGTCGAGTTGCGCTCCGCCGAGTACTGTGAGCGATTCGCGTTGTAGCGAGTCTCCACTCTCGTTCACATGGATCCGTTGCCGCTACCGCCATTGTGGACGCACAACCACGCCCGTGCCAATTCCAAGGTTTCGCCACCGGTGTAGGGATGAGGAGGTATCGTAGGAAAGATCGTCAGAAATCGCCGAATGAGAAAAAATGAAAGAGAGGAGAATGCGAGGTTTGATGTTTGAGGGAGTGGAAATGGATATTTATAGTGTAAAATGGAAAAATTAAAAAAAATAAATAAATTATAACCGTTGCGATCGCCAACGGTCGCATGACGATCGTTGTGCGATCGCCACGTATCACTTTGAATGCCAGCTAGCGCGTTGTTTGGCGATTAGCAGAACTAGTCTGCATTTGCTAGGGGTGTGTTCGGCAATGGTGCGTGCGCGGTGCGAGCAAGCGCGTTCGCTGCTGCTAAGAGTCTAAGAGAATGTTACTATGAGAAATTACAACATTTTCAATGAGAGCCGGTCAGAAAAGTTTAGTTGGGATAAAAAAGCTTTTCAACTACTTGTATAAACTTTAGAGTAAAGATATATATAACAATAATAATAAATGGCACACCCATTAACCTCACTGATTAATTGAGGAAAACTATGCGTTAGCACATGATCTTTCTGCTACATTATAATTAATACCTCAATAAAAAGGAAAAAAGAATAATATGATTAAAATATTAAGAAA
The DNA here is from genome assembly GCA_029490685.1 of Schizonepeta tenuifolia. Classification (NCBI taxonomy): domain Eukaryota; kingdom Viridiplantae; phylum Streptophyta; class Magnoliopsida; order Lamiales; family Lamiaceae; genus Schizonepeta; species Schizonepeta tenuifolia. Next base: position 76,165,171 of record CM055957.1, on the reverse strand, counting down.
AGGAAAAAACACAGAATGCAGAAACCACGGAGCACAGAATCCCGATGAATAAATGGTGGAGTTGGGGAAGTTTACTGCTTTAAACTTTCTTATTAAATATTCCCACGTCATTTAGTTGTCGTATAGTAAAAAGAACCCACAAAATGAATATTGATACACTTGCTTACAAAAATAACTCATGTTTGAGGACATTTTCATTTAGAGAGAAAATTCATAATACCCATTATGTAGATAATATGTACTTCCAATATTTACTATTATAAATACATATTCTCTATACCTAGTTGGTTCACTTATTAATATTTTTTTAAATAATAATTTATGGGGAATAAATACAAGCAGTTATCCGTATAAACATGCAAATCATACTTATTTTGTATTCGATCATGTATACGTTGTTTTTTTTTTAATCCCTTCTACTGAATTTCTCTATTATATATTTTACCGATTTAAATCCATTTTCAATTTGGAGATAATCAATTCAATACTATCAGGCCCATCACACTTCCGTATAAAATAAATTCTACGTATATCAACTTCATACCTTTTTGACCGTAATGCTGTCGGAAGTTTTAGAGACATCGTCCAACCAAACGATCGCAACCGATGGTTTCCAGCCGTAGAATTCTTCAGCAACACCCAGCACAGCCTTCGCTCGTTTCCTACCTGAGGCGTAGGGCCTTATATAGAGGTCTGGAGTGACCTCTTATCCTCTATGATTGCCTTGGATTCTTTCCATGGCTCCTTTTTCTTTCACGTGAAGCGGGTCCTGCCATTATTGCTTGAGGACAACCGACCTCTTATGAAGCTGGTCCATCTTGTCTCCCATTATTGCATGAAGACAAGCAAATTTCGGTTGAAGTTGATGACCCATGATTTATGGATCACTGTTTTATGGTAGTGGTCTTTCTCCTGTAGCTTTACCCATTTGTAGTTTAGTGGGTAATTCATGTTCATCCACCCACCGATGTCGTTTTCTTTTTGGTGAGTGGTCTTCCAGCGCGAAGTCACATGACTCTTTTACCTTGAGTCGAGAATCTACTTTTCCCCGGGGCCCTTGGCATCCTTGCCTTTGGCACGACTTTGTGCTCTGCGTACTCATTGGAACGAGCCTTCTGTTTCCCTTTTTTGGGAAGAAAGCCTTTTCCGAACTCTGGCTCCTTCTGGTTCGAACACTCCGAGCAGACGTGCTCAGTCCAATGCCCAAAATGAGCCATGTTGCAATACTTGCGATGAGTCTCCTTGCTCCCCGCAATCTTGTTTTCCCAGAGCAAAGTCCTCTTTTTTTCGAAAGCTTCCCCTGCATACTTGGTTGAATTTCATGTCATGGTATTTAACAGGAATGATCCGTTCACTGAGTTCTGAAAGAATTTGAACGGAAACTTGACTTTGTCCATCTCTGTCAGACAGACCCATTGATCCCATGCTCTTCTGGTAGAGATGAGATCCTCCGGTATTGTTGAGACTAGTGTAGTCCCTTCCTCCATTAATGCCTTGATTCGTCCCAAAGCGTTAGTATCAGGTCTCTTGAACCTTATGTAATGAAAGGCTTCATGATTACCTTTTCCTTGATTATTTCTTTCATATCCTGTTGATCTTTAAGATTCATCAAGATTGGTCTGTATCTGACAAACTCATGTTCCTTGTCTGGTTTCACCTTCAAGGTTGCTTTAAGTTTGTTCTTGTCCCATCATGCCAAAGGATTTTCATTGTAACTCCTTTTGATTTTTCTCTTGACATCTTCCAAGGACACTTGTGTTTCTTCCCTAATATCTTGATTGGATATTAAGGATACTTTAAGGATCTGAATTTCTTCATCCTTGAGATATTCTTCTCTGATGCAGCTTAAGACCGCTTCATTGAATTTTCTTTGATCCTCTTGTGAATCGACCGGAACGGGGTTGCTGCTCCAGCTTCTCTATTCGCGTTTGGATAACTGTGACGATATTTTTGATTTCATTCAGCATCATCGATATCTTGTGCAAATCCTTTGGTATTTCGTAAAGGCCATTGCCATAATATTGCACCGTCTTCTGTGTCTCCCTTAGATCAACTGATATCTTCGATGCATCTAGGGCGATATCTTGGTAGTCAGGAACATTAGCTATTCCCTTTTTCATTCTGGAACTGTTGAGTTATCAATTATGAAATTGATGTTCTTGGTTCATCAGTGTGGTCAATGCTTCTGTGAGATAAGCATTAACAAAGAGACGTCGTTGACTCTTTTCTTTATTTTGATGACTACAGATAATATCTTCGCCATCCCTGCTTCTAACGCTTTGGTTTAAGCGTTCCTCCCAGTAGGCTACAGCACCCTGTAAATCATCTTTATCTATCTTGAAATATTCAAGATAGTTCATGTAACACTCGCATCTCGGACAATCGTCCGGATCCATGCAAACTTGGATGTCTCCTCCATTAGATATAATACTCATATTAAATAATAAATTAAATATAATTCTTAAATAAACCTAGGGCTCTGATACCAATTTGAAAGCGTGGATCTTGTAGCAAAATATAACATAGAAATTCATCGTATAGAAGGGTTATTTAAATATTTAAACACATACTTATACGCATACCGTCCTTTTGGTATAAAATACATGTCTTTTGGCTAACTAATTATACTTTTCCCCATTTTTAAATATATTATTAAAGTCAATGAGTTATTGAAACACTTAAAAGTGCCACAAAAGACCTAGTGGGTATGAGGAGAATATATTATAAGGAGTGAGTATACGGAGTATATGTTATCTTAAAAGTGGGCATGCATAAGCATTTCTCATAAATTTGATGAATATAATTTCACATATAATTTTGAAACATGTTAATTTGCGGAATGGAGCCTCTCAAGAAATCATCGATTCGGATCTTCGACTCCTTATGGTGTTTCATCCTCTATTTTATTCATCGGATTTTTGACATTTGGCAATTTGGATATAATTATATATCCTATTTGGGTAGAATAAATTTTAATCTATGTCACATGTTGTTCAACCAATGAACGGAATAGAGAATGAAACACGTAATGGGAGTAGAAAAAAATCCGATTTGAAAAACCATATAGTATTTTTTTTTTTGAAATAGAAACAACATACTAATAACAAATAGATCATGCGTTATTGTTTCTCCTAGACTCCTAGTATATTTGCATCCCCTAGAATCAACTAATTTTGAAATTTGAAAGAAAGCATATATATGTATCGTGTTAGATTAATGGTAAAGAATTAAATAAATAGAAAGGAAATAAATTTAATGTAAGAAAAACGCAAATTTGATGTAAGAACAATTGTGCCAACTCTAAAGACAGAGGGTGGATCCTGATTTTCAAGACATGATACATAAATCGATGAAAATTCAACTGCCTAAGTTAATCGGGAATATTTCCATAAAATTGGTTCTCACATCCACTTAAATTTAACTCCTCTTGCAAGAATTATCTGCTAAAATATGTGGGAATTTATCCGAACGAAATTATTAAAAATAAAGAATTAGAAATCTGATCTCTAATTCCTGCTAAAATATGTGGGAATTTATCCAAACGAAATTATTAAAAATAAAGAATTAGAAATCTGATCTCTTATTAAGTATTAAATCGTGTTTTCGAAATTAGTTATGCTTAACCAATTCTAAAAAGATACTCGTATTTATTTTTCTATGTTAGTAGTTTCTTGTATGTTGCCCTCTCTTTTTTTTTTTTGCTTTTTATTTAGGGGTGTATACGAGCCGAGCCGAGCCGAACACTGGCAGGTTCGAGCTTGATTTGAACTTTGTGGTTCGAGCTCGGCTCACTATATATTCGTTTGGATCGAGCTCGAGCTCGACTCGATAAACTAAAAATTATGAATTTATTAGTTATAGTATAAGTTAAATATTGATATTAAAAAATATTAAATAAAAAATACATATGAAAAAAATCGCGAACATGTTCGTTTAGGTGATTCGCGAACATGTTCGCGAGCTAGCACGTTTACTATCGAATTCGAACGTGTTCGCGAGCATTTCGAGCTGAACATAGGTATGCTCGAGTTCGGCTCGAAAAATTTATCGAGCTCGATTTGAAGCTTGAATTCGGCTCGTTTAGTAAACGAATTTTCGAATCGAATTCCAAATAACTCGCGAACCATTTGGCTCGTGTACCGCCCTTTTATTGAAATAAATAATAAGTGTAAGTTCTTGTTTGTTGCCTTCATACATACATTTATTTTAGTTAAAGAAAGCAGCGAAATCGAGAAAACAAAAACTAAGCAACTCTCGAGAAAGTTGCGTTGAGACCCAATGCAAATGCAAATGCAAACCCAAAACCCCAGAATTCTACTGTAATATCATTTTGATTTTGAGGCCAACTGCAATGCCGAGGCATTCTTTCTTGAACGACGCCCCCTATTTCTTCCATCTCCGCCGCCCTCACCACCACTATTTCGTCTCTCTCCTCCTCATTCTCTCCCACACCACGTCCCTCTCCGCCGCCAACACCGAAGTCTCCCTACTTTTCTCATGGTTGCACTCTTCTTCCTCTTCGCCGCCGTCGCCGGCCTTCTCTAACTGGAACTCTCACGATTCCAACCCCTGTAAATGGTCATTCATTACATGCTCCTCCCATAATTTCGTCACCCAGATTAATATCCAGTCCCTCCATCTCGCATTACCCTTTCCCTCCAATCTTTCTTCTCTCAACTTCCTCCAAACACTCACCATCTCCGGCGCCAATCTCACCGGCGAAATCCCGCCTGACATTGGCGACTGCGCCTCGCTCCAAACAATTGATGTTAGTTCCAACACCCTCGTCGGCAGCATTCCGGCAACCATTGGCAACCTCAAAAACTTGGAGGAATTGATTCTCAACTCCAACCAGCTGACGGGGAATATTCCGGCCGAGATTGGAAGCTGCTTCAGTTTGAAAAATCTCGTATTGTTCGATAACAGGCTGAGCGGCAGCATCCCGGCCGAGGTCGGGAAGCTCTACGCCTTAGAAATCCTCCGCGCCGGAGGTAATCAGGATATAGAGGGGAAGATTCCGGAGGAAATTTCGAATTGTGAGAATTTGCAGGTCTTAGGCCTCGCCGAAACAAAGCTTTCCGGCGGGATTCCTTCTTCTTTCGGTAAGTTGAGTAAGCTTCAAGTACTGTCCCTCTACACGACCATGCTATCCGGCGAGATTCCGGCAGAGATAGGAAACTGCTCGGAGCTCGTTGAATTGTATTTATACGAGAACATCCTCTCCGGCGCTCTGCCGCCGGAGCTCGGGAAGCTTCTGAAGCTGGAGAAATTGCTGCTATGGCAGAACAATATCGCCGGCTCTATTCCTCAAGAGCTCGGAAACTGCAGAAACCTTGTCGTTATCGATGTTTCAATGAACTCTTTGACCGGAGCCATTCCCGAATCTTTCGGGAATCTCACTAATCTCGAGGAGCTGATGCTCAGCAGCAACAACGTTTCTGGCTCAATCCCCGCCGTTCTTTCCAACGCCACCAGTTTGATTCAGCTCCAGGTCGACAGCAACCAGATTTCCGGCACCATTCCGCCGGAAATCGGCTCGTTGAGTCAGCTCCAGGTCTTCTTCGCTTGGGATAACAAGCTGGAGGGCAGCATTCCGGCAGCATTAGGCGGCTGCACAAGCCTTCAGGCGCTGGACTTGTCGCGGAATTCGCTCACCGGAATCGTGCCCTCGAGCATTTTCCAGCTCAGGAATCTAACCAAGCTTCTGCTAATTTACAACGATTTGTCCGGCGCTATTCCACCGGAGATTGGCGAATGCAGTTCTCTTATACGGTTGAGATTAGCCGGGAACAAAATCAACGGTCAGATTCCTAGAGAAATTGGATTGCTGAGCAATCTGGCTTTTCTTGATCTCTCCAGCAACCGTCTCAGTGGTTCCGTGCCTGATGAAATCGGCAACTGCAGCCACCTGCAGATGCTCAATCTCGCCGGAAATTCACTCAACGGAAACCTGCCTAGCTCCATTTCTGATCTAAGCAACTTGGAGGAATTGGATGTTTCTATGAATCACTTTATCGGCCCGATTCCTACTAGTTTCGGCGAGCTCTTCTCCCTCAGTAGACTGTTACTTAGTACAAATTTCTTAACAGGGCAAATCCCGGCAACCCTCGGCCGCTGTTCGAGGCTGCAGTTGCTCGACTTAAGCCAGAACCAGCTGTTTGGGAGCATTCCGGTGGAGATATTTCAGATCGAGGCTCTCGAAATTGCTCTGAATTTGAGTTGGAACGCGTTAACAGGGCACGTCCCGCCTCAGATTGTAGCATTGAACAAGCTCTCTGTATTGGACCTTTCGCACAACCATCTTGCTGGGGAGTTGATCTCTCTTACCGGTCTTGTCAACCTTGTTTCGTTGAATGTATCGTACAACAATTTCACCGGCTATCTTCCTGATAATAAGCTCTTCAGGCAGTTATCGAGCACGGAGCTCGCTGGGAACCAGGGTCTCTGCGCTCACGGCCACGACTCCTGCTTCCTGAGCGATGCACGGGGTGTGAAAATGCGCGGAGATGGCAGTATTAGGCGGTCGTGGAGGCTGAGAATGGCTATCGCGTTGCTCACGGTTGCGGCAGTGGCATTGGGTGTTCTTGGCCTGATAGCGGTTATGAGGGTTAGAAGAATGAGTAAAGAGGATGCAGCAGATTCTGAATCCGGATCATTTTCTTGGAAATTTACTCCATTTCAGAAGCTGAATTTTTCAGTTGAGCAAGTAGTGAGGTGTCTGGTTGAATCGAATGCAGTTGGCAAGGGATGCTCGGGGATTGTTTACCGAGCAGAGCTCGACAACGGCGAAGTGATTGCAGTGAAGAAGCTGTGGCCAACGACAACGACAACGCACTGCCAGAACGAAGGTGGGGGGGTGCGGGATTCGTTTTCAGCTGAGATCAACACGCTCGGGTCCATACGCCACAAGAACATCGTGAAGTTCTTAGGTTGCTGCTGGAACGACAAGACGCGCCTCCTCATGTACGACTACATGCCTAACGGGAGCCTCGGAGGCTTCCTTCACCAGAGGAGTGGTGGGTGCTTGGAGTGGGACGTGAGGTACAGAGTTATAGTTGGTGCGGCTCAAGGCTTAGCTTATCTGCACCACGACTGCATCCCGCCTATTGTCCATCGCGACATCAAGGCCAACAACATCTTGATCGGCCTCGATTTTGAGCCCTACATTGCTGATTTCGGACTAGCAAAACTTGTTGATGATGGAGACTTCACGCGATCCTCCAACACAGTTGCCGGATCCTATGGTTATATAGCTCCTGGTCAGTCCACTTTCCTCGTTCAATTTATTTACTATATAGTATTTGTTTTCCAAATCTCACAAATTAAAAGTCATTATGTTTTAATGTGCAGAGTACGGGTACATGAGGAAGATCACAGAGAAAAGCGATGTGTATAGCTTTGGAGTAGTGATGCTCGAAGTATTAACGGGCAAACAACCGATAGACCCTACCATACCGGAAGGGCTTCACATTGTAGACTGGGTGCGGCGCAGAAGAATGCTGGGAGACGACGTGTTGGACTCCGCCTTACGGAACAGGCCGGAGCTGGAAATTCAAGAAATGATGCAAACTGTAGGGGTTGCTATGCTGTGTGTGCATCCTTCACCGGATGACCGGCCAACAATGAAGGACGTGGCGGCGATGCTGAAGGAGATAAGGCAAGAGAGAGAGGAGATGTCCGAGGTTCTTATAAAAGGGTCGGAAATGCAGGAAAAGGGGAGCTGCAATGGAGAGGCATCATCAGCAATGCAGGGGTTGTGTTTGCAGACTAGTAACTCGAGCTTTTCTACTTCTTCGTTGCTGCAATCCACTTCCTCTATTGCCAAATTTGGTCTTAATAAACAATAGATTTTGTTTCTGTATGTGTAGTTAATACTTAATACCTGGTTTTGTACTTTGATGGCAATATTCTTTGGGGGCGTTTACTAAATAGGATATGATTGATTATTTTTATCCCAGATTACTTCAATCCCACGTGTGTAGTTTCAAATATGAACAATGATCATGTGCTATGAAATATCCTTAAATTTAATCCTTAAAAGTAAACGTTTGATTAGCCTATATTATTTTTATCTATCCGGCTTATCCCGCTTAGTAAACTCCCCTTTTGTGTACACGGCGTCAAGGCCTACTTTTGATGGAATAAAACTTAATTATTGCATATTTTATCGGCAAATCAAGAGAAAAGACCACATTGATATTTTATATACAAGGATGATGTGCGCAAATTAAATTAACATCTAACTTTAGGAGAGGGAGCCTAGCCAAACCGAAAATAATTAAGAAAACGTTAAAGGAAAAAGGTTTTTGTGAATAAGTATTATACCTTCGAACCACTATTGGAGAATTAAAGTTAAGTATTTAATTAAATAAAACGCAAAGGTGAAAAAATTAAAAATAAATAAGTGGTTTTATGTTATTCATTCTATAAGATCTATATATGGATGTAATTTAATCTCATACCCAATTGGTCAAACTCGTCTCTTTTAGTCAAAGCCGCTTCTTTTTACTTAAGTAAGGTTAGTATAGTAATTTTGTTGTTTTACCTAGTGCAGAATTGAGATGCATTAATTAGTGTAAAATGATGCATTAATATCACATTTCTAATTAATTGCTTTTACGCCTCATTTATGGTTTATAAAGAACAAACAAGATCTATAAAGTGTGCATCCTCGAAAATACAAACTTATAATGTGGGTACCTGTACAAATAAAGTATCACGTGTATCATATTCATATTTGTTACTTGATGTTCTGAGCATCATTTTATAATACATTAATATGATTTATGTGATGTATTAATATAAAACTGTAAATGCACAAAATTGTGAAAGACTCTTACCATAATAAATTCATTATATATATATATATATATATATATATATGATATTTGTGCATTACATTATTTACATTTATGCATTACATTGCGTATTTTTTTTTTTACAGTAATAAATCATCCTGCAATGCATAAATACTAATAAACCAATGCATAAATAATCATACACCGACGTTTAGATGAAGAATGATGAAATGGTGGTGGGGTGACATTGAATAAGCCACGATGGTGGTGCTGTTGGCGATCAGGTCACGACAACCTCCGATGCTACAACTACTTGTTGAGTCAGAGATTGATAAAGGGGCCTAAGGTTTAGAATGACGATGATGGCAGAATTTTTGAGTGGTGGCTATCAACCATGAGAGGCGGCAACAAGAGCTTCCAACCTTGAGGACGAACAGACGTTTATTCTCGATCGTCGGAATTCTAAATTGAGGGCTTTTGCGTTTTGAGTATTAACGAATAAATGTAAATAGAGATTGAGAACTTAGTGATTTATTTTAGGGAATTTAGCGAGGAAATGATGCGATGAAGCAACATCGATTTTGTTTGCAACGCGGCGGTGATGATGGTGGCTGCCGGTGGTTGATTGTCTAGTTGGTGGTTGAAGACGGAGGGGCTATGTGGTTGGTAATTGAAGTAAGAGAAAAAAGAACTTGTTTTAGAGAGAGAGAGAGAGAGAGATTTGTGGTGGTTCTAGCCTTGTGCAACGATGGTGGCGGCGACGATAGTGTTGTTTGGTATTGGGGCAGCAGCGGCTATGGTAGGTGGTGTTGGTGGTGAAGAGAAAAATGGAAGAAAGAGAGATGAAGGAGAGGACGATGTGATCACAGGACAAGTGAGAGAAAACTATGTTGTTAGAAATTTCACAATTTAGCTCTCATTCACTTACTTTTATATCCATGTCAATTTTTTAGATCTAATCTTAGCCACACATTCTTTACAAATGAGTGGCCACGATTAGTTCCTAATTCCATATAAGGAGTGGTTCTCACTAGATCCACACTATATATATATATATATATATATATATATATAGGAAGAGGATCACGTGAGAATGCTATCTTAGGTGAGAAATGAGAATAAATCTGGACATTTGATCTTTTTTAATCAATGGCTCAGATTTAACGATGCATTAAGTTAATGTAATTTATGCATTATGATGTTAATGCATTAAGTTATTGCTGTTTATGCATAAGAATATGTATGAATTACATTTCTGCAATATATGCATTAAAATGTGTCATTCTCACGTTCTCATATAAAATTTATTTTCACCAGATCTCAACCCTCTATATATAGGGTTAGGATTAGGTCAAAACCACTCTTTGTGTGTTAACTAAAAACCTCATCTAAACTCTTGATTGTGGGTTCATCCATGGACAACATTAAAAGTTGAACTTTATTTATTTTTTTCAAATTAATTGTCGATAATTAATCAAGGGTATGTAGAGCACTTAGAAATATTATCTTTATATTCCATCCGCAATTCACTCCTTCTCATTTCTACACTTTCCAAATCTACAGTTTCCAAATCAACTCAGTTATAGGTTGTAAAACAACATCTTCAACCTTTCGTCAAAAGCAAAAGCAAAACCCAAATGATGTTTCACTTCCGTTAGATGTTCTGATGAACAAGAGCATTAATTTAAGAAGATTATAGAGTCATGGTGTCTAGCAAGAATAAGAATAAAATGATCGTTGGCATCGAAATTCCGGCGAGAAGAGATGCCGCTGACGAACAAACCGTTTGTTTGTTACTAGAAAATGTTGTTTCTTTACCAAAACATAATGCTTCGACTCTTTAATTACTTGTATATACATTGATCTGATAACATAATCATGTTGTATTTTATTTAATTTTTGTTGTTTGATGTTGCGTTTTGTGAACGAAAAATTTGTGATTTTAGGGCTAACTAGCAGAGAATCACATGATTTACCTTCGTTGTAAATCTTTCTTTTGTTTTGTACATTATAAAGATAATTCATTTATCATATGATACTATTACATTATTTTTTTCTCCAACTATCTCTTTTAAGACCTAATGATTGTTTACATTGATTTAGAAATAAACGTTGCGTTTCAAGTAAGAGAATTAGAAGTTTTATCAAAAGCTTATGTACTAATATTTATGTACGTAACTTATGTATGACATTATCTATGTACAACTAATTAATTATGGATTTAAACACCGTAATAATTAGAAAATTGATAATGAAAACATAATGACTAACAAAATAATGGTGTTAATACAAAATTGTGGTGTATCATAGCATTGCAAATCATCGAGTTAATTGAGCTATAAGAACTAAGATATTTTCTGTTAAATTTTATACGCTCAAACCTCTATTTAGTTTGCAGACTCATTTTCGTTGAACTTGTTAAAGTTAATGTAATACCCCATAAATTTCGTACTGTCTTAAAAATTTAAAGTTAATAATAAAAATGGCTTTGCACGCCTAAGTTCATAAAATTTAATTCTAAAACCAACGGTGAAATCCGTTTCCGAAAATAAATTACGGAAGTCAGTTAGATGACTGCTGTATTTAGGGTTATCGCGTACGAAAACTTTTTGGTTCTAGAACTCAGAACGGAAAACCGTCTGATTTTTACATTCACAAAATCGCGATACGAACTCGCCCGAGAAAGTTCGTTTTTTTTTTAATTTTCCGGACGAAACTCGGACTGTGACGTCCCGAGTTTTTGTCGGAATTAAGTTTTTAAATATTACTTTCCGAATAAGTTAAATATGTCGGAATTTATGGTAGAATCGGAATTTGACGATAATGTGCCGAGATACGTTTTCCGTCTTTCGATTTCCGTAACGTTGTATCGCGCCGGAAAAACGTGTATTTCTCCTTTTCCTCCCCCACATAGCCGACCTCTCCCTCTCTCACATAGCTTGATATTTGATTTTATATAGTATTATACCTTATAACTCACCATTTAGATATTTAATTAAACTTTACACCTAAGTCTCTTTGTTAGATATTTTCCTACATTAATTAGTCATCTTCCTCACCTCTCTCTCTCAACACAACCGAAACACACACACACATGCTATACTTTCTTTTTCTTTTCCACCATTGAAGCATCCTCAAGCTTTCTTCAAGATCCAAGCTCACAAGTTCATCATCCTCCATCAATCTTCTAACTTCCTTCACTAAAGTTCAAGGTAATTACCTCCTCTCTTATTCTATCCAATTAGTTTTCCTTTCTTCTAATTTTTCTAGTTGATCGAAATTAGGATAATGAAATAGATGATGATTTGAGCTTATTTCTTGTAATTAGATGGTTAATAATCAATTTATATGGTTGATTTGGAAGAAGAATTAAAAGCCCTAAATTCTAGGGTAGAACCGATTTTAGGGGTTCTATGTAGGATGATTTAATTCTAAAATTGAATGTATAATTGATCTTAGGAGATGCTTAATTGATGATTAAAACAAAGAGAAATCAAAACCCCTATGAACTAGAAGAGGACCAAATTTTTAGTGAGGGTTTGAGTTGGGGGATTTCAAATTAATGATGTAATAAGACTAGTAATTGGTTAGATTGATGTTGTAGTAGTTGGATAAATGGATTAATGATGTTAATTGATGAAGAAAACCAATTCCCCCAAATTTGTGTTAATGCCGATTTTGAAGAAGAGATAGGGGTTTATGTAGTTCGATCTTTAATTGATGAAATGATGATAGATTATGGTTTCTAATGATAATAGTTGATGACAGGAATTAAATGAGAATTTTCTAAAAATATTAATGAAATTATAAGAGACAAAGAATCCTAATTAAGTTGAGATTAGTTGATGATATAAGGTAATGATATACGTAGTAATGGTCTACGTTAGATGATGATTAATGTCGTAGAAAATGAATGAATTTCGATAACTTTGGAAATTTCTTAAGAGACGAACTAGTGAACATAAGTAATAATCGAGAAGTCGAGTAAGGATTCTAACTAGATAATAATGTTTATAATGGACTAAGGAACGACTTTATAGTTGACGACATGAGCATCCGGATTATATAACGAGTTGTAGTTATAATGGAGAACTAGAAACGAGAAATGCTAACTTGATTTTGGTATAGTACTTGTTAGTTTGAAAGCCGATGTTTAGAACGTTGTGCTAATAGACGAAAAGCGAAAAGGAGTTCTTCACGTACGGGAGTACGTGTTGACTGCCTTGAAGTGCTAAAATCGTGAAAATGTAGATTCGATAACATAGAACGAGCCTAGGAAGTCATACGTCGATTCTATCGAGCAACTAGGGTTAGCCGCGGCAGTTTTGCGACCCTTCCCAGAAACTGTAATATCTTTTAGCTCGTTTATCGGATTTGAGATCCGTAAATTAGAGAGTAATCTACTCTTTCCAAGCTTTTTAACGGTATAGGGCATATCCCCTGTTTCCAATTGCTCTGTTCTGGGCAGTCCCCAGAACTACTGCATTGTGCAGTGATTTTTCAGAACTTGAATTCCTAAGTTGTTTCTTCTCAACTTAGTTTCTTTCGATCGTTTAAGCCGTAATAAGTTAACGACTATCCTCTCTACTGACCTAAGAGTCGAGTAAGAAATCTTTCGAGTTCTAAATGAGATTTGTTCAAGTCTCGTTCCCGTTTAAATTAAAAAGAAACTAGTAGCGTGCAAATGCCTAAAGAAACAAAACGACTAAAACCTAATTCGAATTTCCTTGTTCGATTATCTTTTAGGACCGAATTTAAAGTGTGATTATTTTACGATGAAGGAGGAAGCCAGCATTAAGGAAAGGACGGAAGAACAGAAGAACGGAAACCTGTTTAGTAGTTCTCTATCATCGAGGTGGGCTTTTATATATAAAACAAAACGAGCAATGCTCGAAAACCTTATCGCTTTGATATCCGTGTTTTCAAAGTGATAATTATGGCATGAACTGTTTTACGTTTTATGTGAGTTCTCTTGTACCTATCTGAGTTAACATTCGTGTTTTCCAGAATTTATGAGTTAACCGCTAGGATGTTAACTATCGATCGGCTTTGAGTTAGCTATATGCTTTCCAAGGTTTGTGCACTTTGTAGCATGTGGTGTATGTGGTATCCTGTTGAGGGGTAACCAGCCACGGTGAATGAGAATTGGTCAAGATTTGAACGTAACATCTATGAAAAGTGCTTGATCAAGCCGAATTATGAAAATGAGTCAGAAAATGTTTTAGTAGACACGGACTATCTTTAACAAAACCCCGTTGTGCTACAAATTATTGAAATGCCAGATTATCTATACTTATGTTTATGTTTTCGGCAACGTGCCCACTAAGTACTTTCGTACTTAGCCCTGCATATGTTTTCTAAATGTGCAGGTTGAAGCGACGAGAGCGGCGGTGGTTGAAGTTGAGTTGAGTTGTTAGTAAGTCTTTAGCTTATGACCTACTTTCCGCTGCAAAACTCTAGACCTTTTTGACGTTATGTACATTTGGTGAATCACTGTAGTTTAAGTCTGTAATCTTTAACTTAGATGCTTTCGAGTACTTTCTGTCGAGTAATCCTTCGTGATTAACTCTTCCTTTTTAATAGTAAAGTCTTGTTCATTGAATGTATGATGTCTTTTATGTATGTTTAATTAGTCAGTCCCCTTCTTCCCCGCTTCTTTAATCCAATCCCAGTCGCACCCCGGCTTCTGCCGTCCCTCGGGATTTGGGGCTGTGACAGTTAAAATCATTCAAATCTCCATTATAATTTTAAAGTAGATAATATACACAAACAACTATTATAATAAAAATTTACTTATTTAATTGGTGAATTATACTCATCCACCAAACAAACTACTTACATATATTGATTGATATTCATCGAAAACTATGATATATGTGTGCGTGTGTGTGTTTGTAAACGTTATTTTTGGGAAGTGAATTATTTATCAAGTCTTATATAATTTTGAAGCCACATTAATATATTATGAATATGAATATGAATATAAATATGAGTCTAAAATCATCAATATAAAAGATTGAGTCTAAAACATTTAATTGTCTAAAAAATATGAAAATGTCTCTAAAAGTTGGTATGAAGTATGCCAATAAGGAATGATATTCTTTAAGATTGTATACACAAATAGTGAAAAATGAACAAATGAAAACATCAATTGTATACTTGTTTTTAATTTTCTCAAAAATTCATTTCCGTCTTAAAATATTTACTATTACTACTACTACTACTACTACTACTACTACTACTACTACTACTACTACTACTAATAATAATAATAATAATAATAATAATAATAATAATAATAATAATAATAATAATAATAACTCCCTCCGTCCCAGAAGAACATGTGTAATTTTTGAAACCTGTGTCGTCTCAACCAATGTATGTTCTTATCAACATAATTTAATTATAAACTTCACTTGGAGGAGAGAAGTGACTAATGTATACTCATTGAATTACTCATCATTCATATGAAAAACGACATTTCCTAACAGTGAATTATGCATGACATTGGATTATGAAGAAATTTTTTAATCATCATTCCATTTTCATCACTTTTCTATACATCAACCACAACATAATATTCATATTCTTAAATTAATATGATACTTGTCATAGTGTGTAATTGTAAATGACCTGATGTATACTACTTCATCTATTCATCATATTTTGACATAATATTTCATTTTGGGATGTCCGTAAAAATTGGAAATTTTCATGCTTGGTCATTACTACCTTTCACAATATGGGGGACCTTACGTCACTCACCTCAAATGTACTAAACCACGTGCCTCAACAAGCTACGCCCAAATATGGTGAAATGGGAAAGTATAATACACTTCGTATTGCTAGTATGATTTTGATAGATTAAATATTTAATAATGTATCTTTCACCAAATGATTTTTTCATAGTGACATTCATTTATGATTGGCCTTGTCCAACATTGATTTATTCTTAATTATCTTTTCATAGCCATATCCTTCCAATTAAATGTGATTGTAAATTGAGATATGTATACATAAAAAATGACTTTTATTTAGGATTAAAAATATGATAATATAAAACATAATTTAAAAAACTATTTATTAAATAAGTAAAATGAGATAAATTAAATAAATGACTTACTCCATGTTTATAATTATGTTGCACACAATTCTAAAATTTGCAAATGTACTTTTTAATTTACTATTTTACCATCTTAACTGTTCTCATAAATTATTTTTCGATACGCACTGTTTACAAACATGAAAAATACAATTTAGTTAAAGATAACAATAAAGAAAACATATTTAATTAGTAGAGGTTTATCAACTTCTTTTTAAAATTTGATTCTATTCTTTTGAACTTCAAAATAGTATAGTACCCTAACTTTGTTGAATAAGACCCTTAACATTACAATATTGTTTGAATAAGGCTAGCCTTTTTTCTCGTCGCTCAAATATTGACTAAACTAACAGGTAGAGGTGACGTGGATAATTCAATGTCACCTGTGAGGTGTTTTACGCTGACATGCATGACAAAATATTGTAAGAAAAAATGAAAATTGAGGTAGATTAGATCATATTTAACGCTATGTTTTCTAATATTGAACTTTCTTCCTTCATTAGAGCATTTTATTGAATAGAAAATAGAATAATATTCAAACACCATCTCTACCAGTTGAAATAAAATGCATGCCTTATTTAAATATTTTTGTAAAGTTCTCGGTTTTTTTCAGCAAAGTTTAAAATTCAACCCATAAATCAAAAAGTGGTAAAAGTTTGGACCACAAATTATAATTTGCTTATTTCAATACTACTAAATTTTCATTTTTAAAGTATATATACTTCGATACCATTCACCAACATTTCTAACCTCCTGCATCATGTTTTTTAGACCTTGTATTTTTCTAATTTTTCAAATTTGATTAAATAATATTCAATTTAATCCAACTTGAATAAATTAATTCCAATAAAAAAATTATTAATTTTAATTAATTTTTTTCATTCTAGTTATGGATTATCGATCATGTTCAGAATTTATTAAAATTTATTAATAATTTTATATATTGCAATAGTTTATATAATAAATTCATTATACACGTTTATATAATGAATACTGTTAAACATGGATTTTTACCTTTTTTTGGAGTTTAAATGATGTTACTTAGTTGAGGAAAGTCGTGTTTATGTCAAGTAGGAGCTCATATTTTGTTAGTTTGAAAGAATGTGATACTTGCTTGTTTTTGGTGATTTTTGTATGATTTGGTGGATAAGGTGGAAAATTAAGCTTGAAGATACAAGGTCGGATGTAGTACGCGTTTGGATGAAGAAACAGCGTGGATAACAAAGGAGAAACGAGTGGAATGAAGCTTCGAGGTTAACGATTTGTGCCATACGGTCGTATTTCAACCACATGGCAATGGCGCAATGTGATAGGGGGTCATGCGGTGTGGCCATGCGGTCGCATGCCAGCCGCATGACATTGCCTCGAGTCGCCGATATCCCATACGGTTTGGCTATGCGGGCGCATGCCAGCCGCATGGTGACGTAGTTTTATGCGTTTTAGCATATTTTTGGATTTTAATTCATTTTTAACTTGATTTTTATCCAAACTCGGATTACTAATTATTTCTTAGTATAAATAGGCTTCCTAGGGTTTATTAGTAGGAACTTTTTACATACGTTTTAGTTTTGGGGCACATCTAGGAGATTTGGAGCTTTCAAGAAAGACGAGAGATTTGATTTCTTCACTACGGTTTTTCTAACTTTATGTTTAGAATTGATTCTCTGCTTTGTTTTGCCATGATTATGTGTGGCTAGACTTTTCGTTATCTTATGGTTAGAAAGTAGATGAATATTTGATTCGAGCTTTTATTTTGATTGATTAATCACGACCTATTCTACTTTTCCATATTCTTGGGCTTATTCATGCTTGATTGATTGGCCACCAATTGTACATTTAGTTGTGTTAATTTGAAATCGAAAGAAGAAGATTAATACTAGAACGTAGAATAGGGAACATCCTCTTCAATAAAGTCGAAAGATCTTGAGATTAGGGTGAAGATAAAGAATCTAATGATCGTTTAGGAGTTATATGTTGATAATTGACTAGAGACGATAATTATTAGCATATAATCAACAGTTTATTTATCATGAAAACGAGTCTAAACTAAGTGTGTGATCATCTTAGGGAGAATCGAGTCTTTCATGTGATTAATTAGTTAAAATAAGTTTGAGTTCATTTATTCATTGAAATCAAAACCATAAGATAATCTCTTCTCTGTTAGAACTCGAATTTACTCTCGTTGTGTCGTTAAATTTAAATGCATTTCATTATTTTTGCTAATTAGATTAAAAATCCTTTTAATCAAGAGTCTAAATAGTAGATGTTATTTGAAAGCAGTACTTGTGAATTTTAAATTCAATCTCTGTGGATACGACCTTATTTACTATAATTTAACCGTGCACTTGCAGTGTTAATAAAGTAGCGAACAAATACATATATATATATATATATATGTATATATATTTTCATTTTATATTATACGGATCTATTAAATTTATCATAGGATTTTATTCAAAGGACGATATATAAAATTGTTGATAAATTTTATGGTCAGATTGATTATATGTAGGATAGAATAATTTTGAGTATACTTATGATCATATAGAGACATGGCATGCATTTTTTTTTCTTTTCTTATACATATATAATTACTTTTTTTTATGTTATTCTTATCCTTCTTCAAATAGAAGTCTAATATAATTAGAATTCTATAAATTATAAATTATAAATTCTATTGTTGGGCCTTTATAAATTATTTATCAGATATCTTCTAAGTAATAAATATAGATTTACATTATTGCCCTTAAAATAAATATAACAAGGGGGTATATTAGGCAAATCAAATTTTGTAAGAATCCGCTCTTTTATAATAGGTGCAGATTTTTTCAATTAAATTACTAGTAAATATCTGGTCAATTTAATCAACGAGAGTAATGAGCATAACAAAGTTTGATTATTTTTGATTTATCCTCTCATGTTCGTAATTGTGCTCTGTTGATTGGTACAATTTATATATTAATCAAAATGACTAAAAGTGTAACGAATCTGAAATTAATTAATTTCTTGTTTTGGCCTACAAGAAATGTTTGCAGGTTATATGAAGAAAAAGAAGCAAGTAAAGAACGAAAGGATTGGGAAGAGCAGAATAACAATCTCGGATGTTGACGGTCCACTTAACATTAACAATGTCTTGGCTTCAAAGTTTGATGTTGTTCACGAAAAAAAATTGAAATTGTTTGTTTTTTTATTTTCTTTCAGCATGCATGTGTTGTGAATCTAAGCATAGTTGTTTTGCATTAATTTAGTATTGAAACATTAAATGGGATGTAGCAAAATATTATTATAAGCTGTCCAAAAACTCTATAATTTGAAAAGGTAATCAATGCATGACATCATTCAAGACTCCTAAGTCTTTCCCAGAATTAAGAATGTTAAACAAGAGAATTTTTTTAATCTAATTTAATTTGCATAATTAGTCAAATGCTTTTATCGATTTTACCATAATCATGTAAAAATATTGACTAAAGCTCAAATGAATCTCTATGAATATCCAGAAACTGAAATCCTAGATGCACAAGCATAAGTTTGGAACTAAAAGCATAAAATCAATAATTATGTATTAAATAAGAAATATTTTCACTAGCAAAAGCATTACATTTAATTGAATAAAATATTTTTAAAAATTTGGATAAACAGTTTACCTAAAATGATTTGGAAAGCATTAAATTGAGATAGAGAAAACATTATGTTGAATCTAAAAAGCATTATTGAAGTATTTGAGAAACATTAAATCTCAAACAATTTTAGAGGGAATATATTTTATGCCGCATTTCCTGATAAATTTTATAGGATTTTTCAGAAACTGAAATACTAGACACACGTGCACAAGTTTGGAAATGTAAGTCAAAATCAAACAATTATGTATTAAATAAAAACCATTTTCAGTAGCAAGAGCACTATATTTAATTGAACAAAATATTTTTAAAAAAATGGATAAACGATTTGACTAAAATTATTTGGAAGCATTAAATTTAGATAGAGAAAACATTATGTTGAATCCTAAAAAACATTATTAAAGTATTCGAAAAATATTAAATCTTGAACAAGTTTTATAGGGTAGTAATTGAAATATCTTTTATTTCTCATTTCCTAAAAAAATATTGTTATAGTATTAGAGAAACATTAAATCTAAACAAGTTTTATGGATTGGTATTTGAAATATATTTTCTAGGGTCATAATGTTATAAATATATGTTTGTTTTTTATTGCAAAAGAAATAAAAAAATATTATTGAAAAAGTAATGAAGAGAATGGCAATTATTATATGAAATAAAAAATAATATTTATTCATGTATGATGAATTGAGCCAATATAATAAGTCTAAAAAAAATCAATAATAATGATCCATGATATGAAAATACATATTAACTAAGAAAATCAATAAATTAAAAAAAAATAACGTCTTCTAGCCATAATGCTCTTGATATATGACCATCAACTCCTTTAATCAAGAATTTTCTATTACAAATAAAACAAGGACAATACAATCCTTTACCTATATAAACACTTAATAAATCCCCAAAATATCAACTTAAATCTCAACCATTAATTTGATTAGATTAAGAGTGTGGATGGAGTTTCTAGTTAATTCGTAGAGTGAGGTTTTTATTTGATATATATATATATAGGAGAGAGATCATCTTATCCTAAGAAATAAGAATAAATCCCCACCCTTAATCCTACAAGATCTATGGCTTAAATTTAATCCGATTTATTTAGGTAACCCCGCACTTTTTAGTTTGGCAGGGCTATATTGGTAATTTAATAAATCATTGAAATCAAATTACCCGCATCTCAAATCCATCCCTTAACTTCTTCTTCTACACTTTTCCGATTCATTTTTCAGTCATTCTTCATTGCGATTCGCGATTATTCGTTGTGATACATCCACTTCTGCCGCGACAATCTGGTCCTTTTCTTCTTCGGTTGAATAGTCGACGATCGCTTTGTCCTGGTGTTGTTGAGCTTGGTCACGATGGTGGTATCGGTGTTCATTAATGTTGGATTGAATATCCTTATATCCTTGATTGTTCCGCTCGTCGTGTGCGGCGCTCAAGCCGCGTTCAGGGGAATCGATGATTTGTTCCTGGATGAAAGCGAGGCGCCTGAAGGTGGATTGCTCTCGATTGTGCATTGGGGTTTTGAATTTGTAGTTTTTAAACTTGGATCTAAAATCGGGGGTGGTTGTGTCAATTTGAAGTAGAATTGGATGGATTCTCTTGGATTTTGATGGTGTTATGTTGAGATTTGTGGAATCAGCAACCTTACAGATTCTTAATTGTATTTGGGGATGATGTAGTTGTTGAGAAATTTGAAGCTTGCCTGCTTGTTGTTTTAGTTGATTCAAGAAACAATGGTGATCAATTGGATGAGAGAGAAGCAAATTTATTTGTGATGCTTGGGTTTCTTGATGATTTATGATGCAGTTGTTTTGTTTATCAAGATTACAGCAGATAGATATTTAACGATGCCAGCAGCCTTACTTGAAAATGAATTCTTCTTCTTTTTCTCGAATTATTTGATTCGATAGATAAAACTTAAGCTTTGATGTCGACGGAGTTTGAGTTCAATTTATTTTTGTACTTGTATTGGAACCAAAGTAACATGATGCTTCAATGGAGTTTATTGTCTTGTTATGAATTCTTGTTGTGTTTGTAGCAATGGTTTGTTTAGTTTGAGGTGTTACTATTTTGCTCCAAATTTTCACCACAATCTGTACATGTTGTGTCCAAGTTGTATCGTTATATATATATGGTGTTAGTTTGATTATGTTTGTATTTATAATGATTAGAAATAACATACAATGTCTAAATTTATCAATTTCATTGATTAATATTTTGATTAGTTTTTCAAAAATGCATGTCTTAGCTGATTGCACAAATCAAAGCTAGATGCACCACAGTTCATTACCAAATGCACCATAATTGATTGTCAGATGCACCGTATAACAATGATAGATGCACGACACAATTTTTAGATATGCATCACTGATGCTTTTTTAGATGCACCACAAATTATTGACACATGCACCACAATTCATTGCCTGATGCACCACAATTTTCTTTTTAATTAATCACTTTCTTTAGAATTTATTAATCCCAATTAGGATTTATTATAAATCAATTAGAGTTTATTAATCAATCACTTTAGGATTTATTAATTTGCAATTATGGTTTATTAATCTTAATTACAATTTATAAATTTGCAATTAGGGTTTATTAATTCTCAACTAGGATTTAATTTTTTATTCGAGTTATATTTTATAAGTCATATTATCCTTTTTTCACTTTTTTTTTTCTAAGATGCATCATACAATGTGATGAGATGCATCATTATATGTAATGAGATGCACCACACAATATTCTATTTTATATATTTTTTTTCAAATTAGTTTTAAATTTTTTATTTGATTTTTTTTAATTTTTTTAATTTTTTTGTTAATCAATTAGGGTTTAATTAATTCAATCACCTTAGGATTTATTATTTTCTTATCATGATTTATTAATTCAAATTGGGTTTAATTAATCAATCTTCTTTGGGTTTATTATTTCCTAATTAGGATTTATTAAGCCCTAATTAGAATTTAATTAATTCATAATTAGGATATATTTATTTTCAAATTTTCACTATCATATTTTATTATTAATTTTTTTTCTTTCTAAGATACAGCACACAGAGATGCACAACAATGTATAACGAGATGCACCACACAACATAATGAGATGCATTACACAGTGTAATGAAATGCACCACAATGTGGAATGAGATTTACCACACTTAAAAAGAAAATTAACAGGCTTGACTGGTGCATTACATAATATATATATTATATATTATGGGATGCATTCATGTATACAAAAATATGCAATTTATAATTTTTACAAGCATAATGTATTCAGCTACATACAAAAGACAATTTTACAAACATACAATTTTCATTTGTCCCATGCCATAAGCCGTTTCTATAAATATAGAAAAAGTTCAAAACATACATTTGTTCCAACGAACATATACCAAATGAAAATAACTTCAACCAATCAATAATTTTTTCGCATTAAACTTGAATCGTGACAAATTCACTATAGTGGTACTCTGCCCGTGTCATAACTGATTTCTGCATATTTTTTCCTCCCATAATCGACTCCTGCATTGTCGACTTTATTTTGGTTGTCCACCATTTCATTGGAATAATGCTAGATTTTGTCTTCTCTAAAAACTTCTCATTTTCTTTCTGATTTTGTTCCATCAACAAAGAAGTGAAAAAATTTTCTGCAAAGTACAATATAAAAAAGATGTACAATTAATAATTAGATACACCATAGTCACTAATAAGATGCACCACAACAACTATCCATATTCATCACTATCAATAATCACATGCACCACAGTCACAAATCTTATGCACCACACACTATCCATATGCATCATAATCAATAATATTTAATCAGATGCACCATACACTATCCAAATGCATCACCATTAATACTAATTAGAAGCACCACAATCAAACACAAATCTATACATATGCCAACGAATAGTTGGAACCGTTTCTAAAAATAATTCATTGGCGAATTTTCATTTGTGGTATTGCTAGTGTATAGACTTGGAATTCAAAAATTCAATGATAGACAAGTTCATTGCTAGTGATGGTGAAGTTCCCATGTATAGCAAACTTGAAACAAATGGAAACTTGCCTACGTATAGAAACATGGCTTTGCACTTGAGATAATAAGCTCGATAAACTTCACCAATTCATGAATTTACAATTGCATCAAACAATCACATCACCCACTATAATAACAAGCGACCAACCACTCAAATTTCAAGTAAAAACATACAATACATTTTGAAGAGGAAAATACTATGCCCATTACAACCACAATGATTGATGCACATGTTTATCTTTAATCACAACACAATAATAACTCAAAAGTTTCACAAAAATACAAAATTAAAATAACTGGAAAATACTAACTTTCGCTCAATTGCGATGTCGACATTGTTCTTTCTTCTATATGTTCTCTAGTAGCACAGAGAAAATCGTGCCCTAACTCGCTTTGATTCTCAAAAATCTCACCTTAGTCAAATGGATAATTTTGGATTCTCCTTCAATTTCTCTTTTTGTGTTTTTTAGTAGATGTGTCACTAATTTGGTAGAAGAAATTCAATTTTTGAATGTTGGACAAACACCAAGCTCTAGTAATTTGAAGAACGAAACTGGTAATTTGAGATTTTGGTATGTCTGTAGACATGTATATATGGAACAAGTCATCGGCGACAAGTGGAGGACGACAACACTGGAGTTGTCGACGGCTTGCTGCATCGATGAGTGATTGAGAGAGAGATATCAGAGAGAGATAGAGAAATAGGTGTGAGCGTGATTCATTCTGAATGAGAGAATGAGTCAATTTTACCTATATACCCCTCCGTGTTAGTTTATTGTATTCTAGTTCAATATCTAAGATTTAATCTTGTCCACACATTCCTTGCAAATGTGTGGTACAGATTTATTCTTATTTCTTAGTTTAAGGATTCTTTTCACCACAACCACTCCATATATATATACATACATACAGGGATGAGTTAGTATAAAAATATATTCTAGTGTGAGAACGTGAGAACATGCTTAAACCAATTCGTAATGATGCTTAAATTTATATTTTGACATGCTTTTTATATAAAAATTAATGCTTACATAAAATCATGCTCGAATCTATATAAATTCATGCTTAAAATAATCTCAACTATAGATCATACAAAGATAATGTTTATATTAAAAAGATAATCTTATTAAGCATGATAATAAATTGATTTAAGCATAACTACGTATTTATTTAAGGAGATTCTCACGTTCTTACACTAGAATTAGTTTTTAGTGACAATCCACAAAAATACACACTTTCGAATTGGTAAAATGAAAAATACACACTACTCTTCAAAACAATGAAAAATACACACTTTTGAATATTTCTAATATAATATGCGATCATGTCATTCCCTTTATATCACATCTCTTACACATGTGTAAGAGATGTGATATAAAGGGGACGACAAGTTTGGTTATGCGTGTAGTCAGCAATCATTTAGGGTTAATTTTGTGATTATTTGACAATCATTAGCCAATAATTATGTAATTTAATTATTTTATATGAAACATATAGGGATTAAGTAGCGTACTAAAATTCAGTCGAAAAATTATGAATCGTCATTAAAGCAACCTAAATGTTGATCTCGCTCGGATAGAAGCAAATCCCGAGCGGGATTTGACACGTGGCGAGTGGGAAATGGCAGAAAACTTGGTCAATGTACAGAATGATGGCTGACTGGTGCATGACATGAATTACTTGCTTGTGCAGACATGAGACATAACTAAAGTTGATTTATGCATGTAGAAATAAATTCACCACATGAAAAATGCACAATTTTCATGTGAATGCAGAAAAAAATCTGTTTACCATTCACAACTCTATATATTTCACCATTCACAACTCTCTTTCACACACCCTCAAGAACAACCTTTGAAATTCATCACATTCGAAAGTGGGCAACAATCTTTGATAGTATTTTTTCTAACCTTGTAATTTTCCTCTCGTGTCCGCATAATTTTTATTGTACGTAATAAATTAGAAAATGACTCTTTAGTATTCGAAACATTAAAATTTATATGAATGACGCATAGATTACATTTTAAGAGTAGATTTTATTCTAAATATTGAAATTTATCATTTCCAAATATGGGTATCAACTATTTCACGCTCTAGTTAGTGAAATCCCGTTTGAAAATTTATTATTTCCAAATATGAACTAAGAAAATTTCTAGAATTTGAATGTTGTCATTTCCTGCTTGAACCATGCAATTTCCCGCTCCTGAAGCTTAATCCCGCTCGAGCGGGAAATTGATGAGGTTGGCGAGTGGGATTTGTTATTTTGTGTTATTTTTATTAATTGTTATATGTTTGTACTTCTGTGTAGATGGATTACTATTTCATTATCAAATACAGAGGAACATGGTCCGATTGTACGTACTCGGACGGATATGACTTCGTTTCGGTCGAAAGAAATCTCCACGGCCTAAGGTACATCATCGATTGTCAATTGAGTGTAAATTCCTTCAGCACATAGTACGAGTTGCATTTTCTGTCGAAGTCTCCGAGAGGACGCACTGTAAAGTGCTCATTAAGCACTGATGGTGATTTTTATCAGTTGTGCGCGACACAACCAGAAGCAACTGTGTACGTGACTCACCAATACACGAACGTATACGTGCCTGAGTTTGGTGGTGATTCTTATGAAGAAATGGATCGTATCGAAAGACAGATGATTTTCTCCACTTTTATTGAGGGTAATTATGCATCGACATCCACATATTATTTCGGATCCACGTCGACTCAAGTTCCAGAGACAGTAGATGGTTCAGACGATGATGAAGAGGCAGATGGTGATGACGATGATCAAGAGGCAGATAGTGCTTAGCCATATCCCGCTCGAGCGGGATTTAGTCTATCTTTAGTTGCTCGAGCGAGATCTTAAATACTTAGCATGAAAAAATTCAAGGAAAAATTATGAGCAAATTACACATTCAAAATATACGACAGTATATTTTTCCAACTTATTAGTATAAATCTATCACCAAACATTCGAAACATCTATGAATCACCAATTTAGGGATCTAGGCCAGGTTATATACTGTTATAACTAATTAATAGGGAGAAAAAAGTATAACCCGCTCGGTTAAGGAACATCCCGCTCGAGCGGGATATTGGTGGCAAAAGGGTTTCTCGAGTGAAAAATTGTCTACATAGAACCTAATTTTTTTTTTCAAACCTACAGACAAAATTTCACAATATAAATCGAAGGCATCTATTTTATCCTATGAAATTCGTAAAAATCTGAAGTAAAAAAAAAAATTATTAAGATAGTATGGAATAAAATACTAACCTCTCCATAGTTTGCCATATTGTGAAAGAAAAAAAAACGAAGATCCCGCTTATGCGTCACTTTCTTCTAATGTTGTCGAGTTTTTTTGGGTGAGAGATGAGGGAAAAGTGATAGGTAGAGCGGGATTTACTTTGAGGGAGGGAGGCTGCTGTGGTGGAGCGGGATTTACTTTGGGAAGAAAGAGTTATACGCATGTGAGGGGAGTTAAGGGGATGGCGACAAAATAGGGAGTCAAACCGTACTCTCCTCCTAATAGAATCTCTGTTGGTTTTATCATGTAATTTGGGCTGAAACCCCCACGCTTATTACCCTATAGAAATTAGGGAAAGATGTGACAAAAAGTTTTGATGGTTGACAACTAGTGGGCCATAATGTCACATCACATGTGTGCAAAATTAATTGATTTGGGAGGAGGTGTGCATTTTTTTTTCATTTTGCACATCTTGTTCCGTGCAAAAAAAAAATTCTTCTAATTTTTATATGAACCAATCCCTATACATATATATATATATATATACTTTAAAATAGTTTTTTTTTTGTACATAATATTTTATTTTACTAAAGTAAGCAAGAAAAAAAATAAAAACATCTTGAAAACGATAAAACTACATATCTTACCACATCATTATAATTTAGAAAAAAAATTCCTCCCTCAGAAATAAGGTCATCCCATCGCTTGTGCATAGTTCGTAGGTTTTTCTCAAAGCTAACATCTTCGTCCCATTCGTAGGAGGTGAACTGATATTCTAGGCATTGCAACCGATTGAGGCCTGATGAACTCATTCTAGCCGTTGGGAAACTTCTAACCATCTAGATAATTTCAAAGACATAAAAGAATATTTTTGATGAAAAACTTTTATAAAATATAAGAAGAACTTAAAGAACTTTGTACCTTTTTCTCAGAGCAATGTGGCGGCTGCGATGATGGTCTTCCTTTTATTACTCAAATTCTATGAACAAGTCTACATAATTTGCTCTGATACTATACTGTAACGCCCCAATTTTCATAAATAAAAAGGGAGATGTTATCCTTCTTACATTAAAGACAATAATAATTACTTTTGTTTATAGCGGAAGACTAAAATAAATAACATTTATTGAAAAATAAACAAATTTGACTCTTTGACCATCGTCATTCACTCCGCCGCACATCGCCCAAGCTTTAACCTGAAAAGATAAATAGGTGTGGGGTGAGTGCTAATGACTCAGTGGGGTGCAATTATTCAAATTATATGAATAACAACAAATATATAAGTGCAAATAAACTGAATATTCTTTCATATTGCCCGAAGACTTAAGCTCGAAGGCTAACTTTCTGCCTATTAGCCTAAGGGCTTTAACTTTCTGTCCCATGGCCCGTAGGCTATAACTTTTCTGTCTCATAGTCCGAAGGCTTTAACTGTATCTCACATATATAATTTGAGTAAAACATATAATAAGGATAAACGATAATTGCAACGTTAAAAACCCCCATCTTAAACTTGCTTGAACTTGAAACGACTCGAAAACTACAATTTAATGATTAAGTCTTGCGCGTAGATCCTTCTCTCGTTTTGCTCAAGCAACGATTCAAATTTTGGTGTGAAGAGGATGAAAAGGAGGCTCCATATTTATATTAGAAAATTTGAAGTTATAAATGGGCAGAGAGAGATAATCACGGTGATTTGAATAAATCTGGGTGATTGGAATCAATCAAGGAGTCCTAATAATGAACCTTGTTTTGGAAAGAAAAGATTCAAGTACCTTAAATCTGCATGAGCCGCCGGAGGAGAAATGGAAAGTGATGAATGATAATTGGGCTCGTGAAATTGCGGTTCGGATCCTCTGTCCCGATTTCTCTGTGCCACTATGTGCCAAACCACGAAACGCCGACGTTTTGGGTTATAATTCACTTCTGCTATTTTTCTCTCCTTCCTAGTGGCTCGGCTCAGCCGATTAGATCATTTCCATTATTGTCGTAATCTTCCTTGCGTGAAAAATGGAATCAGACTCCAAATCTTTTCCATAGATACTATTCTTTTCGATTGTGTATTTTTTTTTTCCTTCCTTCTCCATCATCTTTTTCCATCGCCGAGAGTACACCCTTGGATTTCTTTTTTCTGAACCAAAAACGGTGTCATGCCAACTGCTCGACGAAAGGTATGTATAGTAAGTTCTATGTATTTTTCTTTTGCCTTGAATTGCTTGCTGCTGTATATGAAATGCCTTACACTTCTTTACTGGATATAATCTATTTATATCACAAAAACCATTTTGTTCAAGCATTATCGACTATTTTAAGGGCGTCAATTGAGTAATCGTCAGTGACATTTGATGATCTTATTTATGTAATCCAATATGATTCAAAGTACTTTTTTTTTTTTACAATCTTGGTTGGTTGGTTAGTGTGGAAATTTGACAATCGAAATCTCAATTTCTGTTAGTTTTATCTTATAAAACTTGATAGCAAAAGGCTTCTTGTACCTCAGTTCCTGCTGATTGGTGCTGCCAATTATTGGGATTGTAGTTGGCTGCTGGTTTGTGGTTGTCTTGGAGGCCGTAGGTCCTGCAACCCTAATCTGTGGGACTGATGTTCTGCTTTGTTGCTAGTTTTCTGCTGCTATTATTTGGAAACTGTTATGCTGCATTGGTCACAATTGAAGTTGTGGTTGTTCTTCTAGGGATTGTGTAATTCTTCTTTGCTGCGGTTATGCATATGTTGGTTCCGTGGGGAGATTTGCGGCTGTTTGTTGTTTTGTACATGGCATCTGCTTGGTTTTTGGCGGTATGAGTTTCAGAACTCGTTTAACCTGTTCCGCATGGAGTTTCAATTCCTTGTAATCTGCTGCTATTGTAGGTGGTATTGAATGCTACTACTAATTTAATTTAGAACACACAAGTTAAAAGCAGCAAGTGGTCTTTTGCTGCTATAGATTTGGGAAAAAAAATAGAGAGAGAAATTTGTTGTGTTGCTGCTACCTTGAAGACGTGCAGGTGCAACAAAATGAAAGAAGGACAACAACAAAATCTTGATTTCTTGTGTAACAATTTTCTTTTTGATCTCTACAATTGAACTCATGTGAGGTGACTGTTCTTGATCACTACTTACTCATGAGACACCCCTCCCCGTCTTAGCCTTGTGCAAGACTCTTCTTCCTTGGGTATTCCCAAGTACGTTGTACTCTCTTGGATAATCACAAGTGTACTAGTATTATTCTTTTTTTATTTAAATATCACACTCTTTTTCTCATAATGCATATATGACTCTTGTCTGCAATTTATTGCCTGAATCTAAACTTTTTATCATACTATGTCATTTCGTAAATTTAAACACAATCAATAATAAGTCTCCCAAGAAAATTTATGATTCCGCCCCTATCTATAAATGAATATAGTGCTTTATATGAAATCTGTCGCATTGAATCAACAAACACAACAGACAAATTATATCCATGGACAGCGAGTATAACATAAAAAAACAACTTCAAAAATCTATGTTTCAACAATTTCTAAGATAAGATTGCTAGTCTAAATTTTAGCCAATTGTCTGCTTCTTTTTCGTTAGGACTAACATCTAGTGACCCAATTTTCCTAAATGTATATACACATAACAATAATCTCCCATCTCTTTCTCATACCAACAATCTGATGCTCTAAAATGCAGCACCACTCCATTCATCAGCGGTTGACCCGTTTATCACGCCATCGTGCTGCATATGGTGTGGAAGAGCTCATCACATCATCAAAGAAGCTATCATAAGTGCCAGCACTAGTGAAAGATCCGAAACCCTTTTTGAGACAACTTCATTGTTGAGTCAGAACTGATAAACAAAATATTTATATGCATATTGCTCGATTCTCCGACCATTTCGCAACTTAGGCATGCTCGAGTGTAGTTGACTTGTTGACAATGGCCTCCCACAACTTTGCTAGGGATTCTCGCACAAACTAAGAATCGAACAGTTGGCGTGACCGAGCGTGGGCGGTGGCATGAGGACAGATGGGGTTTAAGGGAATGTTTTCCCGTTTTCGCCGGCGCTGTAGATGTTCTTTTTTCGCGAGGAAGAAAAAGAAATCGGTCACGACCTAGAAAGAAGATAGAGAAGAAGAAACAAAAATACATAATAAAAATCTATTGTTTGGAAAACTGATTCGTGTTTTAGCGTAAGAAAGATTTAGGATAACAAAATGGAAAGATTTAGAAGAACAAATGTAAAGATTATTTATCGGCTTAGCTGAGCCGATGGGAAGAGAGAGAAGCGAGAAAGATAGCAAAGAAGTAAACTATAATCCAAAACGTCGGCGTTTTATGGTTTGGCACACAGTGGGATAGAGAAATTGGGACAGAGGATCCGAACCGGTGAAATTGGGCTGAAATTAAGAATTGAATAAAGATTTTGGGCTGCACTTTAAGGCTAGTATGGCCGAAAACTATACTAATTGAGAAAAATAAATCATATAAATGTGCGTGTTTATGTTCGTATAAATTGTAGGCGCGATTTATAGAGTTCAATATTTAATTGCTAAGAAATAAATATTTTAGGAGAAATGTAACAAAATTTTTTGGGTCATTATATAATCGTCTCGTTGGTTTATGTTAATAAAAATTGATATCTCTAATCTTAATCAAAAGGCTTCAAAAGATATAGTACTTACAATTTCAAGATTTTTTTTCGTTTCTAGCTATTTATTCATACATTAGATTCTGTGATATGAGTAACATTTTATAGCAGACACTAATAGAAGATTTTAGAAAAAACATGAATAAAAGATAAAGAGAATTCCATGTATATGTTAATTAATTTTATTTATTTAGTTTTCATGGGGGTGTTCGATAACAAAAATTTCTATTGGTCTCTTAAATGTTAATTTGTTTTTTTTTGTTGCTTTAAATATAATTATTCGCTACTTATAAACTAACTTAAAAATTAATTTTATTTTTCATAACTACTCAACATATAATTAAAAATGAAAATGAGTTATGTGATTCGTATTAAGAATTTGAGAATACATACCTATTAAGAATTGAGATATAGTACATAATATTAATGTTAATTTATGAAATAATAATACACAAAACCTTAAAGAAGTGTGAATGATAGAGATAAAGATAGTAATAATTAATTGATACATGTGAGCCATGAGAAATTATTATATGAATATAATAAGTAATATATATATGTATATTATGAATTAATAATGGAGAAAATACAAGAATAAAGGAAAATCGAAATAGAGGACCGAGAAAGGAGCACAATTTATTTTCCTATTTATTAATTGAGTAGCAAGAAGCCCATAAAAAATTGACGGAAAATTACTTTATATTATAATTTATATGTATATATTCAAAAAGCAATTAAACAAAAAATACTAAAAAATATTATTATTTAGCGATTCGATAATAAATTTAAAAAAGTACTATTATAATTATAAAAAAGTAAATTATAATTTATATTAAAACTAAATAAAATACTACTTATTTAGCGATTTGATCATTCATAAATGATCGAGTTTTCTATAACTTGAATATCTCAACACTATCAAGTATTCATGATTGTCGAGTATATTGACTAAGAAAAATGATTTTGGTTTTGTATCTTAACTTATAATTAGGAATAACAATGACATAGGTATCTATTGATTAAACATTCTCCAAACTCAAATTTGTTTAGGATATAGGTACTCGTTCTCATCCCAAACCATATTATAAAAATGACTTTACTATTCTTACCCGTCTCAAACCTGTTGAGTAAGTAAATATTAATTATAATAGTTGATATTACTTTTTTTTGGGTCTATCACTATCCCATTGATGTGTATTCGTTTTAAAAATAATTTTATATCTTGTTTAGAAGTTGTCATGTTTTTCTAAGTTAATTATAAATAAAATTTAGAAAATTAATCTTATTTCACATATCTAAACTTGTAATTAAGAATGACAGTGAATTGGGTACTCATTAATTAAGTATTTTTCAACTTTAAATTTGTTTAGAGTTATCTACATGTTGTCGTCCTAATATTAGTTAAAATAGTGACTTTATCGTAGATATCCGTCTCAAACTCATTGCGTTATGCTCGATAAAAATCTGAACACTACAAAGTATGTGTTATTAACTAAAATTAGTAAAATAAAACCTATTTATTTATATTTGAATTGTTTCGCTGGTTTACACTAAATTGTCTATTTGTAATAATTACTTATTACAAAAATATTTACTTTAGAAATATAGTCATATTATAACTCTTGCTAACTTATGTTTTAAATTACGTGTATACATTTTAAAAATAATTTTATATCTTATTATAATGAGTTGTGCAGTAAACATATAATTAGGAATTGGATCAGATACTCATTCATTAAATATTTTCCAAATATATGTTTGTTTAGAAATTTTCTACATACTCTCATCCTAATCTTGATTAAAATAGGACTTTAATAATACACGTCTCAAACCAATTGGCTAGTGCTCGATAAAAATCAGAACACTACAAAGTTAATATTGTAACAGCCCGCACCCGGGTCTATGCGGATGCGGACCGCCACTAAAGGAGGAAAGGGGAAGGGGATGAAACCATTTGACATCAAGCATTGAATTGTAATATAAGAATAATTAAGTTGGTTCTTCAAAGATGGTTTGAGAAAATGAATAGGTTTCGAAAAGACGTTTTAGAAAGATAGGCGTGGAGTTTTCAAAACGAGTTTGATAATTAACCGATGTGGTTACAAAAGCGGCTTGCCCGATCGGCGGGACTTTAACGTTTATCTTAGGGTCGAAGTGTGAAGACTTCAGCATGTCGCAGCGGATAGAGTTTGTCATCGACTAACCTCGAGCAGTTAGTCGGCGTAGCAAGCAAAGAAATAAAGTAGAGTTCGGAGTTTGTTTAGTTAATACGGACCAACTATGGATCCACCATAGTACAAAATAAAAGGGAGATGACGGGTCGAAGAACCGTCATCCTTGAGACTTGGATACCCTGCTCTCACACCTCCGTCACCCGTCGCTCAACCTGCGATAAAAACAAAACATTTTGGGTTGAGTATGAAATACTCAGAGTATGAAATACTCAGTGGATTCTTTTGCCCCATTTTGAAAACCATTTTCATAAAGATACTTGAAAGAAATTTGCATGCTCATTTCATATATATAAAGGGGGTTTTGAAAAGAAATCATTTTTACCCTTCATATACGTAAAATCATTTGTCATGGATTATCGTGCACGAAACATAAATCTCAATTACTGTGTTACCTTTACCACGGTTCATCAAGTGGGGAGCCACTCCCACTCTCCGAACTGCCATACTTCCCTCGAGCAGTTAGTCGGCGTAGCAAGCAAAGAAATAAAGTAGAGTTCGGAGTTTGTTTAGTTAATACAGACCAACTATGGATCCACCATAGTACAAAATAAAAGGGAGATGATGGGTCGAAGAACCGTCATCCTTGAGACTTGGATACCCTGCTCTCACACCTCCGTCACTCGTCGCTCAACCTGCGATAAAAACAAAACATTTTGGGTTGAGTATGAAATACTCAGTGGATTCTTTTGCCCCATTTTGGAAACTATTTTCATAAAGATACTTGAAAGAAATTTGCATGCTCATTTCATATATATAAAGGGGGTTTTGAAAAGAAATCATTTTTACCCTTCATATACGTAAAATCATTTGTCATGGATTATCGTGCACGAAACATAAATCTCAATTACTGTGTTACCTTTACCACGGTTCATCAAGTGGGGAGCCACTCCCACTCTCCGAACCGCCATACTTCCCTTGTGCGCACTACCTTGGCTTGATCATAGTCCAAGGCTGATCGTTATTATTGGCAAGAAGCCAATCATATATGAGGTAAACACAAGTAAAGAGCATATAAAATCTTTAGCATGCAAATTCGTATTTTAAAAGCAATAGTTCAGGGCTTATTAACCCAAAAGTTACCTCCGTGGGATTTATAACCCACAGTTTTGAACATAGAAACTCACCTTGACTTGTCGACGGTGAAAGGGTTCTCGATCTACTGCTTAACGTCTCCTACAACATCGTCTAAACACTTAGGTTTCTATTCGAGTAGGAGGTTGACACTTAATTACCAAGCATTAGTCATTAGTCTTAGGTCAAATCCTATTCCCTGTCTTAAACTTGAAGTTTTAACTTAATCACCGAATCAATGATCCAAAATCATTTGAATGCATCTTTAGAAATCATGCATTACTTTATTTAAAATCATGCATTAGTGATCAATTAAAACATACCGATGCAATGATATGTAATGAGGGCATTCAATTCATGTACATGCAAACACGTAATATGCTTTATTAATAATTAATTAATTAATTAAATTAAATTAATTTGAGGTCAAAGACCTTTGACCAATTTAACTTAGTCAATTTATTTGGACAAAAATACCATACATGGCCCAAAGGCCCACTTAACAAGCTCAAACATTTTCAATGGATCTCACTAGGACAAATAAGAGCATACATAATCAAACAAAATATATGAGCTTAATCTTAACACATTTAGTCAAATAGGAGATTGGGCCCAACACTCAAATCCTACTGGCCCAATCCAAAAGAAATTTTAGTTGAACAAGGAATAAAAAGACCCAAGTCCATTTATTTAGAAAATAAATAATTAATTTATAAAAACTCTTTTTATAAAATAAAACTTACAAATAATTTATAAACTGATTTTTGGAGAGAAATATATATATAAATAATTTTATAAAATAACAATAATAAGGAAATTCTTTGGAAATAGATTTTAATGCACAAAACGCAATCGGGGCTTCGTAAAAATAGCAAACGACCTTCGGTCGATTTGCCCTTTTGAACAAACATCCTAAACTGACCAAAGTACTACTTTCAAGTGATGAAAATCATTTTGGAGATATTCATATTAGTCAAAACTCGATTTTTGGGCAGATTACTAAATAGGAGAGTTTCTGGAATTTTTCTGGAAACTTCTGCACATGAGCTCTACAAGAAAATTCATGGAGAACACATCCCTTGATGAAAAACTGACTTCTTTATAGAACTGGAAACCTTAGGATGTCTACTATATAATTCTAAAAAGCAACATGCTCATATCACAAGGGATCAAAGAGATATTAGCCTAAGAAGGAAAACTGTCCAATTGGGAAGAGGTCAGTAATAAGTTCGACGTGTAGAAGGAGTTTGGCTCAACGAAAAATTCTGATTTTTGGATATGTTAAAGAAGACATATAGGGCTACAACATACTAAAAATTCAGCTCAATCAAAGATCATTTGCTAAGGTTTCTAGGGCCGCATTTCTTTGAAGATGACAAACTTTTTGAGCAGAAAATTTTGAACTCTTAAAGATCTAACACAAACACACATAAGGATCTACAAATCAACCACATAAACCCTAGATCTACTCATATATATCATGTTAATATAATAGATCTTTCAAATCAAAAGAGAAACCCTAACATGCAATTGGTCTAGAACACATGTAGAGCATAGAAATGCATAGATCTCATGGATTTGAACAAAAATAGCAAGATAGCTTGAGGATCCAAGAGCTAAATCTCCCTCTTGGTCCTTCTCACACCTTATTTCTAACATGCAAACACATTTTCACCACCTATCATGCATTTTCTAAGAGAAGAATGAAGATGAAGAACATAGAAGCTAGTTTTAGGCATTTTACCCAACACTCTCTCTTCCCCTCTTCTCAATTTCGGCCCTCTCCTCCTTGTGAGCTTATGGAGTTCTCCTTGAGCTCCTCTTCCCCTCCTTGAGCCCTTCTTGGTGGTGAGAAATGATGGCAAGAGATGGAGGTGAAGATGAATGAAGAAGAAAAGGTGGAAGTTTAGGTGTTAGAGTAAAAATGGTGCTAAAGGATGAATGAGGATGATGGAGTGGTATGTGTGAGTGGGAGTTTGCTGCCCAAGAAGTCAAATAAAAGGGGTGAAGGGATGGTTTGCTTGTGGTGGGGAGAAGGGTGTAAGAGAATAGAGGACATGCATTGGTGGGATTCAAAAGAAGGTTGAAAATGGTGGTATGGCAATGATGGAGTGTATATAGTGGGTAGTTTTCTCACTCGCTCTCTCCCTCTCCCTCTCCCTCTCTTACCCGATCTCACTCTCTCTCTCTCTCATTCTATTTCTTTTTATTTTAATCATCCCACTTGCAAGTTATAACATGTATTATTCTATCTAGTACTCAACTTATTTTAATGCACCCACTTGCAAGTGATTACTTCCACACTCAAGCACATAGTCACATATTATTTATCTTGTAATTTTATCCTGGTACGACTTCTTGATCGACTCGTATTTTATTTTGTTGAGCTCAATAGTTTATCTTGCAAAAATGCTCATGCTCGGATATAATGCAATGTATGAGATGAAACTTCTTATTCATTCAAATAATGTGACATGCTCGTGCTTGCATGAAAATATGATGTTCGAAATATGTTTAACATGCTTTTGTTTCGAAATTATTTATCCTTATAACTCATAAATAAAGTCTTCATCTTTTCGAGAGAGAGGGGCTTTTCTTTTAAAACTTCCGGGAATAAGAGACCTATTTATCTTGTTAGGGGAATTTTTTTTTATTAATCCCATTTTTCCTAGGGTCGGGTTTGCGGGGTGTTACAAATACTCCTCCGTTCCACTCATTACATCTTTGTAGTGTTGGACACCGATTAAGGATAAGAATGAACAGATAGAAAATGGTAGGTCATACCACTTTTAAAGTGTTTTGAATGATTTTTTTTATTTGGAAGTAGACAAATTGAGGGGACATCTATTTAAGGAAATGTAGATAAATTGAGTAGGACGATGGGAGTATTAACTAAAATTAGTATGACTCATTCTTTTTTTTTTGGTCTTTTTGAACGTCTCGTTGCTAAATTGATCTCTCTAATCTTAATCAGAATTAGAGAAAGACAGAAAATACGAAATTTAAGGGAAAAATATAATATAATATAATATAGTTAAAATTTAAATTTACTTTAAATATATATCAATTTACTTCCCTAATACTTGCCATACGAATAGTCTCAAATCTCCATTAGCATGGATAAATTATAGATATATCCATGTAACTAAATTTTTACTATATTCCAATAATGTTGAAACTAGAGATGACAATTATAATCACAGGTACCCGCCCCTAATAGGCTGGATAAGAGAAATAGTTATGAGGGTGAGATTTCGGTAGCGGGTATGAGACTTCATACCGGTTGGGTCGGGTTCGGGTGTATGATACCCGCCCCGATATATATAACATTCAATACCTTTACTTATATTTTATATTAGTTAATTTATAAATTTATTGTTTGTTTACGAGATATTGAAGAACTTACATGATAATATAATTTATTTTAAGTTTTTATGGATTTTATGTTTGAAGGAATGTATCAAAATGCTGCTTGTACAAGAAAATCTTGCAAAATAAATAAATGAATGAATAAATGGCGGGTACCTGAAAGACACCCTTCCTCGGTAAAGTAATTCCGCCCCGAACTCGCCCCGATTTAAACAGATACCCTTCCTCCCTCGGTAAAGTAATTCCGCCCCGAACTCGCCCCGATTTAAACAGGTATGGAGGTGAATTTTTTAGATGGGTATGGGGATGGGAAAGCAATCCCCATCCCAAAGCCACCCGTTGTCATCCCTCTACACAAACCCTGATAGCAATTTTCCAATATTCATGCAAATTCTACGATACTATAATAAATAAGCACACTGGAAATTAGTACTACAAGATAAAGACACGGTTGCTTCAGGGAGGAGTTGGATTACTACTTAAATATTCCTTGGCCCAACTAATATACACTACTGACACTAACTGAACATCCATTCAAGAACAAATGGATGAGAATTTAGAACATCTGAACATGTATCTCTATATATTTTCTGACAGCATCAAATGCAAATTAACAACTTATTGACACAATACTACATATATTAATCTGAGTTTTTGACGAAGTAATAACAATACAAATACAAACTAAAGGAGCAACATAACCTAGCAGGTTGCCCTCAACAGTGCAAGCTAGGAGAGAGTTGAACCAAAATATTTATGTACCACTTTTAGGATCAGAATTCATATTTCTCAAATATACATAACACACTCTTGGTTCCAAAAACATGTGATGATGTACCGATCTTCCCGGTCAAGTCGAAGTCAAGAACAAAACTTGAATTCAAACTTTGTCAATTGATGGGACATGATCTTGTTTCCCATTCCTAGCCTGTTCCATTTCATCTCACAGCTTGTCTTATAGGTGTGAGTGATGAGGCATTACCAGCAAGCGATGATAAGTTGCGTATGTTTCTCCTAGCCGGCTTCTTTCCCTCCAATTTTCCACCCGGCTGTCGCACTTTCACTCCTCGAATCATCTGTGTAAACAGAAATTAAGTTGGGGAAATTAACTAATTAACAAGATCATGTAATAATTAAGTAGGATAAAGAGAGAGAGAAGTTTGTGAAGAAGGTATAGTAGTTAAAGGTGTACGTAGTATCTTACATATTTGCCACATTTTGTATCGGAATAGATAACAATGAAATCTCCTTCTTGAAGTCCGTTGACCCTCACAAAATCCCCTAAGAAGATGAAGAAAATCATAAGACTGGTGAATATAAAATCGATTTCCTCCTAGTAACATGAAAGTAATTAATGTCTCATTACCTGTGTTCTCAAGAAGGTACATTCTGCTCTTGTTATTAGGCCAAAACCTGAAACCACCCAAAATCATACAATCGGTTAGATCAGAATCGAGATTCAACAATATCAAACATCGATCCAATATATACCTATAACGCATATTCCAAATACGAGAAGTTCCAATGTCTTCCATGGCAATGGAAATCCCATCTCTTGTTTCAAGTTCTGGGAGATGGCTTTCAGCCTCTTTCTGGAACCACATTGCAATTTTGTTCAGGTCTCATCATAATCTTAAACAAGAAATCAAACCCATCCTATACGCAATTCTATAAACCCACAAAATTCAACAGCATAAAAAATTCAAGAAATCAAGGCAAAACTATACTTTTGGCAACACAATTCTCCCCAAGTTCCCAACATCGCTTTGCTTCAACACTTTCTGCAGTAAAAACTTCAAGTTCTTCTCGGTCTTCCAACCCTATATACACAAAAACCAAACTCAGAACATACATGCATGATGATTAATTCAACAAATCAGCCAACAATAATCATACAAAAATATAAACAGGCCCCATCAATTAATATGCCAAAATCCCAATCCAATTAAAACCCAACCTGCTGCTGCCTCCGATCAGAAGAAGCCTGCCGTTGAGAATTCTGCGGCTGCATGGTGGCTCGATCGCCTGAATTTGACTGCACTGCATCCGCAGGGGGCACGTTGGTGGCCGTTGGAGACGAGGCGCCGCCATTTGGAGACCAGTACATCCAATCTCCCGGTGAATTACCCTGATCACCATCATCAACATGACCGTCTGCTACCAGATGAGGATCATTCAATTGGTTTTGATGCTGATTCGAGTTACTACAGTGACGGTGATGATGCGAATACAGGCGCCGTTGGCGGGCCATTCTCTTCTTCCTAGCCTCCTTAGTTGCAGAAGACCCTAATCTCATTACCCTTTCTCCATTTGGATCGTACATTTGGTAGGGATTACCGTACATACTCTGCTGACGGTTAACAATACCTCCGCCATTGTCCGGATAAGGACTGAACTGCGAAGGCGCCATCGCGTACGGCGACATCGCCCACGACTGAGCATGCTCCATCACCGGATATTCTGCTGAATGCTGATATGGAATGCCGTTGACAACTCCATGATTCATCGGAATCGAGTTTGAATAGGGATCGCCGCTGTAGCCATTCATCCCCGGAGCAAAACTCGCCGGCGCCGGCGCCACCATGGGGGCGACGTCCGAGACATGAGGCGGCGGCACTGGCTGCATCCACTGGGTGGGAGGGAAGGTGGTATTTGGATCAGGATTGTAGATGAAATTAGGGTTTTGATTCAGATCGTGGATTTGAACGGTTTCATCTAAGGAGTAAGGTGACTGAGCGGCGCCGCCACCGTCTTCTCGCAGCCGGGCTTTTTTCTGCAGCTGGTACTGCTCCACCCACTCCAGAATGAGTTTGAGAAGCTGTTTCTTGCCTTCTTTACTGCTTCCCAAACGCTTCGAAGCACTTTCAATGGTGGAACGCTTCAGCTTAATGCTTCTCATATCCTCTGCAGAAATGTAATCCTTGTTTTGTTTCAGCCATTGGAAGAAGATCATCGCCAGCTCGCTATTCCCCTGTAGAAAGCTTAAACCATCATTATCTTCCTCGCAATTCATTACATTCCCCTGCTGCGACCCCTCCGCCGCCGGCGCCACCGCCTGTTGGTCTTGCACGAAATCTTGAGGGTTTTCACTCTGGAATACCGACGACGGATCCCAGAGTTCGTTGCAATCGATCAGATCCATGTACCCGAAGTTCTCCATCACATCAATGCAATCGACGTCGCCCAGGCCGCCGTCTTGCTCCGTCGGCGGTTGAATTTCCATGGAGGCGGTGGAGGACAAGGCGGCCGTCGCCGCCTCCATCTTCGCCTCATCCTGCAGCTGCTGGAAGCTCACTCGCGTGGTGTCTTCCTCCGCATCCGACCTCATCAACGTCGCCCAAGAGGCCGCCGGTGATGACGATGTGGCGGAGGAGGAAGACGACGTGCCGGCCATCGGCTTCGACGGCGGCTGCGTGGAGGAAGACGACGAAGAGGATGACATGCAAGGGAAATCCGGCAGAGAAGGGAAATCGTCGTAGAAAATGGAAGCTTCATTCACATCGAGAAGGCTTTCTTGGTCTCGATCAAGCCACATATCTTTATCAAGGTGTTCTTCTTCCATCAAATCGAAACCGGCAGGGTTTGAAGCACCGCCACCCGCCGCCGTCATAACCTCATTTATAGTCACTCCAACTTCCCCTGCAGTCGTGAAATGTAGATCTTGCCCCGCTGCGTCTTCTTTAACCATCTTTGGGATATCGAAATGGAAAGGATAGCGTTGAGGATTAATTTTGTTGAAAGGTGAGAAAGAGAGAAAATAATCTAGAGAGAGAATATGTGTGTGTGTATATATATATATATATTTGGTACGGAGCAGAGGTTTTTGAAAGTGATTAAGGAAACAAGTGGAAAAAGGGCCCGCTTGAAAATGTTCAATTCAAATACAAACCATCGCAACTTGCAACATAAATCATCTGAGATTTTGGGTTTAATTCCATCAAAACACCATATATAATTAAGAACAACCCACTTGCAAGTTGCAAATACAAAAACCCAGATGCGAAAGCGACTTCTCTATCGCAAATCTAAATCATTGTATTGTTTAACAAGATCTTCACAGGAATTTATGTTATCAATTATCAACAACAAAACTCTTACACTCTCAACTTGTCCTAAGCAAACCAAGATTTGCTTGAAACGACCGATCGATAAAACAAAAATAATGAAATGGGAGGGCCGGGTTTGTTCTACCGAAAATTTACAATGGTTACAGGAAGAGAGAGAAAGAGAACCCTAAAGACGACAAAGATGAGTGAGAGAGCAGCACCGCAACTTAAATCGTTTGAAAGCCAACAACCACCATGAATGTTCTGGTCCGTCTGGGGAATTTCAATTTACTTTTTCTTTTCTTTACTTTTATTTTCTTTGATGGCTTTTCTTTTCTTGTTGGTTGCTTATAGATAAGTTCTAATCGTTTTATGCTGGAGTTTTCCTCTTAATTAAGTGTGAGAGAGAGAGAGAGAACAAATGGGGCTTTTAACGTTGAACTAGAGGCTATAGAGATGAGAGATCATCAATGCAGTTGGAACTTTTTAGAGAGAGAAAGAAAACAACCAAAAATTTATTTAGAAAACCTTGTGCTATACTTTCTCCCATTTCTCTCCGGTTTGTACGCATGTAGCCATACGTTCCCACCTGAATGGTTCATCCCATCGGTGGCTCAGCCTTTTTAATCTTTTCTCATTTCAAAACAAACAAAAATTGTCAAAATATGCGAATATCATAGCAGCTCAATTCTCTCTCCACTAAATTCAATGCTCACACATATGTGGTCATATATCTTTACACATACATGTTCATCTCTCCAACTAACTAGCATGCATGGATACACATATAGATACACTTCGCATATATATATACAGAGAGAGAAAGAGAGAGATTGGACCGACTGAGGGAAAGCCGCTTGGCTAGGTTTAGCTGTAATTGTCCCCATTCGTGGATGAAACGGTGAGGCTCTTAATTTCCCGCTACGTGTCCATTATCTCCTGACGTCAACCATAAACTCAATACAAAACCAATTTTCTATCCTCCACCTCGCATTCTCTCTCCTCCCTCTGAGTGAAATTTTTCCTGCATCTACCAATTACTTTGTTTCAAATAAATTCTCGTCGTTTTCTGAGGATAAATCTTGTTGCAAGAAAGGCATAAAGGCGCCAATAATATTACGACACGTTAATGAAGCAGTATTTTTGAAGATCATACATAGTAGTAGGAGGGAGGAGTATATGGTTTTTAATTATTTGGCATGCCATGGCCATGGCCGAGGCCGAGGCCGAAGATACATAAGACTAAGCTTATTTATATTTTATATTTATATTTATATTTATATTTATATGTATATGTTGGTCAAGAAATGGCTTTGGGTTTCCGCCATGCAGCTTTGTGCATGCGGTGGTGCGTCCACGTGAACAGTGACAGCGTGTATGAGATTCAACCAAACAGAGATTGGCATGTCACCATATCATGTGACGGCGTGGCGGTCTCTGCTGCCCCCGCTTAATTTAAACTCGATTCCGATGCCAAGAACCGTACATGTGCGAATTACGTACTCAACAATATCAACTTCATTAAGCCCCAAGTACAATTAGGGATGCAAATTATTCAACTCAATGTCAAATCGGTTTGGCTTCTACAGTTCGGACTAATCAATCATGTTCAACTTTTTTTCGCGTAATATATTTGTTTCTTTTATATTTTTTATACATATCATTTTATCGATTTGAGGTTAGATTGACTCCTTATATGACCAACTCATCATATCTATCTATTTATCTATTATTAAATAAATTAAATCCACTTTTTAAAAAAAAAAATATATATATATATAGCACCCCTCTTAATCCTCCATTCTCATTTATCTTAATTCTAAAATTTTCTGAATTTAAAATTATTATTTATTATATTTATATCTATATTTTTTATTATTTTATTTCTCGCTTTTAGGGTTTCATATTCTCTTATATATTCAACAATTAAGTCTCGAATCTTAAGATCTCAGCCTCGCTTCATACCTTAAAGTCTCCGCCCACAACAGAGATTTTGCCATTAGTATGTCTTCCTTCATGCTTAATACGTATGAATTTATGATATTAGTTGCAAAAATTCTACATTATTGTTGATTTCTTTCTTTGCAATTCATGCACTGTTATGTTCAGCACGGTTATATATACTTTATTGAAACTGTATACAGTGTAATGTTCCTTTACAATCTTTTTGGCTTTATCTGATTATG
This sequence comes from Schizonepeta tenuifolia, assembly GCA_029490685.1. Classification (NCBI taxonomy): domain Eukaryota; kingdom Viridiplantae; phylum Streptophyta; class Magnoliopsida; order Lamiales; family Lamiaceae; genus Schizonepeta; species Schizonepeta tenuifolia. Next base: position 76,120,823 of record CM055957.1, on the reverse strand, counting down.
TATTTATCGATTTGAATGGTATCATGCATAAATTGTTTTAAGTTTGAATTGAATTCATGTATTATAGCAATATTATATACTCTTTATTGATACTGTAGGTCCTCTTTAAATATATATATATATATATTTATATTTATATTTTACAATGAATTACACTATGTCCTTAAAACTTTGTACATATTTATATATTTTTTATCATTTTGGTTCCACTCTATACATAACTTGCTTCGTTATATATCTAACTTGTGTTTTTTCATATGCTTAACAAAGTAGATGTCGATTTTCCGGTTGAAGTGATTGAATCAAAAACAAGGAACCAAAGGATTCGGTGGAAAGGCTGAAAATTGATAAACATGGATTAAATTTCATATCTTTAAGATTGGAAACAAAACAATGAATTTCAAAGATGTTTACTTATGGAGTGCGTTTTTTATTAATTAAAAGATGTTTGAATCATGGAAATTTGAGACACAAACAATAATGTGAATTTCCTTTTGGCTTTTTATTTTTTTTATTTATTATGCAAAGATTTAGAGTTTGACATATAACCTTTTGAATAATTCATTATATTTTAGTTAAATTTCTAATTATATTACTTTTATAATCATACTCCAATAAATGAAGAAATATGCTCAAATACGGAGAGTGTCAATGTCACTCCTCATAAACGTGGTGGCGATAGTGATCTACACGATGGTGATGACATCCAATTATCATCAACAAAGAGTTGAAGAATTAGACAATTCTTAATTTTAATTTATACTTTGATACTTTTTCGCTATATTTTGGTACTTTTCATATCTTTTTTTTCTATTTCTTTAATCTGCTGTTGAGATATGAATTTAGTTTAGTGTTCAAGCTAAAGACGGATATTTTATTTATTAGATGTGTAATTAAAATTACAATTCGTTTTGAATTTATTGGATTGGTGATTTTTGAATTCTAGAAATTTAAGTATATGTGTACTTTCTCATCTTTTGCACCACCAAAATAATTTGGCTAATTTATTGGTTAGCTTGGAAGAAGTATTTAGCAATATGCCGATATTTATGTTCATTCCTCTTAGAGGTATATTTATTTTCTTTTTTAGAAAGCAGAGATATATTTATTTTCATTTGTGAAGTGTTGATGCCAAATTGTTTGTGCACTCTACTAATTTAATCAATATTATATAATAGGAATGTAAAGGATTTATCACTGCTTTAAGTCCTAAAAGAATTGAAGGAACAGAGATGTTAACAGATCTACTTTAATATGGAAGAAGGTAACGGTTGTACTATAATCTTAATCGTCCTGAGCCTAGAAATAATATGTATTTTTTCAATCAAATAGCAAAACAAAACCAATACAAAGTATGTGAATAAATTAGCAAAAGTTTCTTTCGTTTTATTATTTCTTTGGTGTGTGCATGCATAATTGTAGAATCTGATTAAAGTCATTATAATAAAGTAATATTAGGATTAGTTAATTAAATTAAGTCGTATATATAATCAAGTCAAAAAAAGGTTAAGGATAGGTTATAAATAAATATAAATTTCAGTTTATTTAAATTATAAAATAAAGTTTAGTTTTACAGTTTTATTTATTTGGGCATTATGTTATGCATGCATTATGCATAAACCCAGCAGCTATCGGAGCAATAAAGGCAACAATTAAAAAAAATTAACGCTCAACAATGTGAAATTGCCGTCTCTCCTTCTCTCACCACTTTTGTTCCGGGTATTTAGGGTTATATTCATTTTATAGACAATTTTAATTTCTATAGTATTATTCGTTATCTATCTCTCTTTTTTCGCTCTCACTACCTTCTTCTTCTCTTACCTTTTTCTCTTCATAAAAAGCTAAAAATTCAGCTTAAGGGTCGATTTTCTTTGAGAGACAAATATATTTCCGCTCACATCACTATTGTAGAAAAATAGAGAATTGAAAATTATGAAATGAATGAGAATATTAACAAATAATATTTTTCTTAATCTATCACATATTATTATCCAATAATTTTATTAATTTTACTAAATATAATTCTCCGTCGATTTTCGACGGTTTATACGCTATTATTATATAAACAAAAACGACTCTATCATAAAAAAATCCTATATGGTACCCCTCATATTTCTCCGTTTCTTTTCATCTAAATTCTCAAAATTTCTGAATTTAAAATCAATATTTATCATATTTATATTCTACTAGTGTGTAGCCCGTCGAAAATCGACGGGAATTTATTATTTAACAAAACTAATAAAATTATTAAATGTAATATATGATAGCATAAAAAGGTTCTTAATTATATATATATCGAACATATCTTAAGTTCGATTAGAAAGTATTTTGCTACATGTTTTCATCCATAACTCATATAATAATACCTATTAAATATTTAAATCCTGGTTCACAATTGACCCATGATGATAATGATGTGAGCAACTTTGGATACACATTATTTAATAAAATTTAATACTATGATGGTATAAGAAAGATATTATTTGTTAATTACTTTTTAATTTTTTAAGCAATACCCATTAAAAATTCAAATCGAATTCACACCCATTTTCACTCCCTATTTTTATAGATAATTTTCAAAGTCCTATTTTTCTTAAAATTGACGTGGGACAAAAAATTATTTACTTCTCAAAGAGATTGTCTTGTGTTGATTTTGTATGAGAATTAAGGTGGTTATTTTTTATAGGAAATATCTATTTGTCCCATATTGATTTTTTTTTTTTTTTTTGAGATTGTCTATAAGAAATAAAAGTGACCATAAATATCCTTAATTTTATGATTTTTTCATAAAATTTAAAAAAAAATAAAAGTTGCCCTGCGAGTTAGGGAATCGGCCCCTCTACGAGCACAATTATGGGTTGGTACTGGCCCGTTGACGAATCATTAGTAATTCTTTTACCAATTTTCCTACACATTCGACGTTTTCCAACAGAAATGATTAATCAAACAATTCAAGACGATGTGTTAGAATTATTCAAACATGTTTGAAGTTTATATAGTCGTTCTTGTTTCAAACCCTATTAAAAAATTAGCCATATGTGTTCATTTGAAAAAAAATTCGTTTAGCAATACTCGTCGGTTGAAAATTGGCCCATCTATCGCCACGGTTGTGGGTCGGAACTGGCCCGCTGACCACGACTCTAATTTGTAACCGCGTAATTTATGAAACTCGTTTAGAATTTATAAATATGCAAAGTTTCATAAAATAAATTACTACCTCCGGTCCTGAAGTCTCTTCCTAGAAGGGAATGACACGGATATTAAGGAAAAAAGTGTTGAGTTGGTTGTGCGTGGAGAAAAAGGTGATTGAATTTGTTGTGAGTGAAAAAATGGTCCACATAAAGGGTAGTTATATATTAATTAATAAAGATACTGGTAGGCCATAGGTGATATTGTAGGTAAATAAGTTGATAAAGTAAGGGTAATAAAGGATAATTTGTTGTTAGGTAGTGTTCAAAAATAGCTATGAAGAAACTTGGGGACCGTCTCAAAAAGGAAAGATAGGAAGAAACTTGAGAACCGGAAGTAGTATATTATTTGTTCTCGTCCTTAACCGTATAGTAATATTCACTAACTACAATTATAGATTATGTAAAGATGGAAACCCAACTACAAATAATGTAAAAATTTATTCATGGATAACGATTTTAGATTTTAGAAAATACATAAAAAAAAATGCACAATAAGTTTAATATGAAATAAAAAATCCTCTAAAAAATAAGTTATTGAGCTGAGCATAATTTAAAATTAAGAAGTGTCTATCTAATTCTTCACGCACAAAGAAAAGAAAGAAAAAAAAAAATACACCCACGCAACTCAAGCAGATAGAAATTGACAATCTAATAATTAGGGGTGTTCGCGATTTGGTTTGGTGCGGTTTGATACTGAACCCAAATTAAAAACCGTAAAATACGGTTTTGTAATTTTTTGGAACCAAACCGAACTGATCAAGTAGTAAAACCAAACCAAATCAAATTGTAATAATATTGTTTTGGTGCGGTTTAGTTTGCAGTATATCAATATTTTTTCATTTTCTTTTTAATAGCAATAAAAAGAATTAAATAAAGTTTTTTTTTTGAAAAAATAATTAAATAAAGTTTTTCTCATGACCATATACGTTTTTCTCTTTTGCTAGAATAAAAATATTAAGAGTCTAGGATAATATTATTTAGCTAAATAATAAATTATACTACTAGTAAAATAATTTCACATTTTCTACTTTTTCTATAAAAAACAACTTGAATTTGAAAATGATATAGAAGAAAAGAAAACAAATAAAAATTTGTACCTTGTCTTCAAAGGTGAAGATAAGTCAGTGTAACAATTAATATTGGAGATGTATAGTAGAGTGTAGGGTTTAATGATTTTAAATTGTACGATTTCATTAATTAAATTTTTATAATATTCAGATATGACATGCAATCAAGAAAATCCCTATTTCCTAACATAATAAATAAAATGATAATATTAATTTCATTATATCAAATACTGCGATTTTTCGGTTTGCGGTTTGGTTTGGTTTGAATTTTCATAAAAACCAAACCTTAACCATAAACCATTATTTTTTAAAAATCTTAACCAAACCATATTTTTGAAACCATAAAACCGAACCGAACCGTAAATTGCGGTTTGGTTCGATTTGGTTTACGGTTTAAACCAAACTTTGAATACCCCTACTAATAATCAACTAACGCAGTGATAATTTGAAGAATTTAACTGTGAACACGGACAAAGAAATAATAAATACGATAAATTTAATAAAAACAAAGAATAGACAAACAAATTATCTGTAATGAAAGAATTATTTTGTGCAATAATAATAACATGCACATGAGCCCTAGTGACAATGTTAGGCTTGTCACATGGTTTTTCTTATGCTTTCCTCTTTGCTTGCCACTTTCACTTGAAAGCAAGACCAGCAAGCATTATAGCTTCTGATCCATGTCGACATAATTCTTGTTAAGGGAGGCCATGATGAGTTAGTTGATCCCTCTCCAGCTCCATCCACATCGTCACAAACGAAGCCAAGTGCAGCCGAGGATTTCCGTCCAGCATTGCAATAAAAATCAAATATGTGACAAAATCTATATCGAACATTAATATAAATGTATAATACATAAATATGACATACAATGGTTTTTAATTCAGAAAATTGGAGAATTGAGATAAATAGGAGTGGAGCAATGTGAGGTATGCCACGTAGGATTTTTGGCAAGATAGAGTCATTTACAGTCGAAAATTAACACGTAATCAGACTATGTTTGTAGAAAAATTCTATACTCCGTTTTACTTGCAACAATTCAATTAATTCCTTTTATGCAAAATCGATTACCATTTACTAAATAGATGAATGAGGTCTTTTCTTTGATTCATCTCCTTTTACCTGCATGAAATCGATATAAATTTAACTTTTGTAAATTCAATAAAAAAAAAATTAATTACAATTTATGAAATTAACTTTGCAATTAACTCACAACTTGTCGAAGATTTTATTGTATATCCATAGTTGTTCTGTCGTGTGTCGGGCTAATGTTTGGAAAAACAAAAGAGCAACTACTCAATTTAGTTTCAAAAATAAGAAACTAAAAGCAGAGAAATCCAAGGAAATTGGCAAGATATTATTTCATGGGCTCGTGAACATGAAGAACTATATAACCAAACTGAACGGATGATATTCTTCATGCAAATATACGATAATCTATGAGTAAATTATGGTGTCGAGTAATTATATAAAATTATCAAAAAAGAATTGAACCGTAGCTTATCTCTGATCTCTTGCTTTCCTCTAACACTATTAATTACAAAATAGAAGAAAATGAAATATTTATAAAGCAGAACCGTAAAATGTAATTACATCGAGAAGGAGATATAAGGCCAAACTAACCCACAAGCTAAAAGTTGGAGTCTTTCAATTTTCTCGAAGAGCATTATATATAATGATTCATTGTACATACACAAATCCAAATTTAATTATGTGCCAAAAATTATCTCTAATTAATCATATGAAATTTTGATTGCACAAACAATATATATAAAAAAAATATTCAAATTTAACAATAATAGGAAAAACGGTACTTTTATAGACTACTGGACATGAAAATTATAGACAAAACATACACTAAGAAACTAACTTTTACTGTTTTTCAATTAAAGGCCAAAATTTTGCGGCTTTCAATTTTAAGACAATATCTAAAAAATTGATCAATTTTAGGACAATATCTAAAAAATTGAACAATTTTAGGATAACTTTGAGCCCGATCAGGCTAAGCCGCACGCGATTTTCACGTGGGCTCTAAACTTTGGCCTAATGCATGCTTGGCATGCCAACTAAGCGGTCCATTCATCAACTACCTATATTGTTATTACAACTTAAAATCAATAAACAATTCAATATGATAGAGATGACATCTGATTCATGGAGACCGGTATAAAAAAAAATTATGCTTCTATTTATGAAAATCTCGAGAAGTTTTAGGGAAGGAAGAATGATGAGCTGTCTAGCAAGATGTGTTGACCATTGGAGCAGTTAATTGTTGTTGCTTTTTGCTACTTCAAAATGTCATATTTTAGCTATATTTGGCTTTAAACTTCTGGCCTCATTTTGTTACTCATTGGCTTCAAACTGTGGCCACAATTTGAAACTAAATAATGAAATGGTAGTTATTTTATCTTGTTTTATTTAATATCTTAGTAGTTGTAATTAATATATTGGGTAGTTCTTCTGCTTTTGATTTTATATCAAATTTGGATACGACCTGTTTGTTTTATGCATTCAAAGTATTTACTTTTCTTCCCACCCATTATCCTCCTTCTACTACTCCAATTAATTTTTAAAGCTTTGCAAAGATTCAACTTTCTTGTACTAGATTTCTATGATTTTGTAAAAAGGCTGGCACGATAAGTATTCTGGACGAATTGAGAAGTCACTCAATTAAGTTCTTGAGAGATATCATAGAAGCAAAAGCCTTGTCGCTCATTTATCTCTCTCATTACTCAATTATAGCTCTACATTCTACTTTGACGTTTTAACAAACAATTGGTGTACAAAATTCTGTAAATTAATTCTTAGCAGCTTCTGTGCGTTTGACCAAACAGTTGGAGAGTGTATTTTAATTGAGCTCACGTTCGGCTTAGTTCGATCGGGCTCAAATTGTCCTAAAACTGATCGATATTTTAGATATTGACCTAAAATTGATAGCTCGCAAAATTTTGGCCTATAATTGAAAATGGTAAAAATTACCGTCCTAAAAAAGCACTCTACTCCAGTAACAATGTATATAATTAATAATTCAAACAAGCACTTATCAAATATCGAAGTATCGAATTTAAAATAGTTAGATATTAATCAAAATACGAAAAGGGATCGCATATAAAGTAACTCACACAACAACAGTATAAAAAGAGATTGTTAGTGCTAAAAGTCCTATGTGGCACCCTTTAAATCACTTCATTCTTATTTATCTAAATTCTCAATTTTTCTATATTAAAAATCAATTTTTATCATATTTATTATATATAAATTTCACCTTTAGGTTTTTTTCCGCTTGCAAGTCACGTTATAGGCGGCTATGACGGCTATGACTATTCTCTGCAACAAAAGATTATTTTTCTATCTCAATTATCTTCTTCTCAGTATGCATCAGTAATTTTTTTGATTTTGGTTATAAATTCTCATGTTCTCTCTTTGGGTTTATATTTTTTTCACGTCTTTCTGTGTTGTTTATAAAGGCTTGAATTTTATTGTTAGCCAATTGGAGTGCAATCAAAATAATCATTTATAGTGCACTAACAATCTCTTTTTATACTGTTGTTGTTTGAGTTACTTTATATGCGATCTCTTTTCGTATTTTGATTAAAATCTAATTATTTTAACCTAAAGATGAAATTTATATATAATAAAGATTAATATAGAATATAATAAATATGATAAAAATTAATTTTTAATATAGAAAATTTGAGAATTTAGATAAATAAGAATGGAGTAATTTAAACAGTGCCACATAGGATTTTTTTTGGGTAAAGTTATTTTCGTTTATATAATAATAGATAGATATTACATATAATATGGAAACAAAATCTTAACAAGATCAAATCTTCAAAAGTAATATATATCATATTTTAATATATTAAGCACATTAATTAATGAAGAATGTAACCATACGTATAAAATTTTGAAATATATACAAATCATTATTATTATTATTATTATTATTATTATTATTATTATTATTATCAATAAAAAAAATCCAAAAAAGTCACCTAATATATGAGGCGGCTATGAGTATTCCTAATCTCAATTCATCTCTCTCTGCAGGATTTTCTTTCCCCTCTTTTATTTTTCTGTAATTTAATTAATTAATATTTGTTAAATACAATAATAATCATTATCATTATATCTAGAGAATATCATGTGATATAGCCAATATGAGTATTGAAATATAAATTATGGCCCACCCTCTTCATAAAATAAATTATAGCCATTTTTTTTAACTTAGGACCTAAATACCCCTTTCCCTTTTTTATTTGTGATCCATCACTCTTTAATCCATTTTATTGACACTTAATTTCCTTTTCAATTTTTTTTCTTTTTTTACTGTTTTTTTTTATTTTCCAGTTTTTTTTTTCTTTTCTTTTTCTATTTTTTTTCTTATTTTCAAGAATTTTTTTTCCTTTTTTTCTTTTTTATTTTTTATTTTTCAGATTTTTTTTTCTTATTTTCCAGATTTCTTTTTCTTTTTTTCTGTTTTTTTTATTTTCCAGATCTTTTTCCTTTTTTCTGTTTTTTTTTTTATTTTTCAATTTTTTTTAATTTCCAAATTTTTGTTTGCCTCTTCGTTTTTTTGTTTGTTGCTTCTTCTTTGGTCAAGATTCGAGCGAGGGGAGCCGAAGGCCTCGGAGCGAGCCGAAAAAATCTAAATTGTTGCCCGACGATTATCCTTATATTAGTAATCGGAGCGAAGGCGGAGCCGTATAATCGGAGCCGAAGGCGTAGCCGCAAAATCGGAGTAGTATAACTTAAAATAATTGGAATGTTCATCCCAAGAGTACCATATCATAACTTGGAACATCTGGAACTAATTTGACAATTCGTCCAAGTTGTACCGAATCTGGAACAATTGGTACTAATAAGGCTAAATTCGTACCAGATGTACTAGAACAATTGGTACTAATAAGACTAAATTTGTACCAAAAGTACCAAATGCCTCATACCCGCCCGACCCGACCCGCGCCCGCCCGCGTCAAACCCGACCCGCTCCGCATTTCATTAAGGGTATTTTCGTTCCAAATTGAAAAAAATGGCCAAAATTTATATTTTTGAAGAAGGTGGGCCAAAATTTATATTTTAATGATCATTATGGCTATTTCAAAATATGTTTCTGTTGGGAAATTTATTAGTATAAGTTTTGATGAATTCCAAAACCGGCTGACCCCAACCGAGTAGATGTTGCCAGTACCTAATGTTAGAATTTAGGCTCGCTGTTTGAGCAAAGTTAAGTTTTTATCTTTACAGGTCTCCAGCTGAAGATGGCAACAAGGCGTCACTCAGACAGAACATCAGTTGTGAAGAAAGACAACTGAGAGTTCATTTGTTCAGATGTAAACAAGGGGAAGTCTTCAGAACATCAGTTGAAGGAAACCAACTGAGCGTTCTTCAAATGAGAAACAGTTGAAAGGAAGAGAACATCAGATGAAAAAGAAATCATCTGAGGGTTCAAACCCAACTGAGTAAAGAAGTGGAAGACAACTGAGGGTTCAGTTTCAGAACCTCAGTTATAGAATCTGAACAAGGAGTTCAACTGTTTTGAAGTTCAAAGTCAGCTGAGAACTCGACAGATCGGAACATCAGCTGAAGATCACTCAGATGAAGGTCAAGACTTTCAACCGACAAACCGAAGTTGAATGTCAAAGATTTGAATTTCAAAAGGAAGTCACATGAGGGTTTGACCGTTCAGTCATTACCCCATCTGGCCCAACACAAGGCTGTCTCAGATGGAAAGCAAAGGAGCACAGATGCCATATCGGGAAAGTCTGCAGAGATGAGAGACAAGCCATCGCTTTCAACCGATCAGAGATCAACTGCTCCTCCAACGGCTAGTTGATTCTCTCCGCCTATAAATAGAGGCATCATCTCATTCGAGATGCAAGAGATGCAGATAGACACATAGACGACTAAAAATTCAAAAGCTTTCTCGAGAGAAATCAAAGCAAATCTGCAAAATCATCATCTAAGAGCATCAGCAGCTGAGAGTTCCAATTTGAGAGAACATTAGTAGCTGAGGGTTCCTAGAATTCGAAACTATTTTTGATCTTAGGTTGAGTGTTTATTCGTTCAAGCCTTAGATCCAGCTCTCATTCTTGATCGAGCTGTAGTTGGATATCCTACCCTTTCTCACACCCTAAAAAGTGTGCTAGGACCTTACTCTTCCTGTAATTGAGTAGTCAGGTCATCAAGTACCCGTAAACTTGACTTAGGCTGTTTAGTGCCCGGAAACTAAACTGTAACGGTTACTCAGCCCGCGTAAGCTGAGTGGTTCTGTCCAGAAGAACTTGGACTGAGGTGTGTGGACTCACATCTCCCCGTGGACGTAGGAGTTATCTCCGAACCACGTAAATCTTGTGTGTCGTGGTTAATTTTTTTAGTCCATATTGCATTTCTAACTGACCGAACTAACCAGCATTCAAACCTCTTTTGCACTTTTTCAACCGAGCTGTTTTGGTTCTTGACCAACCGAGCTGGTTTGCGTGAGTTGTTTTTAACGAGTTTATTTTGCACCACATTCCGCACAGCACCGCTCTTCCAGCTGAGTTTGCTTACTCAGCTGTGAGATCCCACCTGAGTCCTTTTACTCAGTTGAAGTTGTTTTCAAGTGTTAAGTTTTTCGAAAACTGAAAAATCCTAACTGGTGTATTCCCCCCCCCCCCCATACACTAGTAACTCGTTTCGGGACCATCAAGTGGTATCAGAGCAGTGGTTCAAAAGACTGCTGACTCTGTTTCACGAGGTGTGAATTCGAGAATTTTCTTCAGTGGTCCACTGAACAGATCTTTTCACGCTAGTACATTCTTGCTCGCATTTTTTTTGTTGTCCTGTTTTTGTTTGTGCAGATGGACGTCAAGGACAAGATCACAGTCATGTTCTCTGTTGTCAACTATACATCATGGAGAACTCGAATGAAGAAGATCCTTTTGTCCAAGCATCATACGATGCAACAAGTTCTCACATCTGGACCAATCGTCATACGAGACAGAATACTTCGCACTCCCACAAATCCCAACGATGGAGATGCAGTGGTGGAGTATGTGGAGATGCGACATGATGAGACTATCGATCAGCTAGAGCTCCGGTTTATGGACATCATCAGAAGAATCCAATCCATCCGGAAAGGAAAATACACTCTAAGAGAGATAAACCTCAAAGTGTTGCAAGCTCTACCGGCTGAGTGGGATACTTTCACAAATATCCACGAGAGCCGAGCTGACCTAGGTGAAATGGGAACTGAAAGATTGTTCTCAATCTTGAAAGGAAATGAGTATAAGGTCAATAGAAGGAGGTCGCAGCCCTCAAGTCAGACAAATAGAATTGAGGACGTCGGCTCAGCATCAAAGTCAGTTGCCCTCCGAGCTGACTACTCAAAGTCGAGATCGTCAAGGCCAACCAGGTCGGCTGACACGACTGCAAAGGAGCCGAGCAGAGAAGAACTGCAACAGAACATTGCAGCGTTGTCAAAGAAGTTAGCCGATATGGATACTCGGTTCGGCAAATATAAACGTTTCTATAAATCAAACCGAACTCGAGACAATTCGAAGTCAGTTACCAATGGTTGCTTCGAATGCGGCAAGGAAGGACACTTCAAAGCTGATTGCCCAGACCTCTCAAAGAAGGAAAGAGAAGCACTGAGGGCGAAGCAAACTGCAAAGAATAAGGCCATGGTAGCTGAAGAGGCAGCTGGCGATATGGACATCTTCACAGACACTGAAGATGAGGATGATCTGACCTCTACCAACAAAGTCATCAGTCCGGATCAATGCCTCATGGCACTTGGAACCGACCAAGATGATATTGAGGTACAATCTAATCCTGCTCGCTTAAATTCTTCCAATACTTCTAACATGCAGGAATCTATGAACGATGAGTTGGAACCCTCCTGGAATGATTTTCAAGAACTCAGTGAGGAACTGCATCAGCAGTCGGTTGAGTTTAAGAGTCTTCAAGCCCAGTTCGCCAAGCTTGAAGATTCCTTAACCGAAAAGGACGATCTGATCAAGAGACAAGCTGAAGAAATTGACCAGCTGAAAAGTCAACTGAGTACAGCCAACCAAACTGAGGCTTCAACCGATGAACAGTTGAAGGAACAAATCAAGGCACAGAACGAACAGTTGAACAAGCAAGAGGCTCAGATCGACCAGCTGATGAAGACATCAGATGCCCAGACCGAACATATAGTTGTTCTTCTCAAGGATCTTCAAACTGAGAAGGACAACCTGACAAAACTATATCAGTCATCCGAGATCATCGAGAATCTCATTAAATACAGACGGCAAACGGATGATGTGTCTGGACTCGGATACGACGTGGCAAAGGACACTGGAATTCCACCAGCTACCGTGTCAAGGCATATAGAGTTTTCAACAACAGCTCTCGTGTTGTGGAAATAACACCTCATGTTAGTTTTGATGAATCTACCTTTGAGTGCAGGGAACAGGATAAAGAACAACACGCGGATCCAGCTATTCTACTAGTTCTCACCAGATCGCAAGCTCTTAGGGAAAAGAACCGAGCTGAACCACTGGTGTGGGCAACTGAGGATAAGGATCCATACTCCTCTGAAGATGAATGCGAAGACCTCAGCTCGTCCCTAGGGGGAACTTCAGCTAATGTCCATCCAACTGCATCAGCATCCGATGCCCAACCGAACTCAGTTCAATCTATTGTAAATGTTGAGGATCCAGACTCAACAGCTGATCAATCACCAGCTCTGAAGACTCCAACTCAGATGTCTGAACAGCCACTGTTGGAAGAAGAAGGAAGACGCAACCGAAGATGGTATGAAGTTCATTACACCAACGACATCATCGGAGATCCAACCGAGGGTGTGCGCACACGGAGCAGAGTTGCAAATCCAGAATCAACCGAGGAAGAATCCAACACTTATGCCCAATATGCTGAGGAATTGGCAGTTCCAGAGGAGTTCGAGCAAGCTGGAGATATTGCCATGATTTCTTACTATGTAGCTGATGTTCCAGAACCGAAGAATGTTGGGGAAGCTCTCAATTGTGTCCACTGGACAATAGCCATGCAAGAAGAATTGAATGAGTTTCTACGCAACTGTGTATGGGAGTTGGTAGAAAGACCAAATGGTGTCAAGGTGATTGGACTAAAGTGGATTTTCAAAAACAAGAGAGATGCCATTGGATTCATTGTGAGGAATAAAGCAAGGTTGGTAGCTCAAGGATACTGCCAACAAGAAGGAATTGACTTTGAAGATTCCTTTGCACCAGTTGCAAGGCTTGAAGCCATCCGGATCTTTCTAGCTTATGCCGCACATCACAAGTTCAAAGTATATCAGATGGATGTGAAGTGTGCATTCCTCTATGGAGATATAAAAGAAGATGTATATGTTGAACAGCCTCCTGGTTTTGAGACTGGAGATGGAAGAGTGTACAAGCTGAAGAAAGCTATCTATGGTCTAAAGCAAGCACCAAGAGCATGGTATGACACTCTTTGTGGATTTCTTCTGGACTCGGGGTTCAAACGAGGTTCAGTTGATAAAACTCTGTTCACCATCAAAGTTGGAAAAGATATACTTGTCGTGCAAATTTATGTCGATGACATCATTTTCGGGTCCAAGTCGGAGGAGCTGTGCAAGAAATTCTCCGATCTTATGAAGGAAAAGTTCGAGATGTCAATGATGGGCGAGATGAATTATTTCCTTGGATTACAAGTGAAGCAGTCACCTGAAGGGATCTTCATCAACCAGTCCAAATATATAAGGAAGCTCATCACCAAGTTCGGATTGCAGACAAGTAAGACAACCAAGATCCCTATGAACACGAACTGGAAGATCGAACCAGGAGCTGAGGGAAAGCTCATTGATGCCAGCCAGTATAGAGGGATCATCGGTTCGCTGCTCTACCTAACTGCCAGCCGACCAGACATTTCATACGCAGTTGGAGTGTGTGCTCGTTTTCAAGTCCAACCAAGAGAAGCACACATGTTGGCAGCAAAGAACATCATTAAGTATCTGAAGGGAACTGTCAATGTTGGATTGTGGTATCCAACTGATGACAATATCCAGCTGACTGGATACTCAGATGCCGACCTAGCAGGAGATCGGTTGGACAGAAAGTCTACTTCTGGACACTGTCAGTTCATGGGAAGCAAGCTGGTTTCATGGTTCTCCAAGAAACAAGCGTGTGTTGCTACTTCGACAACCGAGTCAGAGTACATGGCTGCCGGAAGCTGTTGCATGCAAGTATTGTGGCTGAAGCAGCAGATGAGAGATTATGAAGTCTCAACTGGACAAGTTCCCATACATTGTGATAGCTCGAGTGCCATAGCTATCTCTCTAAACCCTGTTCATCACTCTCGGACTAAGCATATCGATATTCGTCATCACTTCATCCGAGATCATATTGAGAAGAAGGATGTGTCCATGGAGAAGATCCCAACTGAGATTCAGAGAGCTGACATCCTCACCAAACCTCTTCCTGAAGCCCGGTTCAAGATGCTGTGTGATCTTCTAGGACTTTTGGATCCGAGCTAAAAACTCATCCGAGCAGAAGAATCATCCGAGCTGACAAGGATTCATCCGAGCTGAAGAATTGGATATCGATTTATGGGGGAAGCTCAGATGAAGGGGGAAGCTCAGATGAAGGGGGAAGCTCAGATACGAATTGCTAACTGAGGACATCAAACTTCAGCTGAGGAGATGAACTTGAGTCAGCTAATGGTATGCTGCAATAATGGAACAGACGTCAGCTGAACAGACGAACTCGAGTCAGCTGATGGTATGCGGCAACTGAGGAATTCAACAAATGAACACAGCTGATTCAGACATCAGCTGGCAGGTATCATTTATGACTGAAGGTGTTATGATATTAAATGAGAATGTTTGAAATAAATTCAAACATTCCTGAACATGTCAGCTAGACTAAACAAGCCATCATATCGCATTTAATGTAAAGTCTGGCTGAACACCTATAGCCTTACTTTATAGTGCGACTGGGCTGACACCTCAAACTATTCACCTTCTCACACGCGCGCGTGGTATATCAGTCAAAATTACTCAACAGTCGCGAAATCACAGCCGTTAATAGATTCGCGCGATTTAACCCCAGCCGTTGATTTGATCCGAGTCAAAGATTATATAATACGGCAAATCAGGAAGTGATCCTTACTTTCTCTCTTCGTGCATATCTTTACTCACTATTCATCATCTTCTCAAATCTTGTTTCGCCATTTCCAGTAAAGTCTTTCACTCTTTCTTTGCATATATATCTCCTCGAGATGGCGCCCAAGTCAAAAGCTTCTAAAAAGATGGATTCCTCAGAGCCTGCAACGTTCCAGGAATCATTCGACATGGTGATGTCGAAGATTCATTTCGAACAGATATTATCCAGAGCGGCTCTCTCCTCGCCTGAGCTCGCTCCAATCGCCGCCATCCTCTCCGACCACCATCTGCTTGATTGGGCCACCCTCTCTCCGGCCCTGTTGCTCAGGAAGCAGATCGTACATTTCTTCCGTAATCTGCAACGAGTCGCAAATGACGGGCTTGTCACGATCATCCCGTGCAAGCAACGCCACAGAACCTCCCGAACAGTAGAAGACTCCGTTGTGGAGATAAAGGTGTCGAAGGAGCTGGAGAAGCTCATCCCCAGAAACCGTGAAGCCATAGACGTGGTGGGGAACTTTTCTGACAAGGAAGCTGATGCCTTCCTTCAAACCATTCTTCTTGTTCCCGAACCATTGAAGGGGAGCATGCAAAGGACAAAGCTGAAGCCGGAGCACCGACTTCTTTTCGATGTAATCTCCAAATGCATCTTCGCATATGGTGGAGCCTTCGGGGACATCAGCCCTCCTAAGCTCAAGCAGCAGAAGGCCCTGGAAGAGATGCACCAGGTCGACTGGTTGGGATATATAGAGAGCCAGCTGGTGTCGGAGAAGCAGAAGTTATCCGAGACGACAGCTGAGTCCGGGGATGTTCTGTTGAGTGTCAAGGGGACTCTCAATTTCGGGACAAAGATATCAGCCCTCATCCTCCAAGCCACAAAGGGTCTGCCGCTGACATGGGAAGGGAGTGAGGACACTCCAGTCAGCAAGCTGTCACTGTTCCCCTCAGCCAAGAAAGCCAGGGATGTTGTAGAAGCTGTCTACACCCCCAAGGGTGTCCCCAAGCCAGCTGTGGAGGCAGCTGCTCGTCGCCCTTCGAGGACCAAGCCGGCGAAGCGCCAGCTGGAAGACGTAGCTGAGGAGGAAGAAGACGAAGAGGAGGAACCTCTGTAGAAGAGGCCAAGGATAAGAATCATCCAGCCAGCGGCTAAACCATCCACAACAAATCCAGTGGTGGTCAAGCCGGCTGAGGAGAAGGAGTCAACCGAATCCAGTCAATCGGTTGACCCAGCTGGGTTTATTCTTCAACCTCGCCAGGAGGACGTAGCTGAGGAGGCAGGTGGAGACGTGGAGATCCAAGTGGTGGATGCCAGCTCCTCCTCAGATGACTCTTCTTCATCTGAGGAGTCCCACGACAGTCGGTCTAGAGCTGATGCCAGCCAGGTTAACCCACCTGTGACTGAAGAAATCCTCCAGCCAGCCAACTCTCCATCCAAAGAGGATCAGGTTCTCTCAACTGGTCCCCAGTCAGATATTCCGAGCCTCTCGCTCGATGCCAACGTTGTGACCACTTCTTCGGCCAACGTTGATGAAACCATCGAACCCTTAACCTTCGATATCGACCCCCCTCAGATCGATGAAGAAGCCAACCGTCAGGCGATCCTGGCTGAATATGAAGGAAGACTCAGCTACTGCTTCCGCAAGCTGATTGGTATGTTCCCCGAGGCAACATCGATGCCTATTTTCTCTGTTCTCGGGACGGAGCTTCTATACCAATTCAGTGTCATATTCAGCTACTGGTACGTGAAGGAGGAGACCCTCAGGATCCATGGCTGGGACAAGTTAAAGGTCGAAGAGTCCAACCTGAGGGAGTACTTCGACTACCAGAGCCTGGAGGTGGCTTACAATCAAAAGGTGGCTGTGCTCCGACGACGTCTGGACAAAAGCATCCAAGAAGGGACAGACACCAGGGAGCTGTGCAACAACCCTGAAGCTGTTCACTTTCTTGATGACATGCTCGCCAAAAATGCCTCCTGCATGGACGACGTCGACGCAGCTGATGAGGCGGCCAAGAGAGAAGAAGACAAGCTCAAGGCCTACCTCGCCAGCCGATCTGCCATGGTTGTCCTGGAGTCTGCTGCCCAGCCACAACCACCGCTCCTGCCCGGACCCTCCGATCAGCCAGCTCTCTCAACCGACGTCATCTGCGAGCTGATCTCGGAGAGGGTCAACCAGCTCAGGACGGAGATGCTGTCCAAAATCCAGCTGGGCAAGGAGGAAGAAGCTGATAGGATGCAGCAGCTGATGGCAGAAAATGTCAGCCTGAAGAATCAGCTAGATCACCTCTCATCTTCTCTGCAGCACAAGCTCGAAGATCTCTCCACTTCTTCCAGCTCGGAGGTCTCGGCTCTAAGGAAGGCCGTTCAGAGCCTCAGCTCGGATTTCAACGTGTTCAAGACCGTTGCTGAATCTGACCTCGCAAAGTCCCAGCAGACTCAGGACCAGGAGTGGATGGCTCAGTTCGCATCTTTCCGAGCTGAGTTCGTCTCCCTTCACAAAGAGGTCTCTGCGACCTTTGCAGCTGTGCAGCGAGCTGAGCAGGAGCGCCAAGACTTGGAGTTGGCAAATAAGGTGGAAGAGAAGGACGCTGTTGAAGAGCTGTTTTCCCGCATTCAACAAGCTGAAGCCAAGTTGACCTCTCTGGATGGCACTGTTGCCACCCTTTTGGATGATGCCAAAAAGGGGGAAGACAAGGAGCCAGCAGCTGGGGAAGACAAGGAGCCGGCAGCTGGGGATAGACAAGGGAAAGCTGTTCTCCAGCAAGGAAAAGGAGTGCCAGCTGAAGCTGAAGGGTCGCAGCCCGAACTGGAAGTCTCCCACGACCTTGTAGCCGAGCTCACAGCCGAGCTCGATGCAGAACTTGACGGGATATCCGTTGAAGACTGTATCGAAGCTGCCAAAGCTATGGAGGTGCCTAAGGAGAAGTACTTGAATCCCTCTTGGATCAAGAAGTTCGCTGCCGATCAGGCCAAGAAGGTGGCCAAGTTCGAGAAGGAGCTCGCCAAGGTGGAGAAGAACGTCGACAGAAACAAAGCCAGCCGGAGTGTGCGAAGAATCAACAAGCACCAGATGAAGGCTGAGGCTAGAAAGTCGACGCATCAGCTGCAGAAGAACGCTCCGCTCCTGTCTCGATACCCACATGTTAACAAGTGGATGAATGCGGAGCGGAACGATGACTGGGAACAGTTCAAACATGAGTTCGTCAATGACTTCTATTACAGGAAAGTCTACTCGACTGAAGACCCAAGGCTAGCCTTCGAGGAAGCCCTGTGGGAACTCAGCTCTGGAGACCCTGGAATGTTTAGTCAGTTCAAGCGAGCTATGCTGAATGCTCAGCTTGATCCCAACACTGTTCCAGTTCCAAAGAAGTGCATATACCGCCCTCCGATGATCAAAGGCACAAGCACGCCAAATAGAAATACGATCTTAGCTGAGGCGAGGCAAGTATGCAAGGAACACGGCGTCAACAATGGGATTGAGTCGGAAGCGAAGAAGGAAATCTTCAACCGTATCTTCAACAAGTACGGTCAACAGTATTTCTGAGCTGTCAAAGTTTTTGAGCTGATAATTGTTTTGGATGTTGCAGTTTTTGAAGCAACTGTTGTATCTTTCTATGTTTTGCGCTTAA
The DNA here is from genome assembly GCA_029490685.1 of Schizonepeta tenuifolia. Taxonomy (NCBI): domain Eukaryota; kingdom Viridiplantae; phylum Streptophyta; class Magnoliopsida; order Lamiales; family Lamiaceae; genus Schizonepeta; species Schizonepeta tenuifolia. The sequence goes on along the minus strand of CM055957.1, from coordinate 76,101,804 downwards.
CTTTGTAACCTTCAGATGTAACAAAAACTTCAAAGTATATAATACGATTCACCTTGATGAACAATTCCTCATTGTCCAAGCTCTGAATCACAAAGTCTTTCAATTTCATGTTATAACCGTGCTAACCCTTTGATGTTTTATCTTATAGACTGTCTAGAATTTCAACTGAAATTTTAGATAAGTTAGTGAGGTTTAGATCAGTAGTGGTTTCAAGCTGTAAGTGGTTTTGGCATCATCAAAAAGGGGGAAATTGTTGGGAAATTTATTAGTATAAGTTTTGATGAATTCCAAAACCGGCTGACCCCAACCGAGAAGATGTTGCCAGTACCTAATGTTAGAATTTAGGCTCGCTGTTTGAGCAAAGTTAAGTTTTTATCTTTACAGGTCTCCAGCTGAAGATGACAACAAGGCGTCACTCAGACAGAACATCAGTTGTGAAGAAAGACAACTGAGAGTTCATTTGTTCAGATGTAAACAAGGGGAAGTCTTCAGAACATCAGTTGAAGGAAACCAACTGAGCGTTCATCAAATGAGAAACAGTTGAAAGGAAGAGAACATCAGATGAAAAAGAAATCATCTGAGGGTTCAAACCCAACTGAGTAAAGAAGTGGAAGACAACTGAGGGTTCAGTTTCAGAACCTCAGTTATAGAATCTGAACAAGGAGTTCAACTGTTTTGAAGTTCAAAGTCAGCTGAGAACTCGACAGATCGGAACATCAGCTGAAGATCACTCAGATGAAGGTCAAGACTTTCAACCGACAAACCGAAGTTGAATGTCAAAGATTTGAATTTTAAAAGGAAGTCACATGAAGGTTTGACCGTTCAGTCATTACCCCATCTGGCCCAACACAAGGCTGTCTCAGATGGAAAGCAAAGGAGCACAGATGCCATATCGGGAAAGTCTGCAGAGATGAGAGACAAGCCATCGCTTTCAACCGATCAGAGATCAACTGCTCCTCCAACGGCTAGTTGATTCTCTCCGCCTATAAATAGAGGCATCATCTCATTCGAGATGCAAGAGATGCAGATAGACACATAGACGACTAAAAATTTAAAAGCTTTCTCGAGAGAAATCAAAGCAAATCTGCAAAATCATCATCTAAGAGCATCAGCAGCTGAGAGTTCCAATTTGAGAGAACATTAGTAGCTGAGGGTTCCTAGAATTCGAAACTGTTTTTGATCTTAGGTTGAGTGTTTATTCGTTCAAGCCTTAGATCCAGCTCTCATTCTTGATCGAGCTGTAGTTGGATATCCTACCCTTTCTCACACCCTAAAAAGTGTGCTAGGACCTTACTCTTCCTGTAATTGAGTAGTCAGGTCATCAAGTACCCGTAAACTTGACTTAGGCTGTTTAGTGCCCGGAAACTAAACTGTAACGGTTACTCAGCCCGCGTAAGCTTAGTGGTTCTGTCCAGAAGAACTTGGACTGAGGTGTGTGGACTCACATCTCCCCGTGGACGTAGGAGTTATCTCCGAACCACGTAAATCTTGTGTGTCGTGGTTAATTTTTTTAGTCCATATTGCATTTCTAACTGACCGAACTAACCAGCATTCAAACCTCTTTTGCACTTTTTCAACCGAGCTGTTTTGGTTCTTGACCAACCGAGCTGGTTTGCGTGAGTTGTTTTTAACGAGTATATTTTCCACCACATTCCGCACAGCACCGCTCTTCCAGCTGAGTTTGCTTACTCAGCTGTGAGATCCCACCTGAGTCCTTTTACTCAGTTGAAGTTGTTTTCAAGTGTTAAGTTTTTCGAAAACTGAAAAATCCTAACTGGTGTATTCCCCCCTCCCCCCCATACACCAGTAACTCGTTTCGGGACCATCAGTCTCTTATATCTATCCATATATTATATAAACGAAAATGACTCTATCTTATCAAAATCTTATGTTTCATTCTTATTTATCTAAATTCTCAAATTTAAAATTTTTAAATATAAAATAATAGATTTTAAATATCTACTAAAACATTGTGTCCCACATCGGTTATTCAATGAAACATCACCTATTGAAAAGTATATAAATGCCTAGAATCAATGTGTATTTTCTCATCTTTTGCACCAAAAGTTTTATTTGGCCTATTTAATTATTAGTCGGCCGAATAAATAACTATATTTTTATAGTTTAATTTAATTTAATTTGGTCAATTTATTAGTTGGCCAAATAAATAATTATTTTTTGTAGGAAACCAATTTATTAGTTGGCCGATAGTTATAATTTTATCATAGGAGTAAAGCTTTTTAGATACAAAACAAAAATTATTTTTTTATTTCTCTAAATCAATACGGGATAAAGACATAGTTGTTGTCAAAATAATCACAACAATTCTCATAATTATTTTTCTTCTTCAAATCAATACGGGACAAAAAGATAATTGTTGTCAAAACGATTATCACAATTCTCATATGAAATCGACGTGGGGTAATATATTTGAGATTTAAATATATTTTTGTCTCACATCGATTTTACGAAGTAAGAAAGCTTTAAAAATTATCTATAAAATGGGGTCCAATTAATCGGTTGGTCAAATAAATAGTTTAATTTTTATTAAAAAAATTAATATGTTGTTGGGAAATTTATTAGTAAGAGTTTTGATGAATTCCAAAACCGACTGACCCCAACCGAGTAGATGTTGCCAGAACCTAATGTTAGAATTTAGGCTCGTTGTTTGAGCAAAGTTAAGATTTTATCTTTACAGGTCTCCAGCTGAAGATGGCAACAAGACATTACTCAGACAGAACATCAGTTATGTTGAAAGACAACTGAGAGTTCTTTTGTTCAGATGGAATGAGGGGGAAGTCTTCAGAACATCAGTTGTGAAGGAAACCAACTGAGGGTTCATCAGATGAGAAGCAGTAGAGAGGAAGTGAACATCAGATGAAATGGAAGTCATCTGAGGGTTCAAACCCAACTGTTTAAATAAAAGGAAGACAACTGAGGGTTCAGTTTCAGAACCTCAGTTGTAGAACTCAAACAAGAAGATCAACAGCATGAAGTTCAAAGTCAGCTGAGAGTTCAACGGTTCAGTCAGAACATCAGCTGAAGACCACTCAGATAAAGATCAAGATTTTCAACCAACTGACCAAGGTTGACTGTCAGAAAGGTTAAGTTTTGAATTTCAAAAGGAAGTCACATGAGGGTTTGACCGTTCAGTCATTACCCCATCTGGCCCAACACAAGGCGGTCTCAGATGGAAAGCAGAAGAGCACAGATGCCATATCGGGAAAGTCTGCAGAGATAAGAGACAAGCTTTCGCTTTCAACGATCAGAGATCAACAGCTCTTCCAACGGCTAGTTGATACTCTCCGCCTATAAATAGAGGCATTCTCTCATTCGAGAAGATATAGATTGAGAATACAGAAGCGAGACAGAGAAGTGCAATCACAAGAGAATCAAGCGAAAGAAAAATCTGCAAAAATCCTATTCTAAGAACATCAGCAGCTGAGAGTTCAAGTGTGATAGAACATTAGTAGCTGAGGGTTCATAGAGTGAAAATATGTCTTAGATCTTAGTTTGAGTGTTTACAAGCCTTAGATCCAGCTCTCATTCGTGATCGAGCTGTAGTTAGAAATCCCACCCACACCCTAAAAAGTGTTTGCTAGGACCTTACTCTTCCTGTAATTGAGTAGCTAGGTCGTCAAGTACCGGCAAACTTGACATAGGTTGTTAAGTACCCGCAAACTTAACTGTAAAGGTTGATAAGTACCCGTAAACTTATTGCAACGGTTGCATAGCCCGGGTAAGCTGTGTGGATCTGTCCAGAAGAACTTGGACTGAGGTGTGAGGATTCACATCTCCCCGTGGACGTAGGAGGGTTATCTCCGAACCACGTTAAATTCCGTGTGTCTGCGTTTATTTTCTTTCAGTTGCTTATTGCATTCTTATCTGATCAAACTAACCAGCATACAAACCTCTTTTGCACATTTTCAACCGAGCTGTTTTGGTTTTTGACCAACAGAGCTGTTTTGGTTCTTGACCAACCGAGCTTAAAAGCGTGAGTTGTTTTAACGAGTTTATTTTCCACCACATTCCGCACAGCTTCACTCTTCCAGCTGAGGTTGCTTACTCAGCTGTGAGATTCCAACTGTGTCTTTTTACTCAGTTGAAGTGATTTTCAGGGTTAAGTTTTAAAATCGTAACTGGTGTATTCCCCCCCCCCCCATACACCAGTAATTCGTTTCGGGACCATCAAGTGGTATCAGAGCAGTGGTTCAAAAGACTGCTGACTCTGTTTCACAATGTGTGAATTCGAGAAATTTTCTTCAGTGGTCAACTGAACAGATCTTTTTCACGCTAGTGCATATCTGCTCGCATGTTTTTGTCCTATTTCTGTTTGTGCAGATGAACGTCAAGGACAAGATCGTCGTCATGTTCTCAGTAGTCAATTATATTATCATGGAGAACTCGAATGAAGAAGATCCTTCTGTCAAAGCATCACAGGATGCAACAAGTTCTCTCTTCCGGACCAATAGTCATTAAAGAAAGAGTAGCTCGCACTCCCACAAATCCTCACGATGGAGATACAGTGGTGGAGTATGTGGAGAAACAGCCAGAAGACTACTCTCCAGAGGAGGCCATGGTGAGCCAGCTGGATATCTGGGCTCAGAGCACAATAATGTCCACAGTTGGACAAGATTATCTGCCCTGGATAGAGGAGTGTGAGACTGCAAAAGAGATGTGGGACATCCTGGCATGGCTAAGTGAAGGAAGCGACGAGACAAAGGAAAACAAGTTCTCGCATGCATGTTAAGATTTCGACAACTTCAGTCTGCGACCTGATGAGACTATCGATCAGCTAGAGCTCCGGTTTATGGACATCATCAGAAGAATCCAGTCCATCCGGAGAGGAAAATACACACTAAGAGAAATTAACCTCAAAGTGTTGCAAGCTCTACCGGCTGAGTGAGATACTTTCACCAATATCCACGAGAGCCGAGCTGACCTTGGTGAAATGGGAACTGAAAGATTGTTTTCAATCTTGAAAGGAAATGGGTATAAGGTCAACAGGAGGAGATCGCAGCCCTCAGGTCAGACAAGTAGAATTGAGGATGTTGGCTCAGCCTCAAAGTCAGTTGCTCTCCGAGCTGATTACTCAAAATCAAGATCATCAAGGCCAACCAGATCAGCTGACACGACTGCAAAGGAGCCAAGCAGAGAGGAACTGCAACAGAACATTGCAGCTTTATCAAAGAAGCTAGCCGAAATGGACACTCGGTTCGGGAAATATAAACGTTTCTATAAATCAAACCGAACTCGAGACAGTTCAAAGCCAGTCACCAATGGTTGCTTTGAATGCGGAAAGAAAGGTCATTTCAAGGCTGACTGCCCAGATCTATCGAAGAAAGAGAGAGATGCTCTAAGGGCCAAACAAGCTGGAAAGAATAAGGCCATGGTTGCAGAAGAAGCAGCTGACGATATAGATATCTTCACTGACACCGAAGATGAAGATGAGCTGACTTCTACCAACAACGTCATCAGTCAGGACCAATGCCTCGTGGCACTTGGAACCAACCAAGATGATATTGAGGTACAATCTAATCCTGCTCAGTTAAACTCTTCCAATACTTCTAACATGCATGAATCTCTGAACGATGAGTTGGAACCCTCCTGGAGTGATTTTCAAGAACTCAGTGAGGAGCTGCATCACCAATCGGTTGAATTTAAGAGTCTTCAAGCTCAGCTCGCCAAACTTGAAGATTCCTTAACCGAAAAGGACGATCTGATCAAAAGCCAAACCGAGGAGATTGAGAATCTCAAGAATCAACTGAACGAGGCTAAGGCTCCAACTGATGAGGAGTTGACAAAGCAGAACAAGGAACAGCAAGATCAGTTGAAAAATCAAGATGCTCAGATCGTACAGCTGATAAAGAAGTCAGATGGACAAACCGAGCAGATAGCTGTACTCGTCAAAGAGTTGTAAACTGAGAAGGACAATCTAATTAAGCTGTATCAGTCGTCCAAGATCATAGAGAATCTTATCAGCTATAGTAGACAGATGGATGACGTGTCAGGTCTCGGCTATGATGTTGTCAAAGATACTGGGATTCCACCAGCAACCTTCATCAAAGCTGTAGAGGTCACAGCTGTCGAGCCAGACACAGCTGAGTCTTCTGAAGCTAATTCAACCTCTACCTCTCAACAAGTTCAAACGACCAATACAACTGAGAAGAGAAAAGGAGTAGCTGAGGTAGGACAGAATGTTCCATCGGTTGAGACATCAACCGAGGGGGAATGTTCCAAAAGTCAGAAGAGGAATCAGAGGCGTCGAAGGCACAACCGCAACCGATCTCAGAATTAGAACCGACCTCTGCATCAACCTCAAAGTCAACGTCAGAAGGAATGGAACCGACCTCAGAACAGACATGGGTTCAATCATCTGAATCAACAGCGGTTCCAACATCAGTTCGACCAAAGGTTCCAACCGAGTTAACCAAGGAGGAACTGGTCAAATAACTGGAGATATTCATGCCATAATATGAATCATCAACAGGGCATGAACAGCTACAGACAACCCTCAGGAAGATGGAATCATAATCAGCCAGAAAGATTCCAACATGGCGTCCGACCTCACAGACAAACTCAACAGGATAAGAATCGCCATCAAAACAGGGGGAAAGCCTCACCTCCTAAAGCTCAGAATGGGAGAAATCCAACTCCTCCCAAGAAACAGAACATCACTACTAACAACAAGCCTAAGAATAACCGAGGTGTTGTTATAGTTGATGATGAAGGAAAAGTAATCTGGAATGATAAATCCATCCGAGTTTACAGGGAAAAGCAACGCACAGTTCCAGCGGGAACTGGTTCTGACCCTCCAGGACCCAACTGAAATTGGGGACCTAAGCGAGTTTCTCTTTGCAGGTACAGGAGAAACAATTGAGAAAGAAGAAGGCGTCTGCTACAATGTGGGTGATGGATAGTGGATGCTCGAAACACATGACGAATCTGAAGGATTTGCTTGGAAGTTTCATGGAGAAAGAAGGTCCATCAGTTACTTTTGGTGATAACTCAAAAGGTTATACCAGAGGTTACGGTACCCTTGAAACCAATCATGTTTCAATTTCTAATGTCTCTTATGTTGATGGATTGAAGCATAACCTGCTCTCCATCAGCCAATTCTGTGATAATGATTTCTCTGTCAAGTTTGATGCACAGGGTTGCAGAGTTAAAGATGTCGGATCAAAACAGGTGATATTGTTGGGAAATCGATCTCCAACAGGGAATGTTTATTACGATGACTGGAACAGCAGCCTCCCTGACACTTGCCTGTTATCAAAGAGCAGTTCGGATGTGAGCTGGCTATGGCACAAAAGGCTCAACCATCTGAACTTCAAGACGATGAACCGACTCGCCAGACAAGAACATGCAAGAGGCATACCTAACCGAGTGTTTTCAACAACACACATCTGCAGTGCATGCCAGCTGGGAAAGCTCGCTAGAACCTCCTTCCGGTTGAAGTCAACTCCCTCAACCGATCGAGTGTTACAGCTGATCCATATGGATCTCTTCGGGCCAGTTACACCAAAAAGTATAAATGGCAACAAATATACATTGGTTGTAACTGATGATTACTCGAGGTACACGTGGACCATTTTCATGCGTCACAAAAGTGAAACCCGAGATGAGCTGCCCAAGCTGATGGATCGGATATCGAATCAACAAGAGATGAAGATCATTTCTATCCGATCAGATCGTGGAACGGAGTTTCTAAATGAAACCATCATTGAGTATTGCGAGAAGAATGGAATAACTCATCAGACATCAGCCGCGCGTACTCCGCAACAGAATGGCGTAGCTGAGCGAAGAAACAGAACGCTGAAGGATGCTGCCACATCTATGTTAGCAAGCTCAGCTTTGCCAAAGAGATTTTGGGCTGAAGCGATCAACACAGCATGCTACACTCAGAATCGATCTCTTCTCACCAAGCGGTTGGGAAAGACGCCCTACGAGCTGTGGAGACACAGAAAGCCAGATATTTCTTATTTTCGCGTTTTTGGGTCTAAGTGTTATATTCACAACAATGGGAAGATTCAGTTGAAAACTTTTGATGCCAAAGCTTCGAAGGGCATATTTCTTGGATATGCAGCTCGGATCAAGGCATATAAAGTTTTCAACAACAGCTCTCGTGTTGTGGAAATAACACCTCATGTTAGTTTTGATGAATCTACCTTTGAGTGCAGGGAACAGGTTAAAGAACAACACGCGGATCCAGCTATTCTACTAGTTCTCACCAGATCGCAAGCTCTTAGGGAAAAGAACCGAGCTGAACCACTGGTGTGGGCAACTGAGGATAAGGATCCATACTCCTCTGAAGATGAATGCGAAGACCTCAGCTCATCCCAAGGGGGAGCTTCAGTTGATGCTCCTCCAACTGCATCAACATCTGAAGCAGAACCAAACTCAGCTCGAACCATTGTCAATGTTGAGGATCCAGACTCAACAGCTGATCAATCACCAGCTCTGAAGACTCCAACTCAGATTTCTGAACAGCCACAGTTGGAAGAAGAAGGAAGACGCAACCGAAGATGGTATGAAGTTCATTCCACCGACGACATCATCGGAGATCCAACCGAAGGTGTGCGTACACAGAGCAGAGTTGCAAATCCAGAATCAACCGAGGAAGATTCCAACACTTATGCCCAATATGCTGAAGAATTAGCAGTTCTAGAGGAGTTCGAGCAAGCTGGAGATGTAGCCATGATTTCTTGCTTTGTAGCTGATGTACCAGAACCGAAGAATGTTGGGGAAGCTCTCAACTGTGTCCACTGGACAACAGCCATGCAAGAAAAACTGAATGAGTTTCTACGCAACTGTGTATGGGAGTTGGTAGAAAGACCAAATGGTGTCAAGGTGATTGGATTGAAATGGATTTTCAAAAACAAGAGAGACGCCATTGGATTCATTGTGAGGAATAAAGCAAGGTTGGTAGCTCAAGGATACTGCCAACAAGAAGGAATTGACTTTGAAGATTCCTTCGCACCAGTTGCTAGGCTGGAAGCCATCCGAATCTTTCTAGCTTATGCCGCACATCACAAGTTCAAAGTATATCAGATGGATGTGAAGTGTGCATTCCTAAATGGAGATATCAAAGAAGATGTATATGTTGAACAGCCTCCTGGTTTTGAGACTGGAGATGGAAGAGTGTACAAGCTGAAGAAAGCTATCTATGGTCTAAAGCAAGCGCCACGGGCATGGTATGACACTCTTTGTGGTTTTCTACTGAACTCGGATTCAAACGAGGATCAGTTGACAAAACCCTGTTCACCATCAAAGTTGGAGATGATATACTTGTAGTGCAAATCTACGTGGATGACATCATATTCGGTTCCAAGTCGGAGGAGCTGCGCAAAAAGTTTTCAGATCTCATGAAGGAGAAGTTCGAGATGTCAATGATGGGTGAGATGAATTATTTCCTTGGATTACAAGTGAAGCAGTCACCAGAAGGGATTTTCATCAATCAGTCCAAGTATACAAAGGAGCTCATCACCAAGTTCGGATTGCAAACAAGTAAAACCACAAGGATCCCAATGAATACTAACTGGAAGATCGAATCCGGAGCTGAAGGAAAGCTCGTGGATGCCAGCCAGTTTAGAGGGATCATCGGTTTGCTGCTATATCTAACTGCCAGCTGACCAGACATATCATACGCAGTTGGAGTGTGTGCTCGATTCCAAGTTCAGCCAAGAGAAGCACACATGTTGGCAGCAAAGAACATCATCAAGTATCTGAAGGGAACTGTTAATGTTGGATTGTGGTATCCAACTGATGACAATATCCAACTGACCGGATACTCAGATGCGGACCTAGCAGGAGATCGGTTGGACAGGAAGTCTACTTCTGGACACTGTTAGTTCATGGGAAGCAAGCTGGTTTCATGGTTCTCCAAGAAACAAGCATGTGTTGCTACTTCTACAACCGATTCAGAGTATATGGCTGCCGGAAGCTGTTGCATGCAAGTGTTGTGGCTGAAGCAATAGCTGAGAGATTATGAAGTTGCAACTGGACAGGTTCCCATTCATTGTGATAGCTCGAGTGCCATAGTTATCTCTCTAAATCCTGTTCACCACTCTCGGACTAAGCATATCGACATTCGTCATCATTTCATCCGAGATCATATTGAGAAGAAGGATGTGTCCATGGAGAAGATCCCAACTGAGATTCAGAGAGCTGACATCTTCACCAAACCTCTTCCTGAAGCCCGGTTCAAGATGCTGTGTGATCTTCTAGGACTCTTGGATCCGAGCTGAAGAGTCATCCGAGCTGATGAAGAGTCATCCGAGCTGAAGAGTCATCCGAGCTGATGAAGAGTCATCCGAGCAGAAGAGTCATCCGAGCTGATGAGGATCCATCCGAGCTGAAGAGTCGGATATCCATCAAAGGAGGAAGCTCAGATGAAGGGGGAATCTCAGATACGAATTGCCAACTGAAGACATCAAACATCAGCTGAACAGACGAACTCGAGTCAGCTGATGGTATGTGGCAGCTGAGGAACTCAACTGAGGTATACAGCTGATCTCGACATCAGCTGGCAGGTATCATTTATGACTGAAAGTGTTATGATATTAAATGAGAATGTTTGAAATAAATTCAAACATTCCTGAACATGTCAGCTAGACTAAACAAGCCATCATATCGCATTTAATGTAAAGTCTGGCTGAACCTCTATAGCCTTACTTTATAGTGCGACTGGGCTGACACTCTAAACTATTCACCTTCTCACTCGCGCGCGTGGAGTATCAGTCAAAATTACCCAATAGTCGCGTAATCTCAGCCGTTGATGGATTCGCGCCATTTAACCCCAGCCGTTGATTTTATCCGAGTCAAAGATTATATAATACGGCAAATCAGGAAGTGATCCTTACCTTCTTATTTCGTGCATATCTTTAATTACTATTCATCATCCTCTCCAAATCTGTTTCACCATTTTCAGTAAAGATTTTCCTTCTTCTTTGCATATATATGGATTCGAGATGGCACCCAAATCTAAAGCTTCTAAGAAGATGGTTTCCGCGGAGCCTGCTACCTTCCAGGAATCTTTCGACATGGTGATGTCGAAAATTCATTTTGAACAGATTCTGTCCACAGCGGCTCCTCGCCTAAGCTCGCTCCCGTCGCCGCCATTCTCTCCGACCACCATCTGCTCGACTGGGCAACCCTCTCTCCATCCCAGTTGCTCAGGAAGTAGGTCGTACACTTCTACAGGAATCTGCAGCGGGTTGCAGATGATGGGCTTGTCACGATCATTCCGTGCAAGCAACGATACAGAACCTCCCGGATGATAGAAGACACCGTCGTAGAAATTAAAGTATCGAAGGAATTAGAGAAGATCATCCCCAGAAATCGCGAAGCCACAGATGTGTTGGGGAACTTCACTGACAAGGAAGCTAATGCCTTCCTTCAAACCATCCTTCTTGTTCCCGAACCATTGAAGGGGAGCATGCAAAGGACGAAGCTGAAGCCGGCGCACCGACTTCTCTTCGACGTAATCTCCAAGTGCGCCTTCGCGTATGATGGAGCGTTCGGTGACATTAGCCGACTTAAGCTCAAGCAGCAGAAGGCACTGGAAGAGCTGCACCAGGTCGACTGGCTGGGCTATCTTGAAGGCCAACTGTTGTTGGAGAAGCAGAAAATTTCCGAGACGACAGCTGAGTCCGGAGAACTGCTGTTGAGTGTCAAGGGGACACTCAACTTCGGGATAAAGATCTCTGCCCTCATCCTCCAAGCCACAAAGAAACTGCCGCTGACATGGGAAGGGAGTGAGGACACACCATTCAGCAAGCTGACGTTGTTCCCCTCAGCCAAAAAGGCCAGGGACGTTGTGGAGGCCGTCTATACTCCCAAGGGTGCCCCCAAGCCAGCTGTGGAGTCAGCAGCTCGCCGCCCATCGAGTTCCAAGCCAGCGAAGCGCCAGCTGGAGGAGGTGGCTGAGGAAGACGAAGACGAAGAAGAAGAAGAGGAGGAACCTCTGCAGAAGAGACCCAGGATCCGCATCGTCCAACCAGCGGCTCAACCACCTACAACAAGTCCAGTGGTGGCAAAGCCAGCTGAAGAGAAGGAGTCAACCGAATCCAGCCAATCGGTTGACCCAGCTGGGTTTATTCTTCAACCATGTCAGGAGCAAGCGGCTGAAGACGTGGAAATCCAAGTGGAGGATTCCAGCTCCTCCTCAGATGACTCTTCTTCATTTGAGGAGTCCCACGACAGTCCAACTGGAGCTGATGCCAGCCAGGTAATCCCACCTGTGTCTGAGGAAACCATTGAGCCAGCCAACTCACCATCCAAAGAGGATTCAGTTCTCTTAACTGGTCCTCAGTCAGATATTCCGAGCCTCTCGCTCGATGCCAACGTTGTGACCATTCCTTTGGCCAACGTTGATGAAACCATTGAACCCGTTACCTTCGATATCGACCCCCCTCCAATTGACGAAGAAGCCAACCGCCAGGCAATCCTGGCTGAATATGAAGGAAGGCTCAGCTACTGCTTCTGCAAGCTGATTGGAATGTTCCCCGAGGCAGCCTCGATGCCCGTATTTGCCGTACTCGGGACGGAACTCCTCTACCAGTTCAGCGTCATATTCAGCTACTGGTACGTCAAGGAGGAAACCCTCAAGATCCATGGTTGGGACAAGTTGAAGGTCGAAGAATCCAACCTGAGGGTATACTTCGACTACCAGAACCTGGAGGTGGCTTACAACCAGAAGGTGGCTGTGCTACGACGACGTCTGGACAAGAGCATCCAAGAAGGGACAGACACCAGGGAACTGTGCAACAATCCTGGAGCTGTTCAGTTTCTTGACGAGATGCTGGCCAAGAATGCCTCATGCATGGAGGGCGTCGACGCAGCTGATGAGGCGGCCAAGAGAGAAGAAGACAAGCTCAAGGCCTACCTCGCCAGCCGATCTGCCATGGTTGTCTCGGAGCCATCTTCCCAGCCACAACCACAACACCTGCCCGGACCCTCCGATCACCCAGCTCTCTCAACCGATGCTATCTGTGAGCTGATCTCGGAGAGGGTCAACCAGCTGAGGCAGGAAATGTTGTCCAAGCTACAACACAGCAAGGAGGAGGAAGCTGACAGGATGCAGCTGCTGATGGCAGAGAATGCCAGCTTGAAGACTCAGCTGGAACACATTTCCTCCTCTCTGCAGCAGAAGTTCTAAGATCTCTCCACTTCTTCCAGCTCGGAGATCTCAGCTCTAAGGAAGGCCGTTCAGGGTCTCAGCTCGGATTTCAACGTTTTCAAGACCGTTGCTGAATCTGACCTGGCAAAGTCCCAGCAGACCCAAGACCAGGAGTGGATGTCTCAGTTCGCATCTTTCCGAGCTGAGTTCGTCGCTCTTCACAAAGAGGTCTCTGCGACCTTTGCAGCCGTGCAGCGAGATGAGCAGGAGCGCCAAGACTTGGAGATGGCCAAGAAGGTGGAAGAGAAGGACGCTGTTGACGAGCTGTTTTCCCACGTTCAACAAGTTGAAGCCAAGCTGACCTCCCTGGATGACACTGTTGCCACCCTTTTGGATGATGCCAAAAAGGGGGAAGACAAGGAGCCAGCAGCTGTTGCTGGACGAGGGAAAGCTGTTCTCCAGCAAGCTGAAGGAGCTCAGCAGGGGGAAGGAGTGCCAGCTGAAGGAGCTGAAGCTGAAGCTGAAGGATCGCAGCCCGAACTGGAAGTCTCCCACGACCTCGTAGCCGAGCTTACGGCCGAGCTCGATGCCGAACTTGACGGAGGAATATCTGTTGAAGACTGCATCAAAGCTGCCAAAGCTATGGGGGAGTCCAAGGAGAAATACTTGAATCCCTCCTGGATCAAGAAGTTCACTGCCGATCAGGCCAAGAAGGTGGCCAAGTTCGAAAAAGAACTCGCCAAGGTGGAGAAGAACGTCGACAGAAATAAAGCCAGCCGAAGTGTGCGAAGAATCAACAAGCACCAGATGAAGGCTGAGGCTAGGAAGTCGACGCATCAATTGCAGAAGAATGCTCCGCTCCCGTCTCGGTACCCACATGTTGACAAGTGGATGAATGCTGAGTGGAACGATGACTGGGAGCAGTTCAAGCATGAATTCATCAATGACTTCTATTACAGGAAGGTCTACTCGACTGAAGACCCAAGGCAAGCCTTCAAGGAAGCCCTGTGGGAACTCAGATCTGGAGATCCTGGAATGTTTAGTCAGTTCAAGCGAGCCATGCTGAGTGCTCAGCTCGATCCCAACACCGTTCCAGTTCCACAGATGTGCAGATACCGCCCTCAGATGATCAAAGGCACGAGCACGCCAAATAGAAATGCGATCATGGCTGAGGCGAGACAAGTCTGCAAGGAACACGGCGTCAACATTGGGATTGAGTCGGAGGCGGAGAAGGAGATCTTTGACCGTATCTTCAGCAAGTACGGTCAACAGTATTTTTGAGCTGTCAAAGTTTTTGAGCTGATGAAGTTTTTTTTGGATGTTGTAGTTTTTGAAACAACTGTTGTATATTTATCTGTTTTGTGCTTAACCTTGTAACCTTCAGTTGTAACAAAAACTTCAAAGTATATAATACGATTCAACTTGACACACAATATCTCATTGTCCAAGCTATGAATCGCAGTCTTTTAAATACCATGTTATAACTGTGCTAACCCTTTGATGTTTTTATCTTATAGACTGTCTAGAATTTCAGCTGAGATTTTAGATAAGTTAGTGAGTTTTAGATCAATAGTGGTTTAAAGTTGTAAGTGGTTTTGGCATCATCAAAAAGGGGGAAATTGTTGGGAAATTTATTAGTAAGAGTTTTGATGAATTCCAAAACCGACTGACCCCAACCGAGTAGATGTTGCCAGAACCTAATGTTAGAATTTAGGCTCGCTGTTTGAGCAAAGTTAAGATTTTATCTTTACAGGTCTCCAGCTGAAGATGGCAACAAGGCATTACTCAGACAGAACATCAGTTATGTTGAAAGACAACTGAGAGTTCTTTTGTTCAGATGGAATGAGGGGGAAGTCTTCAGAACATCAGTTGTGAAAGAAACCAACTGAGGGTTCATCAGATGAGAAGCAGTAGAGAGGAAGTGAACATCAGATGAAATGGAAGTCATCTGAGGGTTCAAACCCAACTGTTTAAATAAAAGGAAGACAACTGAGGGTTCAGTTTCAGAACCTCAGTTGTAGAACTCAAACAAGAAGATCAACAGCATGAAGTTCAAAGTCAGCTGAGAGTTCAACGGTTCAGTCAGAACATCAGCTGAAGACCACTCAGATAAAGATCAAGATTTTCAACCAACTGACCAAGGTTGACTGTCAGAAAGGTTAAGTTTTGAATTTCAAAAGGAAGTCACATGAGGGTTTGACCGTTCAGTCATTACCCCATCTGGCCCAACACAAGGCGGTCTCAGATGGAAAGCAGAAGAGCACAGATGCCATATCGGGAAAGTCTGCAAAGATAAGAGACAAGCTTTCGCTTTCAACGATCAGAGATCAACAGCTCTTCCAACGGCTAGTTGATACTCTCCGCCTATAAATAGAGGCATTCTCTCATTCGAGAAGATATAGATTGAGAATACAGAAGCGAGACAGAGAAGTGCAATCACAAGAGAATCAAGCGAAAGAAAAATCTGCAAAAATCCTATTCTAAGAACATCAGCAGCTGAGAGTTCAAGTGTGATAGAACATTAGTAGCTAAGGGTTCATAGAGTGAAAATCTGTCTTAGATCTTAGTTTGAGTGTTTATTCGTTCAAGCCTTAGATCCAGCTCTCATTCATGATCGAGCTGTAGTTGGAAATCCCACACACCCTAAAAAGTGTTTGCTAGGACCTTACTCTTCCTGTAATTGAGTAGCTAGGTCGTCAAGTACCCGCAAACTTGACATAGGTTGTTAAGTACCCGCAAACTTAACTGTAAAGGTTGATAAGTACCCGTAAACTTATTGCAACGGTTGCACGGCCCGGGTAAGCTGTGTGGATCTGTCCAGAAGAACTTGGACTGAGGTGTGAGGATTCACATCTCCCCGTGGACGTAGGAGGGTTATCTCCGAACCACGTTAAATTCCGTGTGTCTGCGTTTATTTTCTTTCAGTTACTTATTGCATTCTTATCTGATCAAACTAACCAGCATACAAACCTCTTTTGCACATTTTCAACCGAGCTATTTTGGTTTTTGACCAACCGAGCTGTTTTGGTTCTTGACCAACCGAGCTTAAAAGCATGAGTTGTTTTAACGAGTTTATTTTCCACCACATTCCGCACAGCTTCACTCTTCCAGCTGAGGTTGTTTACTCAGCTGTGAGATTCCAACTGTGTCCTTTTACTCAGTTGAAGTGATTTTCAGGGTTAAGTTTTAAAATCCTAACTGGTGTATTCCCCCCCCCCCCATACACCAGTAACACGTTTCGGGACCATCATATGTTATTAAGTCCTATTATATAACTCACTATTTATTTTCGACATGTCGTGCATTTTTTGTTCATTTATTCTATTGTGCACAAAAATCAAGATCATGGTCAACGGGCTGATTCTGATCGGAATCGTGGGGTAAACAGACCAATTCAGTTACGACAGTTCAACATAACGGGGTCAATTCAGTTACGGCAGTTCAACATAACGGGAGGATTCCGACTTGGAACCGTGAGGGTAGACGAACCGATTCCAATCGACGGTTCAATTTATAATATGATTTTTTTTATTAAATATTGTGTGAAATGTATTTTATTTTTTATTGCGACAAATTATATCATAATATTTGAATCTTTACATAATTTATAAATTCAAACGAGTTCAAATAATTAGCGAATATTATTCTATATATAAATTTGGGTCTATAGAAATTCTAAACGAGTTTAATAAATTATGCAATTTCAAATTTATAGTTGAAATTTAACTTTTTATCTTTTACTATTATTTTCTACAAAATCAATATTGTAGTTAATGGGCCGGTTACGGGTTGGAACCGTGGGGTAGACGGGATGATTGCGAAGTGGTGGTTCAACTTTTTTATTTTTGTTAATCTTATGTTGAACTCATAATGTCGGGTATTTATGATCGGTTTCATTCTTGTAGACAATCTTCAAAATTATTTTCCTTTCAAAACCAATGTGGTTCAAGGAGTATTTGCAATGAAAAAAGTCGACGTGTAACAATCTCTTTGATAGTCAAATATGTTTTTGCACACATCAATTTTGGAGAAGAATAGAGTTTTGAAAATTATCAAAGAAATGAGGGTAGATTAGATTAGAATTTTTAACAGACATTATTATATGAGTTTGAGACGTAAACATGTGATAAATTATTTTTTAATTAAATTTGAGATATGTTTAAATACATATAAATTCTAAACGAATTTAATAGATTGCATAATTAAATGATAACGCAAAAATAATTAATAAGTAATATTTTTTTAAAATTTATCACATATTATAATCTAATAATTATATTAATTTTTTTGAATATAATTTTCCGTCAAAAATCGACAGGTTATACGCTTGTTTAAATCAATTGGGCTATCGGATTAATGAGTTCGGACCAAATAAGATAAAATTTTGGAGAATTTTAAATATAGGCCCGAGTTTAATTTTTATAATCTTTATTTTTTTTACTTTAAAAAAATATGAAGGAAGAATTATTATCCTTATAGCCGTAAGAAATAATTCCTAATAAATAATATAACCCCCCAAAATCCGAAAATGCAGCCCAACATCGGAAGAATAAAAATCGTTGGAAGAAGGCGGAGTCGTCGCCGCCGCCACCAGATATTAGATTGAAGCCAGCCCCCATTTTAGCGCTACATGCGTAGTTGCTCCTTTAAATTGAGATAATTTAATTGATTGGCAACTGATCGATCCACTATGCCTTGATTGAAGAAAGTCGATGAATTATTTAAAATTAAATAAAGTCTCTTAAGTTGATGAATTGATTGAAGGAATTAATCGATTATTTGACAGGATTGAGAGAGTTGTATGATACCTTGTTATGGGAGCGAACGACAAGTCTTTGGGAAATTAAAAGAACGTATATTCTCTAAAAAAACCTACGGCCAAATTAAGGAATGTTCCCTGTGATTGGAAAACAATCAATTCATCTTCATTCCTGCGTTCTACAACAAACCTCAATTCAATTCGCTATATAAATCCATACCCAATTCTGTATGATTCAGTATGAGTCGATCTCCCCTTTGTGATTTTTTAAAGTCAATTACAAGTTACAAAGGTGGAAGGTGGTTGACTTTGTAACTTGTAATTGACTTTAAATTTTTAATTACTTTGTTATTTAATTATAATTTTCAATTTTATTTGACCGTCGGACAATATTAAATTTAAATCAACGAGATCAATTTTGTTCCGGGCTAATTATTTTCGGATCTGACTTTACTTTCTTCTCGATCCATTCAGATTAAGTTGTCTGTAGAGGGCACAAGAGCCAAGCTAGTAGCCCTAGATTTGTTATTGGCATACTACTTGTGAATTATTTTTTCGATTTTCTTGGGTATTTAAATTCATTGAAGTTATTAATAAAAGTACTTTTAATTCATACTTATCAAGTAAAACCCGAAACTGAAAAACTAATCTTTTATATATGTCACTGCTCACAACCAAAAATTAGCTGGTTTAAATGATTTGTTTAAAAAAAATATTCAGGTGGAAAATGTTATTTTAATTATTTTAAGCGGTGTGTTAGTCTATGACGTCATAATCTAAATATAAAGTAGTAATTCATTTACTATCGCATTCCGATTCGTTCAAACTTAGATATGCACGTGCATATACATACATTCATGCACAAAATTTGGCTAACATAACAAACAGGAAGTCAGTTTCCATAAGATTGTGGTAGACGCACAACTTTGGTTTAACATAAAAAATAGGAATGTCCAATTTAACCAACAAACACACCCTGGGGTTCATTTAAATTTAATTATATTAATTTCCTTGGCGTAACTCCTAAAGTTCAATTAATAACACTAAATAATTCAGAAATGAAAAACACACATAACACAATACAAAAGAAAAATGGAAGAAATTGGAAATCATATAGAAGAGTGAGACGCTCTGCCGGCGTATGTTAATATTTGTGTGTTAAGGTGCGCAGGTCGTTGTCTTCATGACAAATCAAGGTAGACCAAGGAAGATTCAACCGTATGTCGCCCTACCAAAAGATGCAGCTGCAAATTCTACGGGGATGCTGAGAAATTTGGAGAAGAATTCTACTCCTTCTGGGGTAGAACTTAACAAAGAGAAGCTGAAAACCAATGAAACAGTACCACTACGAGGTGAGATAGGGGAGTTTTCACGAGCTGCAATTGAACAACCGAAAGAGTCTCAGGAGATGAGCAATGAGATATCCACTACACAGGAAGGTGAAAAGAACCACAAGGAAGCAGATCGGAGCACAAAATAAGCAGATCAAAATCGAGCTAGCATGAAGGGCATGAAACTTAACTATGTGCCTCCGATTATGAAAAATGGTGTTCCTACTGCATGTTTAGAACGTAGTGATGTAGAGAAAGAAGCTGAGAAGTGGAAGTGTGCGGTGATCATGTATGTTATAGGTGACTCACCACCCATTTCTTATCTGAGTAATTTCTTAATCAAACAATGCAATCTGGAATCCAAACCCGAGATATTCTATCATGCGGAGGGGTATTTTGTAGTGAGGTTTGGATCAATGGAGGTGAGGGTTACACACTGTAGGAAATAAACCTGTAATTGTTAAGGCATGGGAAGCAGGGTTTAGTTTCGAGAAGGAAGTATTGAAGGTTATCCCACTTTGGGTGCAATTCCCTAATCTCCCTCTGAATTGCTGGGGAGGAAATTCTCTCAGCCGAATTAGCAGTCTGCTTGGCACTCCATTACATGCTAATGAGTGCACTACGAAGCAAGAGAGGATTTCATTTGCAAGAGTATTAATTGAGATCGATGTTACTCAACCATTGAAACATAAGATAGTGACTGAAGGAGCAGATGGAGCACAGATTGAACAAAAAGTCACTTATGATTGGGTCCCTCCGTATTGTAAAGAATGTCAAATTGCACGGCACAATTGTAATGACAAACCTAAAACCTATCAGCAAGCATTGCAAAAACAAGTTTTGAAGCCAAAGGTAGCACTACCTCAGAATAAAAAAGAACACCTGGCCAAGGAAAAGGACAACTCTGAGAAGCAAATAGAAGAGAGTAAAGGGAAAGAAAAGATAAATGAAGAAATCCTACTATTAAGCAAACTATTACTACAAATGCAGTGGTAGTGCAGACTGGGAATTATTATCAAGTATTGAATGAGCATGAAGGATTATTAAGGGACGGGGACCCTCTCCCCTTAGTGATGAAATGAAGATGATAATATGGAATGTGAGGGACTGTAATAAACCTCTCAAACAAAAAGAAATAAAGCAATTTTTGCTAAGACATAAAGTTGATTTAGTGGCACTTCTGGAAACCGGGGTGAAGGAGAGAAATTTCAAGAAAGTCTCTGTCAATCTGAATAAATGGTGGGAGTTTGAAAATAATTATAGCCATGCTATGAACGACAGAATTTGGATAGGTTGGAATTCAAAGAATTTAAAGTGTGCTTATTGGTGAGAAGCAAGCTCAGTTTATAGTTTGTGAAATTCATGATATAAGAGCAAGAATAAGCTTTAAGATGATGGTAGTATATGCTTTTAATACCCATGATCTAAGGAGAAGTTTATGGCAGGATATTCACAGGGTGGCTATCTCTACTAATACTCCTCTCCTTATCTCTAGAGATTTTAACAGTGTGTTGCATGTTGGAGATAGATTTTAAGGAAATCCAATCTCTGAAGTTTGTAGATAGTGAATTGCAAGTGCTCAAGACAGTGTGAAATGAATTTTCATGGTGTGACAATCAGGCTGGAGCAGATAGAATTTATTCCATGATAGACAGAAGCCTTAGGAGTTCTATGTGAATGAATAATTTCTCTTTTGTAGTAGTTGAACTTCTGGAAAAGAGGGGGTTTCAGATCACTGTCCCCAAATGATATCCATGGATTCAGATCACATTAATAGAAACACACCTTTCAGATTCATGAACATTCTAGCTGATCATAAGGATTTCAAGGACACAGTAGCAAAAGAATGGGATCAGCAACATCACTCTATTGCATTGCTTGATATCTAGTACAAACTGAAGAAACTCAAAATTCCTTTGAAACAGCTGAACATTAAGCATTACAGGAATAAACCTAAAAGAATAAAAGAGGCAAGGACAAATCTAAGAGAGACTCAACATCAGCTCGACAGGGATAAACTTAATAAAGTGTTGAGAAGTGGAGTCTAGTAGAGAACAAATTTGGTAGCAGAAGGCAAGAGTAGAATGGGTGAAATTAGGTGACTCTAATACTAAATTCTTCCATGCATACATAAAGGCCAAGCAAGTGATGCATAGAATCAAGCTCATAATAAAAGAAAATGGGACTAGGTGTGTCTCTCATCAAAGCATTAAGGAGGAATTCTTGTCATTTTATAAAATTTTGATGGGCTCAGCTGCTGAAGCTATACCTATGGTGGACAGAAGGGCAATAGAAAGAGGCACAAAGCTGACTCCAGACCAACAACAAGACTTATGCAAGTCAGTTACTGAACAGGAAATAAAAACGACTCTCTTCCAAATGAATCCTCTGAAAGCACCAGGCATTGATGGCTTTAATACCTACTTTTTTCAAAGATCTTGGGATGTGATTGGGAAGGAGGTGATCCAAGGAGTCAAAGAGTTCTTTGCTACTGGTTTTACCCAAAACTGTGAACACTACTCTCTTAACTCTTCTTCCAAAAATAGCTCATGTTAATTCTGTGAAACAGTTTAGGCCCATTGTTTGTTGTTCCATATTATATAAGATCATTGCAAAGACTCTTGCCAATAGACTGATGGGAGTTCTTGATAGTATTGTTAGTGAATCACAGTCTGCTTTCATTAAAGGGAGGGTTATTTTTGATAATATATTATTAAGCCACGAGCTGATAAAGGGGTACAATAAGAATAATATCTCCCCAAGATGCATGATCAAAATAGACATTCAGAAAGCCTATGATTCGATGGAGTGGCCTTACCTGAGGTATTTGATGCTTGAAATTGGATTCCCTTTCAGTTTGTAAACTGGATTATGGCTTGTGTTTCTACTATGTCCTATTCTTTGAATATAAATGGAGAAATTACATAAGCTTTCCCTGCTCGAAAAGGATTAAGGCAAGGAGATCCCATCTCCTCTTATCTCTATGTCATTAGTATGGAATACTTGCACAGGAGTTTACAACATCTCAGGAATGAGAGACAGTTCTCTTTCCATCCAAGGTGTAAAAAGTTCAATTTATATCATGTCTGCTTTGCAGATGATCTTTTTATGTTCACAAAAGGGAACTTGAGCTCTGTTCAGAAGTTAATGCAGGCTTTTAATCACTTTTCTGAAGTCTCAGGGTTGAAAGCTAACCAAGCTAAGTTTAATGTCTACTTTGGTGGTGTATCTAACAATACACATGAGGCTATTCTGCAAGAATATGGCATGGTGAAGGGGGAGCTGCCCTTCAAGTACCTTGGACCCTTTATCCACAAAGAAACTCACCATTATCCAATGCCAACCTCTCATTGAAAAGATTCTGGCTAGAGTGGATGATGCAATCCAAGATTGAAGATCTGAAGATTTTATTTATTTTATTTTAATTTTCGTTTTTATTTATTGTAGGCCAAAAATAAGGCTTTATTTTAGTTATTTTGGTAGTTTTATATTTTATTAGGTTAAGGATTTATTTCCTCATTAGTTTAGAATTTGTTTCCTTATTAGTTTAGGAATTGTTTCCTTACTAGATTAGGATTATGTTTCCTTGTTAGATTAGAATTTATTTCCTTATTAGATTAAGATTATATTGTATTCCACCCCTATAAATAAGTCTAGTAGGGCATGGATTAAATAACGATTTGATGAATAATATTTTGTGAGTTTATCTCCTTCAGTTCGTTCACCAAACTAGCGGATGGGCAGCATGCCACCGTGATGTTCTTATCGATGTATCGGTGAGTCAACCATCCCTCGTTCGTGTGTCATTTATCGTCCCCGAGTTGCTGTATCGTCCTATCGTTGGGTTTTAGAGATTCAATCGCCTAATTCACTTGTGAGAAACTGATACACAGGTTTTGGGATATTTCATCTTATCCATCATTCACTGTCCCCGAGTTCCTGTGTCATCCTATCGTTGGGTTTTAGGGATTTATTCGCCTAATTCACTTGTGAGAAACAGATACAGAGGTTTTGGGATACTCCATATTTATCTAGTTCGGTTCAGATTGTTCTTGGATGTATACTATTCACGTCGGCGTCTGTAACTCCGGCGAGGATCGTATCAGTGGTGTACTGGTCTGCAAAATTCTTATCCTATGTAGGAAGAATTCAACTCATAAAACCTGTTATTTTCAGTATTCAGACATACTGGAGTCAGGTGTTCTTGTTACCACAGAGAGTGATCAAATTGATTCAAGCAGTCTGTAGAAATTTTTTGTGGTCAGAAAAGTCAGGTCTTACAAAGAGAGCATTGATAGCTTGGGAACATATTTGTCTACCTAAAGAAGCTGGAGGGTGGAATCTCATCAACCTCACTGGATGGGATAAAACAGCAATTGGAAAGATGTTTTGGTCTATCTCTCATAAGAAAGATAAACTCTGGGTAAAATGACTTCATGGCTATTACATAAAAGGACTGGAGGTGACTTCCATGATCATCCCTCAGCAGGCTAGTTGGGTGATGAGAAAGATCATCAGTGCGAGAGAGTATTTTGGAGATAATAATGATAGTACAAGACTGATATCTCTTCCTTCTTATTCTATAAGTAAGGTGTACCACAGAAGGAATTGGGAGGAAGAGAAAGTATTCATGCAGACTCAATGTGGATCCAAAACTGGGAAACAACTGCTGTATAGAGTAGTTCTAGCTACTGCAGTTTATCATGTGTGGTTGGAAAGGAATGCCCGTCGGTTTCAACAACAGGAAAGAATCCTGAGGTTTTAGCAAGGCAGTGTCAGATTTAAATAACAATTCGTTGTAGGAAGAATGCGAAGCTCATGCGATTACTGAGAAGCTAGTTAGTTGGTTAGCTTGAAGTAGAGTTTGTAAAGCTACAGTTTTGTCTGGCTTTGGTTAAATAAAAATCGATATTTATCGAAAAAATTAAATATATTTGATGTAGAACAAAACCGACCAGGTCTCCCTCCGCGAGACCTGGCTATAAGAACTGGGAGACAGATAAGCTAACCGTAGTGAATTACGTCACCCCGATAAAAGAAGAGAGCTGAACCCGGAAGCTTGTGCAGATACCTGCTGCAGGGTATCTGGTAGGAAATAAAACCCGAAGAGAAGTGAATCAGAATTCAAAAAGAGGAGGGAACTCGTGAGGTCTCCAAACATGTCTCAAATGGGCCAACATACCTCTGACAGAAAAGTATGATGCTTTGTGCTTTTTCAGAATATGGGAAGGTACAATCTGTACCAACGAATGAGAAGAATGCACGCGTCTTAACAACATTGGAGGGATATTCTTAGCATTTCTACTTAATTCCCAAGTCACTAAGAAGTATATATATACACCAATTCCACTCTAAATTTGACGGATTTCTTTCTCATAACACACACACACAAGTATGAGCACCTGCAAAAATATTACTCATTTTCGGTAAATCTGACTTAAGCATCGGAGGTGGTTCACCGGAAAAACTCCTGGTTTCCATTCTTTTCGCAGATAAAGAAAGCGTTTCGACGAGGTGAAGCAACGAGTTAGCCGAAAAGAAGCAAGGTTCAGAAGAATAGGTAGCTGTTTTGGTATCATTAATATTTTGGTGTTGTCTTTTTTGGCAATATCAATATTATAAATGTAATTCGTCTATATATGTACACAAGCGTTGACATTCCAATTGACTATCACTATCTTTGTGTACGTACCAGATACTGATCAAATGTGCAATAATGCACTAGAATAGTTATCAACAAGACATATTGGAAAAAAATGAATAATGATTGAAAGCAAAATAAACTAATTTATTTTCATATTTAAATAATCAAGGTCTTCATTATCTATACACCTTTATTAACTAAAAATAATTCTTAACATAATTAAAAGTAAATCTTTTAAAAAGTTCATAAAATTAGCTAAGTTAAATACCAAATGTAAGAACTTAAGCTTTCTACTTCGTCTTTGGTGCTTATTTAATTTATGAATAATTTGAGAGAGAGAGAGAGAGAGAGAGAGAGGGGGAGAGAGAGGAGACGTGAAGTGGTGTTGTTTTCTTGTGTTTTTTTAAGAAGGGAGATATGAATTGTTGTTGAAGTGGCGTCAGGTTGGTGGAGATAGAGATCAGGTTTGTTATGGATAAAATTGCCTCTAACAAAATCATTCATACTAAAAGATTAATTCATAATAACTTTATAACTTGTGTTCCTAACTTTGATTTCTTTTATATTGTTGGTCAAAATTTACAAGTTTATTTGAAAAAAATAATTTAATTTTGAGAAATTGTTGAAAAGGCCGCATTTTATTTTCATGTAACCAGAGGCCGATTTAACATCTCAAATATTTAATGTGGTTATTAAAACGCCACATAAAGAGAAACGGTATTTGGATCATAAACTATGAATTAAGCTAAAATTTACTTTATTTTGTACCTTTCCGAGGAAAATTTATTAGGGTGTGTTTATTTTGATTGTAAAATTTTATTTAAAAATGATAAATAAGAGAATATGAGAAAATATTATTATTTTCATACTTTTCTATCATATGTGTATTAGATTGGAAAAGAAAATTATATCACATAGTCTCCTACTCTCTCCCAGTTTTATGTTTTTTGTCCTATGAAAAATATTATCACATCACTCCTCCTATATTAATATTTTTCACAATTAAAGAAAAAAGATGGAAAAGAGCTGCACGAGAAGATTATCCATCATGTCAGGAGAAAATTAATAACCATAGTAATTTTGTGAAAAAATAGAAAAGGATAATAATATTTGTTTTCCATCAACGAGATGTTAAACGGTGAAAGGAACACCGCCCAAATTATTCTAGTATAAGATGAATTGGCGCACGTGAAACAAACTCGGACTCTGTATTTTATTAGAATGCAAGTTCAAATCGAGGCCCATGCCAATCGAAATAGATTAATGGGCCCATATCCCCTGACTGGACCTTCTACAATTATTAATTGAGGCTTATAAATAGACCTTTTGTTGAGCCCATGATTTCTAAAACTAAAATTAGGGCGATTCTATCTATATAAGTCCATTTTCACTAAATAAACGTCTTTCTAGATATGTCTCATACTTAATATAAAAAGAATTAAAGAATTAATTCTTTAAAATGGATAAGACTTAACTGTTTTCTATCTTTTGATTCTCAAATCTCTATCCCAACAATAATAAGAGAGACTGAGTGAATAGGAGTGAGTAGTTTCGTCCAATTTTTTTGAAAAAAGATGATTTAAATGTAGAAGATTCCGGTAACGACTGGATAGCATCCGACAGTCCGATCCCTCATCTTTTCGCAAAATGCCTCACCTACGCACAACCTAATTTTAAACAAATAATTAAATACATCTGATTACCACATGTTCAAATTGCGATCATCATCACCAAATAAGTGGTAAATGGTACTAATATATAACTAGCTTATTTTGTATAACGAAGCAAAAATTAATCTTTCCTTTAAACGAAGACTACTACAAAATATGACCATTTTTGGTGTATATATACCAGCTAACCTAACCTAACCTAACCTTAACGAGATGAAGAAAAAATATTAGAGTATGTTCACTTGGAGGTAAAATGAGGTAAAAAGGAGGTATAATATTATTTTATACCCTTATATCTTGTTTGGTTGCGATTTAAGAAAAATCCAGCAGGAGGTATAAATTTTCGGTCAACTCCTTTTACCTTGCCCGGAGTATAAATTTCTACCTTCAAAATGGAGGTATAATATTATACATTCCATGTGTTTTAAATATTTTCTCCTTTAACCATCAATTTCATCATAAGTGAACAAGATATAAACATTATGATCTCCCTTAAAAATATAAATAAGTATATTATCTCTTCAACCAAATAAAATATAAAACTTGCAATTTCATAATAAAATATAAATTTATACATCATAATATTATTCCTTCATTTAAAAGTATAAATTTACACTGTTAGATGAACACCTTAGAGTAAACTAAAAAGGAAAAACTACACCTCGATAAAGAAAGACTCTCATCCCACGGGCCCCACCCACCACCCCTCGTCTCTCTTTCTCTCTCGGGAATTTGGAGCGATGTGGAGTATAGCGATGTTTGTGCGCGCGCTTGTTTTGATAAGTTCTTTTTTTTTTTTTTTAATGGTTTTCATAAGGTTTAGCGATAGTTTTTTTGTTAGCATCGCATCAATTAGAAAATATTTTTTTGTGGCTGAATTTGTAAATGGTGGATTAGCAGTAACCTTGCAAATTTGCCCTCACATATTCACCGCTAACACAAAAACTCGCATGCGACCTGCCGTCACCATGCGACCGCGCGTGTGGCGCGTGGGCCGCACGCCCCTCACCCACGCGCGGCGCGTGGGTGCCACGCGCTGTTTTTTTTTTTTTTTTTTTTTTCCGATTTTTCCAGTTTTCCAGTTTTCATTTTTTTTTTTTTCAGATTTTATTTCATTTTTTTTTGTTTGCCTCTTCGTTTTTTTTGTTTACCGTTTCATTTTTTTGTTTGCCGTTTCTTCTTTGGTCAAGATTCGAGCGAGGGGAGCCGAAGGCCTCGGAGCGAGCCGAAAAAGTCCAAAATGTTGTCCGCCGATTATCCTTATATTTGTAATCGGAGCGAAGGCGGAGCCGTAAAATCGGAGCCGAAGGCGGAGACGAAAAAAAAACTGAAATTTAAAAAAATAAAAAAAAAACTGAAAAAAACTGAAATAAAGAAAAAAAATTGACCGGTCAACGGGTCAAACCCGAATTGACCGGGTCGACCCGGCCCGGATCCGGTCGCATGGATCCGGTTTCACTTGACCCGGTTGCACAGGAGATCACCCCACCGCTAAATATGACGACTCAAGAAATAGCCAACCACAAAAGTTTACTCTAAGTCATTAATAATTTACTCTCTCCATATCCCATCTCTGAAATCCTATTTTAAAATAGAATTAATTGATGATATAAGTGTGCAATTTCAGAATTTTAAAATCTCTTATTTTGTAGTTGTCCTTACTGTAAAATTTTTTATTTGTAATATACAATAAGTAGGAGCAAACACATATATAAAAGTTTCAACGGCAGAAAAAACTTATTCGGAAAACGGACAAAGTAATTAATAGTTGGATTTTAGACCTCAATTTCCAAGTGAATTAATTTCATGATATGGAATTTGAATCATAGATGTAAACGTGAGCCTCTAAACAAAGCGAATGGGCGCAAAGAAAGTAAAATAAATTCCCAAAGAAACGCAAGCTATAAGTGAAGAGAATAACTCTATTTTTTACATCAACTTGACGGGATTGGACAACAGTTGACCACTTGACCGCCCCCCAGTTCTATAATTCTACTATTAAACTTAATCTTTTGTTTGGTTTGGAAGAAGATAATAGGAATCGATTTTATATTTACTGTGTAATTAAAATTAATTTAGAATTCAATCAAAATAATCTATTTGAACTTCAAATAATTTTAAGACATACTTAAAATTATTTCAAATGGAATATCGTGTGTGTTCAATCTGTAATCATGAAGTTCAGGTTTCAAACTCCACCTACCCTTTTCCACGTCAAAAAATATATATTCCCTCATATTGTCATCCTTTCATTATTTAAGTGTCCTATTTATATTGTAATTTTATAAATAAGAAAAGTTTTTAATTTTTTAAAAGTAATGAAACTTATCCACTTTCTATTTTTTACTCTTATTATTAATCTTTGTATAATATCAATTAGTCGGAGGGAGTGCATATAAAATTTTCATGAATTATGAGCAATAATGTAAAGGACGCCGGTGAGAATGCGCACTCGCACCCAAGCATTTGTCTTACGAATAAGGTCAATTTATCATTTGATAAGGGTAGGTATATATATTTAACAATTGAAGTGGGCTCACTAAAGATTGAGATGCATGTAAATAGATAGGTCCTTATATTTAATTGGATAGAAGTTGGAGATAAGTTCCATAAAATTGTCCGAAATGAAAAGGTCGACTTTCTGATAAACAGTACCATTTTTTCTGTATTTTTAGAAGGAAAAAAAATTATATGTTACGAAATTTGAAAATGAGGCTTATAACTTATAATTTCTGTTTTTTGCATTTGTACTCATATTTCGGGTTCAAAATCAATTATTTGGACTTTATAGTGATATTTGGAGCCCGTTGTTGATGTGATCGTGTATCACCCTTTGTGGCCTTTTTTTCCCTTTTTTTTGTTATTATCCATTTTTTAAGCATATTTATTATTATCGAAAGAAAGAAAAAAAATAATTATTAAAATTAATTACTGCAACATTTACATCCTAAAATAAAGTAGGACTTTTTTTTAGATAAAATAAAAATAAGGACTTTATACCAATTATCAAATGTCTCTCTATCTCAAATGTTTCACATTTTTAGCAGTCCCTTGACTTCCTTCTAAACCCTCAATGTTAAGAAAATTAGTAAAAGGTTTCGAAAGTTTCCAAAACCACAAGTGATTCCAACCGAGTAGATGATTGTCTTTAGTCTGAAGTAGCTAGAGCTCACTGTTTGAGCGTAGAGATTTTATTTTTACAGGTATCAAGCAGAAAAAGTCAGCCGGACTGAAGAAGAAAGTTCGTGAAGAACTCAGCTGAGGTCCAGACTCAGTTGAGACATCAATCTCAACTGAAGCACGAACACAGTTGGACAGCAGCTCAGTTGACTCCTCAACTAACTCACGCAGCTGAAAGCATACAGTTCAAGCGTGAAGAGAAGTTGTGTCGAAGTCAGACGTTGCGGAGCGGAGAAAAGAAGACGCTGAAGACGGAAGAGTTGCAGTCCAGATTTGAATCTACTCAATAGCACAAGTCAGCTGGAAAACTTACCATAAATGGGCCGACAACAGCGACGTACAAAAAGCAAAGGTCGCAGTTACCATTTTAGGAAAGTTTTCAGAAAAGCAGGTGGAGTGCCATACTTTTGGCACAGGTTAAATGACTCTTTTCAACGGCTAGTTTGATCTCCCTCTATAAATAGAGGTCTCCACATCCAAGCTCAATGACGCAAATCATCTCAAATAGAAGAGTTGAGAGAAAGAAAAAGGTGAAATCGCAGCAGTAGACTACCTCTCTCCTCAGCAAGAAGACCTCCGATGAAGTTCAGTCGAAGTAGAGTGTTCACACCTCCTCATATTCTTCCCTCTAACCTCTCAAAAAGCCCCTTCTTTGATTGAGTCTAGAGTTTAGGTTCTCGCGTGATTTGTGTCCCAACAGACTCTTTCCCAAGAGATCGAGTTTGTAGTCTAAGGTTGAAGCATCCACTTCCCTCAGTGTTGAAGGCTTTCCAGTTGAAAATCCCAAACTCCAACCCTTAGGTCTAACTTTGAACCCAGAATCAAAGTCACCAGATCCCTTGGAACCTATAATCCAATAACAGGTCCCTTGAAATCCGAAATCCAAGAACAGGTCCATTAGAACCCGGAATCTAAGACCAGGTTGTGCACTTGCTCGAAAAGTGTTGTAAGGTCCTACTCAAACCCGTAATCGAACTGGTTAGGTTTGCTTGGAATCCGTAATCGAAGTGGAGCGTTTGGTAAGCACGTTTAAGCTTATTTAGTGGATTACTTCCCCAAAAAGGAAGTCGTGGACGTATGAGGTCAATCTCTAAACCACGTTAAAATACTGTGTACTTTACACTCAGCATTTTACCTTCAGTATTTTATATTCAGTTTACCTAACCAATTGACCCAGTATATTACATACATATTGCATACAAACAAACTGCACTAATTTGGGAACTTGACCTTTCCCATTTTTCACAAAGGTTTCAGTTTTTTTAACGAGTCTAAACGCCACCATTTTCCGTAACGCAAAACTGATTTAAAACCTCAGTTGGTTCATACAACTGACCTTCAGGCATAGGAGCCAGCTGTGCTGCCAACTGTGTGAGCCGCTCCAACTGACTTTTCCAGTTGTCAAGCCAACTCACCTGAGCAGTATAACTCAGTGAAAAGACTTTGAGCAAAATAAAAATTGCTACTGGTGTATTCTTCCCCTCCCCCCAAAACACCAGATACTCATTACCGGGACCATCACTCAACCTCCATCTCTTCCATGAGTTGTCTTCTTTCATTTTAAGTCCTTATTTTATTTTAGACTGAAAATGTGGTAACTTATTAGTTTTGATAATTGATTTCTTTCTTTCTTTCTTTCGATAATAACAAAGATAAGGGGAAAACGCTAAAAAGTATGACATTACACGGTCACATCAGCAACAGACTCTATGTGTCACCATAAAGCCCAAATATTTTGTTTTGGGTGGGAAATAGGAGTGTAAATGCAACAAATTGAAGTTATAGTCTTCATTTTGAAATTCTATAACATATAGTATTAGTTATTTTTATGAAAACACTGAAAGTTACGATCCCGTTTTAACAATTAGCTCACTTTCTGAGCACTTTAAACTATATATCAAGAGAACTACATTCCAAAAATCACAAATAGCTTATCTTGGACATTTCATCTCAATCAAGAGTAAGATATTTTTTGTCATTATTGATGTAAGTTTGGAGCTTTCTCTGCTGTCGCTTGACAAAAAACTTAAGCACCTTAGCTATTTTTGTAAATTTATCAAATATTGTTTCTACTCTGTAACGTCACGTAATAGTCCAAATACGTGATTTTTGCAACAAATGATGGTGTGATTGTCACAGCCCCAAATCCCGAGGGACGGCAGAGTGGTATCAGAGCAAGTCTTGTTTCCTGCTCTGAATATGAGTCAATTTTCTAGTATGAGTCCTTCCTTTTAGTGATACCACAGAGTGGTATCAGAGCGACGTTTATTTTCCTGCTCTGGTCAAGAGTCATTTTCCTAGTATGAGTTATTCTTTTAGTGATACCACAAAGTGGTATCTAAGCAGAGGTTCGTTCTCTGCTCTGGTTGCGAGTCAGTCTTCTAGTCCGAGTCATTCTTTCAGTAATACCACAAAGTGGTGTAGGAGCAGTAGTTTGTTTCCTGCTCTGGTTATGAGTCATCCTTTTCTAGTACGAGTCATTCCTTCTAGTAATATCACAGAGTGGTATTTATATACAAGTCTTCCTTCGAGTGATAATATAGAGTATTCAATCGTACTCTATATCGAGTCTTCTTTCGAGTCATAGGATAGAGTATTTGTATATACTCTAGATCAGAGTCTTCTTTTAAGTAGAAGATAAGAGTTAGACTATAACACTAAGATTGAGAATGTAGATGTCAATTCAACCTCCCGCTACGTCGACTCAACGAGGAAAAAGGAAAGAATTTCAATTATGCGATTTCTTTTAAATAAGAAATTTTATGAACAAGTATGCAATGAAATTGAGAATGAGAATGAGTTGTGTTCCGAATTTAAGAATTTTATGGAAGTAAAAATTTTTATACTTTATGTGATTGTGTGATAGTACGAGTACTATCTTATGTGAAATTATTTGCGCAATAATTTCTTTCTTTTGGAAAATATGCGGACACAAGAATATAGTCGGATTTTAGGGATTTTTCCCGGTTCAATGAGAACGTAGACTCGAAACCTAAGATCTTTCCGGTTCTTCGAGGATTTAGACGTTTTTAAGAAACGTTATTTTGAAATGATTTCGAAAGGAGATCCCCGACACGAGGAGAACTTCTACTGACGAATGTCACGTGTGCTAAGTGACATGAATGAAGATTCGGCAAAGTCGAACTTTGTTTTAAAGATCCAAATAAGAATTTCCTTCGAGGAAAGTGAAATGAAAAATAAAAATAATTCGGTAAATCGTGTTAGTAAACGAAGGGAACGATTAGACGTTTGAGA
Organism: Schizonepeta tenuifolia; assembly: GCA_029490685.1. Lineage (NCBI taxonomy): Eukaryota > Viridiplantae > Streptophyta > Magnoliopsida > Lamiales > Lamiaceae > Schizonepeta > Schizonepeta tenuifolia. Next base: position 76,068,845 of record CM055957.1, on the reverse strand, counting down.
AGCTTGCGGCTTCGAATTAAGAAGGATATGAACGAGACGACGAAGACAGAATAAAGGGAATCAAAGCCAAATGAAATAAGTGAACGTTACTTACGTGTAAGTAACTGAAATGACGTCATTCGTGTCACGTCATTCCGTTTTCTTTTCGTTTCGTGTTTCAATAGAGTTTGCCCTGATCGAACTTTATGAAGAAAATCGTATAAATTATTAGAAGTCGAGCACGAAGCTTGATTAAATTTTTCTATCGATCGCCCAATTCTAGCAACGATAACTGGAACTTAGTTTTCCAGAAAAATTTTCTTTAAGTTATATTCCATTTTCTTTTGGAATTTAATCAATATTTCGTCTTTGAACGAAGAATACAACTAGTACGAGTATCGAGAGTCGTAAACGACAAAATACCTTGTAAATGGATGTTACTTTTGAATAAGTAACATGAACAAAGTAAACGTACTTTGTTTTAATAAGTGAGAGTCGTTAAGAAATGTCGTTGAGAAAATACTAAAAGAATTAAAGTAAGAATGTAGTAAGATAAGAATAGAAATAAAAGTCTTGAAATTTCTAATTTTATATATATATATATATATATATATATATATATATATATATATATATATATATATATATATGTTGTTGAGTGCAATTTCTCGAATTGATAGAAGTCTTGATAAGTGGTTGTCTTAAGTGATGATGTTACAATTGAATAAGGAATATTCATTTTGTAATTTAAGTTTTTCTTTAAGATAAGTTATTTTCCCTACCTGTTACTGATCCGTGTTTCCTAACAACTTTTGTAGGATGGCTAGGACTCGTGTGACTGCTCGAAAGAGCCAGCCTTTGGTCGAGTGCGAGCGCACCATACTAGACATGATTCAGGACGAGTATTACGAGTTTGAGGCAGACTACGGTGAGGAAGATGTGGGACAGATTGTTAGCAACTTTTCTTCAGCTTACTTTCCAGTGCGACACTTGATCCCGGAGAGTCAGGCGATTCTAGACCTGATTGTACACCTACCGGACGAGTGGTGCGATTGGACGCACCGTGCGGCGTGGTACTTCCTAGGAATCTTCGGCGACGACACTGAGCCGACCGGCAACTACACCGGATTCTCCCTGTTTGTGCACAGGCGCTTCTTTGAAAGCAGATACACGCTCCTAGTTCCTTTAGAGCCGCACCTTCCCTACAGTCAGTTTCCAGCCGAGACTGAGCCAGAGCACCTCGACTTAGACCAGAGTTTTCCGCCCTGTTGGAGTTGCCACCAGACGGTGTACCGAGTGAGGAGGAGGGCGCAAAGTCCGAGCAGTTAGAGGAGGACGCAGAGTCCGAGCAGTTAGAGGAGGACGCGGAGCCCGCTGTTACACCGGAGCTGCCGCCAGTTGGGACACAGATCGAGGAGTTGATCCCAGGGCCGGGATTCGTAGAGATCGACGCTGAGACAGCCGCGTTGTTAGGACTATCTTCGCCGTTCTTACCTGACGTCTGTGTTAGAGTCAGAGGACCGTTAGAGACGAGACTGTTTAGGGAGGAGTCTGACCACCGAGAGATCGACGCGGAGCTTGCCACCTTGTTAGAGTTACCATCTCCACTTACGCCGCTCGAGGAGATCTGTGCGAAGTGGGGAGTAGTCAGAGAACAGATGGAGGCAGGACCGTCCAGAGCTTCCCCTGAAGAAGCGTGCAGTAGAGGTCAGCGAGGACTACTTGGTTTCCGACCTGGAGGAGACAGTTTCAGAGGCACCGTCACCCGCTTTGCTTACACTTGCTGACGGCTCTACTCTGAGGGAGGATGAGGCCCTCCAGCTTGTTTTTGGTTCAGAGTCCGAGGAGGAGGACCCGGACGAGGATCCGGAGGAAGATCCGGAGGAGGACTGTTAGGATTTTTGCAGACCATAGGGGGTAGTTTTGGACTCGACTGCAGTTTAGTTGAGCAAAGCGTCGTAGACGCATGTTAGTAGTAGTAGTAGCTCTTTTGTCCTGTACAGAGTCGGATCAGTAACTAGTTTTTGGTAGTACTCTAGCGGATACGAAATTTTATGAATCGTTTCCGTTCTAGTACTTTAGTAGATACGGAGTTGCAGCTTGTTAGTGCACCCGATAAATAGTAGGCAGTCAGCGTAGTTTAGACTAGTAGTAGTCTAACTTTTTGTATAAGTCCTCGTTGGAGGCAGAATTAATATTCTTTTTGATGTATATTTATATACATGACCCATGATAAGGGTTTTTAATCGAGAAAAATTTTCTATGAATCGTGTAATTAAATCAGAATGTCAATGAATTCATGAGACGAGAGAATTAAGTTTAACTTGAAAGTTAAAAAGATTTCGAAGTTAATATCGAAGCTATGTTCGATTTGTCATCCCGTGAACTTGATTAAGTTGAGAATGAGCTAGTAAGTACTAAGAGTAATCAACAGAAATGACTAATGAGAATTTCAATTTTTCCTTAGACCAAAGAAAATGCCGCCGAGAAACGTTAACAATAGAAGAGGTCGAGGACCTGGAAAGCCTAAGAGTAATCAACAGAAATGACTAATGAGAATTTCAATTTTTCCTTAGACCAAAGAAAATGCCGCCGAGAAACGTTAACAATAGGAGAGGTCGAGGACCTGGAAGGCCTAGAGGGCGTGGGAGACGTCAACCAGAAAACGACAGAGAACAAGAGTATGAACAGAATGCTACCCCACCACCATCACCATCCCCATCACCACCCCCATCACCACCACCCCGTAGAGATATTGAGGATCTCTTTCTCAAGAGGAACCCTCCAATGTTTAACGGAACGGGCAGCCCTAGCGATGCTGAGCTATGGGTGAGGTCTACCGAGAAGATATTCAAACTCCTCAGATGTACTGATGAGGAGAGAATGTTATGTGTCGCGTTTCAACTGACTAGATCGGCAGATTACTAGTGGGAAACAAGACAAAAAGTGATACCCGCAGAGCATCTGGCTTGTTTCACATGGGAAGAGTTCAAGGAAATTTTGTTTGACAAGTACGTACCCAAGACGTATAGGACGCAGAAGGAAGCCGAGTTTTATAACCTGAAGCAAGGAAAGCTGACCGTGACTGAGTATGACGCCAAGTTTTGCGAGTTGTCTAGGTATGCACCGGCATTTGTTGATATCGAGGAAAAGTTGTCCAAGAAATTTCAAGGAGGACTGCGACATGAGCTAGGAATCGCGTTAGCTAGTCATGGGGGACTAGGCTACACGAATATTTTGGGAAGAGCTTTGGAAATGAAGGCCGTCGTGTCTGATGAGAAGAAGACTGTACCAACTGCATCAGCTCCAGCACAGGATCAGAACCGAGGCTACTATAACAACAATAGTAGCAATTATTAGGGAAAGAGAAAATAGAACGGAGGAGGTAGCGGAGGCTACAATCAGAACTTCAACAACCAGGGAGGTCAGAGAAAGGGAAATCAGCAGGGCTATCAGCAGCCTGGCCAGAGCAACAGTAACAACAACAACAACAACAACAACAACAACAACAACAACAAGAAGCTGTGGCAGGGAAACAACCAATCAGGGTTGTTTATTCAAGGAAATAAGCAGAATGCGCCGTGGAAGGGTAACAATCAACAGAACCAGCCGCAAGGGCAACAGCGAAACTTCAACCAGGGAGCAAATAACCCAGGGAGGGTTACCATTCCTGTCTGCCGAAGTGCAATAGAGCCCATCCTGGAGTGTGTCAGATAGGCACCCCCAACTGTTTCAATTGTGGACAGAAGGGGCATAGGAAAAAGGATTGCCCGAAACCGCTTCAGGCAGTACCTCTCCGAGCCATACAAGCACAGTCGCAGCAGCCGCCAATGAACCAACAACAGTTTCAGCAGCATGCACAGCAGCAACAGAATGCGAGGGCATGCGCTATCAAACAGGGTGGTCAGCGCAAAGGAAAAGACAATCTCGCAGGTATGGGAAAACTCCACAACATCCCCATTAAGATACTGTTTGATATTGGCGCATCGCATTCTTTCATTGCTGGCTCATGTGCCGATAACTTAGACATCAGGCCTGTAAGAGCTGCACATTCTATGAGAGTAGCTACACCTTCAGGAGAGATCACTACTTCCACGCATGTTTGCTCTAACCTAGAACTAGAAATCGGAACTCATAAGGTTATAGCGAACAACTTAAATGTTATGATAATGTGGAACGTAGATATAATCCTAGGAATGGATTGGTTGTCAGAGAATTACGCTACAATTCTCTGCAACGAGAGAAAAATCTCTTTTCAACCCCCGGGTAAAGAACCAACCGAATTCCACGGAATTTCCATGGGTAGAGGCGTACCAATTATATCAGCCCTTCAAGCCACGAAACTCATGAAGAAGAAAGGTACCACAACTTACCTTGTGTATCTAGTCGGAGAGCCAGGAGCCGAGAAGACCATCCAAGACGTAAAAGTTGTGAATGAATACGAAGACGTCTTTCCAGAAGTATTACCAGGATTGCCACCAGATCGTCATGTGGACTTCACAATCGACTTAGAACCAGGAGCCGCACCTAAATCTAAAGCCCCATATAGGATGGCACCGAAAGAACTAGAAGAGCTCAAAATCCAGTTACAAGAATTGCTAGACCTTGGTTTTATCAGGCCAAGCGTCTTACCTTGGGGAGCACCAGTGTTATTTGTTAGGAAAAAGGACGGATCGATGAGAATGTGTATAGATTACCGAGAATTGAACAAGATCACACTCAAGAACAAATATCCTTTGCTAAGGATCGAGGATCTGTTCGATCAGCTCAAGGGTGCAGGAGTTTTCTCCAAGATAGATTTAAGGTCAGGGTACCATCAGCTCAAGATCAAACCTGAAGACGTACCAAAGACCGCTTTTAGAACCCGATATGGCCTTTACGAATTCCTAGTAATGCCATTTGGTTTAACCAACGCTCCAGCTGTATTCATGGATCTTATGAATAGAGTTTTCCACCCTTACTTGGACAAATTCGTTTTAGTATTCATCGACGACATCCTCGTTTACTCTAAGAATGAAAAGGAGCACGAGGAACATCTACGGATAGTGTTGGAAACACTAAGAACTGAGAAACTTTACGCCAAATTCAGTAAATGCGAATTTTGGCTGAAGGAAGTAATGTTCCTTGGACACATAGTATCGGCAGAAGGAATCAAAGTGGACCCAGCCAAAGTAGAAGCAGTACACAACTGGAAGTCACCAACGAGTCAGAATGAGATCCGAAGTTTCTTGGGTTTAGCCAGTTACTATAGAAGGTTTATCGAGGGATTCTCCACGATCGCCCGCCCGATGACGCAGTTACTCAGGAAAGAGACCAAATTTAAGTGGACGGACGAGTGCGAGAAGAGTTTCCAAACGCTTAAGGAAAAGTTAACCACAGCGCCAGTACTAGCACTTCCAGACACGAACAAGGAGTATGTGGTTTACACCGACGCATCGAAAAATGGATTAGGTTGTGTCTTAATGCAAGATGGACGAGTGATAGCTTATGCTTCACGACAACTTCGACCTCACGAAGTTGGGTATCCAACCCACGACTTAGAACTCGCAGCCGTAGTGCATGCGTTAAAGATTTGGAGACACCATCTCTATGGTGTAAGAGTTGAGATATTCACCGATCATAAGAGTCTGAAGTACTTTTTCGAGCAAAAAGAACTGAACATGAGACAAAGAAGATGGCTCGAATTAGTCAAGGATTACGAGTGCAGAATCAATTATCATTCAGGAAAGGCTAATGTGGTAGCAGACGCATTGAGTCGCAAGGCTCCAACGAAGTTAGGATGCCTTTTTGTAGAAGAAGAAACTTTAGTGCGAGAATTCGAGAAGATGGATATCAAAGTGCTTGACACGCCAGCTACGATAACAAGTCAGATAGCAGCATTAGAAGCTACACCAGATTTAAGAGAAAGAATCATCAGTGCTCAGAGAAAAGACGAGTCAATGGAAAAGTTGGGATTAAGGATAAGAACAGAGAAACCAGATGGATATTCTGAAGCACCAGACAATGCGATCCTTTATGAAGGCAGAATTTGTATTCCTGATGACGACAGCGAACTGAAGAATGAGATCTTGAGTGAGGCTCACGATACGTCTTACACAGCACATCCAGGAAGTACGAAAATGTACCAAGATTTTAGAATAAACTTTTGGTGGAATGGAATGAAACGAGACGTTGCCTCGTTTGTAGAAAGGTGTTTGGCATGTCAGCAAGTCAAGGCTTTACACAGACGACCATATGGATTGCTACAACCATTGGATGTCCCAGAATGGAAATGGGAAGGCATAGCTATGGACTTTGTCACAGGCTTGCCTAAGTCGAGAAGAGGAAACACAGCAATTTGGGTGATAATAGATAGGCTTACGAAGTCAGCACATTTCTTGCCAATTAAGATTACGTATGGATCAGAGAGACTAGCTCAGTTGTACGTTAGAGAGATTGTACGTCTGCATGGAGTACCGAAGGTCATAATATCAGATAGAGACGCCAAATTTACCTCGAGATTTTGGATTACGATGCAGAAAGAATTGGGAACAGAGCTTAATTTCAGTACAGCACAGACATATGGACAGTCAGAGAGAACGATTCAGATTTTAGTCGATATGTTAAGAACAGTGGTATTGGACCGAGGCGCGAATTGGGAAGAAATTCTACACTTAGTCGAGTTCGCTTACAACAACAGCTATCAGGGCACGATAGGAATGGCGCCATTTGAGGCTTTGTATGGAAGAAAATGTAGATCGCCACTCTATTGGGACGAAGTAGGTGAGAGAAAGAACCTAGGCCCAGATGCAATTAATGAGATGATCGAGATAGTTCGGCAGATACGAGATAGAATGAAGGAAGCCCAGATCTGACAGAAGTCTTATGCCGACGATCGTCGAACCAATCTTGAGTTTGAAATAGGAGATAAAGTCTTTCTTAAGATATCACCGACCAGAGGAATCCTTAGATTCGGAGTTAAGGGTAAACTAAGACCCAGGTTTATAGGACCTTATGAAATCCTCGAGAGAATAGGACCCGTCGCTTATAGATTGGCCTTACCGCCAAGTCTAGGAAGTGTTCACAACGTTTTTCACGTTTCTCAGTTGAGAAAATATGTCTATGATCCTAAGCACATCATTAGTCAGCAAGACGTAGTTCTTGAATCTAACCTAAGCTATGAAGAGAAGCCGATATCGATTTTGGATAGAAAAGTTCAAGAGTTAAGAACCAAATCGATACCAATCGTTAAAGTGTTATGGAACCACCACGGGCAAGAAGAAGCCACGTGGGAACTCGAGGAGAAGATGAAGGAGAGATATCCTCATCTTTTTGCAGAAGGTATGCAAATTTCGGGACGAAATTTTTCGTAAGGGGGGTAGGATGTAATACCCCGGAAATTCCTTACGATCTTAAAAATTTAAAGTTAATAATAAAAATGGCTTTGCACGCCTAAGTTTACGATTTTGGATTCTAAGACTAACGGTCAAATCCGTTTTCGAAAATAAATTACGGAAGTCTGCTAGACGACTACTGTATTTAGGGTTATCGCGTACGAAAATTTTTAGTTCTTGAACTCAGAACGGAAAACCGTCTGATTTTTACATTCACGAAATCGCGATACGAACTCGCCGGAGAAAGTTCGTTTTTATGATTTTCCGGACAAAACTCGGACTGTGTCGTCCCGAGTTTTTGTCGGAATTAAAATTTTAAATATTATTTTCCGATTAAGTTTTATACGTTAGAATTGTTGGACGAATCGGATTGTGACGATTTTGTGCCGAACTACGTTTTTCGTCGTTCGATTTTCGTAACGTCGTATCGCGTCGGAAAAGCGCGTAATTTCTCTCCCTTTCCCCCTCATAACCGACTTCTACTCCCTCTCTTAAGCTTGATATTTTCTTTTTATATAGTATTATTTGGACACCTAATGCTATTACTATTCCTACTTTACACCTAATGTAATTAGAAATATCTAACATGTTAGTCATCACCAATCCTTCTTCTCCTCCAACCAATACCCCCCCCCCCCCCCTCCTTCAAGTCATCTCTCTCATTTCATTTCCTCCATTGTTGAAGATCAAGTTCTTGAGCAAGAGTTTCTTCACAAGTCTTCATCCAACCGTCGAACTTCAATTCTTCCTTCACTAATCTTCAAGGTAATTGTCTCCTCTATGTTTCTATCCATCCAAAATCCATTTCTTTTTATTTCTCTTTGGATCGAGATTTATGGGATGATGGAACTAGATGTTTGATCTTCGATTAGTGTAATTAGATGTGTTTGGATATGAATTCTAGGATTAAAATTGGAAGAAATCAAGAGCCCTAATTGCTAGGTAAATACCGAAATTTTAGGGCAAGTAGGTGGGATGATGGAATTCTTCAATTAGTTGTGTAATCATGCTTAGGAAGTGTTTAATTAGTGATTAGAACAAAGGAAAATCGAAACCCCCAAGTATGATGAAAACCGATCCTAGGGTTTAGGGTTTGGATTTGGGATTTTTCAATTTCATGTTGCAATTAGACTTGAATTGATTAATTGATGATATAATAGTATGATTAAGAGATAAATGGTGTTAATTGATGAAGAAAAACACCCTCTTTAATTGCATGTTAATACCGAAAATTATTAGAAATTTAGGGATTTGCATGTAGTTGAATTGTTTGAGGATTTGGTTGATGAAATAATGATGTTGATAATATTAGTTGTTGATATGAATTTATTTAGAATTTTCTAAAAATATTTCGTGAGTCGTAAGAGACGAAGAACTCACTTTAAGTTGAGATGTAGTAATGATATGAAGTGATGATATGCATGAAAATGAATCTCGTTAGATGTTGTTTGATGACGTAAAAATTGAACGAAATCCGATAACTTTTAAAATCGCGTAAGAGACGAACAATTAGTCGTAATTAATAACCGAGAAGTCGAATAAGAATTCTAACTTGATAATATTGTTTATGATGGACTAAGGTATAACTTTGTAGTTGACGTCATGAGCTTTCGAGCTATTATAATATGAGCTGTAGTTATAGTCGAGAATTAGAACGAGAATTGGTTAACTTGATTTTTGGTTTAGTACATGTTAGTTGGAGGCCGACGTTTAGAACGTCGTGCTATTGGACGAGTTTTGAAAAGGAGTTCATCACGTACGGAGGTACGTGTTGACTGCCTTGAGAGTCAAGTTTCTTGAGAAATCGAATACGAGAACTTAGAACGAACCTAAGAAGTTATACGTCGTTTCCATCAAGCAACTAGGGTTAGCGCGGCAGTTTTGCGACCCTTGCCGGAAACTGTAATATCTTTTAGCTCGTTTATCGGATTTGCGATCCGTAAATTGGAGTGTAAACTAGACTTCCCGAGCTTTCCAACGGTATAGGGCTCATCCCCTGTTTCCAGTTCCCCTGTTCTGGGCAGTCCCCAGAGTTACTGTAATGCGCAGTGATTTTCAGAATTTATTTTTCTAAGTTGTTTCGTTCGCAACTTAGTTTCTTTCGATCGTTTAAGCCGTAATAATTTGACGACTATCTTCCTACTAACCTCAGTTTCAAGTATGGAGCCTTGAGTGCTAGACGAGATGAGTTTGTATCTCGTATCCGTTAAAGTAAAGAAATTTAGTTAATCGTGAAAATGTCTAAATCGTCTAAAGAACTAAAACTTAATTTCCTAAGTTGATTTCCTTTCCAACTTAGTTCCTTTGATCTTTTAAGTCGTAATGAGCTAACGACTACCCTCTCTACTGACCTAAGAGTCGAGTATGAGACCTTTCGAGTTCTAAACGAGATTTGTTCGAGTCTCGTTCCCGTTTAATTAAAATGAAACTAGTAGCGTGCAAATGCCTAAAGAAATGAAACGACTAAAGCCTTTTTCGATTTTCAATGATCGATTATCTTTTACGACCGTTTTAAAGTGTTGTTATTTTACGATGAAGGAGGAAGCCAGCCGTGAGAAAAGGACGGAAGATCAGAAGATCGGAAGCTAGTACTTAGTAGTTCTGTATCAAGAGGTGGGCTTTCATATATAAAATAAAACGAGCAATGCTCGGAAAACCTTTCTTTATCGCTTTGATATCTGTGTTTTCAAAGTGATAATTATGGCATGAACTGTTTTATGTTTTATGTGAGTTCTCTTGTACCTATCTGAGTTAACATTCGTATTTTCCAGATTTGGAGTTAATCTAACTAGGTTAACTAACGATCGGCTCTGAGTTAGCTGCTAAGTGCTTTCCAGAGTTAGTGCACTTTGTAACCTGTGGTGTATGTGATATCCTGTTGAGGGGTACCAGCCACGGTGAATGAGAATTGGTCAAGATTGAACATAGCATACCTGAAAATGCTCGCCCGAGTAAATTGTGAAAATTAGTCAGAAAATGTTTAGTAGACACGGGCTAACTTTTAATAAAACCCCCGATGTGCTACAAATTATGAAATGCATATTTATCTATACCTATGATTATGTTTTCGGCATCGTGCCCACTAAGTACTTTTGTACTTAGCCCTGCATTGTTTTCTAAATGTGCAGGTTGAAGCGACGGTAGCGGCGGTGGTTGAAGTTGAGTTGAGAAGATAGGATGCTTTAACTTATGACTTACTTCCGCTGCAAAACTCTAGACTTTTGAGATTATGTACTTTTTGAACAAACCACTGTAGTATAAGTCTGTAAACTTGAACTTAGTTACTATCGTGTACTTTTGTCGAGTAATCCTTCGCGATTAACTCTTTCTTTATAATATTCAAGTCTTGTTCATTGAATGTATGTTGTCTTTTACGTATGTTCAGTCAGTTAGCCCCCTTCTTCCCCGCTTCTTTAATCCAACCCCAGTCGCACCCCGGCTTATGCCGTCCCTCGGGATTTGGGGTTGTGACAGTGATTCTACTGATTCTTTGTATGTGGGATATTCTTGTTAGGATAAAACAAGAAATATATTGAATCCTAACATGGTTTTTCACAATGTGATTACAAATTGTTATCTAGTCGTCACGAGATGTGACCACGGTGACTAAAATTGAGCTCTTATACGCTCTTTTTACTTCGTTAAATTTAAAATTTGAGTTGTTGTTTATAGGGTTAATTGCCTATAAAGGTACAACCTCTTCACAAATTTGTAATTTTAGCATGATTTTTTTTCATTGGTAATTTTAGGCATGACCTTTCAATTCATTGCAATTCGGAGCATATTTTCAACTTCCGGTGATCGGAAAGATGACGTGTAATTTTTTAATGACATGACATTTAACTATTTTTTATGTGGCATTTGACTCATTGTTGATGTGACATTTTTATTTATTTTTACGAAATAATTTTTTTTCTTATATTATACACTTTTCTCAATAATCCAAATTTAAACTCAATTTAAATAAATTCAAGGCGCCATAAACTCAATTTATGGCTATTGGCTATGACAATGCCTCGAGTACAATTTCTTAGCATTGTTTGACCCTTGAATTTATTTAAATTGAGTTTAAATTTGAATTATTGAGAAAATGGTATAATATAAGAAAAAAATTATTTAGTAAAAATAAATAAAATGCCACATCAGATATGAGTAAATGCCATATTAAAAATAGTTAAATACGATGTCACTAAAAAATTACAAGTCATCTTTCCGATCACCGGAAGTTGAAAATATGTTCCAAATTGCAATGAGTTGAAAGATCATGCCTAGAATTGCCAATGAAAAAAATTATGCTAAAATTACAAATTTATGAAAATGTTGTGCCTTTATAAGCAATTAACCCTTGTTTATATTAACAGTATCAACAAAATTTAAGCATCACTATAGAAACACTGGATATTAAGATATTCTTGTTAGTCTAAAACGAAAAATATATTGAATCCTAACATGGTTTATCACAATGTAATTACAAATTATTTATCTAGTCGTCACGAGATGTGACCACGGAGACTAAAATTGAGCTCTTATACTTTATTTGCTTTTTATTTCGCTGTATTTAAAATTTGAGTTATTGTTTATATTAACACTATCAACAAAACTTAAGCATCACTACAGAAACACTGGAACATGAAGATACTAAACCCTAATGCATATCAATGTTTTAAAAATCGAATCGGAGGTAGAACCGACGAGGCCTCCAGGTCATGGTTCAATTGGTTCAACTGGTTGAACCATGGTCGAACCATTGAATATAATTATTCAATAAATAATTAAAATTATCTATTATATACATGCCAAATATAAAAATATTCAACAAATTATAATCAATAAAACCAAAATTCATCATAAATACATATTAATATTCATAGTATATAATATATATTTCATATATACTTATATTTATAATGTATTATTATAATTATTATGATATTAAAACAAAAGTAATTAAGAAGTCAAGAGAGAACGGTAATATTGGAGTTCGAACATGCTTTTATAGTGTTTATATGTATCTGTGATGATAAAATAGTCAACTAATTAATAATTGTCCTGTTGGTAGAGATGGCAAAGGCCTTAAGGCTTGTCCTTGAGGTCAAGAGTTCAATTCTCCTTGCCAATATTTGAAACTTTCGACTATATAAGTGAACCGACCGGTTTTTGAAAACCGTCGCCGATTTCCGGTTCCAACCCATTTCCATCGGTTAAATAGGTACTTCAGTTCCTGATTTGACCGGTTGAACCGGCCCGGGTCTTCAAACATTGATGCACATACTTTTTGGGAAAAAGATTAGGTTAAGTATGGTCAATGGCAATGTGTCATAATTAAAAACTAATTAATGTTTATTGTTCTCCATTTAAAAATTTTAAGTTAAAGTATATAATTAACGTTCATTAAGTCACCAATTATTAGAATTTGTTAAGCTTTTATTTAGAATTTATTATTCTTAATTATTATAAGTCCAAAATATAAGCTCTAATTATGATTAATTAATTCTCGAGTAATAAAATAATAAGAAAATATAAAATACAATGTGGACCGCATGAAAACTGTACGATACGGTCCACCACACCTGAATGTTCGTAATTTCCTTAACCTTGTTGGATTGAAGAAGAGAACAAATAGTTGGAGTCACGGGTAGTTGGAAGAATCATCACAAGATAGCATAGAGAAAAGAAAAGCAAGCAAACAAACAAGTCGTAAATTAAATTGTGCTGTCGCCTCTCGTAAAAAATAAGCATCCATTGTCTTTCTAAGGTTTTTTTCTTTTTTTTTTTTTTTTTAAACCGAAAATTTTTAATTATTTCATAAAGGAGTACAAGCAACCCAACCCAACAAAAACCATTCGGTTCAATCCCCCCAGTTCTATACAAATCTGTTTAATTAAAGTACCGACATTTTTATATTATATTTCCACAAAGATCCAACGATCGAATTATCTGTCCAAGAAAAACTTTAGACCAGAGAAGTAATGTAGACCCACTAAAAAATCAGATATAAATCAAGTGCTTGAAAAAAAAAATCCTAGCTATACAATATGTGGGTGTGAAACACTACCAACTAGATCCCTCAAATTTGAACCGTAATATTTTATTTCATTTTTTTAGTACGTATTTGTTGTATGTAATCTCACTTATGATGTCATTATAAAATTATGTATAGTCTATACATAGATTGTTTTATTTATTTAGGAGTATTATTATGTGGAGTGTTGGTGTTATAAGACAAGATCCAATTTTCTGTAGAGAATACGGTGAAACTAGTCACATTAATAATGAACTATTGTTAAACAGTACCATAATTTTCAATATTTTTAGAAATATGATTATATGTTACGAAATTTGAAATGAGGTCTATAACTTCTATTTTTTATATGGATAATTTTAAACACAGCCCCTATTTTACTCACTATAGCCCTTAATTAAAAATAATAATAATATAAATACCATCTTTCCCTCACAGCCCCAATTTATAATTTTAACAAAATACACAATCAAACAGAAATCTTGGGAAGAATAGAACATTCACACATGTTGTGCTCTTTCTCTTCCGTTCTCGGACTCCGTCATTGGACAAAAACAACAATAATGCTTTTCTATCTCATCACTTCTCTCTCGATCTTCTTGACGTAGAATTCAAGCAGTAAATTTTTAATTTCTCACCTTGAGTACTTCCATCGATTTTTCCAGCCTCCAATACCCCTCAAATTCCCTATTTTGCATTCATGAAGTTGAAATTTATTTTTGAAAGCAGATCCAAAGTCTATTAATGTTGGGCACCTAATTTCGTGCCACCAAATGTGCAAGATATTTGAGGTTAGAATTTACTGCCTTTGGAGGGTTATATATGGCACATCAAGTAGATTTTTGTTCGAGCTTTTTCTGAATATTGTTTCAATAGCTACTTTAATGGAGATGTAAGGCGCTCTCTATTGTAATGAAAATAATTACGATCATTATAAGTTTTGGCAATTTTTTGTTGAACTCGTGTGTCGTCACTTTCCTTAAGCACGACTATCAGGTGAAGATTTTTAATTTGGTTAAGAATTTAGTTTTGGGTTGTAGGGGTAAAATAGTACATCAATTATTTTATTTTTATTTTTTTAAATTATGGGGCTATAATGAGTAAAATGAGGGCTATGTTTAAAATTACCCTTTGCACTTCTATTTCGGGTCCAAACCAATTACTTGAACTTTTTGGTAACACCTAGAGCCCATTGCTGACATGGTCTTGCCGTGTCAACTTTTTGGTAATTTTTTGCTCCTTTATTTGTTATTATCAATTATTTAGCATATTTGTTAGTATTATTGAAAGAAAGAAAGAAAGAAACCAATTATCAAAACCAATTATATGCTACATTTACAACCTAAAATAAAAACAAGGACTTAAAGGAAAGCAACTCGTTATTTCCGCCCACTCGAAAGAAACTCGTTATTCCTTATTTTTATTTTAGGCTGCAAATGTGGCAAATAATTAGTTTCTTTCTTTCTTTCGATAATACAAATATGCTAAAAAAAATCGATAGTAACAAAGAAAGGGGAGAAAATTGCCAAAACTGTGACATGACACGACCACGTCAGCAATGGGCTCTATGTGTCATTCAAAAGCCCAAATAATTGGTTTTGGGACCAAAATAGGAGTGCAAATGCAAAAAATGGAAGTTATAGTCACCATTTTCAAATTTCGTAACATATAGTCATTTTTCTGAAAATACTGAAAGTTATGGTCCAGTTTTAACAATTAGCTCCATTAATAATATACATTCACAACCCATAAGATGCATTCTTACAGTAATTTTTATTTATAAATACTATAACCATATTTTGAAATAGTTTCACTTGTTCTAAAATAAGATGTAGAAATTGTAGAATACATAAAATTGTCCCTACAAAACTGTATTTCGTGATTGACATGTTCGAGATTAAGGAGTTCTGTATAAATAAATAAAATCTGAGTCCCAAAATAATTTTGGACATGCAGAAGCTATAATACATAATATATGAGTTTAAAAACTATTTAGAAAAAAAACAATCCAAATATTTTTAAGAAACTTTTGAGTTCAGAATATTTCATTTCATTTCATTTCATACGTTGCTTTCAAGAATTTAATTATGTGACACTCTTGTAGTAAAGTGTACTCCCCCACTCTCCAAGACAATGACATCCCATCCGGGATTCTTCTTTAGCAATTTCATCTGCAACTGTCTCTCTCTAAATACATGTGTATACAATTAATTGAAAGTTTTCACTACTTGTACAAAATTAATGTCAGTAATCAACCAAGCATCTACCGTTAATATAAAACTATAAATAAATACATAAATATCATAGAATGATATATATCCTTCTTATCTTATTGTTGTGCATAAGTCTTACTAGTTGTCGCAATTAAGCCACCCATCACTCATTTACAATCTTACCTTAAACTCCAATATTTTTTGTCGACATTCGACCGTTGATTGAGGTTTATGTGTAATATTGTGAGCTTGATTGACCAATTCTCCACAGATGAATTGCATGTGACGTCTCTAACTAATAGCATTAGGGGTTGGTTACCCTCTTCTGCTTCTTCTCTATAAGTGAAAAAGGCCTTCATTTCTTCTTCTTCTTCTTCTTCTTCTTCTTCATTTTTGCTTCATGTTGATGCAAACACAGAAGATTAAAAAATGAAGTCTTTGATGCTTGTTACACTGTTTTGGATAGTAATATTATTATGTCAATTATTTGGATATAGTGTGTGCAAAGAGTGTACCAACATTCCAAGTCAATCACACACGGTGAGATATGAACTGCTGACATCCAAGAACGAGACATGGAAACATGAGATGCTCTCCCATTATCAACATTTGACGCCCACCGATGATTCTGTGTGGTCGACTTTGTTTCCGAGGAAGATGCTCAAGGAGGAAGAGGAGGAGGATTGGGCTATGATGTATAGGAAAATCAAGAATTCTAGTGGAAATAAAAGAATTGGAGGTTCACTTCATGAAGTTTCGTTGCAGGATGTGAGAATATTGGATCCGAGTTCAATGCATGGAAGGGCTCAACAGACTAATCTTGACTACTTGTTGATGTTGGATCCTGATAGATTGGTGTGGAGTTTTCGAAAGACTGCCGGTTTGGAGACTCCCGGCCAGCCCTATGGCGGCTGGGAGTCTCCGGACATGGAGCTTCGCGGCCACTTTGTCGGTATGCTACCTTTCTTCTTTTCCTTCCAAGGATGTGGCTCAATTAATTACTACTCTTTCTACCTTAATTTTGCATGAACAACTAAAGAATTTGCATTTTCAACCGTCATTTTTCTGTAGAGTTATGTTGAGATTAATTCTGTATGTTCATGTAATGAAATTACCAATTATGCTGTGCAGTTAATGTGCAACTTTTACTTTTTACTTTCACTTGAAGAGTCATATAGTAAGTTGAAGACTTGAAGCGGATAGTTCTCATGTATGGAACTCGAGCTCAATTTCAATTGTTGTATATTTTAGTGCAATTTTGTAGGTTGTTTTGATAGTTTTACTCTTTGAATAAAATTAGTAATAATAACTAATGGTATATTAACATATTGAAGGACACTATTTGAGTGCCTGTGCCCAAATGTGGGCCAGTACTCACAATGACAGCCTCAAACACAAAATGGATGCTGTAGTTTCTGCTCTATCAACATGTCAGCAGAAAATGGGAACTGGCTATCTTTCAGCTTTCCCCTCCGAATTTTTCGACAGATTTGAAGCTATAAAGCCCGTTTGGGCGCCATATTACACCATCCACAAGGTATAATTGCCTCCTGCTTCTCCTTCATCTGCATTTTGCACGTCAATTAATGTTTCCGAATTTGCTTAGATATTGGCAGGGCTTTGCGATCAGTATACTCTGGCTGGCAACGAACAAGCTTTGAAGATGATGATATGGATGGTGGATTACTTCTACAAACGTGTGCATAACGTGATAGCTATGTACACTATTGAGAGGCATTGGACCTCGTTGAACGAAGAAACTGGAGGCATGAACGATGTTCTCTACAAATTGTACAGCATAATGGTGGGCGTGCTACAACACCATTCTACCTTTTCAAATTATATAGTAGTTCATTAAGTCTGTGGGAATCTACTAAAATGTCAAAGTTGCCTGATGTGTTTTGCAGGGTGATCAGAAACACTTGACATTAGCCCATCTGTTTGATAAGCCTTGCTTTCTAGGATTGCTAGCTATTAAGGTGTTCATTTATTATTATATTAACATAGTATATAAATAATTAAAAATTCAAGCTTGGAATAAATTTAATTTGATCTTGATGTTTTTCTCTGTCACTGATTAAGAAAATCTTGTTATGTATGCAGGCTGATGGCTTATCAGGTTTTCATGCCAACACTCACATTCCGGTGGTTGTTGGATCTCAGATGCGCTATGAAGTCACAGGCGATCCGTTATATAAGGTATTCGTCTCCTCATCAAAATCTAAAGGTTTGCTTTGTAAGATTTTATTGATGGGGAAAATTCAAGAAAAAACTGTATTAGTAGTTTGTTTTGTACTAATATCACCACCTTTGAAGCATTTTGATCATTTCTGATAAAATTTAAATAACTCAATCATCAAAGTTGGAAATGCTGCTAAATTTCAAAACTTTGAGGTTTTGTATCACTTTTGGTTGTCAGGAAATAGGAACATACTTCATGGATATTGTTAACTCTTCTCATAGCTACGCCACGGGAGGAACATCAGTGAGCGAGTTCTGGTACGGACAACACAAATCCGAATGAGCATCTTTCATAAGTTCCATTTCCCTTGATTGACTAACATTTAAAATTTGGCCCTTTGTTTCTTCCCCCTCTATGATTGTGTGTAGGTCTGATCCAAAGCATTTAGCTGAAACGCTGCAGAGTGAGACAGAAGAGTCTTGCACGACGTATAACATGCTGAAGGTGTTCGATCTCTACCTGCCATCTTTGGTTTCTGATGTTGTGGTTATGATATCTCTATGGATATGACAGTGGTGAACCTGTAGGTTTCACGACATCTGTTCAGATGGACGAAGGAGATGGCTTATGCAGATTACTATGAACGAGCTCTGACGAATGGTGTGTTGAGCATCCAAAGAGGGAGGGATCCTGGAGTGATGATCTACATGCTACCCCTACGTCCCGGTGCTTCTAAGGCACGCACGTTCCACGGATGGGGAACCAAGTTCGAATCTTTCTGGTGCTGCTATGGCACAGGTACAATAACTAGTATTTCCTTCTTTTTGCTCCATATAAAACAGAATTGGATGTTTCTATGTTTGTGGCTTTTTTTCATGTTCAACCAAGTTTGAGGGCCAAACTGAATGCTGATTCCTCTTCTCCCCTTTCACGTCCATAGGAATCGAATCGTTCTCAAAGTTGGGAGATTCGATATATTTTGAAGACCAGGGAAATAGTCCAGCTCTTTACATCATACAGTACATAAGTAGCTCCCTAAACTGGACATCAGCAAACATCATTCTCAACCAGAAAGTAGAGCAAGTCGTTTCGTGGGACCCACGCCTCCAAATCGCGGTTACACTTACCTCCGGAGAGGTATGGATGCCTTCACACTGAAAATCTAAGCCCCTACTTGTGATGCAATATAGTCTTATTAAACCATAAAAGCTCAAACCAGAGAAATGTTTGCATCTTTCACCTCTAATCGAATTTCAACTGAAAAACTACGTCGTCTTTTCAGCAAAAAGCCAATGGAGCATCCACTTTGAACTTCAGAATACCTCTCTGGACAGATTCCAATGGTGCAAAGGCCTCATTAAATGGCCAAAAACTTCCCCTACCATCCCCTGGTGAAACTCATTTTTTCATAACCCTTTATATTAGGCCTAGTAATGACTCTTCAAATAGATATATCTAACAACAATAATTCACTTATATTGGTTTATGCAGGCAATTTTCTACCAGTCTCAAGAAAATGGAGCTCTGGTGACAAAATTACGTTCGAGCTGCCTATTGAACTTAGGACAGAAGCACTAGAAGGTACACCAATAACCATAATTTGCAGCTTAATTTAATTCACACTTCTAACAGCCTTGTATCCTTTTGGTTCATTGCTAAGAGTGTTGTCGATGATCTGTAGACGAACGGACAGGATATGCGTCTCTTCAAGCAATATTCTACGGCCCCTACCTTCTTGCAGGCCTTACTGATGCTGACTGGGACATCAATGCAAAATCAGCTTCTTCATTTGCAGACTGGATCACTCCAGTCCCATCTGATTACAACTCTCAACTCATTTCTCTCTCTCAAGAATCCGGGACCGAAGCAACCTTCATCTCAAACACAAACAAGACTATAAAGATGGTAAACATGCCTCAGACTGGAACTAATGCTGCTGTGAGCTCAACTTTTCGCCTCGTTATGAGAGATCCTGTCACTGCAAACTTCTCAAAGCCATCAGAAGCTGTTGAAAAACTGGTCATGCTCGAACCATTCGATTTTCCTGGCATGGCTGTTGTACATTATGGAGAAGGCAAGAGTCTAGGAGTTGCAGATTCAGGTGAGGCTGATGGTGGAGCTGTTTTTCGCCTCATTGCTGGACTGAATGGGAAAGATACAAGTGTCTCACTGGAGTCTGGGGATCAGAAAGGTTGCTTTGTTTGCAGCAGCGACGACACGAGCATAAAGATCAGATGCAGCTCCACATCATCATCATCATCAGATGATGGATTCAAACAGGCAGCAAGCTTCACTCTCAGAAAAGGACTTAATGAATATCATCCTATCAGTTTTGTGGCAAAAGGGATGAAGAGGAATTTCCTTTTGGCTCCATTACTTAGCCTTATGGATGAATTTTACACAGTTTACTTCAATATTATACATTAATTGATAAACTGATTTGGTGAGCTGAAATAATATTTCTCAAAAAGTTTAATTGAACATAAGAAAAAATAGTGAACAGAAACTAGCAGCTTTCTAGTGCTTGATGCATGATGCATTTCATGTCCTGGTTACTGATAATATTATATTCTAATGTTTCTACTTTCTAATGTGAATGTCTCCTTTTTTTTTTTTTCTTTTTTCTTTTTATGATCAATTGGAATTCAGCAGTTATTCTTTTATAACATCTTAAAAATTAATAACTTGATTGTTGAGATTGAGTTTCATCTTTTGCTGTCAAAGATTTCTTATTTGAAAGGTTTCAGGGATATCTTTTACTAAAAACAGTTTTAGTACTATATAATAACTACTTAACTAGTAGGAAATTTAAATATATCCTTGCTATAGAATGTAAAATAATATATTATATTTATTTATAAATTTATAATAAATAGAGTATCCAAAGAGAAATTACATATTAAATATTTTAACATCATGCTTTGGTTACTCCTATATTTTAGGAGTATATTTTTGTTAAATACTCTAAATATATTGACAAAAGTTTACTAGAAATTTACAAGCTTGTATTACTAGCGAAATAATACTAATTGGAATGATATTTTAGTATTTATTATCAATTCTTAAAAACAATAATACATGCCATACTCGTGTCAATAATTTCCGATCACCTGTAAATATTTTCTTTATTTGAGTTGGATAACCTTTTTAATTTTTTCTTTATTTGAGTTGGATCACCTTTTAATTTTATATTTCATTCCTATCTAATTTCGTTCCCACATCATCAGCTAATCACAAACCAGCATAAAAATCATTTGTTAGCATTTTTGCACTAATCTTTTCATAATTTTATTCCAAATATATCGTCGCTTTGTGCACGCACTGTATAATATTTTTTTAAATCTAATCTGAATTAAATTACAGCAATATATATAATATAAATGGCAGACGCACGAGTAAGTGAGACACCCTTAAAAAAATGCTAGTAGAACTTATTTTTCTGAAACCAAAGCCAACGAAAGTATACCAAACAGGTTAATATTGGGAATATTCATCCGTTTGTCACACTATGTCTATGCAGCCGCTGTAACTCGCAACAATGGCTTTTCGAGAATCGCCTTGAAATTCTACTCTGGTTCTCTCTCTCTCTCTCTCATGCGGTCGTCTCTATAGCAATTATATGCGTACGATTTTTAATGATGTATTATAGCCAGTACTTCAGTGTCGCATACAATTGTATGTTGCCACTTTCCCCATTAATAAACTATGTTTTCTGTGTTCAATGGATTATAGGATGGATGAATTATGTATGAATGTTCGTCGTAGCTCTTGTTCATGCTCCAAGCCTCCAACGGCCAAGATTTTGTTGTTTTATTTTCTTCAAAATAATCATTTGCCGCTAATTAAGTTTATAACAATTTCAGTAATTGTGGTATGCAGGTATAATTTATTGGTGAATTAATGAAGATGTTGGGAGGTCTAATTGTATTTTCTCTGTTTTTCGGTTTGGTTTTGAGCCATAAGCTTTGCACCAACTCCGGTGTGCTATCACACACCGCTCGCTATCAACAAATTCTATCGAGGAATTCATCGTGGGAGAAACAAAATCTTGCTGATTTGCATTTGACTCCCACGGATGATCAAGCATGGTCTAACTTGATTCCGAGGAAAATGCTGTTAGCAGAGGATGAGATTAGTTGGAACGTTCTGTATAGAAAAATGAAGAATGCTGGCAATCAAAGGGGAAGCGAGAGTGCAGGTGGATTTTTGAGGGAAATATCGTTGCACGATGTCAGATTGGAGCCTAAATCGATTCATGGTGTGGCTCAGCAGACTAATTTGGAATATTTGTTGATGTTGGACGTTGATAGACTGGTGTGGAGCTTCCGGAAGAATGCGGGTTTGGAGGCTCTTGGTGAACCATACGGCGGTTGGGAGGCTCCAGATATTGAGCTTCGGGGTCATTTTGTAGGTTGGTTTGTTTTGCTGCTAATTAGACTTGATGTGTTGGTTTTGATTTATGGAAGATAATATTTGCATTCTTTGCTTCTCACGGTGCAAAAATATTTGAAGGATGTTTAGTGTTGAAATTGCCTTTCACCTCTTTAGTTTACATGAAATTAGATGGTTTAGATTTATTATGAATAGGTGTTCCAGATCAAGGATATGAATCATATGGTTTTCATGCCACATGTCTTCCCTTGTTGCAGTTGAAGTATTGCCTTTACTTTTTGAAAAGTGATTCGCTCCTGCTTTAACCACTTTTGATATTTTGGGATTTTCATATTACCGTTTCTTTTCTTCAGTTTCTAGTCATCATTGGTGTTGTTATTTCATTTTTTCATTGCGTGTATCATTTCCACTTTAACCTGATATTACAGGACACTAATTGAATAATTGGAGTTTTAAAAGCTATTGCCATTGTTGATGTTGTGACACATGAGATAGTGCATTATGCCTTGTTATTAGACTTTCTAAACTTAGTGTTTTTACTTATATGAAGGACATTACTTGAGTGCATCTGCTCTAATGTGGGCTAGCACACATAATGACGACCTCCAGGTAAAAATGTCCTCAGTGGTTTCTGCTCTATCAGAGTGCCAAAAGAAGATTGGGACAGGTTATCTTTCGGCATTTCCATCTGAGTTGTTTGACCGATTTGAAACTCTACAAGAAGTCTGGGCTCCATATTATACAATCCACAAGGTACAATCTTCTCATTCAATGCAGATGTGTTGTGATTGGTATGTGATCTTATTCTCTCGAGGTTTGCAGATATTGGCTGGTCTATTGGATCAGCACACCATGGCTGGCAGTGCCCAAGCATTGAAAATGATGAAGTGGATGGTTGAG
This sequence comes from Schizonepeta tenuifolia, assembly GCA_029490685.1. Taxonomy (NCBI): domain Eukaryota; kingdom Viridiplantae; phylum Streptophyta; class Magnoliopsida; order Lamiales; family Lamiaceae; genus Schizonepeta; species Schizonepeta tenuifolia. The sequence continues at coordinate 76,045,784 of CM055957.1, read as the reverse complement.
TACTTCGACAACCGTGTGCGAAATGTAATTAAAAAGTACACCATTGAAAGGCACTGGTTATCACTGAACGAAGAAACAGGTGGCATGAATGATATTCTGTACAGGCTATACAGTATAACGGTAAGAATGCATCACATGGAAATCTAATACGTTTATTTGTTTCTTGTTTATTAGTTTATATGTAAATATTTCCTAAATAACTCATTTTGTAGTTTGCAGTGAAGTAAATAAATTTAATAACAAATACTACATATATTTCAAAGCAGCAATATAATCTTCTAGATTAACACGTAGAGTACTGGAAGCATCAATATGGGGATTCTATGCTAAAGGATGGTTATGTATGTATCTCATCTTGTTTAGTGTGATTCAATTCACTGATAGTACTATTATCTCCCTAATGTTGATGGTTCGATCTATTTTCTAAGTATAATCAATTGACAAGGAAAATAAGCACTGAATATGTTGCAACAGTATTAGTAAGAACAATTTTTGTAGTGTGTATAAGTATTAACAGCTTGCCTTGATAAAATTATGGATTTGCAGGGTGACAAAAAGCATTTAGCATTAGCTCACCTGTTTGACAAGCCGTGTTTCCTGGGATTGCTAGCAGTGAAGGTACTTACTGCATTATATTGTAGTACTTTTTTTCATTCATATCTAATCGTTATAATAAATGTGATCACTATCTCCTCAAAGTAGTACTTTTTTTCATTCATATCTAATCGTTATAATAAATGTGATCACTATCTCCTCTTTGAGCAAACTTGTTCTATTGAAAATTTTGAGAAAGCTATACTGTGGTGATAGGGTAAAGAAAGATCAGGGAATTTCACTTATTACTCTATTTAGGTGGGATGTGGCAATATTATAGCAAAAAAAATGACATGTATTTTGTGAAAAATATTCCTGCGTATGTTATTGAAAGTTCCTGGCCGTTATTTGTATGATTAACTTCCTGTGTTTGAATGTAAGTAAAGGTTTATGAAGTATCGTTGTCATTTACAGACATGGTTTTAGAGAGAAATGTATCACCTTGTTATTTGAAGTCAGTTAACTTCCTTATATGTTCATGACTTGTCTGAGAAAAGAGATTATCGACAAATACATCAATCTGAATCTCATGTATTATACCTCATCTTTCATTATTTAGTATTTATAAAATTATCTGACTTTTACCACCATTTGTATCAAGTTACCTTGGTCATTGGGTCTCGATGCCAGTTATACTGATTAGTAATTTCCATCTGCAGGCTGACGATATATCTGGTTTTCATGCCAATACGCATATTCCAATTGTTGTTGGATCTCAAAGGCGATATGAAATTACTGGCGACCCACTTTATAAGGTAAAGGTTGTAGTGTCTAAATTGAGTCTCATGTACTAAGCACTGAGTTCATGGTCAAAGAGCATGTGTACAGTGTAGATCTCATAGCATGTTGCTTTAGAAGATTAAGAAATTGGTAAGCGTTTCTTCTGCAGCACCTATATCTAAGCACCGAAAGGATAAACGCTCAATGATGTATGATCCTCCAAAAACTTTTGATTCAAAGTTTCATTTCTCTGAGAAATAGTTTTCTCATCTTGATAAGTGTTAAATATGTAAAGTAACAGTTCACTTCCGACTAGAATTTTGTGCGAGTTGCTAAAACTTGGTATCCGTCTAGTACTCAAATTTCTCTCTGTTAGACACACTTCATCCAATTTGGGACAATTCATATGGTTTACATGGATTTTGACAATTAGAACACGTAATAAGCCAAGTAGAATGGCTATTAGGGTTCTAGAGTAATTTTCACTAGAGTAAATAAATACTCATGACAGAAAACACTATCTCTAAATATGTTTTGATATATAGAGCAATGGCCAAACGTGCAAGATCAGATTCATGCCATGTTATGGTATTCTGTGAACATCAAAATGGATGTCAATAGAAACCTCTAGCCTTGCAAGAAATTTTGGTAGATCTTATCTTTGTTTCCAGTTGATGATAGGTTCTCCTCGCCTAATCATGTGACATCAATGGGCTATGGTTCTAGCTGAGCAGTAAAGTATAGCTGAAAGTTTTAGTTTTGGCAACGAAAAAAATAACTAGTCTTCTACATATTTCTCCAGGAAATAGGAACATTTTTCATGGATATTGTCAACTCATCTCACAGCTATGCTACAGGAGGAACATCAGTCGGTGAATTTTGGTACAATCTCAGCTTTTAAGAATTTCTTATTTTATGTAAGAATAAACTTCGATTTTTTTCTATCCATGATTCGACTTCATTTATTTTGCAGGTCAGATCCAAAGAGATTGGCCAGCACACTAGAAACTGAGAATCAAGAATCTTGTACAACTTACAACATGCTGAAGGTGTGCTTATATCTTTTTTGTGTGCCTAGTGCAGCAGGTGTACTATGTCATAATATTTATTATATGACTATATCTTATAGATACCTGGATAAGAATATTTGCTCTCTCATATGCATCTGAAGTTGTCTCCAAACTGGTGTGGAAGGCTTGATATAATTGATGATCTTGGTGTTCTTCTTTGGTTTTATTAGGTTTCGCGTCACCTCTTTATGTGGACCAAAAAGAATGTATATGCTGATTATTATGAAAGAGCCCTAACAAATGGTATTCTGGGCATCCAAAGAGGCACAGATCCTGGAGTTATGATCTATATGTATCCCTTACATCCTGGTGGATCCAAGGCTCGAGGCTACCATGGATGGGGAACAAAATTCGATTCCTTTTGGTGCTGTTATGGGACTGGTAAAAAATGACAAACTTTTCTTTTGGTGCTATAATGGGACTGGTAAAAGATGACAAACTTTTCTGGTGTCTATTATCCATGTTGATTTATCTGGTCGATCCCAAAATATAGAAGAATGGATGCTTAATTGTTGACAAATTTGTTAGACTGCAATTTAATAAATCCCGATGCTAGGACTTCTTCTACTCATATTTTATTGTGTTCTCCACTTGTTTCTATATCAGGTTAATACCATGTTTATTTATCTAATTTTTCTTTTCTTCCTATTCTCACCTACAGGAATCGAATCATTCTCAAAATTAGGAGACTCAATATACTTTGAAGAGGAGGGAGAAGAAAAGGGACTTTACATCATACAATATATACCTAGCACCCTTCATTGGAGATCTGGCCAGGTTGTCCTGGGTCAAAGAGTACAACCTGTAGTTTCGTGGGATCAAAGGCTCCAAGTAACCGTTTCTCTTTCTTCAAAGACGGTATAGAAAATCTATCATTTGCCTCCTACTTTTCGTTTACGTCTTTTATTCCCTTGTTAAATTTTATTGAAGAGTATACAGTGGTTTCACAAAGCAATTGTTTTCCTCTTCAACATGGCAAAGCAAACTAAATCTTTATGTGGAAGGAGAGCTGAGGATTGTAGACAGGATTTGTAGATAGAACTATTGCCAAAAATCTTTTTTTACTTGTGCATATACTGTCATGATGTTTATTTTGTTTTGGTTGAAAGATACGTGGGCCTTTCTCCCTTTCATATTCAGTTCTTTTTTCCCCTTCTGCTCTTTCCTAGAAACAGTGCATAAACCATTGATAGGCCTGTAATCTTGTCTGAGACTCTGATATCTGCTTAATGCAGCAACCAGAAGTAATACCATCAACACTGAGATTGAGGATTCCCTCATGGACGTATTCATCTGGCTCGAAGGCATCTTTAAATGATCAAAATTTGTCTGTGCCAGAACCAGGTAAATTTCCACTGCCTTGTTAATAGCACTGTAAGGGGGCGTTTAAATAGAATGAATTGACAATGTATAAGATTGAATATTTGAAGGATTAGACGATCAAACAAGCTCAAAATTGTTAGTCTATTAACGTCTGCGGTGGATTAGCCTATATTATGTTGTATCTATTTAAGCTGACACCCAAAGTAAACACCTCTTTAAGAATATTATGTGTTTCAACTGATCTGGTCATTTACTAATTGTTATCTTATTTCTTCCATATGATAATTAAGCGAACAGCAAGTAACTGATTGCTTTTCACATAATAATAATGCAGGTAGTTTCTTGTCAATTAGTAAAAGTTGGAGCCCAGGAGACAAAATTGAACTTCACCTGCCTTTGAGTCTAAGAAGTGAGGCTATTCAAGGTATGTTCTTTTTTGTTTCTTAATGAAAATCTACACATTGTTTCTCTTTTCTGGTAATCAACGAGTTCACTTCTTTGCAGATGACAGGTCAGATTATGCTTCTCTTCAAGCTTTCCTCTATGGCCCCTACCTTCTTGCAGGTTTTTCAAATGGTGATTGGGATGTTAAAATAAAGTCGCGTACTTCTCTTTCGGACTCAATCACTCCAGTTCCTGCTGATTATAACTCTCAACTCATTACTCTTGCACAAGAATTCAAGAATACTAGTTTTGTTGTATCAAACACTGATCAAGTTATAAAGATGGAAAAGTCTCCTGGACTTGGGACTGATGCTGCTCTGAGAGCTACATTTAGGCTCGTTATCAAGACCTCGATTTCTGAAAGTTTGCCAGCATCAAAAGAAGCAATAGGCAAGTCAGTCATGTTAGAACTGTTCGATTTTCCTGGTACGTTTGTGGTGCACAATGGGGAAGGCGAGTCTCTCACAATCTCTGATTCCTCATCTGTCGAAAAACAGTCATCTGTATTCCGTTTGGTTGCTGGTTTGTCCGGGAAGGATGATACAGTCTCATTAGAGTCCGAAAGTCAGAAAGGCTGTTTTGTTTATAGGGAGCAGTTTAACGACTCTGGGGCAAGTGTGAAACTAAAATGTTGCTCTGGTTCATCAGATATTGAATTCGAACGAGCATCAAGTTTTGTATTGCAAGATGGAATTAGCAAGTATCATCCTATTAGCTTCATTGCAAAAGGGGTGAGGAGAAACTTTGTTCTATCTCCATTGTTTAGCTTGAGAGATGAGTCGTACACAGTATATTTTAATACATCCATGTAAATTATGACACAAGTGTAAGCTCTTGAATTTTATTTTTAATAAATTTTACTTGTGCCTATTTTCTTTTTCTTTCTTTAATAAATTAACTATTAAATTTAAGAAGGCACCACATTACTTGTGTCTATTTTTAAATGTGTTCTATTGAAAATGACCTATTTGGGCAATTTCTCTTTTTACATTGTTAAGTTTTATGATATCAATTTCCAAAATATGTTTTTGAGCTTGTTTGATTAAGTAGTTAAATAAATGGGAACACATCCGGTATCCAACATTGCAATCATTTAAAAAAGAAAAATGATGTCCAGTATATTGTGAAGTGTTTTTTTCACATAATTAATTTTATTTTCACCAGATATTTTATTTTCACATATAGTTATTTTGTCAAATACTCGAAATGCAAATCGAAAGAAAAAAGGGTCGTCGGTGCGTGCTTGTGTGTGCCGGCGTGTGGCGGGGTTGAATTTAGGTTTATTTTTACTTTAGAGAAATACTAAAAATCATGACATGTAATACTATAATTAATTCATCGGCATTTGTAGGACCACTTTATTATGTGGTATCTCTTTACTCAATGCTTAAAAGTAAATAATTAATGGGCCGCATTCCTTTGAAATTCTGAGAATCATATGTTACTGTCATTGTTTGATGATCTTGTCTTGTGCATTCATTTAAAAATCGATCAATCCCATACTTTTTTATTTGAGTTGGTTGTGTGTAGTAAATAGTAAATATTAAATTCAGCACCTCAAAATTCAAGACTCAGATTTATGTTATTGGCAACGGTGGCCATCTCTGAAAGAAACAGCTAAGGAAACAGAGCACGTGGTCCTCTCTTAACATTTTTATGATAAACATCAATATAATGCAATACAACGGTTAAATGATACTTAAAACATGTAGCCTGACCCCATTATAATACATCATACATGTACGACAAATTTATATATATATTTTTTTCTGAGCAACAACTGTTTTGGATTGATAGAGAGAGTATGATATTAAGAAAGCATTATAATCAATAAAGGGCATTTCCTAACGGTACCATCACTTGTAACTTATGGTAAATTGATAGGGCTCAAATCATGAATAATATCATTTGTTTTAATTGAGTACTTTGCTTTTCCAAATAAGTCTAGTCACATAATTTCATAGTGATCTTTGAATAGAATTGTTAAAAGTAATTGTACCTTTTCCAATTACTCAATTCTACCTTTTCCAATTATCATGAGAAAAAGGGAAAGATGGCCGACTATCTATTCAAGATGGTTAATGTTGAGATGCATGAGATGTGTGTATTAATTATAATCATTATTGTTGTTATTATTAATAATATTATTTATTTAGTCAATATATTTTATTGAAATAACTTATCATTTGTTGCATATTCTAGAACGCACGACGCAATGTACATATAACAACATATAGACGTGTGATTGCGTAAAAAATGTGGTGGTAATTAAAAACAAAAAAAACAAAATATGTGGTGAATCGTTTATCTATTAATTAATTAATCACAAAGACCAAGCATATTACAATAATTAAACCCATCTACAATAGATTTGGAAACGAATAGAAAAAACCCTTTGGGACATTACAATAGTAATTTGTTAAGCATGTGAAGTAGAAGTTTTCTACAATAAGAAGTAGAATAAAAATTAAAATTAAAAACAATAAGAAAGTAGTACTTAGTAATGTTTATAGTAGCACACAACATCTTGTATTTAAATTACATTTGATTTATTTCCTATCTCCGCATTACACCTTATCTCTATATAGTACACATATATATTTTGTAAAATTAATAAAAATATACACTTAATAAATATTTGATAATAATAATAGTGAAATAAGATAACGCATGCGCAAGACGAAGGAATTCAAATATTTATGAAACAAATTAATTACTAACAAGCTCTAAGAGGCTTCCCGCATAGGCAATCGTTGTAGATAAACGACGACGCTTCGAGATGGTCAAACGGAGAGCCCGCCGGTATCGGGCCGCAAAGATGGTTGTGGCTGACGTCGAGGTGGCCGATGAATGTCGCCGCCGATATCGACTTGGGAATCCTCCCTCTAAATCTATTATAGGATAAATCCAGCACAGTGAAGTAGGATCTGGGGCCGAATGCATCTGGAATATAGCCTTCAATCGCGTTCCTGCTCAAATTGAGTATGCTAATTCCGGAATTAATGAGCGTTGTAGGAAGCGGGCCCGAAATGTTGTTACCGTCAAGGTTCAATGTGGCGAGAACCGCCATTTTACCCAGAGTAGCTGGAATGGGGCCGGACAGCCGGTTCAACGACAGATCCAGATCCGAGAGGCGGTAGATGTAAGAGATGGAGGGCGGAATCGTTCCGCTCAACTTGTTCTTGCTCAGCAAGGCGCGGCTCAACATTCTCAGTTTGCCGATATTTCTCGGAATCGATCCCGAGATTTGGTTGCCTCTGATGTCTAGATGCATGAGGGAGGAGAGATTGGTGAGCGAGCGCGGAATGATGCCGGAGAGCTGGTTATCGGCGACGTTGAAGACGGTGAGGCGACTCAGGCGGCCGATGTCCGCCGGGATGGTGCCGGTGAGCTTGTTTCCGACCAAGTCGAGGACTCGGAGGAAGGGCAGGGAGGCAATGCAGGAGGGGATGGGGCCGGAGATGGCCTTCCAGTCGGCGATGATGAGGCTGGAGAGGCGCGTGAGGCGGCAGATCGCCGGAGAAATAGAGCCGGTCATGTAGCCGGTGCGGTTATTCTTCTGGAAGATGGGGTCCTCCGACTCGCCGCGGAGGCTGATGTCGGCGACTCGGTGAGTCTCCGGGTCGCAAGTGACGCCGTACCATCGGCGGCAGCAGTCGTTGCCCTTCCACGAGCTGAAGATGTTTAAGTAGGGCTCGTGGAGGTTAGCCTTGACGGCTAGGAGAGCTGCCCGATCCGAGGGAACGCAGGCAGTGGATGCGCAGATTACGGACAACAACACTATTATTATGGCTGAGAATGTGTACAATACAGCGGTGGCCATTGGCGGCAACTCTCTCTCTCTCTCTCTCTCTCTCTCTCTCTCAATTAAACTGGGTTGGGGTCTGTGACACAGGTTTGCATGTGAGAGTGGTATTTTTCACTTACTGCGATGGATCATGCACGTTGAGGGAAGAGCAGGAGCTGGCCGGGGATATAAATAGTGTGCTTCGCCTCAATGACGCTTTTACCCCTCACGTGTGTTGTTTGAATATGCGTGTACACGTCAACATGGTTAGGACTTAGGACTAGGACTAGGAGGAGATAAGATTGGGTTGGGGTTGCGACTTGCGACTTTCGATGATGAATAAAAAAAGAGTGTGCCACTCAGAGTCACTAGCTCTATAAAAGAAATTACTTACCTAAACTATATTTGGAGATTGTCAAAAATCAAACTTCCCATTTTTATCTAAGTCGCACCTTTTCTCAAGTTTGAAGAATGACAATGACAAGACACGTTAATTTGTCAAAGACCTTAAAATGACAAACCATATTTATTTATTTATATCTAAGTAGATTTTCATGACAATACGAGTAGTGTGACTAAACATGGAACAAAAAGAAAATACTATTGAAACGAAAAAAAGATATACTCATGAATATAGAAAAATTACCGAGCGAAAAAATGAAGATTTTATAATCATTATTCATGAGCGTAGTGAGGACGAAAAAGAAATTGATTGTTAGTTTTGTTAAAAGTTTATTACATTATCTGGGATCCTGGAGACCCGTCTCCAATATCTCATTTTTTACTAGAGACAGTTTATAAACAACTACTCTCACAACTCAACTGTCTTCAAGCTGTCTCTAACTTTAATATTAAACAAGTCTTCATTTTCATTAAATTAATTCATATTGGAAAATAACATTCATTAAAAATTAAAGTACACTAATTAATATTAATGCAATAATTCAAATTTTTCATTAATATTTGAAAATTGAAAAATCACATGCCTTCACAATAAAAAAATACTAATTAATAAAAAATAAAAAATTACAAAAAATGGAATAAAGAAATTAAAAAAAATGAAGAAATGAGGTGTGAAGAGTGGAAGGAGAAATACATGTATTTATAGCAAAAAAAAGAATAAAGAAAATAAAAAAATATGGCAAACTAGTCGTTTCAAGCTGTTGCCGGCTTTTGAAATTCGCCCATTAGGCGCGTGCACAGCACGCACCATTCAATTTTATTTTATTTTCTCGCCTCCGCGCGTGCGCTACACGCACTGCTCGAATCGGTCTCGAGTTGTGCCCCCTGCAACGCGATGGTTTCCATCTCCTGCGGTCTCGAGCCCGTTTGGAGACAGCGGCCCTCGAGACCGCGTTGATGATAGCCTTAATAGATATTGTTAGATTAGATTGAATGAATGATATAGACAACTGCCAAAATAGAAACAGAGAGAATCTTACATTTTAAAGGCTCGAAGTGATGGCATTGTCGGGCCAAACTTTATACTAATGCAATTTCGTATGTGCAAAGATAAACTCTAAATACAATAGTAAATTTTCTAGTTGCAGTATCTTTTATACTGCAACTATATTTTTGATCGTCCACATGAAATAGAAAATAGTCTAAATAGTTTTAAATTTTAATACAATATCTCAAATTACTATCAGTTTTTTTTTTTCTTTTTTTTTAATGTTGTTATGGCTTATTGGTTGTAATTAACTATATTCCAAACTACGAAACTATGCAAAACTTATTCTTGACCAAAAAATAAAATCAGTAGCTGAGAGTTGGGTAGGATATGATCCTCAATAATGTGACATAAAATTACACTGTGTAAAGATAAATTTTTACAAGGCAAATGTCACATCACCCTGCACAGATTGTAGTTTAGGATATTACTGAAAAATTGGTGGATCAAGATATATAATTTAATAATTGTAATAAGTTAAGATATCATTGAGTATTTCACTCTAAAATTTATTGTATATTTACTGGATTATGAATAAATAGCTACATTTAGCATGAAAAGTTATGTGTTCCTTTAAACTAGTAGTAACTGAGAGTTCGAGATAATAAGGTAGGGATTGGTATGATAAAATAGAGAATGGAATGGAATGATCATTCCATCTAGAATGGTCATTTAATTCCTCAAAAGTTTAGTCATTCCTTAGTCAAATTAATGTATTAGCTATTCCTAATATTCCTATTTTTATATTTTAACTATTTTACCTTCATATATTTACTACAATTTTATCAATTTTATCCCAAAAAATCAAAGAATTATTTATGTCAATTCTAATTTATATACACACATTGTACACATATACACATACTACACACACTGCACACACACACATCACACACTACACATATACACGCATATACGCACACAACACAAACACACACATATATATGCACACAATGCATAAAAAATATCGATTCCATTTCTTTACTTATTTCTTATGCATACCAAACATAAGAATCAACTTACTCATTCCATTCCATTTCTAGCTCTATTCCATTCTTAGCCTCATTTTATTTCTATCTCATTCCATTCCATTATATCAATCATCATCTTATTTTTTTTAACATAGAGAAGCGGAGGAGTAGAGTTCGAACCCAAAAATTTTCTATACAAAGAGAAGATTTATTATTTGAATGTTACCGAAGTGAGAACTGAAACAAATAATTGAATTTTGATTTTTGAGTATGGAAAGACCAAATTATTGCATATGGAACGGGGGGGGGGGGGGAATGGAGGATGTTTTGCCACGTTGCAAATAGTCGTCCAGATTCGAGGAAATTGTTTGTCTGGACTGCCGACCGCGAACACATTTACTTACTTATATTTCTTTTTTCAATATTATCGATTGTCACAATTCATAGAAATATACTTTCTCACAATATAAAAATAAAAAATACATCAGTCTAAAAAATAATAAATTTTACATTCTTTTAAATATTTCAAATATAAAATGTCATCTTGTCAAGTACTTTATATCACATTTCTTACGTATGTGTAAGAAATGTGATATAAAGTATATAACATTCTAATAATTTAGTGATAATTAGGTGATTATTTGAGAATCATTAGTCAATAATTATATAATTTAATTATTTTATATGAAACATATCGGAATTAAGTAGGTACTAAATTCAGTCGAAAAATTATGAATAGGCATTAAACGAACATAAATATAGATCTTGCTCGGATAGAACAAAATCCCGCTCGTCACGTGTCAAATCCCGCTCAAGCGAGAAATATGCGGAAAAAAATCAGTATAGCATTCACAACTCTATATATTTAACCATTCACACGCCTCTTTTACATACCCACAATAACATCATTTCAAATTCATCACATTCGAAAGTGGAGAGCAATCTTTCAAATAACATCCTTTGAAATTCATCACATTCGATAGTGTGCAGCAATCTTTCAAATAACATCCTTTCAAATTCATCATTTGAGGTATTTTTCCTGTCTTGTAATTTTCCTCTAGTGTCCACTTAATTTTTATTGTACGTGATAAATTAGAAAATCGGACTCTTTAATATTAAAACCATTGAAATTTATATGAGTGCCGTATAGATTACGTAGCAAGTGGATTTTATCATTTTCCGCTCGAACGGGATTTAGGTCTGTCGAGAGAGCTTTTGTATATTATGACTCAAAAAAATTCTAGATTTTGCATATATCATTTCCCGCTCGAAATTAGTACTTCCCGCTCGAGCTGGAAATTAATGTGGTTGGCGAGCGGGATTTCATATTTTGTGTTACTTTTATTAATTGTTACGTGTTTGTACTTCTGTGTAGATGGATCACTATTTTATTATCAAATATGGAGGAACATGGTCTGGTTGTACGTACTCGGGCGGCTATCAATTCGTAGATGTCGAAAGAAATCTCGCCAGCCTGAGGTACATCATCAATTGTCAACTGTGTACGTGACTCACCAATACACGAACGTATACGTACCTGAGTTTAATGCTGATTATTATGAAGAAATGGATCGTATCCAAACACTGATGCTTTCCTCCACTTTTAGTGATGATGCATACCCCGCTGGGGGTAATTATGCATCGACATCCACACATTATTTCGGATCCACGTCGACTCAAGTTCCAGAGACTGTAAAGGGTTATGGCGATGATGAAGATGCAGAAAATGCTGACGATGCTGAAGAGGCAGATGATGATGACTAAGATCAAGAGGCAGTTGGTCCTTCGGATGAAGAATATGAGCTGGAAACCGACAGTGATGCATCGGAAGAGATGGCAGAGGACACCATGATAGAATTAGCTATGTTGGAGCGTGAAGAAGATGACGAAGTCACTGATGTAGGCAGTTGGTTAGTTTCAGTGATTCCCGTGAATGCAACGAATTCAATCGTTGTACGTGAAAAAGGCCCACTAGAAGATGGTGATTTATCTGTTGGTTCTGTTTTTGAAAGTAAGCAGCTCTAAATGTAGCAGCAGGCTTGTGGCACATGGAGATTGGAGCAGAATACAAAGTTGATGGCTCTGATAGCCTATGTCTCGGATGGATATGCAGGCGTATGAAATTTTGTCCGTTCGAGCTGAAAGCAAGATCAAGTAAAAGATCACAAGCTTGGAGAATTACCAAGTTTACGGACGATCACGCATGCACACGCCACTAGAACGTGTTAGTCGTAGAAAAGTTCACATGAATGTGATTGCAGCCTACGTTGCTCGGAAAATATGAAGGGAGTGTAAAATAATAGAGCCAAAGGCCATTATGGAAGAGGTGCAAAGCGAATTTGGCTTCACCATTCGTTATGATTTGGCCCTGCGAGCACGACATGCAGCGATAGAAAGCATTTACGGGGGATATGTTAATTCTTTCCGGATGTTGCCAGGCTATCTTCACATGCTAAGGCAATGGAATCCAGGTACAATTACTGATTTGCAAGTTGGTATTTATGGGAAGTTCAAACACTTTTTTGTAGCTTTCGACGCATGTAGGCTTGCTTATCCACTGAATATGAGGCCTGTGATTGCAATTGATGGCACTCATCTGAAGGGCGGCAAGAATAGAGGTATCTTGTTTTATCGCTGTCACTAAGGATGCCAACGAGCATACCATTCCTCTAGCGATTGGCGTTGGCCCTATTGAGAATGATATCTCTTAGAAGTGGTTCCTCAGCCGATTTAGAATTGCGTATGAAGAATTGAATGATACATAATTGTATCTGATGCCCATCCCTCGATAGATAACGCTGTGAAGGGGGTTTTTCCGAATGCAGTACATGGTTTATGCTACTATCACTTGCTGCAAAATATTAATCGTTACGGAAAAACAATGTCGGAATTGTTTAAAAAAGCTACATTTGCATATCGCCGAGCAATTTTTGATAAAGCAATGGACATCATCCGCCGAGAGAGCGAAGCTACTTACCAAAAATTGATAAGTGTCGGACGCAAGAAGTGGTCTCGAGTTCACTGTCCCTTGCCGCGTTACAGTCAGCTGACATCAAATGCAGCCGAAAATTGAAATGGACGGTTGGAGTGGGCACGACGGCTGCCAATATTCTCAATGCTTGATGCAATCAGACATGTCATCGAGAAGTGGTTTGAAGAGAGACGAAATGATGCTCACGGCGATGACGTTGTACTGATTGCTGAGGCGGCAGCCAAACTGACTGCAGGAATGAATAAGGGTTTGAGGTATACTGCACGAAAGGCCATGTGGTCGATCTTCAATGTCCGTGATACTAAAAGATCGTTCCAAGTGGACCTTGACACGAAGACATGCACTTGCATTGAATTTCAAGCTGATGGCTCCCTTGCTCTCATACCATTGCTGCAATACTGTAAGTATACTTGACATTTTATTCATCTGTCCTTTATATGAAAAAACTGATGTTTTCATACGATTATTTTTTTAATGTTAAATTGCAGGAAAAATGGTGATCAAATATACGATTACGTTCAGTATTACTACAAACGAGAAGCTTGGAAAGAATTTTGTCAACATCCTATAAATCGTGTTACTCACATGAAAGATTGGACTATTCCAATAGAAGTGGATAACATATTGATCTTGCCTCCAAAAATCACGCCTCTACCAGGTCGTCCGAGACTGAGCCAGCGTCGAGCTCCTACAGAAAGCCAACCACATAGAAGATATAGAGTGTGTCATGAATATGAACATACTCGTGCAATGCATAATCGACATCTAAGATGAAAAACATGATGATTGTAATGAATGTATGTTTTCTATGTGCTTCAAGTAATATAAAGTCCTACTCAAATTGTTTCAAATTGTTTCAATTAAATATTCAATATTCATACAACATAAAATTAATATCATTACTCGTAAGAGAATCATCAAGTAACTGTTGAAGTATGTCCACTTACGTGGGTTGCACCAAAGAAATCGGGTCGTCCGGTGTAAAGACCCTCTCGGCCGGCTGTCGTTGCTCCATGCGCTCCATATAGTAGACTCACTGGAGGCACATAGTCAGCATAAGTGCCCCACGATCTCCTAAGCTTCCGCTCGATGTCTAGGCTCAAAATCTGCCTATGCCAATCACCTCTGAGCTAGAGCTGCAATAAACAGGAGACACAGTTGTAAGTGCATCAAAAAGTGCATCATAAAATTGAACACGGTTGTAAATAATTTGAGTTATTCATAAAATTGAACTTACAAAGACATCATAATCTAATAAAACAGTGTTTGTGTGCGTCACATCGGGCAAGACATGCACTCGGTCAATTAGTCGTTTTCTCAAATAAGAGATGAACAAATCTACTACCTACAAGGCAAAACATAAGTTTGTGAATTAAATAAAAAAATAATGTGTTAATCGATAAGTTAATGTTGTCTTTACCTCAACATCTATGTCTGCCTGTGGATGCTCAAGTTGCCTCCACCAGTGCTTGCCTACAAATCCCCCACTCTCAATGATAACCATGAATCCATCCTCATCACCTCTCGAAAATAGTTCATACGCTTGCCTCAATTCCTGTTGAAGTGGATATGGTTCTCTTTGGGCAAGCATAGACGTCTGTATTGCTGCAGAAGCTCTTCGAGCCCTTTGCCCTCTTCGTTGCTGTTGCTGTTGTTGTTGATGTTGTTGTTGTTGTTGTTGCTGTTGATCACTTGCTTCCTCTTTCACCACCGGTCTCTGATTAAGTGGGACTGATCGGATCGGCGACACCACCTCGTGTAGATGAGCCTCAAAACTCTGAACCTGGCCCTACACAAACAAAATAAATATCAATATCAATAAATATCTAACGTCTGTGAAATAATTACCTACCGTGGTAAGAGAATCCCACAATGCATTGAAATTGCTATTTCCCCCTTGCATTGAATGCCAAAATGGATCGGGTATAAAAGTACCGTACTGATCGAACATTGCACTCGACGATCCAGACTCGTCGACAAAAACCGTTCTGCTTGGGGAAGAACTTCATCCGTGTGATGTGCATGCTGATGCTGCACTGAGGAGCGGCGATGGTCTTCGTGGCCCTGGACCTGTGGAGGGTCTCGCACTGAGGGGTGGCGCTGGTCTTCCTGGCCCTGGACCTGTGGAGGGTCTCGCACTAAGGGGCGGCGTGGTGTCGGTATAGGCATGGACCACGCCCTGAACTGACGTCCAGGGGATCGACGTGTAGATCCACAGCGGGCTTTGTCAAACAAGCCCTCAATCCAAGATTTGAGTTTGGGGAACAGTCTCCGCTCCACTTTCTCTACAATGCGATCCTTTGCAAGTGCAATCTCTGATCGAATCCAGCATCGATCACTGGATCGTAGGACGTGGTCGGGCCCACCACTGGAGGATGAAGATCCTAACTGACGAACACGATTTCCATGTTCTGGACGGCGGGTGGCTCTCGGTACTCAGGATCACGATCCTCTGCCTCTGCCTCTTCCTCTGTCTCTCCCTCTGCCTCCACCTCTCGCTGCTCATTGGTAACAGACTGCCTCTGTCGATCCCGCTGTCTCTGTGCTCTCATTTGAGGAGGTTTCTCTTCCTGGTCTTCATCATCAATTACTATAGCCTGGCGTGACTGACGGGGGAATTGTTCCCCTGCACGTAACAGATTGCGCGGCACTACAAAGTCCACTCCAAGTGCATTTGGATAATGACTGGATCGGAAATAGAAAGTCTCCATTTCAGCATCATCTGGTAAAAAAGGGTTGAATCGATCAACCTGCAGCGCAAAAAAATTATCAAACACAAATACAATTATAAAAAAATACAGAAAAATACATACAGTGAAAAAATTAAAATTTACCTGCAAAGAAAATAATGCCTGAAGCTCTGTTCCACTTAACTTCTTGAACTTCCATCTAAGACATCTGGGCCGTGCATCCGGGTTATTAATGACCGCAATTGCAACGGCTAAGTTTTGCAGCACCTCCAACGACCAAACGTGAAAAGCCTAGGCTGCACCGTAGAAGTGGTACTTTTTCGTCTGCTGCATATTGTCCACGTAGTGCTTCAGATGCAAATACATGTATGCGCTCCAAAGAAACCGAGAAAATGCGTCCAGATCGTCCACCAGCTTCCACACCCAATCCGCAACAAACTTCTTTTGCTCAAGACCAAACAGCAGCATATACAGAACTAACACGTGCACGACCTACAGGTACAGCTGTCCACTCTGACCTGTCACGTGTCTCAGGCAAAATCGATCCAGGAGGTCCCCTACACTAATCGGCACGCCGTTGGCAAACCGCCGAAACACTTGCACACCCCGTAAGTCGTGGTCGTCTGAAGGTCGGAAATCAGACGAACCGAATGACAATCCGGTAACAAGGGCACATTCCGTAGAAGAAAAAGGAAGGTTCGCCCCGTTGATATGAAACCACATGTCGTGTGGCTGGCCCCATTGAACCGAAATTTGTTGGGACAATACGTGATGCACGCTCATACCGCACTTCTGCCCCGGCTGCCAGTAAGCAAAGTGGCCAAAACAACCTTCAAGCCACCTCTCCAGGAGATCCTATCCCCCAACCGCCATCAATGTAGACTCAACGTCTTCTAAAACGTTGTGCCTGTAGGACGTGCTAACCGTGAACTTCTGGTCAATAGTGTCGGGCCTCTTGAAAATAATCTACACGAATAAAAATTTAAATTAAAATACAAATAATAAAATCAAACTCAAAACAGTATTAAACAGTTCACTAAACAATTTTCTGCTTGAGATTAACAAATCCCGCTCGAGCGGGATATCAATCAAAATATGACAACGGCGAGCAGGAAATGACACAAAAAGCATTAACAATAATTTCGGCAGTTAAATAACAATATCCCGCTCGGTTAAACTATATCCCGCTTGAGCGGGATTTAGGCCACCAACAATTTATCGAACGGGATTTAACATAATTAACATGTGAAAATTAAGGAAAAAATTACACGTAAATTACACATTCAAGAAATTCAACAGTCTTCCAAATCAAAATTATCAGTATAGATTCAACAACAAACAATCGAAATATGAACAATTTAGCAAATTAGGGATCTAAGGGAGGTTATACACTATTATTGTTAATTAAATACGAGAACAAAGAATTTTCCAATCGTAGAAGACAGATCCCGCTGGAGCGGAATTTACAGAAATCTAAGGTTTCTCGAGCGGGATTTTATATAGGTAGATACTAAATAATTTTTGCAATTAACAGATGAAATTTCAGATTAAAATTCAAACGCATGAAAAATTTATAAAATACTAATCTCTCCATAATTAGTCATATTGTGGAAAATTACAAGGGAAAATGACGCCATCGACTGCAGCACGGTATTGATGTCGGAATTTTTTGTTTCACAAAAAGAAGCGATTGAGTGGAATTTCTTAACTTAGAGAGAGAGAAGATAGTGCAACGGGAAGAAGGTGTGAGCGGGATGTAGATGTTTTATTATTGAAAATGAGAAGTGGGGACAAACAATAAAGTAGGTCAAAAAAAAAAACTGTCAGCTCGCATGACATGGGCCGCGACAAAATCGGAAGCAACAAATTTAAAAAGGTGCATGTGAGTCAATAAGATTTGACAAAGTATGACACCTTTTCAGTTTGTTTTCCCCAAAGTGTATAAAATAGTGCATTTTGCAATCTTCAAATAGTGCATTTAAAATTTTCCAATCTTCAAGATAGTGTAGTTTTCATTTTGCAATCTTCAAATAGTGCATTTAAAATTTTCCCTTTTATTCATTTATCTCAAAGAATTTATTATTTGAATTTAAACCATTTCACCTCTATTATAATTGTATATAACGCCTTTTTATAGGTGTATTTATATGATACTAGTTGAGAGATACATGTGTTGCACGTATAACCTCTTGTTTAAGATAATTAATTTATTACAAATATATTTGTAAATTAAAAAAATTTGTAATATATATATAGTATTAATTTTGACTATTAACTTCAAGAATTATTAGCAAGTATGTGCAAATAGAAATGATAATGATATGGTATCTCTACTAATACTCATTCCAAATCCGATTAAATAATACTTTCATTACTCACACCAACCTCAGACCAATTTGATCCGATAGTTACCAATTTAAATAAACACTACATAAAATATAAAAGTAGCAATAAATAATAGAAGTCATAATTAATACATAAAAACTTAACATAATTTTTGTTACAATATAAATATGTACTAAGAAAATTTAACATAAATCAATCTATAACTTCGTCATCTGATCATGCATGACCAACAAACCTTCATATTTTAATCTTACAAGTAAAAATAATAGAAAGAGGGGAAGTAGTGACCCTATTCATTTCAATCTCTTTTGTCATTTCTTTCAAATTATAGCGTATTTTATTAAACAAATAAGTGGATGTTAATATTTTTACCTAATATTGAAAATTAGAAAATAATTAAAGGACTCAAGGCAGCGAGAACGATAGGAAATGTATAAATTGAAGACCTTAAAATAAGCAAATTCATCTATAATTACAAAATATATTTTCTATTTTATGTACAATTTTAAAAAAAATTATGACGGTCGTAAAGAAGATCTATTATAATTTAATTAATTTGATTAACAACCTTAGAACTTTAGAAGAAACAAAAACGCACATTATGGTATTCCAATCATATGTAGAAAAAGTGCCCCTGATATAGTTTGTGAAAATAATTCTAAATCACAAACGATAATATACATAACTCGTACTCTAAAAGTGAACGGGAATATTATTATTATATAATATCTTTGTTTAGAATTTTCATTTACAAATTAACCAATAAAATATTTTAATATTGAAATATTAACAATAAAGAAAAAATGCTAAATATTGTGTTATTTGAATAACTAAAATTAAAATAATATTTTAAAATATAATATATGTTTAATCTCTTTAATGATTCTCTCATCTATATAGTTAATTAAATTTATAATACATAATGATAAAGGGTATAACAATTTTTTTTTTTTTTTTACAAGAGTATAACAATTTTTAAGTGTCACAAGTATCAAGTTTTAATTTCTCAAACTTTTTTTCGTTATATTTTCTTTTTCAAGTCTAGTATATTTGTGTGTGTATATATATATATATATATATATATTTAATTTACATATATTCTTCAATTAAACTTTAATTAGTTTAGTGTATGATAAGATGAAAAATTAATTCTCATGTACTATTTCAACTTTAATTTGGTTGAGATTGTGTTTACCAATAAATATAGATTTAATTACATCAAAAATAACATTTTTTACACCAAATTGTAAATTCATTTTCATCGTCTTCTATGGGATACTTTTAAAGTTATGGAATTAATTTATCAATCATTAATTATATACTCCCTTCATGAACCATAGTGACTAAAAGTACTTCATAATTTCGGTAAGAAAATAATTTATAAGTGTAGATGTTAAAAAAATAAAATATTTTCATTTGTGAAAATATTTATCAAAGATTAATATGCTAGTGTTCATTTGTGAGCAGTTACATAGATAATCTCTTCACTTATCAAAACCGCTAAACTGCTTACAAATCTCCAATAATCCATTTTGAACTACAAGATCACTCCCTTCATTCTGGGGTGACGGAGGCATTGTAGCCAACATCAAAATTTTATTTTAAATTTTTTATATAATTTTTATTTTGATACTTGAGAAATTATGATAAAGATTTTCAATTTTTCAAATTATGTAAAATTAAAGCCCAATTTTTGAAGCACAATTACATCAGTCATGCTCGATTTCATTCAAATTTATGGTGCAATATGATATTATACTTTAAAGCTATAAAATCAAATTTATCAAGCACTAATTTCTTCACTCTCATCATAATACCCATGGCTGCATGGCTGCAGATCTATAGGTACTTCATAATCAAATCAAATAATAATTCTAAATTAAAACACAACTTACACAAAAATATATAATTACAGCATAATAATGTAATCTCGAGCTATCAAAATGTATGTGTCTTTTCTGTTTCACTTTTGAGTAATAAAACATGTAGGACTACATTTTAACTAATATATTAAATCGAGTTATAGTAGGAGTAGGCTACATTATTAAATTATAATAAAAAAGGAGTTATAGTAGGAATAGGACTATATTATTATTTATTTATTTATAATTAATTTAATATAAATTTACATTATTTCTCTTAAAATAAATATAATAATAAGATTATATTAGACAAATTAAATTTTATAAGAATTCATTCTTTTATAATAGGTATAGAATAAATATATCTGTATTAAGTTGGAGGTGGGAGAAAGTGTTCGAGATTAAATTTGAATATTTGATAGTTTTTTTCTTTCATATTTGGAAGTTAGTACACACGATGACTTGATCTAAAATAGACTGGTAAAGTCTATATTCTATAGTATAATTTAGGATTAATGCATTATTGTAGTATTGATGCAGATAGCAACTGAAGATCTTAGACAGCTGGTGCAATTTTCAATTTGATATACATTTTATGCCAAAAATAGCGGTTGTACATTTTTAAAATAAATAAAATAAAAATAGTATATATTTTTTGTGATGAGGATAAGTGACGACGACCTGTAGCTGATATTCAAAATGCGTACAAAATAAATTATATTTTAATAATCTCCGAACTACACATAATATAAATAAAATTTAATAAAAAATGTAGAATTCAAATTCCAAATTGAGACCCTTGATGGCAAGGATGTCTTTACTAATAATTTATCCTATGAATGGCAATGAGTCGGGTATCCGTCCATTAAATAGTATTTCTCAAATTCCAACTCATCAAAATTTTCACAATCCAAACACGTCCAAAACCCAAATAAAAATCCATAAAAAGCATAACATTAGTATTGAATAATGGAAATTATAAATATTGTAAATATAATTAGACATAAGTATCAATAGAAAATCATTAAAATCTCAAAATAGATGCCTACTAACAAAATTTAATGAATAAATCAAAACCTTCCTTCGTTCATAAATTAAAAAATGTTCTGTCGTGAAATTTCGGAAGCAAAAATGATCAAAAGGAAAAAAGGTTTATGCAGAACCTTAAGAGATAGAAATCTTGGCAGTTTTTTGTATGTTGTTTAAAAACAACTAGCTTACAACCCGTCGAAAATCGATGAGAAAATATCTTTAATAAAATTATTAGATAGTACTAATATGTTAGAGATTAAGAAAAATATAACTTGTTAATTATTTTAGGGTTAAATCATTCGATTATACAATCTACTAAATTCGGTTAGAATTTATATGTCCTTGAACATATCTCAAATTCAATTAAAAAGTAATTTTACCACATATTTATGTCTCAAATCCATATAATTATGTCTATTAAAAATTCTAATCTAATCTCATTCATTTCGCTAATTTTCAAAGCTCTATTCTCCTCCAAAATCGATGTGGGCAGAATTATATTTGTCTCTCAAAAAGATTGTCTCACGTCAATTTTGTATGAAAATTGAGATGGATCATTTTTATTGCAAATACATTTTGTCCCACATTTATTTAGAAAAGAAAAATAATTTTGAAGATTGTCTATAAGATGAAAGTGATCATATATACCCTATATTATGAGTTCGACATAATACTAAGGAAAAAAAAGAGTTAAACCATCACTTCGCAATCATCCTGTCTATCCCATCAGTTTCGATCGGAACCGGCATTGACTACCATACTGATTTTGTATTCTATAAATAATCATCTTTCAAATATATTTACAAAAAAATTAATGATGACATTTGTTTTATTTTTTACCTTAAATTAATATTTAATTATTTAAATATTTATCTTCCAAAAATATTCACACAATATTTAATAAATAAAAAATTATATTATAAATTACAGTTTTATATAAATAACCATCTTCCAAATATATTCACAGAAAAATAAACGATGACATTTGTTTCTTTTTTACATTGTTTTGAGAAGAACTTTTTTAACTGAGAATAGAACTTTAAGAATTAGTTTCACTATGCACTTGGTGATTTTGCCTTTACAAAACTTTACATGGAGTGATTGAGATTCGGAAAATAACTTAGCCAATAATATATATACGATAAAAGTTGACCCTAAATATCCTTAATTTTATGAGTTCAAAATTATTAAAAAAAAAAATTGTCTGGCCAGTACTGAATTGGATCCTTTACGTGCGCAATTCTTGGTTGGAATTGGAACGTTGACAAATCGTTAGTAATTTTTCTGCCAATTTTCCTACATATTTGATGTTTTCCAACGGAGACGATTAACCAAATAATTTGAGATAGTGTGTTTAGAATTATTCAAACATGTTTGAAATTTATATACTCGTACTTGTTTCAAACCCAATTAAAAAATTAGTCATGTGTATTTCTTTTTAAAAAAAAATCCGTATATCAATATCCGTTGGTTGGGAATTGATCCATCTACCGCTACGGTTCCGAGTCGGAATCGGCCCGTTGACCACGATTTTGATTTATAATTGTAGTTTATAATACTCGTTTAGAATTTATATAACCTAAAACTTAATAAAAAATAATTGATGGTACTATTCGTTCTTGTATTAACTGTATAGTAATATTCACTAATTACGATTATAAATTATGCAAAGTTGGAAATCCAACTACAAATAACGTAAAAATCAATTCATAGATGATGATTATTGATTTTAGAAAATACATGTACAAAATGAATAAAATGAAAATTTTAAAATAAATAAGAATAAAGAATGGAGATGTGCCACATGGGATTCCGAGTTGAGGTACCCGTCAGTTAGGAATTGATCCGTCTACCTAATTAATTGGCAAATTAAAAATTAATAATTTTTTACAAATTAAATAAAAATTATTAGACTATTTCAAATTTTAATTCCCAACCAATAAATTAGCTAAATAATTTTAGAACCATTTATTCGGCCAACTAATAAATTAGTTCCCTACAAAAAATAATTTTTTTATTCGGCCAACTAATAAATTGACCAAATTAAATAAATTATAAAAATATATATAATTATTTATTCGTCCGACTAATAAATAAATTAGTCAAATAAAATTGGTGGAGCAAAAGACGATGAAATACAAATTGAGTCTAGATATTTATAGGTTTTTTAATATGTGAAGTTTTATTGAAAAATCAATATAGGACACAAAATTTGAATCGATATTTAAAATCTATTATTTTACATTTAAAAATTAAAAAATTATAATACTTGATTAGTGATAATATTAAACATTATGTTTAACGTTGGTTGACTTAGTTATGATTTACATTTGAGATTTCAAGTCAATTTATGCATCTATTAAGTTCTGAAAATATTGATTTGATATAGTAACATTCTGAATTCAATTATGTATATGAGCATGCATGTCTTTTAGTTACGTTTTTCAGAAAAAATAATACTGATAGGTTTACAATAGAATAATCTTACGACTTGTTGTTGACCAAGCTTCAAATCGTGTTTCTGTACGTATTTTTGTAATGTAAAATTGGCCAATCTGAAATGCATATACCAATAAATTACCTAAATTATTTGAAATTATTTATTCGGCCAAATAATAAATTAATTCCCTATAAAAATTAATTATCCATTCGGCCAACTAATAAATAGGTCAAATTAAATTAAAAATTATAAAAATATAGTTATTTATTCGGCTGACTAATATATAAATTGGCCAAATAAAACTGGTGGAACAAAAGATGAAAAAATACACATTGATATCACGTATTTATAGGCTTTTCAAAAGGTGAAGTTTTATTGAAAAATCGATGTGGGAAACAAGATTTTAGTAGATATTTAAAATCTATTATTTTAAATTTAAGAATTCAAAAATTTGAGAAATTAGATAAATAGGAATGGAGGATTAAGAGGGGTGCCACGTAATATTTTTTCAAAGCAAGAATCGTTTTCCTTTTAATAATATAATGATAATATAAAATTCTAAACTAATATTTTTACTAATATTATAATTATTTTATAAATTACTACTTGCGGTCCTCAAATTTCTTCCTATTTTTTCTTTTTGGGGTTCCAAATTTCTTCCTAATTATTTTTGGACACTATCCCACAACAAATTATTCTCTCTTACCCTTACTTTATCAACTTATTTACTTAAAATACCACATATGACCAACCGATATCTCAATTAATTAATATATCACCATTCTCAATGTGGGACTCTTTCTCCAATCACAACAAATTCAATTATTTTTTCTTCACTCACAACCAACTCAACAGTCTTTTTCTTAATACCCGTGTCACTCAACAAATTTGGAGATCGAAAATAGTATTAATTAGTACTTTGATTACCAAGCGCTCGTACGTAATGCCCAAATCCATCACAAGTTTCTATAGACCTGTTCACGGTTCAAGGCCCGCCGGTTCCGGGCCTTGAACCGCCGGTTCACGGTTCGGAGGGACTTGAACCGTAACCGGCACGTCAACACTGTTGCCGGTTACGGGCCGGTTAATTAAACCGCCGGTTCCGGTTCCGGTTAAAACCGCCATTTTTTTTTTTAAATCAACCCTTGTTCTTCCTTCTATTACTATATTAGAAACACATTACAAAAACAAGAACAAAACAACTAATTTTAATAGAAAGGCGAAATTGAAATATTATAAATAAACAAATTAACAAACACAATTAACACATTAAGATTTAAAATTAGGAGACGATATTACACACCAACAAAGTGACAAACACAAATAAGTCTAAAACATTAGGATTAGGAGAACTAACTAACAAACACAACAAACACTAACTTAAATTGTCCTTCAAATCGAAAATAAACACTACAAATACAAATACAAACATTACAATGTGAAATATCACCGGAGAATGTGTGAAAGACTCTCAATTCAATGCTTTTTTTCAATGTGACCAACTAGCTTGCCGTAACCTCCACCGGTTTGCCACTTAAAATCTTCATTGCAGTAATTGCAAACAACACGATATGTTGGCTTTGCATAGTCCGACAATGGCTCGTCATGACGGGTGTAGTGTTTGGTGAAGAGCTCACTAAAAGTAGATGGGCAAGGAGGCATTATTTTAGAATACACTTTAAAATGAAGACTTGGTAAAGTTGGTGAAGTTGAAGAAGAAGATAGAAGAGTTGGAGTTGGAGACTTGGAGATGGTGAAGAAGAAAATGATTGAAAAATAGAAAAGTGAAAGACAATGGAAAAATGAAGAAAAAATGAGGAAAAGGAGAAGGAGGCGGATGCAAAGTGATAGAATGAGGTGAATTTATAGAAAGAATTTAGGGTTTGCCAAAAAAAAAAAAAAATTTAAAAATATCGCAAACCGCCGGTTCAGCTCAAAACCGGCGGTTTCCGGCACAAAACCGGCGGTTAATTACAAAAAAAAATGAGGTTTCTAGGCACTTTTTTGGAGTTTTTTATTTTATATATTTTTCTTGTTTTTTTGCTATTATATGTTGGATATACATATTCTAAGACAATCTAAGAAAAAAAAATGAAAAAAAATTAAGTACTCCTTATATTAAAAAAATAAAATGAATTATATAGAATATTGTTGGAATTACAACAAAAGTTACATATTTGATAGTTGATACATTATAATTTATAACTTCATACATTTCATTTGAAATTACTACTAAACTTCTAATACTTTAAGACTTTAAGTTACATTTGGAAAAAAAGAAAAAAAAAAAGGACTTGAGCTCAATCTTACAATTAAAATTGAGTTGCCTACGTATCCTCATAGAGAAATCAAAGTCCACGTAGTTCGATTACATTAATCATGCCGTCTAGTTCTCCTCCGCCTCGGATCGATCGCTCTCGGTGAACTCTTCATTTTCACTCTCGTCTACATCATTCCTATCAAGTTCTTGAGCTCTAAGATCAGCCCTCGCCCAATCATCGACCAACATCGTAGCTTCGGCGTTTATTGGCTTCAAGCTTGATCTTCTTTGGTCTAACATGAGTCCACCAAGGCTAAAAGCTTGTTCAACGGAGACGGTGGATGCGGGAACGGCAAATAACTCCTTCGCCATTATAGAGAGTATTGGATACTCCGTTCTCTTGGACCACCACTTCAATACGTCGATTTGTGGAGTGCTAAATTCTACACCAAAAACAAAACGACAACCCAAATACATATCCAATTCACTATTACCTTGACCCCTAGGGAGTTCATAAGATCTATCTTGGTACATGGTACTTAATTTTTGAACTAAGGGATCTAAAGAGTTCATCATATCGAGAGGTAAATATGAAGAAGTTGGGATACTAGGAGGTGGCATTTGATTTATGTCGAGAGTACTATGAGTTGTCCTATATTCGGCAAAAAGAGATCTTAAAGTTCTTTCTAACTCATCTTTTATTTGTTGTACATTAGGAAGATCAAAGAAAATACGTTCTCCGTCAATTTGTACGTCTAAGAAGTCCATTTGCGTGAAAGCATCATAATAAATATCTATCATTTGACAAACACCATCATATTTCCATTTAGGATCCAAACATTTAGCTACCAAGAAAACATCCGGAATATATGTAAAATATTTTAGCCATTTTTACACCATAAAATAAATCACACCTTGCAAGTTTGGTTTAGTAAAACAATTCTTAAAACTAAGAGCAATATACATGCAATGTTCCAAGACACGAACGGAAGTACAATAATAAACACCCGATAATTGAACGGTGGCATTGTTAAAAACCTTCAACAAACCATATAAATCCATGCATTGATCCCAATGAGAAGGTAACAAGGTTAATTGAGTAGTTGCAAATTCTTTTCTAAAAAAATCGCATAAATGTTCTTTATACTCTATAGTACTATTAAGCATGTCGTAGGTCGAATTCCAACGATGAGATACGTCTCTAACAAAACTCCTATGTTGAAGACTTTTTTGACGACAATATTTTTGCCATTTTTTAGCTAAATCTATTTTCTTATGCAACATTGTAACGACTTTTCTAATTGGTTCAACCGATTCATTAAAAATATCAAGTGCATCTTGAACACATAAATTTAAAATATGACAAATACATCTACTATGAAAATATTTTCCTTGAAAAGTAGGACTACAAGCCGCAATTAATTGGGGAATACTAGCGGTATTGGCCGATGCATTATCAAAACCAACCGAAAAAACTTTATTAATCAATTGATATTCATTTAAAACGGTAATAATAATTAAAGCAATATTATTTGCCGTGTGTGGATCATCGAACTCCCTAAATGCAATCAAACGCTTTTGTAACGTCCATTTATCATCAATCCAATGACATGTAATTCCCATATAATTATTTTTATGATAACAATCCGTCCAAATATCCGCACAAATAGAAACTTTATGATCTAAACGCATCAAATATTTCATTAACTCTTTCTTTTTATCAAATGCTTGTCTCCTAATACTCCTAAGCATGTTACTTCTACTAATTTTTTTGGCGGGGGGACAATATGCATCTTTTATCGATGATTCATACGTTATTCTATCGGCAAAATTAAAAGGTTGTTTTTCCATAGCACAATATCTAGCCATAACATTTTCGGCATGCTTATGATCATATTTAAATAAGACATTAGAAGGCGTACCCGTCACCGAAGTTGTTGATCCACGAAGTTGTGTTTGGCTTTGTGGAATTCCGTATTCCGTCGGATGGCAAGTCTCCATGTGTCACCTTAGTGTGCCGTAGCCTCCTCCGTGCGAAAATTTGTAGACATTGTTGCAATAGTTGCAAAATGCGTTGAATTTTTTTGGTCCTTTGTCGGCGTCGGGATCGTTGCTTGAGCTTGTTTCGTCAATTCTTGGCAATTTCTTGAAGTGCTTGAGGAAGATATCCGAAGTTAGAGGTCTACCACTTGGTGCTTGAACTTCTTCTTCCTCTCCGTCGCCGGCGCCGGCGTTGGATTGTTGTTGAGATTGCCGGTTCAAAAGCGCCTCTTGCCTATGAACTTCTTGATACCACTCTTCATCTTCTTGTTGTTGAAGTCATTGGGCATACTCTCTATCAATTTCTTCCGCCACTTGTTGTCTTCTTGATCTTCCTCTTGTGGATCGAGATGGAGCACGAGCATTGCCATCTTGATTTTGGTCAATACCCTTGCCCTTATCGACACGAGATGAGCTCGACATAGTGGAGAGTGGTGGTGGAGGTGGAATGAAGGTGGACGTGAAAGTGGAGGTGGTGGCGGCGTGGCGGTGGAAATGGAAGTGTGGAGAGTTGGTGATGGTGGAAAATGGAAATGGTGATACAATACTACAAATAACACAAAATAAAAGAGGATTTGAGAGCTTGAAATGCAAGAAATTAAGAGAGAAAGAGAGGATTGAAGTGTGAGGAATGAGGAGGAGGAAGAGTGGTATTTATAGGGAAGGAGAAGGGAGAGCAACGGCTACAATTGTAGCCGTTGGTGGTGCTGCTGCCAACAAGCTGCTGTTTCTGCCAATTATCTGCTTCTGCCCGTTGGAACCGGCGGTTCGGCGGCCCGGCGGTTCAGCCGGTTAACCGCCGGTTCTGACGGTTCGACCGTTGTAACCGCCGGTTCCGTGCAAATATATATGTAATTTTTTTTTTGAAATATTAACCGCCGGTTACGGTTACACGAAATTGAGGCCCGTAACCGTCCCCTCCTCTTCCGGTTACGGTTACGGTTCCGGACCGTTGACTGCCGGTCCGGTTAAAAACCGTTGACCGGCGGTCCGGTTCCGGTTCGGAACCGCCGGTCCGTCGAAAATGGGCAGGTTTAAGTTTCTATATTTCTATCCTAACTCATTCCAAAATTATTTAATAGTTCTCAAACTCGTCCCATTAAAATTTGATAAGGACGAATCATGGCCATTCTATATCATCCTATGGGACACTATAAATTTCTCTCCCAATAATTAATATATACTATACGATGCAGACAATAATCCAATCTTTGTCCCATCTTTATTTAATTCTCAGGTCTGGCGTGTCACCAAAATTATTAGTAATAGTACTTTTTACCCTAAAAAAATTATACCAGTAATATTTTTCAAATAACAGTTGATAAGGACAACATATGCGCATGGAAAAATATAGATAGTATTATATATGGCTGTTTGGTAGATAGTATTAATTCATATACTATATTATTTATATAGGTTTATGCATGATTTGTTAGACAATATTATTAATACTAAAAGTCCTTGTTTATAGTAAAGTTCGGTGCTATAATACAAGTATCTCTGCATAAATAATACCATCCGACTCATAGTATTATTTATATCATCTACAACAGTAACATGTATTAATCTCACAAAAAACTATTTTACTCTCAATACCTCCTTCCCGCCGCCTCTCCTGCCCCTCCCCAACCACCGCCCCTCCTCTGCCACCGCCACCACTTCCTCCTTCCCGCCACCTCCTAGCAACTCAGCACCATCAACGGCGACGACCCCAACCTCTACTACGTCACCCACCTCTCCAACCCCCATTACGACTTCACCCCACTCCTCACCTTCCTCTCCGACTACACCCCCTCCCAACCCGACCCCGACCTCCCCACCCGCCTCGACCCGGCTGAGCTCTGCCTCGTCGAGTCCTACGGCGTCGTTTCGGCCCCACTCTGGCACTCCCTCATTAAGAACCTCTCCTCCTCGCCTTCCACTTTTCCCACGGCCTATTCTTTGGTGAGTTGGCTTCAGAGACACAATTTTTGCTTCAGCTACGAGCTTCTCTACTCCATCTTGATCAACGCTATGGGCCGGAATGAGAAACTCCACGAAGCTTCCGTTCTCTCCCAGCAACGGAGCTTGACGCCGTTGACGTACAACGCGCTCATCGGCACGTGCGTCCGCAACGGTGATCTCGAGAAGGCCTTGAATTTGATGGAAAGAATGCGGCGAGACGGGTACCAATAACGCAGATCGGCCCTTTAATTACCCCGTCAGCTGGGCGAATTTAATGGTGTCGACAAGGTTCTCAATTACTCCGTCTTCGGCGGCGGCGGCCCTTTTTCGCCCCCACCGATGATGCCGGAGGCCTCCTGCGAAGGAAGAGAGAAGGGAGGAGAGAGAGGGGGAGGAAGGGAGGGAGAGAGGCGGCTGGAGGAGAGAGAGAGAGATGGCATGGGTAGGGGTACAATGATAATTACATGACTTAATATTGATTTTAACATCTTTTACCAAACAACAAACTTTGATTAAAAAAATTGTTATATTTTCTACCAAACATACAAATTCAATAATTTATCCTACAATCTCCATATTATTTATCTATCTATTATTTATTTATGTATTATTTATCTTAATATTATTAGTATTCCTACCAAACGAGGCCTATACATATATATATATATATATATATATATAGGGATTTATTCGTATAAAAATCAATTCTAATGTGAGAATTAAAAATTAATCTAAACGTTGATCTTTGTATAATTTTTGGATTGTGCTTATTTGAAGCATTAATATATATAAATTTAATCATGTTTTCATATAAGCATCAATGTCTACCAAAAAGCATATATCGTACTAAGCATAACAAAACATAAATTTAAGCATAACTACGTATTGATTTACGCATGGTTTTCAAATTTTTACAGTATGAATAAATTTTTATACTAAGTCATACGTATGTATCTGTATACGTAACATATACATGCGATCTGTAAAAGATTGTGAATTTGATGATGGAGATGTCATATGATTGAGCATTCAGTCCATTTATATTGGTATAAATTGTCCGATTTCACTACCGTTATGCCCCAGTTTATAAATGAATCGGCCCACAATAATATGAAGGTAACTGTGGGCCTCCAATTATTTATAAGGTCTGTCCTTACGCCGAATTGGCTAAACTTGGCTAAAAATTATTAACAGAAAATTATTAAATATTAAAATCTTTTCTTAGTGAAGCCTAAGCACTAATCAATTACTACTAGTAAAAAATTAATAAGCTTTAATGTCATTTTTGTCTAAAGATGCCCATTTTTAATCTTCATGAAACGATTCTGAAAAATAAAAATGTAATAAAAAGGTCACTTTTAAAGCATTAGTAGAATTTTTTTTAAGACAATTATCGGAAAATACACAAATTAATTTTAGATCGTTTTTTTTTTTTTTTTTTAATTTAGTTTGCGTACAATTTTTATATTTGATGACTAGATACGTGAACTTTGAATTTTTGCAATTATAAGTTAATTATAACATGATTCGTATGTTAACCTATCGAAATAGAGAGGATGTGTCCATGTTGATCTAAATGTCATTTGTGGTGTCCCACATAGTTGTACATGTATATTCAATCACACACCATGTCGATTAATTCAATTATTTATAAATGTAAGTTATATTATACTAATTACAAATGGAGTTAAGTTCATATTTAATGGCCAAATTTAAAAGTTATGTGTAAGATGAAAAACAGTTTAAAACTAATGTATTTTAAGATAATTATCCATTATTTTTATTCAAGTAATAACCATGCAGTATATATTACTAGTATCATCCATAAGTCATACTTATATATTTCACAATACACATTAGTTGCCATAAACTATAATTCTTGTAATGTATCTTTGCCAATTTGAGACACTAATTGCAAGATATTGATCGGACCCAATAAGACTAAACTCTAATATTATAATCTTTGAAGGTTGATTAGTTAATACTCCTACCAATTTTCACCCACTAGGACGAAGAGGCTGCTCCATTATCTTTCTCAAATTGGATTATTGAGACCAAGACCGATAGTTAATAATATTCTCTTACTGTATCAATGCTTCTGCTGATTAATCAAATTAAAATATAGAAGATAATGATGAAGATCTGACCACCTCCTCTCCAATGTAGACATAATCAAAAAGCTAAAAATTTAATTAATGTGTTGTCCGAATACTTTTATCTAACGTTTGGGAGTTCGGGTGTTATGTGGTGGAGTTAATATATATCTCTAAATGTGAGAGATTTTATTCCTTTGTAGTATTATGTATGTATTCAACCAAATAATTAACGAAATCCACATGGTATATGCATCATGCATGTGAGGGTTGACACACGGGAAGAGTGTTAATGATTTTTCCATGTGGAGTTGTTCCATCATTCACCCCCAACTTATTTAATTTAACTACAAAATTTTCAAAGAAGAGTTGCGTTTAGTAAAATACTACAAGAAAACCTAAATTGTTGCCCTTCACCCAAGTGAAGGGAATAAACATCACAAGAATAAAGGAAGAAATAAATCAACCGTTTTCTAGATAGAGTAGGACACAACTGGTTGATGGGCTAAGCTCCTCCTACTCCTTTGAGATAAAAGTCTACACTGCAACTACAATCATTATTCATTTATGCCACACTATAGTTCTCGAGTTATCATCAGATTCAAAATATGATTTGAGTACAAATAGTGAAAGAAATCATATGATTGGCATAATATAAAAATACTTCCACAACTAGCTGCATTAAACCAATCGGATTGTTCTTCGCTAAACTCAACCATAAAATCAAATTAGTGAGCAAAATCGAAAAAAAATTAACACATATCTTACAATTAAACAATAATCGTATTTGAGATACAAATGGAGATTAGTTCTATATTAAAAAAGCTTTTTACGGTCTATATATATATACATGTGTGTGTAGTGTAGCACCCCAAGATTTTTGTATTTGGGCCTAGGCAGACTATTGAGCCGCACAAGAGTAGTTAAAGGCCCAAAATATAGGTCTATTGGTCCAAAAATAGGAAATACTTTCATAAACTTTAGTAGTAAGAAATAGCCTGATACGCGGCGGGTCGAAATTAAAGGATGTTCCGCTTATATATGTATTCCACGAGCCGGTGCGACAACTGGTCACCGGTGGTGCTACCGATGTGTTCGACGAGTATCTGAAGATCAGAGATAGCACGGACCGGTAATGCCTTAAAAAATTTGCCGAGCAATGATCGACTTCTTCGGCGAGCGATACCTGAGGAAGCCAAACGCTGCCGACACCGCACGTTTGCTCCAAATGCACAAGGCGCAGCATGGGTTTCCAGGGATGCTCGGGAGTCTGGATTGCATGCACTGGGCTTGGAGGAACTGCCCAAAAGGGTGGGCGGGTGCGTACACGGGCGGCGATCAAGGCGTGCCTACCTTAATCTTGGAGGCAGTGGCGTCGTGTGATTTGTGGATCTAGCATGCCTTTTTTGGGTGTGTCGGCTCCAACAACGATATCAACGTCCTCAATCAGTCGCCCTTATTCACCAACGTGCTTGAGGATAGAGCTTCGCCGTGCAACTTCACCGTCATGGAAAACTGATACGACAAGGGATATTACTTGACCGACGAGATCTACCCTTCTTGGCCAACACTGATCAAATTGCCGAAGGTTGAAGCTGACCCAAAGACGGCGAGGTTCAAGAAGATGCAGGAGTCGGCCCGAAAGGACATAGAGCGGGCCTTTGGAGTGCTCCAAGTCCGATGGGGAATAATCCGGGCTCCGGATCGGTACTGGTACACGAGGCACCTCCGAGATATCATGTTCGCGTGCATTATTTTGCATAACATGATCATCGAATATGAGCGGGAGGATGTGGAGAATTGGAGAGACGACTCCGATTCTCCGTCCACTAGCGGGATATCCTGTAGGGCCACATCGATCGCGTTTCAGAAATATCTCGCTCGGGAAGCCGACCTCAGAGATCAACGAAAGCACCATTGGCTTACCAATGATCTCACCGAGCACCTTTCGTGCAAATTTGGAACTCTACCGGAGTAGTATTTTTATTTATGCGGATGTAATATTTTGTTTTATTTTAATTAATGTATTTTTTTATTTCAATTAATGTAATATTTTATTTTATTTGAATTAATGTAATATTTTATGTTATTTTTATTAATGGAATTTTATTAATTAATTTAATGAAAATGAGGAATTGTTTAATATTAAAGATAGAGACAGCTTGGAGACATCTGCGTTGCAAGGGTAGGTGTCTCTAAGGGGTCTCTAGTGGAAAAGTGGGTTCTGAAGACAGTGGTCTCCAAGGATTGCAGATAGCCTAATGTCACGAACCGAAACTTGAGCCCCTCGAAGTTTCCTCGCTTGTGCGGTCATAGATTAGTTCACCCCGAGCCTAGCTAGGCAACCTCTCCACCAAGTCACTTGGCTAAGAACACAAGAAGGTATAGAGAGAGAATTCTTGGAGAATGCTAAGGAGATTGTATTGCTTGAATGCTTGGATTCTTGGATGATTACAAATGAATGGCCAAGAGGCCTATTTATACAAGTGGGGAGAGGATCTAGATCCTTCTATGTTTCTAGAGAATTCTACCATCTGTATGGTCCTAGAGAATTCTAGAACTATCTACAACTATCTACAAAGATCCACCACGATCTAGAACTATCTACAATGGTCCACTATCTTCCGGAATCTTCTACCATAATGTGGATCTTTCAAGGAAATTCTAGATAATTCTAGTTAGCCCCACACTGTCGGATGAGAAAGCGTGCGGGACGTAATATTCTCCCCCACCTAAGTCGAAGCCGTCCTCGGTGCGATCTTGGCTTGAGATGCTTCTATCTGATCCCGAAATTGCCACAAGTGCTTTTCGTGCTCACAACTACTCTCGTTGTCCGGAAGCCCCTTCCATCTCACAAAGTACTCCGTATAAGGTGGAACACCCCTCCTTCGAATCTCCCGGTGTGAGATGATCTCCTCTACTTCCTTTTCGAACGAGGTTACAACGGCCGTTGGTGCTCGCTTCGACGCCCCTCGTGTTGGATCCTCCATGTCTTCGTGGTATGGCTTGAGTTGACTCACGTGGAACACTAGGTGAATCTTCAACTTCGCCGGCAACTCCAAGCGGTAGGACACGTTCCCAACACGCTGCTCGATCTTGAAAGGACCTTCATATCTTCGAATAAGCCCCTTATGCACGGATCGGAAGGCCTTGAATTGTTGAGGGAGCAACTTCATCATCACTCGATCTCCCTCGTTGAACTCGACCGCTCGTCTCTTAAGGTCTGCCCACTTCTTCATCTTTTTGGCGGCCTTGTCCCAAGAAGCTCGTGCTAAGTCCGTTTCTTCGTGAAGTGTCTTGGCAAAGGTATATGCCGACGGACTTTGCCCCGAATACCCTATTGCTAGGCTTGATGGAGTCGTCGGTTGCCTCCCTGTTGCTAACTCGAACAGACTTCTTCCAGTCGACTCACTCTTTTGGAGTTTGTACGAGAATTGCACCGTGTCAAGAAACTTTGCCCAATCCTTTTGATTCGCGCTCACGAAGTGCCTCAAGTACAACTCCAA
This sequence comes from Schizonepeta tenuifolia, assembly GCA_029490685.1. Classification (NCBI taxonomy): domain Eukaryota; kingdom Viridiplantae; phylum Streptophyta; class Magnoliopsida; order Lamiales; family Lamiaceae; genus Schizonepeta; species Schizonepeta tenuifolia. Next base: position 76,010,220 of record CM055957.1, on the reverse strand, counting down.
TAGGGCGTTGACTCGCTCCTTTTACCCATCCGTTTGTAGGTGGAAGCTGGTCGAGTATGCCAAGCTCGACCCCAACAGCTTGAACAACTCGTACCAAAACTTTCCGGTGAAGTGCGGGTCTCTATCACTCATGATCGTCTTCGGAATACCCCAATACTTGACCACGTGCTTCACGAACAACTTGGCCGTGTCTAAAGCCGTCACGTCGGGTGGTGCGTGGATGAAGGTACCATACTTGGAGAATCGATCTATAGCCACGATAATCGACCCCCATCATTCGGACTTGGGAAGGCATGTGATGAAGTCCATGGACACGCTCTCGAATTGGTGCTCCGGGATCGGTAAGGGTTGGAGCAATCCGCCCGGTTGTTATTGTTCGATCTTGTCTTGTTGGCACACAAGACACGTTCGCACATACACCTCCACATCTTCCCGCATCCTAGGGCAAAAGTAAGAATTTTCCATGAGTGCCATCGTACGATGCATACCTGGGTGACCGGCCCACATTGAGTCATGACACTCTTTGAGGATGTCTCTCCTCAACCTTCCCCACTTTGGCACAAACAAGCGATCCCTTTTGGTGAAGAGCAACCCATCTCCCACCCAGAATCGCCGAGTCTTGCCCTCCTTGGCAAACTCCATGATGTTTTGTGCCGTCGGGTCCTTGTTCAAGCCTTCCTTCATATGCTCTTTGATGTTAGTCTCGGTTTGGCTAATTGCGGCAAACTCCGCCTTTCGGCTCAAGGCGTCGGCTACACGATTCGTCACTCCCAGCTTGTACTCGAGCGTGTAGTCGAACTCCGCCAAGAACTCTTGCCATCGCGCTTGCTTTGGCGTCAACTTCTTTTGAGTTTGGAAGTAACTCGTGGCTACGTTGTCTGTCCGGACCACGAACTTACTCCCGAGCAAGTAGTGCCTCCACGTCTGCAAGCAATGCACTACCGTCATTATCTCCTTCTCATGGACCGTGTATCGCCGCTTCGCCTCGTTGAGTTTCTGACTCTCGTACGCCACGAGATGCCCCCCTTGCATGAGCACATCTCCAATTGCGTAGTCGGAGGCATCCGTGTGCACCTCGTATTCTTTCGTGTGGTCGGGTAGGGCGAGGATCGGCTCCGCTGTCACTGTGGCCTTGAGTCGCTCGAAGGCCTCTTGGCACGCCTCGCTCCATGACCACTTGCGAGCCTTCCTCAACAACTTTGTCAACGGGGCGGCGGATTGGGAGTACCCTTTGATGAACTTCCGGTAGTAGTTGACGAGGCCCAAGAATGATCGGAGTTGGGACACGTCTTTGGGTGGCTCCCAATCTTGGATGGCTTTCACCTTGGCCTTGTCCATCATGATCCGTCCCTCTCCAATACGATGGCCAAGGAACGACACCTCATTTTGAGCAAATGAGCACTTCTCCAACTTCGCATAGAGCTCGTTATCCCTCAACGCATGAAACACTACCCGCAAATGCTCTACGTGCTCTTGCAGCGTGGGTGAGTACACAACAATATCATCGAGATAGACCACAAAGAACTTATCAAGATACGATTGGAATACCTTGTTCATCATGGTGCAAAATGTGGTCGGTGCATTAGTGAGGCCAAAAGGCATGACAAGGAATTCGTACGACCCGTACCTCGTCACCATGGCGGTCTTCGGCTCATCTCCTTTGACAATATGCACTTGCCAATATCCCGACCGCAAGTCTATCTTCGAATACCACTTGGCTCCTCCAAATTGGTCGAATAGCTCCCCGATGAGTGGAATGGGGTACTTGTTAAGCACCGTCAACTTGTTGAGCGCCCGGTAGTCCACGCACATCCGTAACGACCCATCCTATTTTTTTGGAACAACACCGGCACGCCATAGAGGGATTTGGACGGATGGATCATCCCCGCGTTGAGCAACTCCTTCAATTGCCTGTGTAGCTCCTTCAACTCCGGCGGGGCCATCCTATACGACGTGCGGGATGGTGGCATCGAGTCGGTCACCAACTCGATCCGATGATCCACGTCTCTTCTTGGTGGCAACCTCTTTGAGAGTTCGTTGGGCATCACGTCCTTGAACTCCTTCAATAGGACTTTGATTTCCTTTAGGACCTCATCTTTTCCCACAGATTCGCCTTCGCTCTCGTCCGCCACGCAAAATGTGGCAAAGGTCTCCTCACCACGTTGGAGTCCCCACTTGAATTCCACGGCGGAGAGAAGTCTCGACTTTAATGCCTCTCTTTTCACCTTGATGGAACTTGTGGTCCCTTCGTTACAAATAATTAGGGAATCCGAATATGGAACAATGAAAGCCCGTACTTGATCGAACCATTGGAGCCCGAGTACTATGTCGTAGTCATCCATCGGGATCACCGTGAACGTGACCGCGCCATGCCAATCTCCAATTTGTACTCGCACCTCCTTCGCCTCCCCAGCCACCGGCCTGGCTGAAGTATTTACGGACTTGATCGATCCTTTGCTAGGGACGACGTTCAACCGCAACACCTTGGCCACACCTTCTTGCATGAAGTTGTGAGTCACCCCCGTATCCACTAACGCTCTAATCTTCGAGCTCCTGATCAAGGCCTCTACGAACATCGACCCTTTTCTCGGCTCCTTCGTTGGCTCCACTCGGGCCTTGACCGCGTTGAGTAGCTGCAGCGATCCCACATGCGGGTTCTTCCCTTCGGAACTCGGCTCCTCCGACCCTTGGACCGCAACTACCTTCTTTCCTCGAAACGGGCAATAGAATTTCAAATGGTTAGTGGCACCACAAATATGACATGCTCTCTCACCAGAGTCATCGGTGTGTTTTGTCGAGCTTGGACCACTCGTCTCCTCTTGTGTAGGCGGTCTCCCCCACCTTTTCTCTTGTCCTCCCTTCGGAACTTAGGTTTGTCGCTCGACACCTTCAACTCCACCAACCTTTCAGCCACCATGATGGCTTTTGTCACATTTTGTACTTTGGAGCGTTGGATCTCAAGCTTTGCCCATGGCTTGAGCCCGTCGATGAATGCGAATAACGCCTCTTAGTCGGTTAGGCTTGGCAACTCGAGCATTGTTGGGAAATTTATTAAAGTTTTGATTGATTCCAAAACCAACTGACCCCAACCGAGTAGATGTTGCCAGATCCTAATGTTAGTAGTTAAGCTCGCTGTTTGAGCATTGTTAAGATTTTATGTTTACAGGACTCCAGCTGAAGACGGCAATAAGGCTTCATTCGGATAGAACATCAGTTGTGAGGAAAACAACTGAGCGTTCATTAGATGAAGCATTGATAAAGGGGGAAGTTACACTCAAGCGATAGAATATCAGTTGTAAGGAAAACAACCGAGCGTTCATCAGATGAGAAGTAGAAAGCGGGAAGAGAACATCAGATGAAAGAAAGTCATCTGAGCGTTCAACCCAACTGATCAGATACAATGAAGACAACTGAGTGTTCAGTTTCAGAACATCAGTTGTAGGACCTCAAACCAAGAAGATCAACAGCATGAAGTTCAGATCAGCTGAGAGTTCAACTATTAGCATTCAGACAGAACATCAGTTGAAGAACCAGTCAGATGTAGATCGAAAAATCTCAACCAACCTCTCCTTGATGAAAGTCTGACATTGATATTTGAATTTCAAATAAGAAAGTCACGTGAAGGTTTGACTCTCTGTTATTACCTCATTTGCCCCAACACAAGGTTGTCTCAGATGGAAAGCAGAAGCACGCAGTTGCCAAATCCGGAAAGTCTGCAGAAATGAGAGACAAGCCATCGCTTTCAAAGAACAGAGATCAACAGCTCCTCCAACGGCTAGTTGATTCTCTCCGCCTATAAATAGAGGCCTTCATTCACTGAGAAGAATACAAGACACACACGCGAGAAGAAACCAGAGAGCGAAAGAAAGAGCAAAATTCTTCACGAGTTGAACTGCATTCAATCCCTTAGAACATCACTTGTTGAGAGTTCTAGAGTTAGTTTCTGTATCTTTAGATCGAACCTTGAGAACATCACTTAGTGAGAGTTCGTAGAGTGTTAGATCATAGCTCACTTCGTGTTCGAGCTTTTGGTTGGAACCAACCTTATTCACACTTCCTCTCAAAAGGAGTGTTAGGACCCTACTCTTCCCGGAATTGAGTAGATAGGTTGTTTAGTACCCGAAAACTAAACTCTAAGGTTGATAAGTACCCGCAAACTTATCCTTAACGGTTGCACAGCCCGCGTAAGCTGTGTGGTTTGTCCAGAAGAACTTGGACTGAGTTGTGTGGACTCACAACTCCCCGTGGACGTAGGAGGTTTCTCCGAACCACGTAAATCTCTGTGTGCTTGAGTTTATTTTGTTCAGTTATTTGTTGCATATTCAACTGACCTTCTAACCTGCATACAATCTGCATCCGAGCTTTCTCAACTGTTTTGGTTCTTGACCAACCGTGCATAAAAGCGTGAGTTAATTTATAATGTCGGATCAAAGCAGGTCACAAGGTGTGAATTCGAGGTGCTTTCACAAGGTGTGAATTCGAGGTGCTTTCTTCAGTGGTCAACTGAACAGATCTATTTTTCACGCTAGTGCATATTTGCTTGCATATTTGTTCTGTTATTGTGTGTAGATGGACGTCAAGGACAAGATCGTGGTCATGTTCTCGGTAGTAAATTATACATCCTGGATGACACAGATGAAGAAGATTTTACTGTCGAAGCATCATAGGATGCAACAAGTACTCTCGTCCGGACCGATCATCATCAAAGAGAGAATCACTCGCACTCCTACAAATCCCAACGATGGGGATACAGTTGTGGAGTTTGTGGAGAAGCAGCCGGAAGACTACACTCCAGAGGAAGCCAAGGTGAGCCAGTTAGACATCTGGGCTCAGAGCACGATCATGTCAACTGTTGGACAAGATTACCTCCCTTGGATAGAAGAGTGCGAGACTGCCAAAGAGATGTGGGATATCTTGGCATCGCTGAGTGAAAGAAGCGACGAGACGAAGGAAAACAAGTTCTCACATGCATGCCAAGACTTCGACAACTTTTGTCTGAGAACTGATGAAACAATAGATCAACTAGAGCTCTGGTTTATGGACATCATCAGAAGAATCCAGTCCATCCGAAGAGGAAAATACACCTTGAGAGAAATCAATCTCAAAGTGTTACAAGCTCTACCGGCTGAGTGGGATACCTTCACTAATATCCACGAGAGCCGAGCTGACCTTGGTGAGATGAGAACTGAAAGATTGTTCTCAATACTAAAGGGAAATGAGTACAAGGTGAACCGACGAAAATCTCAGTCCTCGGTTCAGACGAGTCGACTTGAGGATGTTGGTTCAGCCTCAAAGTCAGTTGCACTTCGAGCTGACTACTCCAAATCGAGAACATTGAGGCCAACAAGATCTGCGGACACAGCTGCTAAAGAGCCAAGCAGAGAGGAACTGCAACAGAACATTGCCGCCCTGTCAAAGAAACTAGCCGACATGGACACTCGGTTCGGTAAATACAAGAGATTTTACAAGTCCAACCGAACTCGAGACAATTCAAAGCCGGTGAACAACGGTTGCTTTGAATGCGGCAAGGAAGGACATTTCAAAGCAGATTGTCCAGACCTCTCAAAGAAAGAGAGAGAAGCGTTGAGGGCCAAGCAAGCTGGAAAGAACAAGGCCATGGTTGCAGAAGAAGCAGCTGACGATATGGACATCTTCACTGACACTGAAGATGAGGATGAGCTGACTTCCACAAACAACGCCATCAGTCAGGATCAATGCCTCATGGCACTTAGAACCGATCAAGATGATACTGAGGTACATTCTAATCCTGCTAAGTTAAATTCTTCCAATATTACTAACATGCAGGAATCACTGGATGAAGAGTTGGAACCCTCCTGGAGTGACTTTCAAGAACTCAGTGAGGAACTTCATCAGCAATCGGTTGAGTTTAAGAGTCTTCAAGAATAGTTCTCCAAACTTGAAGAATCCTTAACCGAGAAGGACGATCTGATCAAGAGCCAAACTGAAGAGATAGATTATCTCAAAAGTCAATTGAATGCGGTCAACCGAACTAATGCTCCAACCAACGAGGAGTTGACAAAGCAGATCAAGGAGCAGGAAGATCAGTCGAAAAATCAAGAGACTCAGATCGACCAGCTGATAAAGAAGTCAGATGGACAAACCGAGCAGATAACTGTCCTCCTCAAGGAGTTGCAAACTGAGAAGGACAATCTAATCAAGCTGTATCAGTCATCCAAGATCATCGAGAATCTTATCAGTTACAGTAGACAGATGGATGACGTGTCAGAACTCGGTTATGATGTGATTAAAGATAGTGAAATTCCTCCAGCAACCTTCATCAAAACTGTTGAGGTCAAGACTGTCGAACCTAACACAGTGGAACCTGAGTCACCCCAAAGCAATCCAACTTCCACTTCTCAGCAAGCTCAACTGACCAAGGGAACCACAACTGAGAAGGGAAAAAGAGTAGCAGATGGAGGACAGAATGTTCCATCGGTTGGGACATCAACCGAGGGGGAATGTTCCAAAAGTCAGAAGAGGAATCAGAGGCGTCGAAGACATAATCGCAACCAAACTCAGAATCAGAACCGACCTCTGCATCAACCTCATAGTCAACATCAGAAAGAATGGAACCGACCGCAGAACCGACAAGGGTTTAATCATCTGAATCAATAGCGGTTCCATCATCAGTTCAACCAAAGGTTCCAACCGAGTCAACCGATAAGGAACAGGTCGAACAACTGGAGATATTCATGCCACAACATGAACAACCAACAGGGCACGAACAGCTATAGACAACATTCAGGGAGTTGGAATCAGATTCAGCCACAGAGATTCCAACAAGGAGTCCGACCTCACAGAAAAATTCAACAGGATAAGAATCGCCATCAAAACAGGGGGAAAGTCTCTCCTCCGAAAGCTCAGAATGGGAGAAACCCAACTCCTCCCAAGAAACAGAACATCACCACTAACAACAAGCCTAAGGATAACCGAGGTGTTGTTATAGTGGATGATGAAGGAAAAGTGATCTGGAATGATAAATCCATCCGAGTATACATGGAAAAGCGACGCACAGTTCCAGGGGGAACTGGTTCTAACCCTCCAGGACCCAACTAAAATTGGGGACCTAAGCGAGTTTCTCTTTGCAGGTACAGGAGAAACAGCTGAGGAAGAATAAAGCGTCGACAACAATGTGGATGATGGATAGTGGATGCTCGAAACACATGACAAATCTGAAGGATTTGCTTGGAAGCTTCGTGGAGAAAGAAGGTCCATCAGTTACTTTGGTGACAACTCAAAAGGTTAAACCAGAGGTTACGGTACCCTTGAAACCAATCACGTTTCGATTTCTAATGTTTCATATGTTGATGGATTGAAGCAAAACTTGCTCTCCATCAGCCAATTCTGTGATAATGGTTTCTCTGTCAAGTTTGATGCACAGGGTTGCAGGGTTAAAAATGTCGGATCAAAGCAGGTCATATTGTTGGGAAATCGATCGCCAACCGGAAATGTCTACTATGCTGACTGGAACAGTAGTCTTCCTGACACCTGCCTGTTATCAAAGAGCAGTTCAGATGTGAGCTGGCTGTGGCACAAAAGGCTCAACCATCTGAACTTCAAGACAATGAACCGACTTGCCAGACAAGAACATGCAAAAGGCATACCAAACCGAGTGTTTTCAACAACACATATTTGCAGTGCATGCCAGTTGGGAAAGCTCGCTAGATCCTCCTTCCGGTTGAAGACAACTCCCTCAACCGACCGAGTGTTACAGCTGATTCACATGGATCTCTTCGGGCCAGTTGCACCAAAGAGCATGAATGGCAACGAGTATACCCTAGTTGTAACTGATGATTATTCCAGATACACATGGACCATTTTCATGCGACACAAGAGTGAGACCCGAGATGAGCTACCCAAGTTGATGGATCGGATATCGAACCAACAAGAAATGAAGATCATCTCCATCCGATCAGATCGTGGAACCGAGTTTCTAAATGAAACTATCATCGAATACTGCGAGAAGTATGGAATTACTCATCACACATCAGCTGCGCGTACTCCGCAACAGAATGGAGTAGCTGAGCGAAGAAACCGAACACTAAAAGATGCAACTACATCCATGTTGACAAGCTCAGCTCTGCCAAAGAGATTTTGGGCTGAGGCCATCAACACAGCATGCTACACCCAGAACCGGTCTCTTATAAGCAAGCGGTTGGGAAAGGCACCATACGAGCTATGGAGACGCAGGAAGCCAAATATTTCATATTTTCGCGTTTTTGGTTCTAAGTGTTATATTCACAATAATGGGAAGACTCGGTTGAAAACTTTTGATGCCAAGGCTTCGAAAGGCATATTCCTTGGATATGCTGCCCGGATCAAGGCCTATAGAGTTTTCAACAATAGCTCTCGTGTTGTGGAGATAACACCTCATGTTAGTTTTGATGAATCTACTTTTGAGTGCAGGAAACAGACTAAAAGACAACAGGCTGATCCATAAGTTCCATCTGCTCTCACCAGATTGCAAGCCCTAAGGGAAAAGAATTTAGCTGAACCACTGGTATGGGCAACTGAGGATGATGATCCATATTCCTCTGAAGATGAATGTGAAGACCCCAGCTCATCTCAAGGGGGAACAGCTGATGCCTCTCCAACTGCATCAGCATCCGAAGCCCAACCAAGCCCGGTTCAAAATGTTATCAATGTTGAGGATCTAGACTCAACAGCTGATCAATCACCAGTTCTGAAGACTCCAGCTCAAATCACGGAACAGCCACAGTTGGAAGAAGAAGGAAGACGCAACAGAAGATGGTACGAAGATAATTCCACTGACAACATCATCGGAGATCCAACCGAAGGTGTGCGTACAAGGAGCAGAGTTGCGATTCCAGATTTAACTGAGGAAGACTCCAACACTTATGCCCAATATGCTGAGGAGTTGGCAGTTCTTAAGGAATTCAAGCAAGCTGGAGATGTTGCCATGATATCTTGCTTTGTAGCTGATGTGCCAGAACCGAAGAATGTTGGGGAAGCTCTCAACTGTGTTCATTGGACAACAGCCATGCAAGAAGAACTGAATGAATTTCTATGCAACTGTGTATGGGAGTTGGTAGAAAGACCAAATGGTGTCAAAGTCATTGGATTAAAATGGATTTTCAAGAACAAGAGAGACGCCATTGGATTCATCGTGAGGAATAAGGCAAGGTTGGTAGCTCAGGGATATTGCCAACAAGAAGGAATCGATTTCAAGGACTCCTTCGCGCCGGTTGCAAGGCTGAAAGCCATCTGAATATTTCTAGCCTATACTGCATTTCACAAGTTCAAGGTCTATCAGATGGATGTGAAGTGTGCCTTCCTCAACGGAGATATCAAGGAAGATGTATATGTTGAACAGCCTCCCGGTTTTGAGACTGGAGATGGAAGAGTGTACAAGTTGAAGAAAGCAATCTATGGCTTGAAATAAGCATCCAGGGCTTGGTATGACACTCTTTGTGGTTTTCTTCTGAACTCGGGGTTCAAACGAGGGTCAGTTGACAAAACCCTGTTCACCATCAAAGTTGGAGAAGATATACTTGTTGTGCAAATCTACGTCGACTACATCATATTCGGTTCTAAGTCGGAGGAACTGTGTGAAAAATTTTCAAATCTCATGAAGGAGAAGTTCGAGATGTCGATGATGGGCGAGATAAATTATTTTCTTGGACTACAAGTGAAGCAGTCACCAGAAGGGATTTTCATCAATCAGTCCAAGTATACAAATGAGCTCATCACCAAGTTCGGACTGCAGACAAGTAAGACAACAAGGATCCCGATGAATACTAACTGGAAGATTGAACCTGAAACTGAGGAAAAGCTCGTGGATGCCAGTAAGTATAGAGGGATCATCGGTTCTTTGCTCTATCTAACCGCCAGTCGGCCAGACATATCTTACGCGGTTGGAGTGTGTGCTCGGTTTCAAGTTCAACCGAGGGAAGCTCACATGTTGGCAGCAAAGAACATCATCAAGTATCTAAAGGGAACTGTAAATGTTGGATTCTGGTATCTAATCGATGACAACATTCAACTGACCGGATACTCAGATGCAGATCTAGCAGGAGATCGGCTGGACAGGAAGTCCACATCTGGACATTGTCAGTTCATGGAAAGCAAGCTAGTTTCATGGTTCTCCAAGAAACAAGCATGTGTTGCCACTTCTACAACCGAGTCAGAATATATGGCTGTCGGTAGCTTCTGCATGCAAGTGTTGTGGCTCAAGCAACAGTTGAGAGACTATGAAGTTGCAACTGGACAGGTTCCCATTCATTGCGATAGCTCAAGTGTCATTGCTATCTCTTTGAATCCTGTTCATCACTCTTGGACGAAGCATATTGACATCCGACATCATTTAATCCGAGACCATATTGAAAAGAAGGATGTTTCCATGGAGAAGATTCCAACTGAGATTCAGAGAGCAGATATCTTCACCAAACCTCTAGCCGAAGTGCGGTTCAAGATGTTATGTGATTTACTCGGATTGCTGGATCCATCAGATGAGGAAGTAGCTGAGGTGAAGAGATAGATATCCATCTGAGGGGGAAGCTCAGATGAAGGGGGAATCTCAGATGCGGATTGTCAACCGAAGACATCAGACGTCAGCTGAACAGACGAACTCGAGTCAGCTGATGGTATGCTGCAACATTGGATCAGATGTCAGCTGAACAGACGAACTCGAGTCAGCTGATGGTATGCCGCAACATGGGAACACAGCTGATTCCGACATCAGCTGGCAGGTAACATTTATGGTTGAAGGTGTTATGTTCTTAAATGAGAATGTTTGAAATAAATTCAAACATTCCTGAGCTAGTCAGTTACATTAAAATAGCCATCATGTCGCATTAAATGTAAAGTACGGCTGAACATCCATAGCCTACTTTATAGTGCGACTAGGCTGACACGAAAACTGTACACCTTCTCACGCGCGGATTGGAACTCGGTGCATGACGTCAAGTCAAAAATAGTCAACAGTTGCGTGATCTCAGCCGTTGATGGATTTTGCGCCATTCAACCCCAGCCGTCGATCTCTACCAAGTGATTTCTTACCTTCCTCATTCGTGTCTATCTTCTATAACTGTTCATCGTCTTCTCAGAGATTGTCTAACTATTTTCTGCAAAAGTTTTTCCCTTCCTTTCCTATATATATTCCTTTTGCAGTAATCATAAATGGCACCCAAAAGCAAAAAAATGGCCTCTTCCGGATCTTCCCTCGTCCCCACCTCTTACGAAGAATCATTCGACATGCTGGTGTCGAAGATCCACTTCGAACAGATCCTCTCTGACGAGGAATTGGAGTCGCCGGTGTTGACTCCCCTTGCCAATACTCTCAGAGAAAACGGCCTGCTGGAATGGGCTAAGCTTTGCCCCTTCTACCTGCTCAGGCGACAAGTCGGGGAGTTCTACGTCAACCTGAATGCCCCCCTTGACAGCACAGAAGGAGTGTCTACGGAAGTCTCCTGTCGGCAACGAGACGTTCCGGCTAGGACCATTCGCCGTGTTACCTTTCCCATCGACGTTTCCGATGCCCTCCGATACATCATCCCCGTCAACCACACCGCCACAGAATTTCTGGAGAACATAACCAACAAGCAGGCGGATGAGTTTCTGCAGAATGCTCTGATCGAGCCGAAGAGGTTGAGGAGCAACATACAGAGGAAGAAACTGAAGCCAGAACATCGCCTCATGTTCGATGTTATTTCCAAAGTAGTGTTCGGTTATAGTGGTGCATTCGGCGACATCAGCCGACCCAAGTTGAAGCAGTTGGTGGCTTTGGAGCACCAACACCAAATCAACTGGTTTCAATACTTCCTGAACCAGTTGATGGTGGAGAAGTCGAAGATCTCCGAGACAACAACCGAGTCTGGAAAGAAGCTGTTGAGTGTGAAAGGGACGCTCAACTTCGGCTGCAAGATCTCAGCCCTGATCTTGCTCGTGACCAGGATCGCAACATGGTCTGGAATGACTGTGAGGAGACGCCGGTCAAGAAGTTGTTGCTGTTCCCAACAGCGAAGAAGGCACAGGAGGTGCTTAGGAGTGTGTACACTCCGAAGGAGAAGAAGGAGGTTGGAAAGTCTGCTGAGTCCACAGCTGAGGGGGAACCAGCTGTCGCTCGCCCCACCAAGTCCAAAGCTGCACGCCGACGAGCTGAGTCGGAAAAGGAAACAGCTGAGGAGCCTGCCCAGAAAAAGCTGAGGGTACGGTTCAAGAAGTCGGTTAAGAAGCCAGCTGATGTGCCAGCTGATGAGCCAACTGAGGTGCCAGCTGATGAGTCAGCTGAGGAGCTAGTTGAGGTACCAGCTGAGGAGCAAGCTCCAGCTGAGGAGGAGGAACCGGTTGAGTCGGCACCTGCTGAGGAGCCATCCGAATCCAGCCGCTCAGCTGAGGCCGCCACGTTCGAGATCGTACCTCACGCCACCGGAGCTGACGAGGCTGAGGGAATGGAGACAGATCTGACGTCAGATGCTTCTTCCTCATCTGAGGACGTTGAAGAAGTTCACACCTCCCCCGCGGCAGGAGTTGATGCCGTACCGCCCCCAGAGCCTCTTGCTCTTTCAACCCATTCACAACCAAATGTTCCGAGCACCCTGCTCGATGCCAACATTGTGACCGCTCCTTCGGCCAATGTTGAGGAAACAATTGAAACCCCCCTCCCATCCGAATCCAATATTCCGAGCTCCCAGCTCGATGCCGATGTTGCGACCGACTCTTTGGCCAACATCGATGAACCTTTTGAACCTTTGCCATATAATCTTTCCCCATCCCCAATAAATAAAGAAGATGATCTTCAGGCAGTTGCGCTGGAGCACGAGGGCAGGGTGGCCTACTGCTTCCAGAAGCTGTTAGGCATGTTCCCTAAAGCTCGCAACATGCCGGTCTTCGCCACTCTGGGAATCGAGCTTTTGTACCAGTTCCACCTGATCTTCAGCCATTGGTACGTGAAAGAAGATACGATCAGGGTGCAGAGCTGGGACAGGCTAAAGTCAGATGAGTCCCGCATCCGAGCCTACTTAAACTACTCCAATCTGGAGGTGGCTTACAACAACATGATTGCGCTGCTCACTCGTCGGCTGGACCAGAGCAGAGCTGAAGGGACAGACACCAGGGAGGCAGCTGGACAGGAGTGCATCGACTTTCTCAACAGCATGTTGATCAAGTCAGCTGACTTCATCGAGGATCTGGACGCAGCCTCCGCCGCAGCTAAGGAAGAAGAACAAGTGCTGCAACTGTACCTGGCCAACCGACAAGCCATGGTGACAGTTGAGCAACCAGCTCCAATTGACCAAGCCCCTCCAGCGGATCAGCCAGCTCCCTCCTCTGACGAAATCTGTGAGCTGATTGCTGAGAGGGTGAACCAGTTGAGAACCGAGTTGCTTGCCAACCTCCAACGACATAAAGAAGATCAATTGAAGGTGTTGGCAACAAGAAGTGAAGAACCAGCAACTGGTGGAGGAGAATGTTGCAATGAAGACCAAGCTGGAAGAATTCTCCTCCTCCACCAGTCAAGAAATGTCGGAGCTGAAGTCCACTCTGTTGGGATTGAAGTATGAGCTCAACGTCTTCAAATCCTTGGCTAACTCCAATCTCGCCAAGTCCCAGCAAACCCAAGATGTTGAATGGGAGTCTCGCTTCGAGTCGCGATGGGCTGAGTTCGTGGCTTTTCAAACTGAAGTCATCGAGAACCTCTCTGCCTTGAAGAAAGTCGAATAAGAGCGCCAGGACTCTGCATTAGCGAAGAAGGTGGAGCTCGAGTGCGCGGTCGATGAACTCTTCAACCGCCTTCAACTTGCCGAAAATCAACTCACCTCTCTGGATGGTTCAGTAGCAAGCCTTGTTGCTGATGCCAAAAAGGGGGAAGAGAAGGAGGCGGATGTTGTGGTGCAGGAAGAAGAAGAGACCCAAGCCGAATGAGAGACGCCAGCTCAGGCAAAATCTCAACTGAAGAGGAGGTCTGCTCAGAGGAAGTTTGCTGCTCCCAAGTCAACCGAAGTCGGTGGAGCTGAAATGCCTAAAGACTTGGAGCAGGCAGAAAAGTTTGGAGTTTCCTACAGGTCCATAGCCGAGATTACAGTCGAGCTGGATTCAGAACTCGACGGTATCACAAACGAAGAGTGCATTGCAGCTGCTAAGGCTATGGACGTTGAGGAAAAAGACTATATGAACCCAAGCTGGATCAGGAAGTTCGCCGCCAGCCAGGCGAGGAGGGTGAACCAGTTCGAAGAAGAGCTGAAGAATGTGACCCAAAACTTGGACCGCAACGTTGCCTCCCGCAGCCGACGCCGCATCAACAAACATCAATCAAAGGCGGAAGCTCGGTTGAAGCAACAAAGGTTGCCAGCGAAGTCCAAGGTCGAGAGTCGGTTTAGGCATGTTGATAAGTGGATACCGACCGAATGGAATGAAGAATGGGAGCTGTTCAAGCAGGAGTTCGTGAACGACTTCTACTATAGGAAGGTTTACGCAACCGATGACCCGAGGAAAGCGTTCAAGGAAGCGCTGACCGAGTTGCACTCAGGGGATCCAGGAATGTTCAGCTAGTTCAGGCAAGCTATGATTGAAGCCAACCTGGACTTGAACACAGTTCCAGTTCCCCAGAAGGTTACTTATCGGCCTCCCTTCCTCCCAGACTCTCGCAACCCGAACCGCACGAAGATTGCAGCCGAAGCAAGGCAGGTTTGCAAGGAGCATGGAGTGGACATTTCCAAGGAGTCAGCTGCGAAGAGGGAAATTTTTGTTAGGATTTTTAGTAAGTATGGGCTACAATTTCAGCTCAGATAGTTTTTGAAGCAACTGATGTAATTTTTGGTTTTTTGTGCTTATACTTGTAACAATCAGTTGTAATGAAAACTATCCAGTTATAAGATTCACCTTGATGAACAATCTCTCATTGTCCAAGCTCTGAATCGCAAAGTAATTCCAATACCATGTTATAACTGTGCTAACCCTTTGTTGTTTTCATTTTATAGACAGTCTAGAATTTCAGCTGAGATTTTAGATAAGTCAGTTAGATTTAGATCAGTTGTGATCTGTAAGGGTTTTAGAATTCTTATAAGGGGTTTTGGCATCATCAAAAAGGGGGAAATTGTTGGGAAATTTATTAAAGTTTTGATTGATTCCAAAACCAACTGACCCCAACCGAGTAGATGTTGCCAGATCCTAATGTTAGTAGTTTGGCTCGTTGTTTGAGCATTGTTAAGATTTTATCTTTACAAGACTCCAGCTGAAGACGGCAATAAGGCTTCACTCGGATAGAACATCAGTTGTGAGGAAGACAATTGAGCGTTCATTAGATGAAGCATTGATAAAGGGGGAAGTTACACTCAAGCGATAGAACATCAGTTGTAAGGAAAACAACCGAGCGTTCATCAGATGAGAAGTAGAAAGCGGGAAGAGAACATCAGATGAAAGAAAGTCATCTGAGCGTTCAACCCAACTGATCAGATACAATGAAGACAACTGAGTGTTCAGTTTCAGAACATCAGTTGTAGGACCTCAAACCAAGAAGATCAACAGCATGAAGTTCAGATCAGCTGAGAGTTCAACTATTAGCATTTAGACAGAACATCAGTTGAAGAACCAGTCAGATGTAGATCGAAAAATCTCAACCAACCTCTCCTTGATGAAAGTCTGACGTTGATATTTGAATTTCAAATAAGAAAGTCACGTGAAGGTTTGACTCTCTGTCATTACCTCATTTGGCCCAACACAAGGCTGTCTCAGATGGAAAGCAGAAGCACGCAGTTGCCAAATCCGGAAAGTCTGCAGAAATGAGAGACAAGCCATCGCTTTCAAAGAACAGAAATCAACAGCTCCTCCAACGGCTAGTTGATTCTCTCCGCCTATAAATAGAGGCCTTCATTCACTGAGAAGAATACAAGACACACACGCGAGAAGAAACCAGAGAGCGAAAGAAAGAGCAAAATTCTTCACGAGTTGAACTGCATTCAATCCCTTAGAACATCACTTGTTGAGAGTTCTAGAGTTAGTTTCTGTATCTTTAGATCGAACCTTGAGAACATCACTTAGTGAGAGTTCGTAGAGTGTTAGATCATAGCTCACTTCGTGTTCGAGCTTTTGGTTGGAACCAACCTTATTCACACTTCCTCTCAAAAGGAGTGTTAGGACCCTACTCTTCCCGGAATTGAGTAGATAGGTTGTTTAGTACCCGAAAACTAAACTGTAAGGTTGATAAGTACCCGCAAACTTATCCTTAACGGTTGCACAGCCCGCGTAAGCTGTGTGGTTTGTCCAGAAGAACTTGGACTGAGTTGTGTGGACTCACAACTCCCCGTGGACGTAGGAGGTTTCTCCGAACCACGTAAATCTCTGTGTGCTTGAGTTTATTTTGTTCAGTTATTTGTTGTATATTCAACTGACCTTCTAACCTGCATACAATCTGCATCCGAGCTTTCTCAACTGTTTTGGTTCTTGACCAACCGTGCATAAAAGCGTGAGTTAATTTATACGAGTCTTTTTCCACCACATTCCGCACAGCACTTCACTTCCAACCGAGTGCTTCTTACTCGGTTGTGAATCCAACTGA
Source organism: Schizonepeta tenuifolia (assembly GCA_029490685.1). NCBI lineage: Eukaryota > Viridiplantae > Streptophyta > Magnoliopsida > Lamiales > Lamiaceae > Schizonepeta > Schizonepeta tenuifolia. Next base: position 75,993,686 of record CM055957.1, on the reverse strand, counting down.
GTCTCAATACTCGGTTGTGTTTTATTTTAGAGGGTTGTTTTAAAAAGTTGCATCTGGTGTATTCCCCCCCCCCCACCCATACACCAGAACTCGTATCGGGACCATCACATGATCTCTGGGAACTCTTTCACGTACTCTTTGATCGTCTTTGAGTGTGTGAGTTGCTGGAGCTTCGACCGTGCCATGAACTCCACATTCTCCGGGTAGAATTAACTCTTGAACTCGGCCTTCAAATCTTCCCACGTCGTCATCTGACACGTGCCTCGTTCAATGTCCGCCTCCCGGTGCTTCCACCATAGCAACGCCACGTCCGCTAGGTACGATGGTGCCGTTTGCAACTTTGTTGCATCATCCCTCACGTTGACAGCACTAAAGTACCGCTCCATACTCCATAGGAAGTCTTCCACCTCCCGAGCATTTCTTGAGCCCTTGAAAGCCGCCGGCTTGGGGACGTCAATCCGAGGTGGTGCCGCACCGCCTCGCTCCCCATTTGCCATAGCCCGTTCGAACAGGATCATCATTCCCTTCATGGCTTCGAATTCGGCCTTCATTTCCTCCAAGGCGTCCATCCTAGCCATCATGTCATCAAATGTCGCCCTCATGTCGTCTTAGAGTGCTGCACGCAATTCCTTCCGCAGAATCCGATTCATCTCGTTGAGGGACACCTACACTTGGTTCTCGAACTCCTCATGCGCACCTTTGAGAGTCTCGACCTGTTCAATCTCCTTTTCTCCGAGGTATTCGTCCAGGATTTCCTCGACCCGAGACACTCGAGACTCCAAGGAGACACCCTTGTTTACGGACTTGTCCCTTTTCCTCCTCTCGGTGATGTTGGACATGTCGACTTGGTTCTCCATCTCTCCTGGCACACTCACAGACCTTCTTGACTTGCGGAAGCACCAAAGAACCACTAACGTGGCTCTGATACCACTTGTCACGAACCGAAACTTGAGCCTCTAGAAGTTTTCTCCCTAGTGCGGTCCTAGACTAGTTCGCCCCGAGCCTAGCTAGGCAACCTCTCCACCAAGTCACTTGGCTAAGAACACGAGAAGGTATAGAGAGAGAATTCTTGGAGAATGCTAAGGAGATTGTGTTGCTTGAATGCTTGGATTCTTGGATGATTATAAATGAATGGCCAAGAGGCCTATTTATACAAGTGGGGAGATGATCTAGATCCTTCCATGTTTCTAGAGAATTCTACCATCTACATGGTCCTGAAGAATTCTAGAACTATCTACAATTATCTATAAAGATCCACCACGATCTAGAACTATCTACAATGGTCTACTATCTTCCGAAATCTTCTACCACAATGTGGATCTTTCAAGAAAATTCTAGATAATTCTAGTTAGCCCCACAGTGTCGGATGAAAAAGCGTGCGGGACGTAACACTTAGCATTGATAGGAAATGTACTTGGTGGAAAATAGTAGTAAGAATTAGTTTGTAGAACTTGACTAAGTGAATGTTTTGGAAATTGATCAATGTATTTAAAACTTAAAAGATTTAGTAAGTTAAAACATGTTATTGGCTGTTTACTTTTCACGGTTTACTTAATTATTTTGTTAACGCTAAATAAACCAAGTATTATTGCTGGGCTTGAAACAAAAAAATATGAAGTCTCGTGAGAAAATAAAAGCTATAACTATCGATTTTCGTTTTGTACCAGCCACAAAAAAACAAAATCTAAAAAATCATTCTAGTAGTATGTCCAAAATAGCATAAGCAACTTCATGAATTTCGAAGATTTTATTTTAAGAATTATAAATGGGGAATTACCAACAAATACAATTTGTTAGTGGTGAAGAATAAGGTCTGGGAGGTTGTATTGTCACCAAATCGGGAGCATATACCAATTCGAAAAAGAAAAGGAAAAAAAAAAACAAACAAATGGAATCATATGTATCTCTAGTTTATAATATTATTTTTGTGGTTTTGGGACTATTTTAAATCCCTCCTTTATTTTTATTTTTTTCCAATGATCATGTGATTATAGGTGGACTTTTTGTGTCACAAATTTGTTCACATGGGACCCCCCTCCCCCACCATATTAACTTCTGTATTTATTGAGAGCTTGTAGAATTTACCAATTTTCTTACTGTATTCGTGGTAATGTACGTAATGGGTTAATTGGTCGTCGAAAATTTGAAACCTACAACGCAATAAATATAAATTGAAAAAGCTATGAAACAATCTTTGACTTTTCAGATAATTTAGATCCAAGTCCCTTTAAGAACATAGTCATTTCGAATTGAATTTATCACAAATTCTTTACCTAGTTAAGCTTCCATTGACTTCCCAAAGAGCATCGTATAGTATTTAATCTGACTCAACAAAATAAATTGATACTAGTATACTTATTATCAATGACATGTCCTCTATATTTTCATATAATATTCTCAATTTTGACGAAACTAGCACGTAGAAGTCTATCATTACTTGAATAATAGTTACTACTAATAATATTTCGTACAAAAGACATTCCACCCCCCCCCCCCCCCAAAAAAAAATATAAATAAATAAACAAAGTGACATGTTTATATTTCTTAAAGTAGAATTTAAGTACGAACGAGATAATTAATCTCACCTCAAGACGGCTTAACTGTACATAAAAATGGCGCAAGAAACATACGCATTATTATTAGTGCAAAGACTCCACTGAAAGATCGCATCATTTTACAAATCTCCGATGATAATGGGCTGTATCAATTTAAGTACTAATAAACAACGAATTGCGTATTTGAGATGCACTTTGCATTGTTTTATTGATTACTAATAAAGTTCGCTGACTTAATTAATCGTGCAATTAACAACTCAATGAGTTGAGTTGTATGTGGGCTCTCAACGCGGCCATATTATTATTATGATTATTATTATTATTATTATTATTATTATTATTATTATTATTATTATTATTATTATTATTATTATTATTGTAAAAAGTTTATGTATGATCGCTTGTACATTTCACTCGTGACGTCGGATTTATGCATCTCACGCACCTAAAAGGGAGTTAGGATGTTCACACGGTGCAAATATCCATCTTTTTATTATTGGCAAACGTGCAAGCATCACACACTCTCATATTTTTATTATATGAAGCATCCTATTTCGAAATAAAAATTATTTTCGACTAAGTTTAACATTTAAAATTTGATAGAAAATAATTTCAAACTTATATGTCACATTGCCTTTTGGAAACAATACAATAAATTTTATAAAACAAAATACGATTATTTAGTTAATAGATTTTCAATACTACAATTAAGAGTAAAATAGGATATAGGTCAATTCTAATATTGGTATATGCAGTGGTGGAGCCAGAATTTTGTATTTGGGGTGCACAAATAATTACATGAACGTAAAAATAAAAAATATTTCATTTGTCGCATCATAAGTGACATGTTACTTTCGAATTTGATTTTTATTTAGGTATTTTACTCATCATTTGATATATTTATACTATTATAAACGCCCCATATTATTTGATTGCGATGTGATAATTAATATTTTGCTAATATTTTCTTGAAGTTCATTAAATTAACAATCAATAATGTCATATCTTCAAATTTTCTGTTTTCAAATATAGTAGTACAACTAGTACAAATTATCAATAAATCAATATATTAGATAATTTGTTATGCGTGAAACATGCTTAATTTCCACTAGTTCAATACACAAACATAAAAATCTAAAAGAAAACTAAACCTACCTACAAACACGTACAGATTGATATTTAAAAAATCAAAAATACAATCTAATAATGAGTTGGACAATTTATCAAATAAATTGTATGATTAGAACTGATTTAAATTAAGAGTTATAATAAGAAAATGAATTGTGCCTTTTCTATTTCTATGTTGTATGTGTTTTCCTTATTATCTAAAATGGGGTACAAATAATATCACAAATATAATTTTTTAACATTATACATAACTATTACTAATAAAAAGTAAATAAATTTGGGGGTACACTTGTACCCCCTTTGTCCCATACTGGCTCCGCTAGTGGGTATATGTATAAACAAAATAGATTGATTAATAATCAGTCTACGACATTATTATATTACTAAACAGAAAACAATTATAGCTTTGCAAAATCCTATGTGTGAACCCCTAAATTCTTCCATTCATATTTATCTAAATTCCTAAATTTTTGAATTTATAAATATTAAATAATAGATTTTGAATATTTTACTAAAATTTTGTGTCCAACGTAGGTTTTTCAATGAAATTTCACCTATTGAAAAGCCTTTAAATACCTACAATAAATGTGTATTTTCTCATCTTTTGCACCACCATTTTTATTTGACTAATTTATTTATTAGTTGGCCCGATAAATAACAATATTTTTATAATTTATTTTAATTTGATTTTGTCAATTTAAGTTGGCCGAATAAATAATTATTTTTTGTATGAAACCAATTTATTAGTTGGCCAAAATAAATAGCTATATTTTCTAAATAATTTATTAATTATTTAATTTGATCAAATAATAATTTATTCAAGCCAAATAAATAGCTTGAATATTTAAAAATTAAAATATTCATTGAGACAATATTATTTATATATAAAAAAAAAACTCCCCAACTCAAACTTTTAAAATAAAATCAAAATACAAATTCGTTCAAGAGCATTATTCTTTCTTGTTACATAATACAAGCTACATAGAATAAACATATATAAATCGCAAGAAACCAGTCGCGCAATAGATATGTCTTATGGATTTAAAATAGGTAATAAGTAAATAATGAAAAAAAAACATATTATTTAAATTTAAATAAATTCATTTAAAGCATCTAATTTTTATAATATTTAAATAATGAAGTCGATAAATAATAATAAGTTTTTTGTCCATACATGCAAACTCTCTCAACGTTGGTTAGCTAGATATGTTAACCTGTACATCTCACCGGAAAATGGCAATTATAATTTGACCAATTAATTAAGTAGACGAGTTAATTCTCAACTGACGGGTACATTAATTCAGGATACTACATGGCATATGTTCATTATTTATTCTTATTTATTTAAAATTTTTATTTTATGCATTTATAAATTTTAAACGAGTTTCATAAATTACGCATTTATAAATCAAAGCCATGGTCAATGTGCCAGTTCCGACGCGGAACCGTGGCGGCAAACAGGCCAATTCTCAACCGACGGATATTGTTATACTTATTTTTTAGAAAAGAACACAGATGACTAATTTTTAAATCGGGTTTGAAATAAGTACAAGTGTATAAATTTCAAACAGTTTGAATAATCTCAAACACTCTATCTCGAATTGTTTGATTAATCGTCTACATTGGAAAACATCGAATGTGTAGGAAAATTAGCAGAAAATTTACTAACGACTTTGAACGGGTCAGTTATGACTGGAATTGTGCACGTAGAGGGGCTGATTAAGTACCAGCTGGACAATTTTTATTTATTTATTTTATAATTTTGTGTTGAACTCATAAAATTCACCTTCATTTTTATAAATATCTTTAAATATTTTTTTCTTCATTAAATCAATGTGAGATAAATAGATATTTGCTATAAAAAAACCACTTCAATTACCATACAAAATCAACACAAAACAATTTCATTGAGAAGTAAATAATTTTTATCACATATCAGTTTTGAGAGGAAAGAGAGCTTTGAAAATTATCTATTACAAAAAGTATGAATTATATTTAAGTTTTTAATGATTATTACTTAAATAAATATAAAAATAATTAACAAATAATATCTTTCTTATACTATCACATATTAAATTTTATTAATCTTATAAATTTTCCGTCGATAAAAATCGAGAGGCTGCACACTAGTTTGATTTGTTATTAGATGTTTATTGATTATTCTCAGCAAAACAAAAATATAGTACTAGATGTTTAAAGAATATAAGTTGAATCTACATCGATAACAGTTCACCAAACTTAACACTTGTCTAATTATGATAGCTGCTTTGGTATGACTCGAAACAATAAAATATTATCTCCACTCACTGATAGTAAATAAAACCTAATCTAAACTTTAAACCATTTTAAAAGAATATAATAATTGAGATTATACTGTAATAGAAAACTTTATATTAATAAGTAGGTCAGACGAAATGTTAAAAACTTAAACGGAAAGTCATAAAAAAATGTCAGCTGTGAAATCACAGAAGTTGCAGAACCGTCAAGTCAAACTATGGCTAACACTCTCTTTAAAGTTTAAACATTACAGAAAATTCAAAAGCTATTAAGGAAATAATGCCAAAATATTACTTCGATTGTTTTTCCCCTAATTTCCGAGATCTCTGGTGTCCTCGACTTCCCATTGGCCGCACCATTTTTAGCGCACACACTCTCTCTCTCTCTCCTCCTTTCTCTCTACCCACGCCAATTTCTAGTCTGCAATTGTACCTTCCTCCACCATCTCCATTCCCCACTCTTCTACTTCCACTTTGAGCTCAAATTTTGGAGCACTTTTATGTTTGAGGATAAAAAAAAGGTATCTTGAGGATAAAAGTCCTTGCGCATAGTAAAAGCTTTCTTTTATCTGCTTGTCTTCTTCCTCTTCCTCTTCCTCTTTTTCTTAAATCTCCGAAGACAATTCTTGATTTTCAAGTTGAATTCAAGATTTTGTCCTTGTATTTCTTTAATCTCCACCACTTTTTATTTTAGTCCAATTAATTAGCATGATGAATAGCCATGAGCAGCAATTCCAACAGAATACGCAGATGGGGTCGGGTCTGACCCGATACAGGTCCGCCCCGAGTTCTTATTTCGCTAGCCTCTTGAGCACTCCGAGCAGCGATGGCGGATTCGGAGCAGATGATTTCGAGCAGCTCTTCAACCCGCGAGCTTCCAGCCCAGAGACGCAGATGATTTTCTCCCGCTTCATGAATAGCTCCACCGCGGCTCTACAAAATCCTCCGCCAATTCCCACCAAGTTGGAGGCTGAAGAGTATCAACCCCAGCTGCAGCTGCCGAGCAGTGATTATTCCTCGGCGCCTCACATGATGTACTCCGACACCGACACCGACACCGCCGCCGCCGACACCTCTTACACCAAAGTGCTGGCGTCTTTTAACACAAACTGCGCGCCGCCGCCGACCAAGATGGAACATTCTTCCGGCCTCATTCGTCACAGCAGCTCTCCTGCTGGACTTTTCGCCAACATGAACATCGAAAATGGTATACTTCTCTTTGCTTTTTGTGTCCAAGTTCTTTTCACTTGTCCCAAATTTTGATGCTGGACTAATCACCTTCAATTCAGGCAAACACAATGTTAAGTAATCTAATCTAGCCTAAATTAGTTGTAATTAAGCAAATATAGAAAGAAAAAAAAGAGTTTTAGGAGAAATTGTGGTGGTTTATTTGATTGTAGTTAAGATGTTTGTGAAATTGACAGAGTTGAAAACAATGGGGAGCTACGGAGGTGGTAATAGTGCTAATGCAAATGCAACATTTTCCTCTGCAAACAGAGTAATGAACTACTCCTCCTCAACCACCTCAAGGCACACTCCTTCGGGAATCATAAACACGATTTCAGAAAATTCAGCAGTCGACGCACAGTTTGATGACGATCATGGCAATGATGGCGACTACATTACAGGTTTACCTTGGGATGATTCTGCACTCCTCTCCGATCCTTTCCTCAAAGGACTAGCAGATACTACTAATAATAATCAGGTCTTGATTTATAATCTAGAATTTTGTTTTTTCTTAGTCTTTAGCTTATATATGATGGAATATTAACATTTGCAATGAAGCAGAAAAACGAAGCTGGAAATCGACCTACAACTCAATTATCCCATCATCTAAGTTTGCCTAGAAGTTCAGCAGCAATGGAAAAACTGCTGCAAGATTCTGTTCCGTGCAGAACTAGAGCCAAGAGGGGCTGTGCTACTCATCCTAGAAGCATTGCTGAAAGGGTAATCACAAATAATTGAAATCTTGAAATTTAATGGAATTAAATAAAAGTCTTACATATATAAATCTTGTTTAATTTCAGGTTAGAAGAACCAAAATCAGCGAGCGAATGAGGAAGCTGCAAGAACTCGTACCTAATATGGAGAAGGTAATGCTGTTTCTTGCATTGATCAGATCAACATAATATTGTATAATGTTTATTTTCATTTGATTTCTAAGACTGCATTCCATTTTCCCAGCAAACGAATACGTCTGATATGTTGGACTTAGCTGTTGATTACATCAAGGATCTTCAGAAACAACTAAAGGTGTCTCCTCTGCCTTATAACAAACACATTAATCACTCAACTATATCCTTTGCATTAACTCTCTCTTTCTCTGCTTAGACGCTCTCGAGTAATCATGCCAAGTGTACCTGCTCGGCTAAACAATGCTCGTAGATCAAATGGCTATGGACATTTCAAGATGATTATCATCTCAGTATATATATATTGGAGTATCAGATTGTGTAAGTCTCTGTGCTGCTTCTTTTACTTAGACTTGGTAGATTTTTGTGATAGTATAGTACATAAAAATTCTTCGAAAAAAATAAGTTGAACTTCCTGCCTGAACATTGCGTTGCAGTTGAAGTTTTCTTGTCAAGATTGCAAATTACTAGGAGATTGTGCATCATCAAAAAGGAATATAACTTATTTTGAAAGGGTATCTTCGGTTAATAGAAAGTAAACTTCCTATGAAAAAGATTAAATTGGGAAAATTTAAAACTGTCTTTTAGTATTATTACCTTTATGCATTTCGCTATCAGTTAACCGTTGGACATGGTACCTCTATGATAATGATATTCATAGAAACTTGTCTGAAAAGTCTCTCTCAACTACTGTTTTATGTATTTAATCTTTTACCATCCACGTTTCACTCAAATAACAAACTGAAAGGGTTTTTAATTGCCAACGAATGCATAGATTTTTGATCTAGTTTGTACTTTTAACCGGCCTTTTTTTTTGATATGGGAGGAGGGGGAGTTAAACCCGAGACCTTTTTGGTCAAAGGCAAGATCTATTATCATTGGGATGTCCTGGATAGACAACCGGTCAATTTTTAAGACGTATTCAGTAATTCTCCAATCTTTCAATTTGTAGCAAATATGAAAAATCTGAAAAGTGACGTCCCAGTCGCAAAACTATTGTGACACAAAACCCATATGTTAAGAATAAAAAATGACGATACTTTGTAATTGCCACATTTTTTTGCAAATCATCGGAAAATTTTGGACGTGTTGAAATAACTACAAATCGAAATGTTGAGCATTGTCGAAACATTTTGAAATCGGATTAAGAATATATATTAGATGAGGGTTCGTGCTTTAATTATCGATTGAGCCAATTGGAAATAAGGTTGCCCCTTTTTTGATCTTAAGGTAAATAGAATAGATTTGATAACTTGATATGGAGCATTACAATTATGAAAGCAAGAAAGCACCGAGTATGCTTTAACACTAAGTGACAGAAAAACATGTGAAGCAGTTGACCGTGCAAATTAAAATTATGAGCAACGTTGCTTGTTTGTCAACTTAAACGAAAGAAACATGGGCGATGAATTTTCAAATTGAAGAAATTAGGGAACAAAAGATAACAAATATTCTAGCATTCACATTGAATAGTTTTCACTTTTCACAACAATGACATTTGGGTTAGCTATAGAATAGAGTGGTCAAGGCTTGGAGCTAATGTGACCTTGTAGTCTCTCATTCGAATCTTAGCAATGCCGGTCAAGGGATCGAGTGTGTTTTGTTTCTCTTGTGTTGTGTGGTTTTTATTGCACATAAAAATAATTTCTTTCCGCAACGAACCACAACTAATATCTACGTTTTTTTCACCGTCAACCAAAAGAAAATTTATTTAGATACATTGCTAAACTTATATATATTGTTGAAACTCAACCCTTGCAAAGTAAGTATATAGTTTCTTCTACCCATATACTTCCAAAACTATTCCGTTCTTTTATATTCTAACTCAATGAATACTTCAAAAGTTAAAAGAGACATAATTACAAAACTTCAAACTTAATCTTTGCGCTCTAGCCCTAGGAGTAAATTATCTAAGAATTGGCTTAATTAGTTCAAGAGATGTATAGTTCTGTCGTAATAATTAATAGATCGGAGTTAAGTTCTAAAAATGTAATGATAATCATCTTATACATTCTCCAATTAGGTTGAATATCTGGGAACCCTATAAACATAATTGGGGCCGGGATTTTATTCTTCAAATTAATTAACAGTTTAAACCCATAATAATATCAGTTCAAACATTTGCTTTTGAATAATTGTTTACACCGACACAAGGCATTTGTTTAAAATTTATATGTGTAGTTACCTGAAACATTCATTCTACATGCATGGGCGGAATTCCGTATTCTTACACATACTTGCGCGCGCGCGCGCGAGAGAGAGAGAGAGAGAGAGAGAGAGACGCATGAAAATTGGAGGGTCGGAGTAGGAGTGAGTGGGTTAGAATAGATGGGCCATGGCCCGGCCCACAAACATACATAATGCTTTGCGCTGTATTCCACTCCGGCTACTCCAAATCATTTCCACGTAGTTTGCCATTTATGGTAAGTTTTCAATTACAACCACTGATCTTCTCTCTTCCTTTCGATTGTGCAATAATCCTGTCCTCATCGACTGATCTAGCGTGCGGCTTCATCATTATTTCTAATACATTTATTCCTCTCTAAATGGATTACTCACGCTTTACTTTATTACAAATATGGCCAAGTGCTGCAAACGGCCACAAAACTATCGTGCACCCACATTCTTCATGTTAACTTCTATAAAAAGTTCGTAACTAACAATTAACAAGACTAAAAAAATGTTTTTCTTTGGAATGAAATGAAGTATTAAAAGAAAGGCAGAATTAATTAAAGAAATAGAAACGGAACCAAGAAGCAGTTGGCGCAGCACGCCTTACTAAAAATAAATTTTCGTATATCTATCATGTTCCCCTCGTTCACGATAATTAGTCATAGCTTTATAGGAAGTGGTGGCGCATGTTTAAATAAATTTGAATTGAGTGCACTAAATGTGTCACATTATTTGTTGTAAAATGTAAGTAATTGAGGTGCAGTAGCTGCATTTACCCAATGCACACAGAAGGTAGCGGTTGAAGGTTTCACGATATAAAAAAATGTAAGTATTTGAAGTGAGTGAAATAATAGATTGATTTAAAATTAAAGTGGTGGACCAATGGTGGCTTTTTGTGTAAATATTTTAATTAATAACTTGGAGGAAGACTATGAAGGAGATGATATAATGGGGTCATTGTTATAAACAGAAATTAATTAATTTTTATGGACGTCACAAAATGAAATATTATAGATAGAGGGAGTATATCTTAATATTTTTGTCTTTCATCCCTCTCTCATACGTAATTTGTTGTATGAGATATCTATGAACTTGACGATCGAGCGCACAGCATGCCAAATATTATTGGGAGCACTGGTGTGCTCATTATTTAATCAGATTCATGAATATAATTAACATTGAGGGATGAAATAATTAAATTTACGTTTGAAAATTATGTTGAACTCTTGCTATGTTTTAATATTTTATGTACAAAATTATACAATATTTTAGTGTTCTTATTAATCAACATAATTATATTTTCTTAAAATTAATTTTTAAAATTTGGAGGCCCTAAGCCATTGCTCTTATTAGCCAAGCATAGGGGTCGGCCCTGGCTGAACCGTACTATACAGTTGTGTGGTTCATAAGTGTTTTTGGTATTTATTTATTTTTTATTAATTAATATTTATTTAATAGTGACCTTAATAAATCTAATTTGAATTAATATCTCTAATTCTGATTAATTAACTCTAATTTTTTTTTGACTTGGGAATGAAGCTTGGATGTCTCATGGGGAAATTAACTCTAATTAAAATTGATGTTTGTACATTATCTTATAATTACCACTAGTTTTATTAGTTACCCTTCTAATCCTCCTTATTACTCTTAATTACAGCAAAACGTATGGTACGGTTGTCCGTACATAAAATTTATCTATTTTTCGAATTGGCCAAAATTGAAATCGGTCTTTTACAGTGGAGAATTAACATCAACAATTAATCAAAGTCAACTTGTTATATTGAAGACGTGGCATAAAGTTTCGCCTCTTGAAAAACTTGTCATAGATAGTAGATATACTAGTATTCTGGTGGTCAAGGAGAAAAGAAATGTCGTGACAAACATAAACTTGCATCTCTTGAAGCTTCTGGACCACAAATGGACCAGCAGAAGTGAAAAAGAACCCCTTATTGCTCTCATCCAATCACAGTGGATGCCCAATTTGATTATTTTTTGAAGTAGACTTTGTTTTAGATTAATTCTCTCATATATAAGAATAAGACTAATTTTATCTCAAAAATAAAAATAATACAGTATAAGACTACTTTATTCCTCTCAACTGCTTAGCAGAATAATGTTGCTGTTAAATGAAATTTTTTCTCCCTTTCAAAAAAAAAAGAACTTTTTTCTCATTTAGAACTGGGCCTCTTCTAGGTTTTTCAAAAGCCAAGGCCCAGGATCACTAGAAACCCAATAAAGCCTATTGCAGGCCCACTTTAAACCTAAAGTTATTATTGACCAAAGTTATGGAACCGCATGGAAATATTTTTTCTGGACTCTTCTCATCTCTATTTCTTGATTCCTTGTTTTCATGTTATTTCTTTTTTGTTTAATCTTTGAGAAGCTTTTTACTTTGAGTTTAGACGACCTTCATCTGTTGAACCTGAATTTCCAACATTGAGGTAACTAATCCCTTCATTATGCATTGTACATGTAGATAGAGTTTTTAACTAATCCATTTTGTACCTGGTGCCTTTATTCAAATGATCAATTTTTTGAGTGTTTACTAGTGTTTTATGATTAGAAAATAAGATGTATTCTTAAGAAATTGAGTTTTTGTTTAAAAAAGAATATGTTGAAAAGGTAGAACTTTGAACTTTGAGTCAGTCTCTGGTGCAACCGGTCTCACATTGTGACACCGGTGCGTGGCGCGTGCACTGCACGCGCTTCTTGTTTTTTTTTTTTTTGCAATATGTCCATATGCAAACCACCTATATTCATATGCACATCACTTAATGTTCATATGCACACCAAATAGTATCCATATGCACCAACTTTTTCTAGTTACTTTTTTTGCAATATATCCATATGCACACCACCATATATTCATATGCACACCACTTAATATTCATATGCACACCGAAGAGTATCCATATGCACCAACTTTTTCTAGTTTTTTTTTTTTACAGTTTTTTTTTTTAATTCCGATGGAGCCTTCGACTCCGATTTTACGGCTCCGCCTTCGCTCCGATTATAAATATAAGGATAATCGTCGGGCAATAATTTGGACTTTTACGGCTCGCTCCGAGGCCTTCGGCTCCCCTTGCTCGAATCTTGACCAAAGAAGAAGCGACAAACAAAACAATGAAGAGGCAAACAAAAAAAAAGGAGTGCAAAATAAATTTGAAATTTTAAGAAACAAAATCGAATATTGGTTGTGCATATGAAAATACAACATTGTGCATATGAACATAAAGTGTAGTGCATATGAATATATGGTGATGTGATGGGATTCCAACTCAGCACCTTTCGAGTGAGATTTTGAGAAGAGTTGCTCTTTGGAGAGCACAGTACTATGAAAGTTGTAAGCTGTGTTCGGGGGGGAGTTATTGTCTATCGTTGGCCTCTATGGTAGAATCAGTCGGGGGCATGAGAGGCGGTGGTTTACCCTGCGGCGGATGTCAGCGGTTCGAGTCCGCTTATCTCCAACTCATGAACTTAGCCGATACAAAGCTATATGATAGCACCCAATTTTTCCAATTCGGCGGTTCGATCTATGATTTATCATTCATGGACGTTGATAAGATCCATCCATTTAGCAGCACCTTAGGATGGCATAGCCTTATTTATAATTATAATTTATAAGGGCGAGGTTCCTATTTTCGATATTAACTCGGAGCGACTCCTATTTATGTCTTTTTCGGCATTTAGATCGCATCTGGTTCCCCCGTTCCTTTAGTCCTTTCAAGGGTACTTGAATCAACATTCAACTATTCTATATTATGTCTTTCTTTCTATCCTTTCCTATAACTCAAATACCGGGATTTATCCCATATCTATCTCCAGTGCCATCTCCCTTGAGAAAAAAGCAGCACATGGACTTATTGGCAGAAAAAAAAATAATAAAGAAAAAGTCAACGCGTTGACCGGATCAACCCAGATCCCGATCAGGTCAACCCGATCTCACAATGTGAGACAGGTTGCATACAAGAATTTGCCTTGAACTTTATAAAGACTTTCTGTTCAGATATTTATGATATCATGGTCTGTGGATGATTATTTGTTGGGAGAAATGTAAGATTAGTGAGAAAGTCAGTGTTTGTTGTAATATTGATATTGCATGTTTTACAACTTACAATACACAATCATTTGGATTTATAAAATCTTCGGCAATCCACATCCCTATCAAAATGTACAACAGAAATCTTGGTGTTCAGAGGGAATAGGCACATGTACAGAAAGCAAGACGGGAGGTGAAAGAGTAATTATTAAAACTCAACTTCATACTTCTATTCGGATTTTCTATTCCATCAAAACATGTAACTAACCAGTAGAAAATTAAATCACAATCTTGAATCGCATAAAAAGATAATAACAATCTTGGTTCGCTATTAATTATACCACTTGATCCTTACAAAGAAAATTAAATAACAAAACTAACACTTTAGACTTTAAAAAAGGATCTTTTAAATACCTACAGATTATTCTGTTGGTTAATGTAAAAATTTCGCTGGTAAAATGGTTACCTACGAATTTACTACGTCAAGAATATTAATAATTAATAATATTAGTAAAATCAAATACATTAATGGTATTTAAAATATAAAAATTTAATTAAGCAGTTGTTCGCCTTTTAATTAACACAAACAATCCGCAAGTGTACAGTATGTGTATAGATAGTGACAAGCAAGGTCGTATCCACAGAGACTAATTTTCAATTCTCATGATTACTATTACTAAGTTGTTCAACTCCATTTAGACTAATCGGAAATTGAGGTGATTTACTAGAAAATAAATAATTGGCACTTAAGACAAGTAACACAAATAATAAGCAAACAAAGATATGCAAAGAACAAGTGATAAAAGGGTTTATTCTAGGCAATGCTTCCACTCGACAACAATGATGGTTTTATTATATTAATATATTCAACTAATTTTAATCCAAGACATGAGGAACAATCATACAAGCATTCACACTCAACCTCTCGATGAGATAGCAAAGTAGATTAGCAAAAAACTCTCTCCGATTAGGACTCGAGACAACCAACTAACTTCAAAAGGCACATAAAGTCTCAATTGCACGCATATTGATAATTCTTGCATTTAATGAACATATAAATCGGCTAGGACTTTATACGAACTTTTGGCATGTATAGAAAAATGGCTTACTATTCTAACATGAAAATTTAGCACCAAGGACCACAATCATGAAATGGAAGACAAAATAAAATTATTAGATTAACACCATCATCATCTATGAGTTTCAACAATTCTCTAGAATAAAGAAATTTAGCCAACCATTCTCATATTCAACAAAAATTTCAAATCAAGAGAAAACATACTTAATGATACAAAGAGAAATAAGAGATAAGTGATAAATCCTATAATCTTTGTGGTCTTCAAACTTGAATCTTTGATGGAGTGTGTGAAAAAAGTGTGAAAGTGTGTTGTTCGCTATTTTATTAACACTGCAAGTACACAGTTAAATTGTAATAAATAAGGTCGAATCCATAGAGATTGAACTTAAAAATTCACGAGTACTGTTTTCAATCGACATTCACTATTTAAACTTTTAAATAAGGGTTTTTAATTTAATTACTAATATTAATAAACCGAAATTAAATCTAATAGCACAAAGAGTAAATTTGGAATCAACAAGAGAATGAATTATCCTATGGTTTCGATTTCAATGAATATTCAAACTCAAACTCTTTTTAATCAATTAATTATTTAAAGAACTTGATTCTCCCTAAGACAATCACTAAATTAGTTTAAGTCCGCTGTCGCGGCAAATAAACCATGAATTATAAGCTACTCCCTCCGTTCACCATAAGTTGTCCACTTTTGAATAGTAATCATGTTCACCGAAACATGTCTACTTTACCTTTTCGTACTACACTACCCTCTATCTTTTTCAAATATTACTACCCTTTGACATCAATTAAACTTATAAAGATGAAAAAAATCCATGTTTATCATGTGTGTAGATGGTGGGTTTGTGTGTAGATGGTGGCTTTGTATATGGATGGATCTTTGGGGCTTGAATATAGAGAGGTATATATAGTGTTAGGAGTGAAGAACAAGTTGCTCAAATCTGAAAATAGGGGAGAGTAGAACATGTTTTGGTGGGAAGAAAGTGCACTACGAGCTAGTGCTCGTGAAGAAGGTCGAGGTTGTTTATGGTCTTCATGAAAACAACTCTCACTAGTAGGTGCGCAACCAGGTGCTTATGCAACTTGCTCAAAATGGCTTTTTTTCTTCTTTGTTCGCGCGCTCTCATGTTGCTTATGGTTGCGCGACCTTTTTATTTTAGCCCGTTCTCTCTTATCCGAACTCCGATTTGTCTCCCGTTTTTTTCCTACGAACTCATAACGAACTCTTCTTCAATGCATCATCACTACGCCAAAAATGCTCATAGATAACGGATTTTGAAAACGTCCGTTAAGTATAATGGTGATATCTATGTGGCGCTCATAGATAACGGATATTTATACGTTATCTATGTCAAAATACATAAAGGTAAATTTTGAATAAATAACGCTTTTATTACGTTATCTATGTTGAAATACATAACCTTTTTTCTAATAAATAACGTTAGAAAATCCGTTATCTATAAGTCTGTACATAACGTTTCTTACCGTTATAAAAGTTCATAAATATCCGTTATCTTTATCTTTATTAATAACAGTAATTTCATATACATTACACTCTTTTTTCCGTTATCTTTATCTTTATACATAACGTTTTGTTTCGTTATGAAAAATCATTTTTCTCCGTTATCAAAGGTTTGTTAGATAACGATATTTTTTTTAACTACCGTTACGTATGCCACAGACAGATTCATATATATAATTATTTGCAATTAAAATCGAACTAAAACAACAAAATAATAAAAACCATCCGTAAATCATGTCATACATCATCCAAAATATTCATACAATCATCATCCAAATATATTTAATATTCTACACATGTTCTATCAGTTGTGTGTCCAAATAAAGATAAGACATTGATGATGCAACTAGCTAGCTAGGCCTAGAAAATCCGAACAACGTTTCTACGAAGTTGAGAGGCGCCCATGCATTCAGCTCAATGGCTCAACTGCAATTTTGTTCACATACCTGGTGACATATTACAAAGTATAATGACTTTATGACTCGTAAGAAATCAAACCAATGTCATCATGTATGCTGCATCAATGAACCGACAATGTCTATTATAAACTAACTCGTGAACCAAAAATTAATTAAATGAAAAATCAAATGCAATCAGTCATCTTCACTGAACTATCCAAGAAAAACTAAATGAAAAATAATTAAATTGTCTTAAGCAAAAAAAATAACTTTAAAAAATATACGATGTAATTAACAATTTATCTAGAAAATAGAATACATACCTTTATAACTTCTCAATTTGCTTATTTCAGTTTGTTTTGTTTATTTGCAGTGACAATACTTAGCGCACTTCAATATGTAGCAACGCAGGCAAAACGGGCGTTGTGGGTCCACGCGTGCACCTCGATGATGTTGCAGCCCAAATCAGCCAAGGCTGCTGATATCTTAGAGAAGAGGCATGGCCTGTCTTTCCCTGTCATTTCTATAGATTTAGCCTCCCATCGATCTGCCTCCAAACTAGTCTGCGCCTTTGCTGTCGGACTACAAACATTGCTGCTGCTCATAGACTGCATCATCTTGTTACACTCAATAAAAAAAGATCCACTCAAAATCTTGATTTACATTATAATTAGTTTCACCTGCTGGATGTAGTTTAGGACTCTTTGATCAGTCACTTTGAAGCCCAGCTCATTTTTTACATGAAAAATTGCACAAAAATAGATCAGAAAGAACTAAACAGTCTTTCTCTTCCAACAAAGTAAATGAGAGAGAGAGAGAGAGAGAGAGAGAGAGAGAGAGAGAGAGAGAGAGAGAGAGAAGCATAAATACCATCCATGAACCAACCAGCATTAGAAGAAATGTAACCTTTAGAAATGGTGAGATTCAAATCAGTAAGAGCTTACATCATTTTGTGTTTGTTACTCCATGACATAACATAACCAAATGTTAGTTTCAAGAACAAGTAATGCACAAAACCTTAACGATCGTGCAATCTTCTAAGCTTTCATTGTCACTTTAAAACAATAGCAACACTGATCAGTTAAAGACTTGCACATGTCAGATTCAAAGAACATCTGCAGAAAGGAAAACAAGAAACTCACGCAGGCCCACATATCCTCTCTGAAAGGTTATCAAAATTTGGATCGAAATAGGGCGAGCAAACTCTATTCATTCTTCAAATATACCATTAATTTAAGGCAAATTTCAGAAGATGCATACGTAAATATTACCATATATCCTCTTCTCTTGTTAATGTGGACCGATTTTTACTTCCCCCAATCTTGTTCTCTCATACTCTATTTAAACCTCATTCTCTCTTCCCCTTTCACCCTCCAAAACTGACTCGCCCCTTTCTCTGTCTCTCTCTATCTACTTTCTTTCCAAGACCCCCTTACAGAAAAAGAAAAAAGGAAAATCCCACGCTACACTAGTTCACTAATAGTATCCTCACTACACACAAACATCATGGCTTCAATACCTCAAACAAAATCAACAAATCCATGGGCTGAATCCCAGTTTACTCAGCCAAAATTTCCATCATTCACCTCCCAAAAAAGTTCTATTTCAATGAGAAATATTCGATCAAAATATATATAAAAAACATAATCATATACTCTCCACTGATGCGAAACATAATTAATTAATTAACATGACTACATATATAGATTGAAGAATATATCATCTATCTATCTACCTTGATTTTCCGTTGGAGTAAATCTTGGACAGGTCTATATACTGCAGCAACACACAGATTCTGTATTGAAACACAATTAATTAACGTTAGGTTAGGCCATACTATTACTGTACTAATTTTGATCGACTTAATTAATTAACAGCTGCCGATGGATATACAATATGATTATGATTAATTTAATTAATTAATTAAATTACCTTTAGGTCATCTCCAAAGTAACTTTGAGTGGCCTCTGCGAGTTGGTTGCTCTAAATTTTCTTATTTCAGAAGTATGTTGAGCATCTTGGAACGATTTTCTGCATCTAAAAGTCGCACCTGCAGTCCCCTTCCGTCCTCACCTTCCCCAATCAACCTTTCCCCAAGAAAAAAGAACAGGTAAATAAAGACCCAAAATCCTCAGTTTTGAACCTTTGCAGATTCTGAACCTTCCATGCCAAAAATAAGCCCATTGTACCACCGTCCATGAGTTTGACAGAATCTACATTTTGAACTTATAGAATAGGTCTGATCCACCAATGGATCAGGTTTTACATCTATCCCTCTTCTCGGACCAAGAAAATTATCGGCCCAATAGCTCCAAATTCATAAACCTTCGGTGCCATTAGATCAGCTAAAGCACAAGCTAGCAATATAAGTGCTTTACAACAAACTTATAAATGACAACATGTTGTTGCACATATGATATAAACAAGAAGAAAATTCTAATTCTAGGTAATAATAGCAGCAGCAGAAAACCAATACATGAGCTAATAATAAAACTATAAAATAATCGAAAATGTTATAAACAAGAAGAAAATTCTAATTCGAGGTAATAGAGTGGTTTAAACTCCCAAATTCAGTAGCAACAGCAGAAAACCAATACATAAGCTAAGGTTAAAACTATAAAATAATCAAAAATAAACCGGGTTACTTTTTAACATTCAAAAATTGAAGTAAATGCACTAATTCAGGTGAATTCCGATAGCAGATTATAGAATTGATACTGGTGAATTTAATAAAAATAAATTGAAAAAAACAACGAAGATGTCTAGGTATAAATGATAGTAGTTAAAGAAAGGGGGCGAACCGAAAGAAGTTCGGTGTCGGAGGGGTCGACGGAGAGGGCTTCGGTGACGGCGGCGAGAGAGTCCTTCTGTTATTTAGGTTGGAAGTGGAGCTGCTCTTCCACAACCCTCGCTTTCTCTTCATCTGCCATTGGACCCAACCACGACGATAGAGAAGGGAGAGAAAGAGATTGACAAAATCAATGCATTTCCCTACTTGCGATTGAGGATGGCAGCACCCAGAAATTTATTCTTTTTCCAGGCATGTTAACTAATCAAACAGGAAGAGACACGAGAGAGAGAGAGCGAGAGAGAGAGAGAGAGAGAGAGAGAGAGAGAGAGAGAGAGAGAGTAATTTACTGGCGCATGCAGTGGCTGTCCGTAGCGGAGGTCGTCGGTGGCAACAATAGGGTTGGTGATTTCAGTTTTGGGGATTTTAGGTGAGAGGAAGAATTTAGGGATTTAGGGATTTAGAGACACTTGCGGCGGAGAAAAGGCGGCAGGGCGGAGGCGGCGGAACGGTGGCGCGGAGGAGGAGTGAAAGAAAGGAACACAGGCGTCCTGGTTCATGCGCTGAGAATGAATGGCAGAATTGGATGAGGGAGGAAAGAAGAGTGATTCCCCATTTAATTTTGGGTGAAAATTAAGTAAGAGCCAAAATTTTTTAATTAAAAACAATTAAAATCTAATACATAACGTACATTAATAATAATAATATTTACTGTTATTAAAGTGTGCCCATACATAACACAAAGCATAACAGTATTAAAATCGCGTTAGTAAAAATAACATAAGTAACACTCATAGATGACGTAAGACTCAAAACCGTTATAAACGACTAGAGATAACAGTTTTTTCATAACGGATTTTTCAAATATTCGTTATCTATGCAAAAAGGGCGCTCATAGATAACGGATATTTTAAATATCCGTTATCTATGAGGTGTTATGTATGAGCGATTTTAGTGTAGTGATGGTTTTTTCACTCCAACTTGGTCTTTATTTTTCTGAAATTTGAACAAAACAAGCAACCAAGCGTAATAACATTACAATAACAACACTTATGCAAAACTACTCAAACAAAGCATGATGTTCTTAAAATAAATGGCATTAAGTGCACCCTTAAAGCATAGAAAAATCATGTTTGTCAACAGTAGTTGAAGTTTTTTTTAATCACTCTCTAATCAGTCGGAAAATTGTAAAGAGTTAGTTGCTTAGTTCCAATTTTTTTTTAATAAATCAGCAAATTAAAGTTTGCATAAAATTTGACAGATATTTTGTTAAAACGGTTAATCACGAAGAAACAAACTATCAACATAAAATTGCCAAAATGACTGATGATAATCATATGTATATAGATTTTGATAAACCTATCTTAGTTTATTCTTTAGTATCACCACGTATAAACAATCACATGTATCTTTAGATATATATAATCTTGTTAAGTAAGATGCAAATGAAGACATTATAGTATTAAAACTAACGATCAAAGGATATCTATACAATCTAAAAGATTAAATCATTAAATTGATACAATAATTTACAACATTATACTGTTAAATAATTGGAGAGTAAAAGCAATACATTGTTCTTAAGGGAGAAAGCAATACAGTGAAATCAAAAGACCACATACGGCTACAATCCTAATAACATGTATTAGGGCAAGACATAAAATGACCACTATACCCTTAATATCTAAATATAATTATATAATAATTCTAACATCCTCCCTCAAACTCAAGATGTTGCTGCGACGAGCATCGAGAGTTTGCCAACCAAAGCAAGAAAGCGCGGAAGCGGAAGAGGCTTGGTGAACAAATCGGCAATCTGTAAAGAAGAGGCGATAAAAGGTAGCTCAAGTGTCCCTTGCTGCAAATGATGACGAGTGAAGTGGCAATCAATCTCAATGTGTTTAGTACGCTCATGGAAGACAGAGTTATGAGCAATCTGAATAGCACTCTTATTATCACAATACATTGGAGTCGGATGAGAAATGGAAACACCTATTTCAGAGAGTAACCATTGTAGCCAAATAATCTCAGTGGTAGTGGAGGCCATGGCTCGATACTCGGCTTCTGTAGAAGATCGAGAAACAACCTTTTGCTTCTTACTCTTCCAAGAGATAAGAGAGTCACCAAGAAATACACAGATCCCAGTAGTAGACTTTCGATCAATAGGGTCACTGGCCCAATCAGCATCAGAGAAAGCACGGAGCTCAAGGGATGAAGTGGTAGAGTACAAGAGACTGTGGAACATCGTACCTCGAAGATAGCGAAGAATACAAAGAACAGCAGACCAATGAACTGTGGTAGGAGACGAGACAAACTGACTAAAAATGTGAACATCATAGGCAATATCCGGGCGAGAGATGGCTGTTGGAACCGGTTTTTGATAACCAATCCATTCTTTACCCATGGATCAATTATGGATATCTAACAAACACATACAAAATCCATACCTAGCATGCTCCTATGAATTTAATTACAATCATAGGATGTTTATACGATATACCTGCAAATTTGATGCACAACGACTCCAGAGTTAACCTTCTGAACTGTTCCCGGCTAGAATACGACGATGGATGGGATCGACCTCGTACTCTCTCTCTTGCTGTAGGGTAGGCACCGATTTTCTCTCTCTCTCACTAGGTTTTAATTGCTTAGAATGCAAGTAAGTAATGAGTCTTATGAGCCTTGTATTTATAGATAAATAACTGCTCACATTCATTGAACCTAGACAACCCTCACGGGCCGTAGAAAACAGGCGCCTAGCCCACTAGAAACACAGGCCATTGGGCCAGTTCAGGGATCTACTAGCTTAAATAAGATTGGCCCGATAATATCTGATTTAATCCATTCAGCCCAGAAATATAAATCAAATATAAATATTAATTCATTCCACTAAAGAATTAATACTGACTTACCCTCTTATTTAATTAATTGAGTCGGGGCTAGTATTAGACTTAATTAATCTCCGTGTTTAAGATTCTCGAATATCCATTAATTAATTAAATACTTCTGACAGTAAATTAATTAATCAATTAATTATTCACTAATAAATAATTATCTCGAGTGCTACCACTTAAACTTATTATCGTATCGGAACTAATTCCACCTGCAGGGTTTAATACGATAAACTTATTAAGTTCCTCGAGAGGATATCATCATCCCATTATTCATAGGACACGGATCCTTATTGCAGCTCTATCAATATCAAATAAGAACTGCTACCGCCCAAAATACGAAATTTTGAACCACGATTAAGTTCTCATTTATATAGATCAAAGCAATAGTCAGACACTTATTCATACTGATAAGCCCAATTAAGGTTAAGACTATTTAAGTCAACGAGATCTTTAATTCTCAATAATTCAGAACAGAGAATTAATCTCACTGTGATCCTTTCAATACGATTAACGTACTAGCATAAATAAATAGTCAAGATAAACTATTTAATACTATTATGCTACAATCTAAACCAACAACTCGTCCAAGTTGTCTCGATTGTGAATATTAGTTTATATCTCATAAAATGCCGATTATATAATCTTCTGTGATCTACAACACACTATATAATCTATGATATTGAGATAATTGGACAAATAATAATTATGCAATAATAAACATTTCAGATAGGAGAATTATAGTGAAATAAATATCAATTGTATATACACAAAAGTCTTGTTTTCGTATACAACCCTTCAATTCTCCCACTTATACTAAAGCAAACTTTTAGTATACAATGAGACTAATATTCATCTAGCCATCTATTACAACTTCTCCCACTTATACTCAAAGTTTAACTTAGTGTGGGAGGAAACGTAGCCCCATGCCTTCAACGTGCTTCTCAAAGACAACAGCTGGCAGACTCTTTGTAAATGGATCAGCCAGATTGTCAACTCCTGCAACCTTTTGCACATCCACATCACCATCTTGGACAAGCAGCCGAATGTAGTGATATCTTGCATCAATATGCTTAGTCGTCTGATGAAACCTTGACTCCTTGCAATTTGCAATTGCTGCTCATTATCAGAATAAATCGTGATACTTCTCGGCAAATCAGGAATCACATCAAGCTCCACTAAGAAGTTCCTAAGCCAAACAGTCTCTTTAGCAGCCTCAGTAATAGCCACATATTCAGCTTCCATAGTAGATAATGCAATGCATTTCTGCTTCACACTTCTCACACAATGGCTCCACCTCCTAGCTTGAACACATAGCCAGAAGTAGAAAACCGCTGATCTTTATCTCCTTGATAATCAGCATCTACATATGCTACCGGAAACAGATCACCGGATCGATATACCAATCCATACTCTCTAGTCCGTTTAAGGTACTTGAGTATGCACTTTACAGCAATCCAATGACCCTGACCTGGATTAGCCTGATATCTAGACACCATGCCAACGGCCTGGCAGATATCGGGCCTGGTACACTGCATTGCATACATGAGACTTCCCACAGCCGAAGCATAAAGAACTGTCTTCATGTCAGCTACATCCTTAGGCGACGAAGGACACATCGCCTTAGATAGATGAACGCCATGTCTGAAAGGCAAGAAACCTTTCTTAGCATTCTGCATGCTGAAACGCGACAATACAGTATCAATGTAGACCCACTTGCATCCTATGGCTTCACAACCCTTAGGAAGTTCGCATTTCTGGTATACATCCATGGCAGTGATAGATTCCAATTCGGCAATCATACACGCCTCCCACTCAAGAGTATCCGGATCTGCTAACGCTTCGGAGTAAGTCAAGGGATCCTCTTCGATCACAACTAACTCCGATGAATCCGTAGATTCATTAAGTAGAGTGTACCGACTAAGCAACTTTCCCTGAGCTATCCTCCCACTACGACGAAGCTTTACAGCAGATTCAGTATTAACGGTTTGTGCAGGTTCCGACGATTTCTCGTCTTGCACAACTGGAGCACTAGTTACCTCCTCCCCTCTAACTTCCTGAAGCATGATATCGCTTCTCTTTTTATGCTCAATCATATAGTCCTCTTCCAAGAATCTCGCGTTAGTGCTAATAACGATTTTCTGATCCTTAGGACAATAGAAATAGTCACCTTTCGTTCCTCTAGGATAGCCTACAAACAGCATCACCTTGGTTCTCGGACTCAACTTGTCAGCATCTTTATTCAAGACGTGTGCAGGACTACCCCAAATCCGGATGTGGTTAAGACTAGGCTTGCGCCCGGACCACAGCTCGGACAGGGTCTTAGGCACTGACTTTGAAGGAACCAAGTTTAGCGTGTGAGCCGCTGTTTCCAAAGCATATCCCCAAAACGATATAGGCAGAGATGCATAACTCATCATGGATCGAACCATCTCTAGAAGTGTTCGATTTCTTCTCTCCGACACACCATTCTGTTGGGGCGTTCTAGGTGTAGTCAATTGGGATGTAATCCCACTTTCCAACAAGTACTCTTTAAACTCGTTGCTGAGGTATTCGCCGCCGCGGTCAGATCACAACGACTTGATACTCTTACCATGTCGCTTCTCTACTTCCGCTTTGAATAGTTTGAACTTTTCAAAGCACTCGAACTTGTAGCGCAACAGGTAGATGTATCCGTACCTTGAGTAATCGTCAATGAAAGTGACAAAATACTCGTACCCTCAACGAGCTTGAGTTGACATAGGTCCACACAAGTCGGAATGAATCAATTCCAACACTTCTTTGGCTCTATACCCCTTGGCCTTGAAAGGCCGAGTCGTCATCTTTCCCTCTATGCAGGATTCGCAGATTGGGATAGAATCAACTTGGAATGAATCCAAGACTCCATCGGAAACCAATCTTTGAATCCTCCTTAGACCAATGTGACCCAATCTTAAGTGCCAAAGAAGAGTTTGATTCATTTGAGAAGAATTCGATTTCTTCCTTTGGTTAACAGTTAAAGCATTACTTGAAGAACTCATAGCATGTGAACAGTAAATAGTATAAAGAGAATCAACAACATGTGCATAACCAATAATCTTATCATCCTTCATAAAAGTCGCAAAACCTTCAAAAAGAATAGAATATCCGTCTTTCCACAACTTAACCATAGAAATCAAGTTCCGCCGAAAGTCTGGCACATATAAAACATCTCTTAAAACTAAAACTGAATTCTCAAAAGATAAATGAACATCGCCTATGGCCGCAACGTCTGCTTTCGCTTCCGTTCCCATGGCAACGCTCAACTCTCCTCTACTCACTTCCCTTGTCCGCAGGAACCCCTGCAAGGAATAACAAATATGGTCAGTTGCGCCCGTATCTACTACCCACTTATGGATAGAACTTGAACTTAAACATATTTCATTAACAAGAGCAGAAGACATACCTTGAGCCTTCTTCAACAGGGGGCAGTTAGCCTTCCAATGTCCCGATTTCTTGCACTTGAAGCATTTTCCACCCTTCTCCTTTGGCTTTTTAATGCCGCCGGTAGGGCCAAGCCTCTTGCTCCCACTACTTCCTTCGCCCTTCTTGCCTTTCGCGGGGCCCTTCCATTTCTTTCCACCTTTCGGTGAAACATGGAAACCCCTTGAGGAAGAGGCAAGAGCTTGCGGACTCTTTCCCATAACCCCTTCCGCCGCAACAAGATCATTGAGCAGTTCATTGAGAGTGAACACTTTCTTGCTCATTATTGCATTAAGGCGGAAGTTCTCATAGGACTTGGGAAGAGTGTGGAGTATCATGTCGACCTTAGCTTCATCCATGATACCTCCACCGAGCACGTCCAACTCGTTGAAATGATTAATCATTCCAAGCACGTGCTCGCGCACAGACGCGCTCTCCGTCATCTTCGAGCTCATGATTTGCCTCATGATCTCGAATCGGGTAGAACGGTCACTCTCACCGAACAACTCTTCAAGATTTGTCATGATTGCAGCAGCCATGTCCAAGGACTGATGCTGCTGCTGCAACCCCGAGGTCATAGTGGTCATCATGTAGGCTTTCGCCATACAATTGGCCTTATGCCACCTCTTAGACTCCTCTTTCTGAATCTCGGTAGAGTTTGCAGTGAGAACTGCAGGCGCAGGGGTAGTAAGTACGAAGTGATAATCTTCGGCATCTAGGACATATCCCAAATTGCGCTTCCATTCCAAGAAATTTGGTCCGGTAAGCGGCTTAGCAGTAAGCACATTTAACAACGGAGTAATAGTCATATCTGAAAAAAAAAATTAAACATACAAAACGCACATAAGCCACAATTATTGCATAAAACGTTCGTAACATTTATATTGTAACCTTTTGATAAAACAATATTAAATGAAACCTTCATTAGCTCAAGTGACTTACACGCAAGCCACGATAGTGTGGACGTTTACGTGCGCATCACTCAACCAAACACCCAGTTTTTAATTTTATCTCATGCCAAATTAACCTTATGACAAATAAAATTAATAAATGAACCTTACTAGACCATATCGTCTCGAAAAGGGACTCCGATGGAGAGTTGTATTCGAGACAATATCTAAGCACAGACCACAATTTAACTAATCCAAAATTGTCCCACATATTGATGCAATTACTAGAATGACATCTCCTTGTAAATAATTTCATTAATTATCTTATTCTAATCTCTCCTATAATAAACTGTGAGAATTAATACGTGTAAGCCACGATAGTGTGGACGTTTACACGCAGAACTCCCACTATTCACTAGACTAAAAAATACTTTTAGAAGTTTTACTCGACAAAATCTATAAGTCAATAGCACCCATGCAAGCCACGATCGTGTGGACGTTTACACGAGCCTTCTAACTTAATTCGTCTAAAACCAATTGTGGAGGTCTAATTTGATTATTAAAATCAAGTTAACATGCTTAGTCATTTTAATTCAAAAGGTTTTCGCATGCAAATCACGTAAAATACGGAATTACTAAACATGCTTTTTCTAGAACTCACATAATAAATCATGCTCGCTTGAATTCATAACA
The DNA here is from genome assembly GCA_029490685.1 of Schizonepeta tenuifolia. Classification (NCBI taxonomy): domain Eukaryota; kingdom Viridiplantae; phylum Streptophyta; class Magnoliopsida; order Lamiales; family Lamiaceae; genus Schizonepeta; species Schizonepeta tenuifolia. The sequence continues at coordinate 75,965,668 of CM055957.1, read as the reverse complement.
TGCTTAGAATAATACGATAAATTCCTAGCATGCAATTTCTAAACGCAAATAATTTCAAATAATTTCAAATTATATCATGCTTTAGAAATAATAACACCTTAACGGTGATTAAATCCCACGACATGCAATTTATAATAATAAATAAATTTTCGTCTCGTCGTGGATAATATGTACCTGCCTAAATTATTACAAAATAATAAAGGAAATAAATCTAAGACTATCTATTACAAGAAGTCTTCATCTTCAAGTCTTTCCTAATCCGTCGCCTTGAAGCATCGCCCAAGAAGGAAACGAGATCAACAAAATCCCGTTTTTCCAATCACGACCCGACCCACGCGAGAGGCCTCACCGTGCGGCTGTCCATACGCCTAAACCTTAGGTTTTTAAACTTAGGGTTTCGCATGGAGCAACCCACGCCGGCAGCCCCTCCCACGTAGCCGGATTGCGATTCCGGCGAGGAGACAACCTCATCGCCACCGCTGCCCCTCACCACCATCCACCTTGCCGTCGGAACAGCAAGGCGGAAGGAGGAACAGCCGCTCGCCGCCGTTGGAGTCGCGACAGCGTCGCGATGAGTCGCACGGCTGGGAGCCGTTCCAGCGCTCGTCGCCGGCGCCGCCCTGACCCCCTGCTGCTACTGCTGCTCGCTGCTCGTCGCCGCCGCTGCTGCTGCTGGTTCGCTCGTCAATCGCCGCCACGGAGGAAGATCGCCACAAGCGATGGTTACGAGATCATGGCGACGTCGAAACGCCGCCCCATCCCGTCCGTTCCGACACATCTAGACCCAAGGCTCCACCCTTGAGGTCTGGTCGAAACCAGCAGCACCGGCGAGAACTCGCCCAAGGCGATTCCGCCGCTACGACGCCCCACCCGTGAAAAAAAAAAACACGCGCCGCCGTGGTTCATGGTGCCCCGACGTCACGAGCTTCGTTGCCCGGCCGTGTTATTGAGTCAGACACCATAGACACCGGAGCTAAGCTCTGGCGAATCGGATTTTGTCCGATCAAGAACATGTCGCGAGCTAGACCCTAGCGCGTGAAGTCGACGCGCCGCCGTGTGCCGCCTCTCGCCACCGCCAGCCGTTCTTCCCCTGCTAATTCTTCGTTTCTCGACCCGTACAACAATTACAAATCGAAATAACAATTTACAACTGAAATCCTATTCTAACCACGGATTTTCTCGCGGTAAAAATAGCCAAAACGGCAAACCAACAAAAAAAAATCCACGACGAGACAACGAACATACATGCATAAACGTACGTAAATAAAAACAGATTTTATTTAATTATGGATTTACTGTTCGTTAATCCGACAGAGCCATAATATACAGACCAGGGCTCTGATACCAACTGTTGGAACCGGTTTTTGATAACCAATCCATTGTTTACCCATGGATCAATTATGGATATCTAACAAACACATACAAAATCCATACCTAGCATGCTCCTATGAATTTAATTACAATCATAGGATGTTTATACGATATACCTGCAAATTTGATGCACAACGACTCCAGAGTTAACCTTCTGAACTGTTCCCGGCTAGAATACGACGATGGATGGGATCGACCTCGTACTCTCTCTCTCTCTTGCTGTAGGGTAGGCACCGATTTTCTCTCTCTCTCACTAGGTTTTAATTGCTTAGAATGCAAGTAAGTAATGAGTCTTATGAGCCTTGTATTTATAGATAAATAACTGCTCACATTCATTGAACCTAGACAACCCTCACGGGCCGTAGGAAACAGGCGCCTAGCCCACTAGAAACACAGGCCATTGGGCCAGTTCAGGGATCTACTAGCTTAAATAAGATTGGCCCGATAATATCTGATTTAATCCATTCAGCCCAGAAATATAAATCAAATATAAATATTAATTCATTCCACTAAAGAATTAATACTGACTTACCCTCTTATTTAATTAATTGAGTCGGGGCTAGTATTAGACTTAATTAATCTCCGTGTTTAAGATTCTCGAATATCCATTAATTAATTAAATACTTCTGACAGTAAATTAATTAATCAATTAATTATTCACTAATAAATAATTATCTCGAGTGCTACCACTTAAACTTATTATCGTATCGGAACTAATTCCACCTGCAGGGTTTAATACGATAAACTTATTAAGTTCCTCGAGAGGATATCATCATCCCATTATTCATAGGACACGGATCCTTATTGCAGCTCTATCAATATCAAATAAGAACTGCTACCGCCCAAAATACGAAATTTTGAACCACGATTAAGTTCTCATTTATAATAGATCAAAGCAATAGTCAGACACTTATTCATACTGATAAGCCCAATTAAGGTTAAGACTATTTAAGTCACCGAGATCTTTAATTCTCAATAATTCAGAACAGAGAATTAATCTCACTGTGATCCTTTCAATACGATTAACGTACTAGCATAAATAAATAGTCAAGATAAACTATTTAATACTATTATGCTACAATCTAAACCAACAACTCGTCCAAGTTGTCTCGATTGTGAATATTAGTTTATATCTCATAAAATGCCGATTATATAATCTTCTGTGATCTACAACACACTATATAATCTATGATATTGAGATAATTGGACAAATAATAATTATGCAATAATAAACATTTCAGATAGGAGAATTATAGTGAAATAAATATCAATTGTATATACACAAAAATCTTGCTTTCGTATACAACCCTTCAATGGCGAGGTAGACTAAACTCCCAACAATGGTGCGATATAGTGTAGGATCTTCCAAAGATGATCCATCAGAGGTGGAGTATCGAACGTTTGCTTCAATTGGAGTATCAATTGTTCGGGTGTCGGTGAGGCGAGCTCGCCTAAGGATGTCAGCGATATACTTGGATTGAGACAAAAGATAACCTCTAGGAGATTTGCAAACTTCAATGCCGAGATAGTAGCGAAGGAGACCCAAATCTTTCATCTCAAAATGAGATGTTAATTGTGACTTCAGAAGTGATATCCCATCTGTGTCACTCCCAGTAATAATCATATCATCAACATACAAGGAGAGAAGAATAATGCCAGCATCCGAGGTCTTAACAAAAAAAGCATGATCATAATCACTTGAACGAAAACCAAGAGAGGTTAAGGCAACGGAAAATGTCTCATACCAAGAACGAGACGCTTGCTTGAGCCCATATAGAGACTTTTTGAGCTTGCAAACATACCCTGGTTTGTGATCTACCCCGGGAGGGGGAGTCATGTAAACTTCATCTGTGAGATCTCCATGTAAGAAAGCATTTTTGACATCCATCTGAGAAATATCCCAGTTACGTGCCGCAGCAACGGCAATAAGGGTACGGACCGTAGTCATCTTGGCGACATGAGCAAAAGTTTCCTCGTAATCAAGACCATACTGCTGAGAAAAACCTTTTGCCACTAATCTGGCTTTGTATTTCTCAATAGATCCATCTGCCTTTGTTTTGATCTTGTAAACCCAACGAGAACCAGTGGCATGTTTACCCAATGGAAGAGGAACCAAATCCCAAGTATCAGTCTTGTGTAAGGCATATAGCTCATCAGCCATAGCCTGTAGCCATAAGGGATCGAGAGCAGCCTCTTGGCATGAGGTGGGTTCAGAAATTTCATGTAAGGAAGAAAGAAAAGATGTGAAAGCAGGAGAATATGTAGTGTAAGCAAAATCAGGAAGACTAGTGGACTTACTGATACGAGTAGAACGACGAAGAAGAGGCTCCACATTTACAGGTGGTGGAGAGGGAGCGGGAGAGGCAGGTTGGAGGATGTTGTTGTCGTCACCAAGAGCATCATGATCAATACCTGCGTGGTCAGATTCAACATTATGAGTAAAAGGATCAATATGTATGAGATCGGTCCTAGACATGTTGGGGTTGGAGGGAATGGAGAAGAGGGGAATATGTTCTATAAAGAAAACATGACGGGAGACATAGAGTTTATGATTAACAGGATCATAACATCGATAACCCTTTTGACCATCTCCGTAGCCTAGGAAAACACACAAGGCAGAACGAGGTGACAACTTGCTACGTTCAACATGAGGACGAAGGACAAAACAGGCACAACCAAAAACTCTCAAAGATGTGTAGTCAGGAGCATGACCAAAAAGTTTCTCAAAAGGGGAAACACCAGATGTGATGGAAGAAGGTGTCCTGTTTATTAAATAAACTGCGGTGAGGACAGCTTCTCCCCAGAACTCACCAGGAACAGAAGCAGAAAAGAGAAGTGAGCGTGCTGTTTCCATAATGTGGCGATGTTTCCTTTCACCCATGCCATTTTGTTGGGGGGTATCAGTACAAGAGCTTTGATGTATGGTACCATCACTAGCAAGCAACTCACGAAAACTTTTGGAAGTGTATTCCCCGCCCAAGTCACACCTAAAATGCTTAATAACAGCAGAAAATTGAGTTTTCACAAGAGCACGAAAAGCAGTGTAAATACTCAGAAAATCAGAACGATGTTTCATAAGATATACCCAACAATAACGTGTATGATCATCAATAAAAGAGACATAATACTTGGATCCTCCCTTAGTACTAATGGGGAATTGTCCCCAAACATCAGAATGAATTAAGTCAAAAGGGGCATTAGAGACAGACGTAGAATGATGAAAAGGCAAAGCTGAAAAGTTAGCAAGTTTACATCCACTGCAAGATGAAATGTCATGACTCTTAACAGATCCTAAAGATCCATTATTAGCCATATACTTCAAACGAGGGAATGAAACATGTCCAAGACAAGAATGCCATAAGTAGAAATCAGAAGATGATGGACTCAAACGAAAAGTAGACAAATCAACATTAGTGGATGAATCAACACTGGAAGCAGCAACTCCTGGACTTTGAAGACGATCCAAAACATACAATCCTCTTCCCTGCCTACAGCCTATCCCAATCTGCCTCCTGGAATGTGGATCCTGAATATGACAAGATGTAGGGGTAAACAAGACATGAGCACCAGAATCACAAATTTTACCAACTGAAGCTAAATTCAAGGCAAGTTTAGGGATGTGGTAAACATTAGGAAGGGAGATATTACGTGAGATGACAGAACCAATTCCAGATGATGGCATGTGAGTGCCATCAGCAGTGGCAACCGATATAGAATTAGATGGGCTAATAGAAACAAAGGAATATGCATTAGGAGACATATGATTTGTGGCACCAGAATCCAAAATCCAAGTTGGATGAGATATACCTGTAGGACTTGAAGTGGACGAACCTGCTACAGCAGACATAGCATGTGATTGTTGATTGATGAATTTCTGAAACTTCTCAAAGAGATCATCTGATGTGGATGAGGTGGTTCCAGAATTAATCTGTGTAGAGTCAGGTGTGACAGCAGGTGTGACAGCAGCAGTGTGAGGAGGCTTGGGATGTCTATAAGACTGATTCTGGCCAGAAGTAAGAGGAGTACGACCAGCTGTAGTGTGTGACTTGTTTGCCAGCTCAGGGCACTGAGCCTTCCAATGGCCAGGTTGCTTGCAGTAGTTGCAAACGCTCGAATCAGAGATTGGATTCCTATTCTGATTATAGTTCGGAGATCTGCCATGACTTATTTGTTGAGGACGGGAGTGGGCTGCCAATACAGATTGAGTGAGTGCATGATTAATGCTCTTATTTGTTCCTGATTTAGCAAGGAGTTCACTAACCACAGAATCCACAAAGGGCAGGGGATTGCGATGCAAGATATTACCACGCAAGCCCTCAAAATCATCACGAAGAGCCATCAAAAACTGAACCAAGCGTTGTTCTTCCCTCCGAGCAATGTAGGGAGCAAAGGCCCTAAGTTCAATAGACTCGGTAAGAGCCAACTGATCCCACAAATCTGTCATGGAAGTGTAGAACTCCTGAATGCTCATGTCCCTCTGATTGAGAGAACGAATATCCATTTCCAATTGATACTGTCTTGCAAAATTAGACTGATTATATAGTTTCCCCAAATGTTCCCAAACTTCCTTTGCAGTGTCATACTTAGCCAACTGCATGCCAATGGAGTTCTCAACAGAGTTATTAATCCAAGTGATGATTTTCGAGTTATAGACTTCCCAAGAGTCAAGTTGCTCAACATATTTCTCATTATTCGCCTCAATCGGTTTACAATGTGTACCAGATACATAACCCCATAATTTTTTACCTCTCAAGAAGTTCTTCATGACATAACTCCAATAAGAATAATTTTTTCCATTCAAACGAACATTAATAGACTGAAGCGAGTCGTCTCTTTCGGAAGCCATGACGATAAAACAAGCAGTAGATAATATCACCAAACGAATTCCAAAACCAAACGAATTCCAGTATCAAGGACCACAAGTCACCAGCACCAAACAAAATATCAAGCAATAATGTCAACCGAACACGCAAAATCCGACTGGAGAAATGATTGGGTACTTACAAGCATGTACATTAATCACAAGAGGAAGACGAGACGAGTCGAACGACGTCGACCGGAGCAAAATCCGACTGCACACGCGCCGTTACGCTCCGGCTGAAGGTCTGTGCGCAGTTGGACGTCGCCGGAGCGTGGGGCCCACACGCGCGGCTTTCGGCGGCGATCTTTCAGGCGAAGACTCGTCAGACGATGGCGTTCCCCATGGCGTCGAAGGTGAGAATCAGATCAACCAAAAACCTGCTCTGATACCATGTTAAATAATTGGAGAGTAAAAGCAATACATTGTTCTTAAGGGAGAAAGCAATACAGTAAAATCAAAAGACCACATACGGCTACAATCCTAATAACATGTATTAGGGCAAGACATAAAATGACCAATATACCCTTAATATCTAAATATAATTATATAATAATTCTAACAATACATCAAAACTAATAGCATTCGTGCTATCAAACTCATAGAACACATGAACTGCAAAATTGATCGATATGGAGCAAAAATGCATTGGGCAGTTTTTCTAAAATATCAAGGTATGCGCATATTGTGTTAATCATTAAATCGGCTTATCTAATCATTGCTTCGATATTGATATATAGGTAATGCAATCACTTTTATAATCTCTAACAAATTTGGAAAATCTTGACGTCAATGATCTTGATGTGGTAACATCTCTCAAATTAAAATTGTGTTTTCTATTGGACAAAGAGCATGAAACGCGTGAGTGTTTTGCTTGAAGAAATATGGCTTACATAAGCACAAAAACAATAAAATTAGGAAATAAATTAATTTATTGATATCAATTTTGATTTTGTGACGTCTTTTATTAATAGTATAATTGTAAATTATTGAATAATTGCGACCATTAATACTTATGATTTCCAATAAATCAAAACATAAAAATAATTGAAAAATGAAAGTTTCTAAAAATGGCTATCCGGCGTTGTTATTATACTCCCTCCTATCCTTTTTCTTTTACATTTTAGCATTTCCAATTATTTACCTTTTGTTTTACGTTTTGATATTTTATCTCAAGTTTAACCTTATTTAATGTTCATGTATTAATTACTAAAAATGACTCTTTATTTCCTCTAAGACTAGATGGATCGGTTCTTCCATTCATTTATTTATTTTTAGATTTCTATCAAACTGCACCATTAGATTTCTTAAGAACAAAATAAAGTGATCAAATCCTAATAGTCAGGTGAGTAGTCTTTAACTTTTTTTTTGTGTTTACAGCCTTATGTTCGTTCATAATTGTGCTTTAACTTGACTTGCATAAACTTCTAATACAATCATCAATCGTTGTTGTAGGAATAACATTTTTGTATTCTGAACTCATGGGTGCAAATGGGAGTGATGGATTAAAATTGGATATGTCCCTAAAAGCAACCTTGGAAAAAGCTGTTAAGGAGTCAAAAGAATGCATGGAAAAGGCTGAAAATCTCGCTTTGCAACTTAGCAATGCAGTGCACTCATTGAGTTTGGCTGCGCCTGATTCAGTTGACATATCGGGTTTGGTTGTGCCTGATTCTGACGATGAAGACGACATTTGTCGGTCATCTACACCTTGCATTCGGCGTGGTGCAATTAAGGTTGAAAAGAAGCCTATCGTGAATGATCAAAGCATGGAAGCTGACGAGATGCTTAAGATTTTTCTACCAAAGTTATTTGAGAAAAACTAAATTGAAATCATGTTCGCTTACCTGTTTTCTTCTCGACAAAGTTTAATTCCCAAATTATCTTAATTGATTGGTAATGTATTTTCCCTTTAATATTACATGGCTATTACTATTCACTATTTCTTTCTTCTCAGTTTAACTACAAATATTGAAACTTCTGCAATTTGTTGTGGGTGGGATAAATTTCGTTTACTTTGAAATATGACTATGTCAAAACAAACATTTAGCAAATACTCTCACTTTTGGGACAAAGAAAATGAAAAAATACTTTGTTTTCTTCCATTACAGCAATCAATATCCAAAACGAAAAGAAACAGTAGATAATACTCCCAATTTTATCTAATGCAAGCTAGCAGCCAATTTTGATATAGCATGTCATCTTTCCAATACGTCCTTATTGCAAAGCTTCAGTTATTCATCTCTACCCCTCTTGCATATAACATAAGTATATTTCAAAATATTAGTTTCAATAGAAGTAATAATAGAAATGTTAAAAGTAAACTTACCAAGTAATGTCGCTACTAATTCTTTGGTCGCTTGAACTAATGTTGTCTCACACGAGATTTGTGTAGGAAGACAACCTAGCCTTTGAAGACGTTCTTTGTTAATGTGAGGAATTTTATATCGATTTCCTCCTCCTAATTTCATGGCCTCTTTCATACATAGATGCAATGTCAACCACACGTAATTCAACTTGATAGGGGAGTAGTCGTAGAATGCCTTCTCTACAGCCTGAACAAGCTCAGGGATAGTTCTTGCACGCCTTTTTTGTTGCAACGACTGTATGGCCCTAAAAAATCCAAGGTCAAGTATGTTGAAATCAGGAGAGTTTGGAGGTTGGCAAGTTAATCGAATATCGAATCCATTTTGTGAACAAACGGCTAAAAGATCAGGATCACTAGGATGAACATGTGTCCTCGCGTTATCTTGTTGAATGAAAATAGTTTCTCCGTGCTCTGATCTCGGCCACTTTTCAAAAATTGCAGGAATAACTTTTTCAATAAAAAAAGCTTTTATGGTCTCCCTCTTAACCGATGTAATCACCTTCATTTCCATAGTGCCAGCATCTCTATTTTTGCTAGTTCTTTGAGCTGGTTGTTCAATAACAAATGGCCAACACCCAATCTTACCGTCAAATATCACTCTTTCCTCATCATCAAATCTCGGACGGGTTGTTGCTACTAAGAACATGACTTTCTCAATAAAATTTTTACTTTGACAAGACCGGTCAGGATCGTCTTCATCAATACTCAAGTAATACATTTGATCCTTTTTTGTCATGTAAAACCATTTCTCGTCAATATGCACGTAGTTGTACATCCCCTTAAATTTAGGATCATCCATCAATGATGTACTTTCGTCAAGCATCGACAAACATAATTCTAATCGGGATACTTTATTTTCCTCTTTCAAATGTGGTTTGATGGCACTTGAGTGACGACGCATTCCACCTTGCTTAAAAAAACGATACAACCTTGAGTAGCTAACTTCTAAAGCATCTGAAAGAGATGTTAGAGTTGTTCTCTGATGCAACTCTGTTTCTCGGACTCGATTTATGTCAATCGCAATTCGTTTACGACCACAATTTTTTGTCCTCCTTGAAACATCCACATCTGTGCCTGGGGGAGTTGTCTTGTGAATATTCCATATATTTTGTACTGTTCGCAGATTCTCAATATTGAACATACGTTGCACCTCTTTTGTGGTGCTCCTCTTCAATTTACCATTCATACTCTTCGCCAATAAAGCCCGATAAACTTGCCATCGTTCAGCATCAGTTAAGAACTTTCTTTTTCTTCCTTGATTATTGCCTATTAACAATGAAACAAATTAACAAATAAACAAACTGCCTTAAATCAAAATGTCAATAATAATTTGATGGTTTTTTTTTTCTTCAGTTCGAAAGCAATAACAATCTTAATTTTCATATATCTGCATTAATCATTTATTTCTAGGCAAATCACCCATAATTCAATCTAATAACTAAATAAAAAAAATAAGAGCAAACTAACAATTGTGATAAGACTTATGAGAACTATACGCAATTGAAAATGAAAAGCATACACAGCTGTATAATTATAGATGCATGACTGGAAAGAGGATAAAATTATCAAATGATTGTGAACTTGGAGTACTAATTAAAATATCTCATGATTTAAGATCCGATCAGTTGCAATAGACTGTATGATAAGTCTCACTTGAGAATATATCAAAGAAAATATAGATCAACCTAACTTGAAACATCAAACCGTACCTTCATTTGTTTGAACCTCTATTTGCGGGGTATCTGTCCCTTCTCCTTCTAAAAATGGGATTTCTCCATCTTCATTGTGTAATTCAGAATTAATGGTTGGAGGAGGTAGATTTAAATCGATTGTGAAGTTTGAATCCATGTTTGAGGATGAGATGATTTTGCTAGCTCCAACGTTTGCATATTTATAGAATAGGGAACTCACAAATCACACAATATGGTTCCAATTTCAAATTTTAAATGATTTTTTTTTTCAAATTTTGTGAATTGTGAATATTGGATTCCCTCCATAATAATTTGGCTCCATTAGAACTCATAAGTCACACGCCTACTCTGTTGACAAATGAGTATTTCCATTTGTTTTGTAGAGTATTAAATAAGTGATGTATTATTAATAGTATTAGAATAACATTAAATGAGGTTATGTTAGGCATAATATTTTTTTATTAATAAGTGTGCTTGAGCTTAGGATGACAAACAAAAAGAATAGGAGGGAGTAGTTTATAGAGATAGAGATTATGTATCGCAATAATGGAACGTGGTAGGAACAAATTTTATGTTGTTTTCATCTCTATTTACCTTTAAATTCTTTGACTTATATAGTATCTAATTTAAATTTTATAAAATGAGTTATTGAAAAATATATATGTCTTCATTCTTTAAAACCCTTTAAATCTCCTATTAAATGTAATAAATTCCACCGTGCTTAAAACACATAATACTCCTTACAATATCAATTTAATTTTCAATATCAATACGATATGATTTGAACAATCTATTAGGATGACAAACCCAACCATAGAAATGTGAAATAAACTTTTGACCATCCATGATTTTATATTGCAAACATGCAATGTAACGAACCATGTTGTCTTTATTTTGATTCACATTTAAAAAAATAAAAAATTGGAGTTACAATACAAGGATTTTCATATATCACATCATGCACAAGTATAATCCTATATTTTTTTCTTTATTCTTCTATTCATGGATATATTCACAACACTTGCCTCTAAACAATAATTTGACTTTCCATGACTGTACAGATTTGCAAATCCTAATGCAAAAATCGTAACAAGAGAGAGAGAGAGAAAGAATAAAACAAGAACAATGAACGGCTAGTAAATAGTAGTCTCCACCACAGCACTAGCTGCCATTTTCTTCTCTATAATTTCAAATATTCACTCTTCTATACTTTCCCTCCGATATATTTATTTGAATTACATTTCCAAATCCCCAGACACAAAGAAACTTTGCATTTCCCAGAAAATGAGAAGAAAATAAAAAAACAATTTCGACCGAAATTTTCTCTTTAAGAAACTCAAGCGCTAATTCATGGATTGCGACGACGACGAATACGGCTTCTCCGCCTGCTTCCCTCCCGCACTTGTCTCATTAACACCGTTCGCTTCCACAGTCTCACCTTCGCCGCGCCGACTGTCGAGCTGCTTCAGGCAGCCGGCTGAGCCGGTTAGATCAAAACGGCGGCTGGCTTGGGTTTCTCTTCAGGGCCGGCTTGTCGAAGCCGATGAAGCCACCTCGGCTAAGGCTGTAGACCCAAATGGCGCCTTCTCTGCCGAAGAGGCGGCGGCTTGGGAAATGTTTTCCCCTGTTCAACGGGTTTTAACCGTCGCTGTTGTTGGGGCCGCCGCCGCAAACTCGAAGAAGGACGAGCAAATTTCGAAGCTGCAAAAATCAGTTGAACAAAGGGTCAGTTTTTTTTTTTTTTTTTTTTTGTATGTATAATTTGAATTTTATTATTTGATTCGCATTTGAGATTATAATTAAAGTAGAAGTTGTTGTTTAGGGTTATTATATACTTGTCTGGTTGAATTATGTTAATTGATTGAAACAGTTTTGAGATATATATGGTGCTATTCTTCACTCATTTACTGAGAATTTAATTTTGGTGGCTGAAAGAAGCTACTACAATCTTGGCGAAAATTGATTTTAAAACTGTTCAGTTGTGGAAATACATCAATAATTAAATCGAATTTTTCTGAGATTTACGTTACTGAAATACTGATGGTGCGATCACTCATTCATTTACTGATAATTTAATTTTTGTGGCTGTAGAAGCTACTTCAATCTGGTAACAATTGATTTTCCAACTATTTATTCATGGAAATACATTAATTTCATCGGTTGCAAAATTAAAGTATTGAAATAATGCACACACAACTGTTGAAGCTTTCTTCATCGTTCGTTGTTAAAGCATTTTCTATTTTGTTAATGCTCTGTTTTAAAGCATTTTCTATTTTGATTCATTTATGAAGTATGATATTCCAGTTCGGCGTTCGTCTATGTTTATACAAATACATTTACTTTAAAATTTTCTAAAGATCATCGCCATACTTCACCAATTTCCTGGTACACTTTCCCATCTGAAATCAAACACGATCGTATTATCATATCAAAACATGGTTTTGGAACATTGCATAAATCTTTCCTCTAATTTGCAATGGAGAGAGAGACTAAGATTAGATTGTCTCAAGTTCAATTATAAAATGATGTTAATGTGACTGATGATGAAATTAATTTCGGTTAAACAAATTGTCCCAGGATCAAGTGCTCTTTAGCATGCAGAAAAAGCTTGACAATTTATGTGAAGAGTTGAATTATTTCAAGGATCATCCCGATGTTGAGACTAAAGCTATGGAATATGGTTGTAAGCTTTGCAATCATAACCTCCCACCAAATGATTCTTTGGTAATCCTTGATGGCTTCTTTTTCTTATATAAATAAGCATTTTTCCTCGTGCACAAGCGGTTGTATTGGTGTTGTATTTTATTTTTACATTTTCTTTTTCTGGGTTTTCGTTTCAAGTTCAACACATCAATTAAAGGAACAAGTGGGGATGAGGTGTTCAAGTACAAAATGCCTACATCAAATGAGGCCGAGCCAGAAGAGCGCCGACTGTCTGATTTGTCAGATTGGGCTCCCAGTGTTACTTCTTCTGTTGATATTCAGGTATATATATTTGTTAACTGATTTTAATATACACTTTTTATTTGGATATTGGGAAATTTTTAGAAAGATGGTCTTCAAATTATGTCTTGCACCATTTCTTGATTATCATTCCAAAATTTGAAACAGGAAGGCATAGAGTGTCATTTCCTGCTTTGTTCTTAAAAACTTAATTTACTATTTCATTGTTAGTTGTCTCTCTCTTATTTATCAAAACATTTCTCACTGCTAGAAGTAGAAATTCAGTTCTTTAGCAAACTAAGTGGATAAATGTCTCGTATCTCCGCTCCATAAGTTAAAGAACATGTTACTTATCCAAACGTAGGAATACTCAGATCACTATTGAATAGCTGTAAGAGTTTAATCCATATTTAAAATAGTGATAATTGAGAAGAAAGGTTAGAACCAAAATAAGTATTTTTTGATACGATTCTTATGCGCTTCTCTCAGTTGGAGAGTTTAGCTCTAGAACATGATATCTACAGTCTGAGGAAAGAATGTGATGAGAAGGATGCTACCATCAAGGAACTCTCAACTTTTCTCCGGTCATCTGAAGTCATGAGTTCGAAGGTAATTATTTTCACTGATTTACTTGTCTATTCTATTGTTTGCTATTCTTTCTCATGTTAATGATAATTTTCTCCTACTTTCTAGAGGATTGTGGAATTGGAAGATATAATTCGCCGTAAGAATATGATCATCAACAAGCTCAGGAAAGACATGATAATTTTGGAGCAAAAGGTAAGGATCCATGCTAAGTACTGTATAACTGCAAAACAACTGAATAATGGTAATGGTATTTGCAGAATTTATAACGAGTTGAAACTAAAACACCATATCAGTTGCTTTATTCTTTAATCTCCTAGTTTGTAGTAGTGGATAATGCAAACATATGCATGCAGTGTAAAATCTTGTTTCAACTATTTTGTCTAGAATTTATTTCATGTTGGTGTTGATGAACAAGTAATCTCGCGCAGGTGGTGAGCCTAACAAGACGTCGGAGACCCTCTTTCAAAGCAGCAAGTTCAGATCTGCAGCATCTTCCTACACTGACAGATAATGTGCTTTATGACATGGACAGTACGACAGATCCTTCGTCTTCAGATTCAGACAGCATTCCCAGGAATCGAACACATGCTTCATTTGTGAAAGGGCAACAAATTTCTGCTCAGATTAGTGAGAATGACACCAAAGGCAACGTGAAATGTGATCGTGCTAAGAGTTCACGCTGCCCTCTGAAGGAGAACTCATACAATCAGATGCCAAATCCAGTTCCAGCTTCCAAACCAAAGTATACAACGAGTGCCAGTGGAGAAAACAGAGGCTGGAGACAGCCTCCTATCAAGTCAAAGGAAGTAGCAGCACCAGCTCAAAAGAGATGGATGTAGTTCGTATTATCAATAAAAAACCATGGCTAATTATGAATCATATGCAGCATATTGCATTTTCTTCATGAAATCATCTCGATTATGAGGAAATGAAATCGCATTAAGCGCTGCACTTGTGGTATATCAGCAATGTTTTGAAAGATTATGTTTGGATGAAAGAACGTTTGCATACTCCAAGATATTTGAAACTTAATGATATAACCAGAAAATGAGAGTCGCCGAGTAGGGTTTAGGGAGAGTTGAAACTACTATTTAATTCAGAATGTTGGAGTGTTGTACTAGAAACCGCTCAGAATTATGCTAGTCATAAACTATATATATATATATATACTCATAATAACTTATATGCAACAGGTCTCACCACATGCGATTGTGCGTAGTGCGCGCGCCTCACCCACGCGCCTGCTTTTTTTTTCGATTTTTTTTATTTCAGTTTTCTTTAAATTTGTTTTTTCAATTCCAGATTTTCTTTTTAGTTTTTTTTCCTGTTTTTTAATTTCAATTTTTTTTAAAAAAAAATTCACTTATTTTTTTTCACCTTTTTTTTTTGTTTGTCTCTTCGTTTTTTTGTTTGACGCTTTTTTTTTTGTCAAGATTCGAGCGAGGGGAGCCGAAGGCCTCGGAGCGAGCCGAAAAGTTCAAATTGTTGCCCGCCGATTATCCATATATTATTAATCAGAGCGAAGGTGGAGCCATAAATCGGAGCCGAAGGCGAAAAAAAAAATTAACCTGATCAACGGGTCAACCCGACCCAGATCCGGTCGCTTGGCATGCTACCTGCTGCATGCAAATCTTCCTCATATATATAATGCATTATCTATATCAGAAACATTTTACTTCCAAGAACACTCGATAATATAAAGTTCTTCACAGAACGACAGAACACTAAGCATCATGAGTTTAATGGTTTCAATCTTCCGAAATAACACGGCACAATATCAAGCTGTCAAATCTATATGCCCTATATAGTTTCTTGGATGAAGTATTAAAATAGATGACTGCGACATTGAGAGCATTATTAGACAGAATATTGTAAGAAATGAAATATTGGAATAATATAGAATTAGATTAATTTTCAGTATTATACCTGAAATATACATTAATCAACACGAGCAAAATAAACTAACGATCATATGATGTCTTGACATATATAGTGCATCGCTGTCCAAAAAACTCAATTTCTGACTTCCAATTAATTAATTTCCTATTTATCTATATTATTCTGGCTAAATTTTGAATTGTTCAAGTTTCATTCCTAGAAGAGAGATGACATAATTGGTTAATTCTGGCCAAGTTTTGAACTGGAACTACTATTTTATTATGCGCCTTCTATTAAAAAGTAAGTGGTTAATCATTGTCACATCAAGGCATAAAGTTAGTGTAACAGGCCATATATACTCTGTCTGTGTTAATTGATAAATATATCTAAATAATTATGATCAACCGAATGTTACAAAAATGACCTAATTATTCATATATCCTGTCAAAAATTAATACTATTGATATACTGCAATTGAGAATAGTTTTCTTGCCATCGTATCATTAACTATTGACCAAATGGCAAGAAAAACAAAGAGCTGTGTTTTGAATTGTTGCTTTAATGAATACTCCAGTCAATATGGAGTATATTAATTGTTTTGATGTAAAAGATCTGAATTTAATGAAATCGTTGCGTCATGTTTAATTGTGATGGCTAAACTTCCCAGTCAACCTACAAACCTTAATTAAACGCCCGATTCTGCAAGTTTGTTTGACAATTTTGGTTATACTAATTAGAACCACGATTCTGAAATTGCAACCTTTGTAGATATGAAGCGTTTATAAGTATATTTTAATTAATATTCTCAAAACAAAAGTACATTTTTATCAATTATACATGTGTGTATTTTTCTAAATCCACACTGTTTTTGTTTTACCCTCCCTGAAATTCGACATAAAACGTCGATCTAGAAATGTAGTATTTGTGCAAGTTTGGATCAGTTCGATTCAATTTAAAAAAAAAGAAAAAAAAAAAAGAAAAAAACTACAAATTAGCTAGCCGCTTCTCTCATGATTTTTCCATGTGTGCGAATATTTGATTTTATTCTAGCTACTTGTTTCTGTTTAATATCTATGCTTTTTTTAAAAACCCTTGAGATGAATAAATTATGGTGGAAGCTGCATGATCGACGATCAAGAATGCGCCCAAAACACCCATCCAATCCAATAGTGGACTTGGTGGTGTGTGAAAACGGCCATTTATTTGGCTTTAATTTCACATGACTTTCTTTGAAACTTCTCTAGCTAACATAATAAATTAATAATAATAATACCCCGGCCCTTCCCCCCTTCATTTCTCTATCTTCCATTCCATCATTTTATTTTAATACTCCTACTACATACAACAAATTAACGCATCTATTATACCAGAAGCAGAAGAAACTACTAGTATATCTCATGCAGCAGTAAATTAAAATTAGCAAATGGACCGATCACCGTATTCCACATCGTCCTCCTCCGACAGCTCACAGTTCTCTTCCACGAGCGCGTCGCCGGCGAAGAGCACAACGGTTGTTCTTTCCATCGAATGCCTAAAGGGCAGCTCGAAAGCCGACGAGTGGACCGGCGACATGCTGCAGACCGGCGACATAGTTGAGGAGTTACGAATCGGCAACATGATTCTCAAATCGCCCTTCAAGAACGGCAAATCCGGCGTCCAGAAAATCCTAAACAGCTCCTTTAAGCAGAAAGAGACGTCCATCCGGGTCCGGGTCAGGCGGGGCTCCGACGAGTTCTCCGAGCTGCAGGCGTGCATAGTGCCCGGGGACCAGTTCGTCGGCAGGCGCCAATACGTCCTCCGGGCGATCGGCGACCCCAACTACGCCGTCGGATTCATCGATCGGACGGAGAGCGAGTGCTTGGATTTGCAAGGTCAGAACAAAATAATACCTACCTCTTTCGTTGACTTTTCGTAGCCTACTGTTCAATTGCAATTGTTTCGGCAGGCATTATTGAAAAATAGGTTTCAAACTTTACTTTGGTAGCATTCCATTATTGTGAAATTCATCTTTTATTTTATCATGTTAATGAATATATGCATTCAATCCAAGTATCTTCCCTCTTTCTAAAAATTAATTATTTAGTGGAAATGTATATGTCCAACTGATTAATATTGTGAATATATTCTTTTTAGCATGCTCTATATTCTTGATAATTTCTGAAAAATACTACTGGTATATTTTATATTCAGCTATATGTTGTCGTTATGATTATCAAATACTGTTAAATGTAGACGTGAATATATATATATATATATATATATATATATATATATATATATACGTCTCGATCGACTTTAGTTTACCATATGTGTGCCAATTCTATATTTTCGATCAACTTCTTGTTCTTTGTTTTTCCTGAAAGTGAATGTTTATTTAATACAAGTGTGTGGGAAATCAAGTTGACACGTTAATATAGTATTTATAAAATAAAGATATTCATAAGGTATCAACTGATGAATTAAAGTCAAGTGGGTGGTTAATAGAGAAATAAATTGATTAAAAATGAGAGTAATTTTTTTCACTTAAAAACAAAAAAACAGTACTTTTTTGTCCCATCCTTTTCTTGTTCCTTTTTAATTTTTTTTTTAAAGAATGTAGTTTGGAATTAAATTCTAAAGGCATGTGTAAACCAATTGAAGAGGTCAAGGTTGATAAGTTTTGTCATATTTTGACTTGAATTTTAAAGATGTATAAACATTGTATATAAAGTTCAACTTGGATTGGTCTACCTCTACCATTTCTGATAATGTGGAAGTCACTTTCAGTTAGTAGATTATCTATTTTTGTAAGAGTCATCTTAATTCGTACACATAAAGCGAAATGTTGTTGATGAATGTGCAGGTTCAAGGAGCTCAAGGATGGTGAGCGCACTAGAGAGAAGTCCACTGGAAGACGGATACGTATCGTATCCGTGGGAGCGGAGGCTGGTGGAGATGCTATCGATCCCCAACTCCAGCAGCTTCTACTCCATTCTCTTCTTGCCTAAAGCCTCCGACAGAGCCAGCAGCCGCTACAACGACCTCGAGGACACCCTTGCACGTGCCCACGCCTGGATCAACGCTTCTCAGGCATCCGGTGTCCCTATCGTCTTCATGAACATTCAAACCGAATCCCTTCTCACCAAGGTACGTACGTACAATAATATTCAATATTCCATTCCCGAATTCTACAAACACTGCCTTGCCTACACGATTTATTATAAATTAAAATTGTACTGACAGATATCCGGAGACACGGCTTCTTCCACCGTAAACTCTGGATCCCTCTCGGACCTGTCCAATATCGCCAACACCAGCCTATACGGGTTCGAGGACTACCACGGGGTGGACATTGGCGTGGTCAGAGCGGTTCGTTTGTGGTTCTCCCCTCTTGCAGGGGAGATCCCTATTGAGATCAGGATCAAAGACACCGATACGAGGCTCGGATTCGCCATCAGCCGAACCGAAGAGGTACGTACAGTACTCATTAATTCTAACTAGACACGAGGGAACTTCGTCTTTTGTAACTGTACTACCACAACTCATACATTATGAGAGACATAAGCTAATTGGACCTGCATAATGTACCACTTATATATGCATGATATATACTTCACTTACACCCAAAATACTTGTACAACAATGTCTTAAATTCACAATAATTAAGAATTTGAACAAACAGGGATTCATCTACATATCATCGGTCATCGAAGGTGACCACGATGCACCGTCAGCTCGATCGGGGCTGAGCAGTCTGTACAAGCAGGCATCGGAATCCTCGCGGTTGCTGGTGGTGTCCCGAATATCGAACCACAAGGTGCTGCCGTGGATGGTTTCTACCGCGGGGGCGATCCGATGTTTCGACACTGTCTCTCTTAGCCAGAAGCTGTCGTTGCACCGCCACACCAGAGTTCCGATCCTCGTGCACGTTTTCCTTTGGGATAGAAGCGCCAATAATGCAAATGTGGGCAGCATTAGGGCCCGAGCCATGTCGACGACGCCCCCGTCGCCCCCCTTGACGGAGGCGCACCTCAGGATGATGGCGGCTAATGAAAAGTATGCGGTGCCACTGCCGACGGAGGAGGATTCAGATGAGGAGGAGGAGGAGGAGAATGAGAAGGTTGGTGCATCGGATAATATTACGTTTGAACGGGACACTGCCGGTGAATTCTCCTTCCGGCTACATGATTTTGCTCTTAAAAATAATTGGGTGTGAAAATCGATCCTTCTTTTTTTTTTTTTTTTTTTTTTTTTTGCTTACATGTTGTTAAAGATTTTAATATGCTCTGCTCATCATCTTTGATTTTTGCTGTATATAAACCACAGTATGCCATCGGTTATCAGTTTGTCTACAGTTGATAGATACGTTATGGTTGACGAAATTATCCAATATAACTATATTCTCAAAAAAAAAAAAAAAAAGTTAAAATTCTTTTGTGAGGTAATTCTGTTGATGTTTTGCCATAATAATTTGTTTCATTAAGGATTGTTTATTGATGGAATGGATAATATTGAGGTCAGCGGTCTCAATTATAATCCTCACAAACACTTACGTTATGGTTTGTATAGTATACACCCAACACATCGTAACAGTTGTAAACGATTCTAATTAGCTGACAAATGCAAGGTAATAATTAATGCACACACTAGAAATTCAAATGCAAGAAGCATTTAGTACTTTTAGTGAAAGATTTTCTATATATAATATGCCAAATTTTATTTATGATTTATTCGTAAAGCGTACAATAGTTATGGTAGCAAGACTAATTTCACGCTTATGTTGATAAATGATTTGGCCTTAAATAAAGAGAGAAATATTTTTAGAGCCAAAATAAAGATGCATGTAATTAATCAAGGGCATTTGGGACCTCCTTCCTTGGTCTTCCAATTATAGTAGCAAGGGCAGCATTCCTTGTTGCCAAATGTTCCCGGCGGCACACACAGACATTTGTTACAGCATTTGTTGCAAAACAACAAGCAATTGTTCTTGTAACCTGTGTTCGAGCATCTACGGTCGCATTCACTTCCACATTCTATCACAAAAAAAAAAAGAATATTAAATTTCTATAAATTAATTATCGATATAAATTGTTAACTAAAGAATACAAGTACTCATCTCTATTTAATATTTAATGAATAAATTTCATAAATGAAATCGTATTTATTTCAATTAATGAAATTTGTGGTTTTAAATTAGAAATACATTAAATCACTTCCTCCTGAAAGTGGTGTTTTTTTTATGAAATATATAAAAAATATTGGAAAGTTTTTTCTAGTGAAATTTTGAGTGTATTGTATAATAAGCTATAAAGGATGATAAAAATAACCTTTTAATAAAATAACTTACTGTCTTGAGGGACTGGACAGGTAACATCATCATTTGGTTGAACACTTGACGACAGGGATCGTAAAGAATGTGAGAATCCAGGTTCATCAGCCTAATATTAACCAATATCGAAAAAATTAGATACAATTATCGGTAATTCAAGACATGTATTTAGGGGGAAAATGTTCATTATGAGAAAAATATATTTTTTGTTCCTTTTCTTTTACATTTGAGAGCAGTGTCTTAGATCTAGCACTTTTTTTTTCATCCTTTTTTGACTTCAGTGATACGCGCTACTTCGACACATCCAAGTAGGGCTGGGTAGGTATACCGAAAAAACGGTATACCATTCTTGCTGTACCGGAAAACCGAACTTACGGTATACTGTTACTTACGGTACGTCATGATACCGTACCGGAAGACAGTATGGAATTTCCTAATACTGCGGTATACCGTGTTATACCGTACCGAAGTATATACCGTTATTTTCGGTATATACCGTAGTATGGTATATATGGTATACCGTACTGCACCCGTTAATAATTAATAATAATATATAATTAAGTAATTGTTGGAAATTTAGGATATTATTTCTTCTAAACATGTATATAATGTGCACGGTATACCGTAAAAGTTCGGTATACCGTGAATGTTCGGTATATTGTGAATGTTCAGTATACCGCAAAATGTTCGGTTTACCGTGAAAGTTCGGTATACCGTATATCGATAAGGTATACCGAAACTGCAGTACGTCAACAGTATGTAAAAATTTCATACGGAATTTACGGTATACCGAATTCCGGTATCCCGTAAGGTACGGTATGGTAACGATATGAAATTTTTCATACCGAAATTTACGGCAAGATATAAGGTATGACATAAAAATGACGGTATACCGTACCGACTCACCCCTACATCCAAGTAGGAAAAAGAAAATCATTTTACATCCCAATATTTATAAATCATCAAAATCCACGTTGATAATGACGTTAGGTTGGATTTATTCATGGAATTTTTGGCGTGTGACCAAAAATTAAATTGTTATGGAAGTGAAAGCGGTATTAATATTTTGGTTAAAATTGTGGGGATGAAAGATGAAATAACTTTTGACACCTTTCCATCCAAAAATAAATAATAATAATAAAAAGTTAAAGCAAAAGGAAAAGTCAAAGCGAATGAGAAATTAAATAACGGTAAAGACAAAAACTACATCCATCTTGGAGTATGTATGGTATAACTTACTAGGGAAAACCTAATAGTTACAGTTAAATAAGAAACACACAAGAGGAGGAAAAGGCATTGGTAGTTTAAAGAGGAAGTCATATTTCGCGACTTCTTTTTTTTACTCTTCAACTTAAGACAGTAATATATTTCAAAATGTAAGGTGTGATGAGATTTTGCTCTCTAGGTTGTCCATCTTATATAGAAAATATTGGTCCCAATTAATCAAACAAATTGTTAATATACAATTTTTGGTAGGTATTAAATATTCATAATCCAACTCATATTTTTAGAGTTATTGTTGGATAATATCTGCATTTATTTAGTCATGGCTATAGTTTTTATTGTTGGATATCTGCATTTATTTTGTCATGGCTATAATTTGATACTGATTGACAATGTAGTTAAAAACTCATTAATCTTATTTACAAAATTAAAAGAACTTATAATTAGATTGGCAAAATATAATCAAATTCAAGACCTCTTCAACAAATTGTTGTGATCTCTATTATGATATTGAGCTTTAAATGTGGAAATCACAACCACCTAAATAATGCTAATTAAAGGCCCAATAGAAAACAATTCTACAATTCCGCTAGAGGAATTGATGTATTAGACCAAGAATGTCGGCGGACCTGCTTGGGCCCATATTATTACTTTAAAACCAAAAAAATGTTGAGGTTTGGTTAGGTTTGGACTTTAATTCAATCTATCCAATGGAATTTCGGAGATTAATATAAAATCGTCATATTTTATATTTTCAGAATATATAAATACCAAAATTCAATAATTTTTTCATTTCCTATAAACAGAGACCACACATATTAAAATTCTCATTTTCTCAACATATAATATAACCTTAATTTTATCTTTTTCTATTTTCTTTTATTATCTTTCTTTACTCTGTTTACTTTTTTTTATGGATTAGGAGAATAATTTGATAATTCTTACTTAATGTGTAATTTTCGTCATTTATTTTAAGCATAGGTTGATTATTTTTAAATTTGTATTTTGATTGTGTAATTTGTGTTCTTGGTCTACTTATGTTGTATTTTGTCGTTTTTTTGTGTTTTTTAAAATTTTCTAATAATTTAAATTTATTTAGTTATATGTCTTACAAATAATTATATCATCAAAAAATACAACATAATAATATACTAATATGGTAGTTGTGGTGATCATTGATAAACTGCCAAAAATAGATATGGAATGGAATGAAGAAATACTATTAAATACTTGGACAGCGGAGAAATTAGTTAAATATTGAAAAATTAGGTGGCTGGATGGTCTTAGAGATGAAACGAAAAGGACATCAGTATTTACAAACAACCTAAAACA
Organism: Schizonepeta tenuifolia; assembly: GCA_029490685.1. Lineage (NCBI taxonomy): Eukaryota > Viridiplantae > Streptophyta > Magnoliopsida > Lamiales > Lamiaceae > Schizonepeta > Schizonepeta tenuifolia. Next base: position 75,942,107 of record CM055957.1, on the reverse strand, counting down.
CGTTAAAATCTGTCAACGAAAATCGAAGGGTGAATATATAATGTTATTCCAATAAATAAACTTTATGCCAAGTTCTTAGAAAGTTTTAGTCAAAAAATATAAAATAAAAATTTTATATCCATAGAATATGAATTCGATTCAATTTTACCCTAAGTCAAATTCTGGCCACAAAGAAAAAATATACATATGTCGCAGTTGGAGTGATGGATGGCATCTTATATGGCCAAAATAGGTTTTTTTTTTTTTTTTGGGTCTTTTCTAGCTGATATACGTATACCTAGATTTTTTAGATTGACTATTTTATATCTAATAAATCCTAGAATAATAAGGTAATAAATCATCACAAATACTTATATGCGACCAGTCGCATGGCGCGTGTAATACACACGCCAGCCGCCCTCGCATTATTACACGCGCCAGATTTTTTTTTTCTGATTTTTTTTTAATTCCTGTTTTCTGTCCAAACTGTTTTCTAATTTTTTTTTTTTTATTTTCAGCTTTAAATCAATTTTTTTTTGGAAAATTTCACTTTTTTTCCACCTTTTTTTTTGTTTGCCTCTTTGCTTTTTTGTTTGTAGCTTCTTCTTTGGTCAAGATTCGAGTGAGGGGAGCCGAAGGCCTCGGAGCTAACCGAAAAAGTTCAAATTATTGCCCGACGATTATCCTTATATTGGTAATGGGAGCGAATGCGAAACCATAAAATCGGAGCCGAAGGCGGGGCCGTAAAATCGGAACCGAAGGCGGAGCCTGAAAAAAAATTGAAATTAAAAAAAAAAATATGACCGGTCAAACCCGACCCGGATCCGATCTTTTGGGAAGTGACCGATTGCATGCAAGTGTTCCTCATAAATCATAATCTAATGAGGAAATAAACATAATTTGTAATAAGGCATTAATCTGCCAAATTAATTAAAATAATGCCAATTTTTGGCTACAATTCTAGCCCACAGAAAAGGGAAAAATAAAAATAAAATAAAAAAATAGACAAAAAGTCTTCATTATATTATTATCCCACATATTCCGAACACAGTTTGACTCAGTTTGGATCGCATCAAGATTGTTAGATGGTTTCAGATTTATAAGATGACACTTATATATAAGCAAAGAGCTCAAATTTGATTGTAAAGGTAAAGTAATTTTTTGAGAGTATTTTTATTAAATCAAGTAGAATAGGGGAATTATTACCTTTTTAGTGGTATATATAATAATTTATGAATTATAGTAAGATATATATATTATAAATATGTTGTATTTTCAGTTTAGGAAATTAACTTAATCAAATGAAACGTACAAATAAGAAAATGAACTTATTAAAATAGTATGAAGAGAGAAGTTGTTAAAGGATTTGGATTTTGATTTCAGAGGATACAATACAAGACTTGTCAAATCCATATACTGTATATATATAATTGTTTTTTCATGGGCGTCGCGTGGGTTTTGCTTTATGAAATCAAAACATTAAACTTGTAACTGCTTGTAGTTTGGTAGTTAACCCCATAATTGTCATCGGTGGGCCCCTCATTATTAGAAAAGAAAGTAATTACAATTACAATTACAATTACAATTACAATAATAGCAGCGTCACAATCCCGCGCACGCCGCTCGGACACAAATTCAATTAGCCTCCACCGGCCCCGGCCTAGGGCTCCCATGGGGGTCCCACTCCATATATTTTATTAATTTCTCTAATGGTCAAACTAATCATTTCCCCTAACTTTAATTACCAAAATTAGTTGCTGCATCATCTGATATACATACTTATATGTAGTTGGATTATGGCTAGTTACAAACAAATAATCACAAAGTATATATATTAAGAATAATTTTTTTTAGTTGGAAAAATAAAATTTGCATACAACATGGATTGTTAATTAAAGAATAGTTTTATGAGACTAGATAGTGAGCCAAAAGTTAGGTATGAGATAGCAGCAGAGCAGTTATGAGATGATAACCCGAAAGTCTAGTAGCTTAATATTTTAGTGACAAAAAAAATATATATAATACAATCGGTCATAATTATCATTAATTAACTAATAGTTTGAAATAAAAAGATTTTAAATTCTATTTATGATACATATATGAAACCTAACAATAAATTATTAACAAAACTTAACAATTATATATACAACTAAACGAGAAATATGAACAACTTTTTTGGTGTGATCAACCCAAATTAATAATTGTAAAGCAAAAGTAAAATACAACAATTAATATTAAATTTGTGGAAATTTTTGAAGAAAATTCGTAAATTTGATGGTGCAGGGTACAAAGTCCTATTTTGAGATGGACGGTACATACGTGATACACAAAAAACTAGGATATACAATTTCACATAGAATGTCCATTATTAATCAACAACATCCATCCTATCTTCTGGTTTACTTTTATGGGTATTATGTTATATATGTTCCATAAGTAAGAATTACCAAAATAATTAGTGTTGAGCACTATTAGCTACGTAACCGTAAAGTGTAGGTAGTTTTTTAGATTATAAACCATAAATCCTGGTCTTTAATTATTATTAAAAAAGCACATTATTCTAAAATCCTACACAGGTAGAACATGGCATGCAGGTGATATCATCATTCAATTAATTAATTACCTCCAACTCCAAAACTTCAAATCCCATTTCATCGTCCTATTCCTTCCTTTAGTCCGAAAAATATTTGGACTAGTATTTAGATATTCTACCTACCGATGTTTGCCGCTAGGAGAAATTAAGTGATAAAGGTATAAAATCAATGCATCTTATTAATGAGAACATATAAAAATAATAAACAAAATTTCAGGTGGTTAAAGTAATGAATGAAAGGACAAATTAATTTAACAAGTAGTCAAATCAAAAGGAATTTAATAACCAAGGCTAATTCTGTTGAATCGTGTACAGAGAAAAAAAAAAAAACAGTTGGTGAAGAAGACTCATGATGACACCAAAAATAAATAAATAAATGTGAAAGAGATAAATCGATCCAAACGTATAGTCGTCCTAGATTCGAATCGCTTGAAATTCGATTCATGCCCACAAATATAAAAGGTTTTGCAGACATTAAGTAAAATCACTCGATTTTCATATCTTGTGTGTTTTTTCGTTTTTCCTATAGTAGGACCCGCGCGTAAGGTGAAGAGGAAGAGGGAGAAACGATTTTTCTTTCTATAGCCCCGTCCGTCACTGTGACACTACTAGCTACATCCTACATCATCTTACTTAGTAGGAGTATTATTATGAAAAATAAAATAGTAGGAGTATTAATAATTTTATGCGTCTGCCATTGGTAGGAGTAGGACCCATCATAGATTTTGTTTATTTCATTTCATCGTGTATATGTAAGTAGTAACAGCGTCGTGTCTCCACTCCAATAAGACCAAAAAGAAGAGAGAGAAGAGGCTGCGCCTGCCGTGCATGGTGAAGTGAGTTATTATCGGTCGCCCCTAAAAGCAGAGGCATACTTATAGTGTGTGTCTCTCTTGCTTGCCTACTTCTATATAAGTATGTCTGACTTGTAAAGATTCGTACAAGTAGTTATCCCTTATCCGTTGAGGAGAGAGAGAGAGAGAGAGAGAGAGAGAGAGAGAGAGAGGAGTGATGAAGGAGAGCAGCAGCAGCAGCAGCAGAAAACAAGGTGCAGCGTCGCCATGCGCGGCGTGCAAGCTGCTGAGGCGGAGATGTGCGGAGGATTGTGTGTTTGCGCCTTATTTTCCGGCGGAGGAGCCACATAAGTTTGCCAGCGTGCATAAAGTCTTCGGTGCGAGCAATGTCAACAAGATGCTCCAGGTAATTCATTCCAAATTAATTATTTTTTCCCATTTTTATTACTACTACTTTTTAATTTATAACTCATTAGTTACTTTTTAATTCAATCTCGATCATTCTGTACCTATATATATAGCTTCCTTCCTTCCAGTATTATAGGCATTTACTTAGGCACACATCACTCACCCACACACACTAACAACAACATTAAGCTAATTTAGTTAAGACACCTAAAAAAATCAAACTAATATTAGTCAGAAATCAGGTTCTATCCCAACCCTTAAAACAAAAAAAGTGTTCATAAGTTGGAAAACTTATGAGTGTACATTTTGTTGGAGTTGTACTTGAAAGTGTGATATTGTTTAATCTGTTCAAGAACAATTCTCAGCTTTTTTATAAGGAATATATGAAAGAAATTAAAGAGGTTCTTTCATTGTTAAAGTGGCCAATTTAAGCATATATAACTATATTCAAATTAATGACTTGACATAAGAATACTCACAATATAAAGCTTTGTGTTTATGTGTGTGTGACTACTCTATGTGTATATGATTCTAATAAGCGTACAGTCAAAAAAGTGAAAAAAAAAATATTTTGATGAAAGTTATGTCTTTGTGTGTTCTTTCCTTCTTCTCATCTTTTTTTTGGTTGAGGGGTTTGAATCATTTGTAAAGTTGATGTGAAAGTGCTAGATGTCCCAAATGTATATATATTGTGAATTATTCAAATAAACATTATCATTACAGTCGGCTTCCGGAAGAAAATGAAAAAAACATATCATTACGGTTACAAAGATTTCTCTCAAGGCTAATGCATGCTCTTCTTAGTGGGCCAACTTTTATTTAATACTATCGATTCACATGTAGGCGGATATTTCAATTTTTTTGTCAAAAGGTCCGGTCATTCTCAAACCTATACTATTAGATTAGTAAGTTACTCGATGCTGGTCAAGTTTTTTGAAATTTTGTCCATATTTTTTAACAAAGTTAATGCGAATTAACAGTTCTTCCAAATTATAGTATAAATGAAAACTTTATATTCCCAACCTATGTGTGTTGGTTATTCGTATTTATTAATAACTTAGTTAAAGTTCGCGTCTATTAAGTGAGTATATATATTTTTTCATTGCCCCTAGATTGATTTATTAAGCATGCACTACTTTCTAACAAAGACAGTTTTTTCTCAAGTATTTCGATGCAACTTTTTCTACAAAATATCTGTTAGTATTAGATATATACCGCAACTAAGGCTTGTGAATATATACTTGCAAAATTGAACGCATGGCCTCTCAATTATGAGTACATCACTCCACCAATTAACTAAGTTCATAGAAACGTATTATATTAATATTTTTTATTTTTATGTACATATATAAAATTAGATAATAAGTCACCTTCTACATTATCTATGAAAAGATCTCTGCGTCATCCTTTCTTTTGCTAATTTAAAATTTAAATATTGAATGCATATGGTACGTACACAAACACAAAGGATCAATGGAAGAATAACTGCATTTACATAAAGAAAGAAAAAGAAAAAGAAAAAGAAAAAGGAACAGTCATAAATGAACCAAACCCAGAATACCTTTTTCTGAAAATTACAAATGAATGTATACAAAAATATTTATATATACACATATGTGTGTGTGTGTGTGAGATGTCTTTCGGTGCATGGCTTCTTATTGTTGTTCTATTTAATATTGAATTTTATTTTTGGAGAAATTGACAAATTCAGCCAACATGCAAATAAACGAACAAAATTAGAAGAAAATTGGAAAATCTGTCCACATGGTATGGTACCTAGGGGTGTAAAAGAAAATTAATAATAATTTTGTTCCACAATAATATAATACATGTACTATTTTCTTGCAAATAAATGAAGTTAACTAGATACTTAATTCAAATATTACTAATTATAGTATAAAATATAAAATATTTAATTAATAATCTTATGTTTTAAAGAGAAATTACTTAACAAGCTGAGCTTGCTCACGAGCTAACGAGTCGAGTATCATCATGCTTAAGCTTGACTCGTTTAGTTAAACGAATTGCTCTTATAATTATCGATCAAACTTCTATCGAGTCGAAAACCAAATAGTTTACGGATAGCTTAACTTGTTTACAAGCCTAATAATAAGTACCCTAAATGAAAATTAGTAAGTGGGGTGAAATAACTAATTATATGCAGTGTGGGTGTGCGCGTCTTTCAGTCAACGGATTATCAGTTAGTTCAACGGAAAAGGTTCGTTAATAGTCCAACTTAACCTGCTTTTTGAATTGAAACTGCTTTTTCTCCGACAGTTTTAAAGCAACAAATTCTCTCTCATTCCAAAGTATGTTTGCACCAGTGGCTTGGACTTTAAAGTTGTCTCACTTTTATGCTTAATTGCAATTACAAACATGAATTTTTTGTTGAAATTGTAATTAATTACTAGTAATACTTTTCTGTTTCAACTTACCCACTACAACAAATTATCTAGCAGTCACATGATTTAGTAGCACCAAAAAAGTGTCAAAATATAGCTAAATCCACGCATGCATCTATATATACATATATATACACCTAATTATGTTTCAAATAAAAATATGAGTACATTTAGGAATATAATCAATTAATTATTATTAGTGGATCATGTTGTTGTAGTATGACATAATTCTCACAACCTAGAAAAATACGAATGCAGGAGTTGCCGGAACATCAGAGAGGCGACGCGGTGAGCTCGATGGTGTACGAAGCAAATGCACGAGTGAGAGATCCGGTGTATGGGTGCGTGGGGGCGATATCGTCCCTGCAGCAACAAATAGATGCGCTACAAACTCAGTTGGCGCTGGCGCAGGCAGAGGTGGTGCATATGCGCATGCGCCACTACTCGTCCAACTCTTCTTCGCCCGACTGCGCGTCTCCCTCCACGCGCGGCAGAAGGTCTCATCACCCCAAGTCCTCTTTTAACATGGACGTTACCAACTTTGATGATTCCTTCTGGCCTTGATTTCTTATCTTCTATTCACACTTCCTATATTTAATTTCCCCTTCTTCTTAATGTTTGGTTGTCGGCTATCTTTTTTTTTTTTTTTTTTTTTTTTGTTTTTTTCCTACTGGCTTTCTTACACACTTCTTGCCTGACCGGCCAGGATGACGATGATGGTCGGAGTCGGGAGAAGTTAACAATATTGTAAATGTCAAAAAAGTATACAATGATGAGGTATAATTGGTATAGCTATGCATGTTGAGTTGAGTATTTTTCATTCATGACGATTAATGTTTGATGTGTCGTTTTACGTTTCTTCTTTCATAATGATGTTTGGGAGCATACATATGTAACACTTGTTCCACCATAAACATAAAGGTTTCAAGTCTCAAACTCCAGTTAATTAATGGGATAGATTTCCACATTGTGCTAATATCGTACACATTAATTGAAGATTATATATTGAGCTAGCACCAACACTACTACAAAAACGGACATACATGACGGATAAAATCCGTCATATATGAGCGCTCCCAACCGTGGTCTAGGCGCCCGTCATCTATACTACGTAATATAGATGACGGAGAAAATCCGTCATGAAAAATACTTTTAATGACGGATTATATCCGTCACGTTTGAGCATAATTTTCCGTCAAGAAAGGTTTTCTTTACGTTTAATTTGATGTTGTACATGACGGTGATAACCGTCATCTATAATGTAGTTTACATGACGTTTTATGTCCGTCATGTTTAATATTCAACTGTAATGTTTCCCTTCTTTTCATGACGGAATTTTTATGCTATCATGACGGTTGATAACTGTCACGAATTCTGTTACAATTCTTGTCGCTTTATAACCGTCATCAAATGTTTAATTTTTTTTAATATATATTTTTTTGTTTTTTTTTATATTTATTCCTGCTATAAACCAAGACTTTCAATCCCACGAGGGCACTCCAAAATAAGAAATACTTTAAATCTCCATACATTCATCAATTAAACATCCAAATACATCATTTTTGAGTTGAGTACATAGCAAAAAATTGTGTTATTGAATAACAAAACTAAATAAGGTGCAAATTGTTCACAAAAGACCTCACTCAACGATTTCTTTCTCTCATGTAGGCCGGCAACAACGGTTGGATGTCACGACTGAACTCGGGTATCAGTTACCTAACATTAGAAAAAATATATATTCAAATTCAACATATTAATCAAGTACCTAACTTAATTAGAAAATATGCATTCATCATTAAATGAAATAATGTATACCTTAACCTCGTACATGATCAATCACACAAGTAGCCCACTCATCCGTGACTTCGTCAATCTCGCCTTTAGAATAACTAGTACTTGTTGGAAACTATAGATAAAACAAATGCACAAAAAGATATTTCAAAATAGCAAGTGATGAGAATCTTCAAAAATATAGATTTAATGTGATTACAATCTGTATTATGTTATTACCAGTGAGCTAATGGAAAGTGATTGATCACTTTGAAATCCTTCTACTATCTCTTTCATGAATCGCAATACATAATATCCACATTGACGGTCATTCGGCTGTATAGGACCCTATTTTATATGTAAAAATGAAGTCATAAGTGTGCAAATTAAAGAAATATTGACTATAAGTTAGAATGTATACCTTAACAATTTCCCATTTGCAGGATAATTTTTTGAAGTTCTTCTTCTTATGTGCATTAAATGATTTCATGGCCCTTAATTCAAAACAAAATTAAGCAACAATAGAGAAATATAATTTAAACAACTAGTACACAAAAATTAAGTTGTACAAAATTTTAAACTTACGTGTCAATAACGGATTTCCATGTGTTATCGCGATTGCGATGAGTCAGCGGGTCCATCAAATAGACTTGTTCCTTGTATGGTTGAATAATTGTGAGAATCCAATGTTCACTGTCCAAGAATCAACTCCAATCTCAACTCCAAGAATCAACTCCAATCTCATAAGATAAGCTTTAGATATAACGGTTTAAAGAAAGGTCACTTACCCCACATTGCAAGGTACAAGTACGAGTTGATCCGATGTTGCATCACATAACCTTTTTGCTAAATTACGTGCCCTATCCTCAATTGTGACATTTCTTCCATGTGACGTGGTGAATGGATTGACAAACAGAAAGTAGTCTGTGCAGAAATTTTGATACAAGTGCCTACATAAAAATCATCAAGATTAAGAAATGTAAAGTAAAACGCTAAGCTAAATTTTGGACATGTAATGCTTATCTTACCACATATATATCACAATGCAGTTTCCCGTGATAGGTGACAAGTTACAGAAAGGAATGACATCTTCTTTCATAATCCAAAGGTCGACATCGTGTCCAAATACTTGAAAATCTAGAGAGATGCGTAGGCCTCGGTCATCCACAAACCATTTCTCCATAACACAGTACAATGCCTTTAGCAATGTAGGCAACGATCCATAATTATCAACCACTGGTTTTTGAAAGACCTTTTTTGCAACATTTTTCTTAACAGATTTCTGTTTGTACAAAGATTATATGTTATTCTAGATCCAAATAAAAAACATAAAAAATATAGTTTAACTGAAGTTTAAATACTTACCTGATCTTTTTCACACACTAAGTGGGTCGGCCATGCCACATGAGTACCCAATGCACTCCCTACAGTATCTATCTCCTCGGAAATACGATATGGCAATGGCTCATGTTCACAAACTACTGTATCAATTGACACACGCAAGCAATCTTTGGGCATTTCAGTGCCATGTAGTTTGTCACCTGCAATAATCACCATCCCGTACGTAGCAATTATAAAAAAATGCAGCAATTATAAAACTATAAATAAAAATCAGCAACTATAACCATCAGTCAGCAATTATATAATAAATCAACAACCAGAAAAATATGTCACCTGCAATGATCACAGTACCGTATGCAACAATGTTTTTGGTGGATCCTTCTATTAGTGCAACTGTTTTTCCCTGAAACATTTCAGCTTTCTCATAGCCTATCACTTCATCATCTTCCACTTTCTCATCTTCCACTTTCTCATCAATACGTGATAGTTTTACAGAACAGCTACCCTTTTCCTCACTTCCGTTCTCTTTCCCTTTTGAATGAGGGGTCGTTTCTAGCTTACCAATTCTTTCAAGTACAGCGGGTATGATTGAGTCATAAAGCTGCAACTTTTTCTTCATTTCTTCAAACTCTTGTTCTGATTTTGTACTGAATTTTTTCTTTGTTTCTCTAGGCGTCTTGAAGTACGTAGATGGATGTACATAACCTCCAATCCCACGCACACGCCCTGCATGTTCAGGCTTATTGAGAGCACACGTAAGCAAGTCATCGTTGCTACTTGATGGCTTGAATTCTCCCTCTTCTTTCGCACGTATATAGTCATCCTGTAATTAATTTTATATAAGTAAAAACATAAAGAAGTGGTGCATATAATTGAAAAACATATAATTGAGAACATAAAGAAAAGTTATCTTACAATTCTCTGTATTGCCACCTTCAATTCATCATTATCTGTGCTTCCATTCTTTGACAATCTTGCTTTCTTCCACATGATAGCTCTGTCTATATCTTCGTCACCTTTCAAATCATTTTTCTGCAAGTATAGAAAATGTATAACAAAATCAGCAAGTAAAAAATCAACAAGTATAAAATATCAGCAGGTATATAATTCAACAATTACCATGTCTTCAGCCATTCTTGCATATCCTTTATGAGATAGTCGATGGTTATATATATTATGATTCCTCCTTTCCTTTTTGTTCCTCACTAAATTTCTACACATAACAACAATATAATCAATATAGATACCTCAAATTTCAGCAATAATAAAGAATGAATAACATACCTCAAATTCCGGAGTTGTACGACTTGCGACAAACTGTTCCCATTCAGCAGTAGCAATACCACTATCAGTTGGTGGTCGATGCAATTTACTAGGGTTTCCTTTGTTGGGAAGAATGTACTCGGTGTACAACCTATTTTTCCATGTACGCCACTTGGTATTTGCTGATTCAATGCAACCAGTTTCCCATTGTTGAGGAACCACAAAGGATGCCTACAGAAATAAGGCATGTTAATAAAGGATAATAATTTCAGTAGTAATATAATACATATGAAAACGTCCATACCTTCACCGTGTCCCATAAAAACAATTTAACTTTTTCTGGTACTTGTTTCCAACTCTTGTAAGTTATGTTGACATGCTCACGAGCAAGAAGCCCTATATAACTTTGCATTTCAGCTGCATTTTTTCCAATAGGTTGTCCGAGGGCATTGAACTCAACTTTCAATTTTTCCCCCTTAGCTCTTCTCCTAGCAAGACCATTCAAAATGACTTTTTTCCTAGTCGATTTTGTTGATTGTGTACTTTTAGATGCTACCCCGGAGTCATCACTCTCATTCCCTCCAGTCATTACTTCAATGAACCTGCCCAAAAATAAAAAATTTGCATTAAACTACTGTATAATAACCATCAAAGTAAGTTGAACAGCTTATGACATTGAAAAATTTACATGAATACACAAGTACTTCTAATTATCATTATTCACCCAAATTCCATCACAATCATCACGGACATGAGATGGCTCGTCCTCATCTGATTCATCAGATGTATCAACTTTTGGCACCCCTTTCGAAAAGTTTTGGAGTTGGATAGAGATATCTCCCAAGTCATCATGATTGATCATGTCAACCCATCTTTTGTTTGGGCTAGCAAGTACTACCGACCAAGCATGATCTTGAGGATCTTCAATGTAGAAAACTTGTTTCGCTTGATTCCCCAAAATGAATGAATCGGATTTGTATCCTATCCTATTCAAATTGACTAAGGTAAATCCAAGGTCATCTACTCTAACACCATTTTAATTGTCAACCCAACTGCACTTAAACACTACAACACGGAAGCATCGATAATCAAGTTCCCATATTTCATCAATAGTCCCATAAAACATCATGTTTGATATTATGGGGTTTTTATCTTTTGCACTAGAAACCGACATAATATTAGCTAGAATACTGACTCCAGAGTTCTGAACAGCTCGTGTGTCATCTCGCTTCTTTGTATGAAAAGTGACACCATCAATTAAGTAGCTAGAATACTTGAGTACTTGCTTAGATGGACCCCAGAACAAATTGTACAACTTGTCTGACAAAGAACCATCCAAGTTGTCGTTTGTGCTTGAAACCTACCATAAAATAAAAAATTAGTTTCAACTTGATTAGAAGTACCTAAATGATCAATGAACTTGATTTGTTAGGTTACTTACACTATCATGCAGCCAACCTACAAATGATCGGTTGTGCTCTTCTTGAACTGATTTTACATCCTTAGCTTTTTCAGGAAGCATTGCCTTCACATACTCCTTATGTTTCCTAAAATACAATATACTATTTATTGGGTATTGGTTTTGAATATAACGATGATGAAAATATAAATAAAGTTAGGAACTTACTCAATATAAGGATCGATATCAGGATAGTTTGTCACTACATAGCGATGAGCTTGTTCTCTTTCTACATCACTGACGATTTGAACAGTGGCTTGTGATAAAGGCTTCGTAAGGTCAGACTTGGAATTCAGTGGTATCCCAACACTGTCTACATTAGACATATATTCGGCGCAAAATTCCACAGCCTCCTCAGCCACATAACACTCGGCAATACAACCTTCAGGCCGATTACGATTTCGTACATATCCCTTCAGGATTTTCATGAATCTTTCAAACGGGTACATCCATCTGTACCAAACTGGCCCACATAATTTAACTTCACGCACAAGATGTACTGTTAAATGGACCATTATATCAAAGAATGCAGGAGGAAAATACTTCTCAAGCAAGCACAAAGTTGGCACAACTTCCTTTTGGATCTCTTCCAACCTTGGGACATCAATGACCTTGCTGCATATTTCATTAAAAAACCAACACAACCTAGTGATAGCATACCTAACATGTTTAGGCAAAACACCACGGATTGCTATTGGTAATAATTGCTGCATCAAAACGTGACAATCATGTGACTTCAAGCCCCCTAGTCTCAAGTCGTTCATTGATACTAGACTACTTACATTCGAAGAGTAACCCTCAGGCACTTTCATACCAAGAAATGAGGCACAAACTCTTTTTTTCTCTTCTCTACTTAATGTGTAACAAGTTGGGGGTAAGAAAGTCCGTTTTCCAATCACCCTTGGTGCTAATTCAGTCCTTAGACCCATGTCAACTAGGTCCATTCTAGCACCAATCCCATCTTTTGTTTTGGTAGGGATGTTCAGTAATGTGCCAAGTAAACTTTCTAACACATTTTTCTCAATGTGCATCACATCGAGTATATGACGAATGTGTAAATGTTCCCAATACTCAAGTGCAAAGAATATCGACTTTTTCTTGAAGGTTGATGTTTCTAAAGAAATTTTTTCTTATTTTCTTTCTTCTTCTTGGAGACTGCTGACTTTTTCTTTTTTCCCCACACACACTTATAATCCCTAATTTTTTTGCAGAATCTCATGTCCACTTAATGGCTTAGGGGCTGTTCCCTCCTCTTTTTCGCCGTTAAAAGCCTTCTTTTGCCTTCGATACGGATGAAATCTTGGTAAGTACTTTCTATGCCCTGTGTAGCACATTTTTCTACTATGCTCCAAGTAATAAGAATGAGTTTCATCAGCACATATTGGACATGCCTTATACCCCTTAACAGTTGATCCAGACAGGTTTCCATACGCGGGAAAATCATTGATTGTCCATAGAAGGACAGATTTCAAAGTAAATTGTTGATGACGGTGTGCATCATAGACTTGGATACCAACCTCCCATAGCTCATTCAAGTCATCAATTAGTGGTGCCAAGTAAACATCAATGTCATTCCCTGGTTGTCTAGGACCAGAAATCAATAATGTTAGCATCATGAATCTTCTCTTCATGAACAACCAAGGAGGAAGATTGTATGTAATAAGTATAACTGGCCAACAACTATATTTTGAGTTAATTAGACTATGTGGATTGATGCCATCGGCAGCCAATGCTAATCGAAGATTTCTATGCTCTGCACCAAATTCCGGCCATTGGTTGTCAACTAATCTCCAAGCCGGTGCATCAGCCGGATGACGAAGATAACCATCACCTATTCTACTATCAGCATGCCAAGTAAGGTTCTTCGACACTTCTTTAGTTCGAAACCATCGTCTAAACCTTGGCATTGGTGGAAAATACCACAACACTTTTGTTGGAACTCCCTTCTTTTGCTTACCGTCTCTGCCCACTTTCCATCTTGAAGCCCCACACGTAGGACACTCATCTAAATTCTTGTAGTCAATACGATAAAGGATGTAATCATTAGGGCATGCATGAATTTTCTCATAATGAAGCCCCAATGTGCTTAAGCTTTTCCTTGCATCATATAAACTTAAAGGCACTTCATTTTCTTCAGGAAGCATTTCAGCAAGCAAAGTAAGTAGATCATTGAAACTGGTATCGCTCCAACCATGTCTAGCCTTCAAGTTGTACAGTTTCACAATTGCTGACAACTTATTAAATTTTTTGCACTCCTTATATAATGGCTTATGAGCATCTTCAAGCAACTTTTGAAAATGAGTTGGATTATCTTCATATGCGTCATATGCATCATGAATCATATCTATCGGCTCATCTATGTTACAGTTTGCATCACTATATTCAGCTCTATCTCCATGGCGTTCATTATTGTACCCTGATGATATAAATGAATTTTCCCCGTGCCAGATCCACTGCTTGTACGTGGGGTCTATACCATTGCACAACAAATGTGCTCTAATAGTAAGAATGGCTTTCTTGCGAGTGTTACCACATTTTATACAAGGATAAGGGATTAAGCTAGGATCCCTTGCACTTTCTAATGCAAAATTCAAGAAAGCTTCAACTCCGGTTTCATACTCTGGCGATAATCTATTTTGTAACATCCATGACTTGTCCATTTTATCTCACGTTCTTAACGAAATATCTACTACATTGCACCTATTCGAAATCCCAATTTAATATCATCCTACCAAGGATTCAAATTCCAAATTAATCTATGGCTTAATTATACGATAAACCGACAAACATCATCAGAATCACAATCCAAGCAAGAAGCAACAGTAAGCGAACACCACAGAAAGGGGATAAATACACACAAACACGGATTAAACGGAGGGAAAACAAAATTACGCAGCACCACTGAAACCATTGTTTACACCTAAATTAATTAATTAAAGAAGGCTAAGTCAAACTTGGTAGTATTAAACTGGGGTCGATACGTTATAAAATTTACTACGAGGTCAAAATCCCTTTTTTCTTCCATTTTTAACAGCCCAAGATATATAGTGTGTCTGTCATTCAAATTAAACCAACTATTGACAGTAATTTTTTTTTCAAACAACTGAAGTAAGGTCACAGTAATTTACGGCATCCAATCGTCAAGACTCGAGGCAATAGAATAGATAGATCAGAGCAGTAAATCGAACAACAAATAGATAGTAAAACTACAATATTGACTCACTGCCCGAACTAGATGTTCCTTATTGCTAATTCCCAGATTCTGAGACTTGATACCAGAAAGCCTGAATTCATTTACGATTGACAGTCCGGCATTTACGTGTTCGGTTGACAGAATCTTTCAATCGTGTCTTTTAATTAATTTCCACATTCTTACCTCTTATCTTTTTAACTAAAAGCAGAAAATTTGAGGAAGTTAAATTAATGTAATTAGATAACCTGCAAAATTTTTGGCAATGAATGAAATTAAAAACTAAGAAAATGAAGGAACTAACCTGCAATTCGAAGGAGGGAAGAATCACTGGGACCGGTTTCCGGCAGCCTGCAGATTCAGGACGAAGTGAGAGAGAGATAAAGAACAAGAAGAGAGAGATAGAAACAGAAAATTACATACGGAAGAAGCAGCGGCGATAGCGGAGCGGCGGAGTGGGCGCCGGAGTGGGTGGCTGAAATGGGGTTGCAGGTGAGAGAGAAAGAGAGAGAGAGAGAGAACTCCAGTAGAGGCGGAGCGGCAGAATGGGATGAAACAGAGAGAGAAACCCACGAATTTCAAAATTGAATTTTATCAAATTTCATCAAAATCCAATTGATATCCCAACATATCCTATTAAATTTGAACCCAAATCAGAACCTTACCTTTGAATCTGTGGGAAGCGCGGTGAAGGAGAGAGAGAATTGAAACCCACAAACTGCCAATGGGGTAGCGCTGAGGCGGAGCGACCGTTCTGCGACGGGGAGAGAAAGAGGCGACGGAGACCGGCGCCGACCCACGAAGACAGACGCCGATGTACAGAATGGAAGCACGGACGGAGAGGAGGAACCGAGGGAGAGGCTGAACCGAAGAAGAGGAGGCGCGAGGGAGAGGCGGGAGAAGGAACGAGGCGCGCGCGTGTTTATAATTTTGGAGATCGATCGAAATTAATTGGTGTGGTTTAAAATATGGGATCAGCATATTTAATTTCAATTTAATAAAATTAATTTAAATTAAAAAAAAAAAGTTAAATGTTTTGATGACAGTTTTTTATGACAATAATTATAACTGTCACGAAAAAATAGATACTAATATTAAAATTAATGTAAAATAAAAAAAATAATGTTTTTATGACATTTAACCATTACACTTGTTATAAGTGTCAATAAAAGCTCAAAAATATATTAAAATTAATGTAAAAATAAAAATAAAAAGCTTTTTTATGACGATTAACAATGACAGTTGCTATAATTGTCAAGAAAAGTCAACGAATACTTGTCGGTCTTCATGATTTCGTCATGTATAACTGATTTAGTACGGACATACATGACGTAATACTTTACAACCGTCATGAAATGTTAAAAGACGCACATACATCACGGTTTACCATATAAACCGTCATAAAAATGGTGTCATGTATGTGAATATTTGTAGTAGTGCAAGTCGACAGATCAATTAATTTAAGCAGAACATCTTTTATAAGTATGCCCCGGTTGAACTATATAGGGAAACTACAGTTGAATAACTAAATTATTGATCTTTTGACCAAAAAAAAAAAAAACTCGATTTAAAGAAATATTACAATTGAATACAACAATTACTCTCTCCGTCCACGATATCGTTACCACATTATAGACGTCACGGGTTTTAAGAAAGTGTTGGGTAATAATGTGAGTGGAGTAGAGGAAATATAAGAGATTAAATATAGTATATTGATCGCTCGTTTCACTAGCAAATAAACTGCAATTTATCGGTGTAATTGTAGCGATTAAGCAAGTCGACTATTGTATCCTCAAGGACTATTATTATCCGAAAATAATGTACAAATAAAATTTAAACATGTTCCTATTATTCAAGCTTTAAAGGGGTAATGATTTTAGTTTTTCAAACTCTAGGAATATAAGGCAATAATTGTAAGGAGCAATTAATTTAAAAAAGAAACAATAAACAATCGATTAAACAATAATAGAAACAAGTGTTGATTCTAGGGAATTGTTTCGACTCTAGATGACAATGAAAGTAATCTTCAAATTTACATAACCACATTTAATCACATACATGAGAAGCAATCACACAATATTCACTAAACTTCTCTCGAAAGCTTGCAAAAGTGCATCGATCTAACGACTTTCTCGATTAAGACTCAAGATGAAAGATCAACTACATAAGGCACAAAAGATTAAAGCTCACACACATTCATTTATCAGCTACTAAGTCTCAAAATCATGTATGTCATGCAATTTTGATATCATGCTCATAAAAACCTATTAAGAATTTTTACAAATATTTGGTATGCAAGAAAGATAATTAGTAATTCCCGCATAAATTAAGAGTCAAAAGCACAATCAACCATGAGAAGGTCATTACAATTAGGAAATTAATTAAAATCATCGCATCATTGAGTCTCCACAAATCCCTAAAATCAACTAAAGAAATTAGCTAGACATGGAAAATGAAATAAGAAAAGAAACAGAAATGGAAACCATAAATAAAACTATAGCAAATGATACTATATTAACACAAATGGAAAGATATTCAATACTTTCTTCAATGTAGCCAAATTCAACCTTCAATTTCAAAAACAAGTCATAAACCCTAGTTTAAAACTAGAAAAAGAAACTTTGGAAAGAGAAAATTATATTAAGAGTTGAATGATCCACGAAATTGGGGTTAACTTCCCTTATATAGGGTACAAAAGTGAGAAAACAAAGTCGAAATCGTAAAAAGGGCAAAATAGGAATTTCTGGATAAAAAGTAGCTAACTGGCGGTCCAACCGGCCCTGTAGGTGTGGACCGCCGTTTGGTTTGTTAAATTTCCTTTGCTAACTGGCGCTCCACCCTGGGTCACCGTTGTGCTCATCGGTTAGCTTTAACAAATAAGAATTCTCGAGCTATCCAACCTTCCAGCCGGCAACCGTTGATAGCCAGTTTCCATCGCCGGTTGGCATTTCCGAACTGCCGTTTGTCCTCATTCTGTCCTTTTGCCCAGATTCTTTACTTTCTAACCCTGTTTCTTCGTTCTGATTGTCTTTAGGCCTCGACTTCACGATTTCCTAACATAAAAACCTTCGTTTTACCTACACAAATGCAAAACTGCACCAAACTGTGATACAAATCCAAAAATAGAGAAATCATAACAAATCATATCTATAATTAAGCACAAGTTTTGCAAAATGGGCAAATAAAACTACTTAATTCAAAATGAGTGTTTATCATATATTATGTGGATTATACTACTATAAATGGAAGTTGCAACCAAATCATGGACGAATTTAAATGGCAAAAGTGTCAACCACATCGTGGACAGATGTATTATCACATTTTTTAACGGTTGTGTCTATATTTCAATTTCTAGAGACTGAAAGACATGTGGCATGCTGTTAATTTGAGTTGGTTTACTACTTGGAGTTTAAAAGATAAAATTATAACACAAACCATTTTTAGCTTGAGTTGTGAATTGATGCTTTCTTCATGGATCTCTTGGGCTCAACCCTCTCGTTTAAGCATTTATATTACCTCGGTCCCATTTATAACGGTCAATATTACTTTTTGGCATGTTCCACATAAGTTGGTTATTTTTTTTTTGGTCCAATTTTTTTTCCTTATTACACTATTCACTATTATACTATTATACTCTTATTCAAAAAATAAAACAATAATATTATTACAATAATAAAATATTCAATAAAAATTCTAATAAACACACATTTTATTACTAATTCTTTTTTTTAATACTTGTACTAAAAAGAAACGGAAGTTGTAATATTTATAAAAATGGGGACTTTAAAAAGTACTCCCTCCGTCCTTGATTTATCTCTCTACTTACCCACTTTTTTTGTCCATGATTTATTCCCCTACTTATCTTTTTGTACAATTATACCCTCATACTTTTTCTTTATTTACTACTCCCTCCGTCCACGAAATAAATCCCTACTCACCACAAAATTTTTTCCACCAAATAAATCCCCATTTACCTTTTTGTACAATTATACCCTCATACATTTTATTTATTTATAATCCTTTGTCATTGATGACCCCACCTTACAACAACTTTATTCCTACTTTTTAGTTAATATAACAACTTTATTCCCACTTTCTGGTCAATACCACTGTTTTTTTGTCATTATCTCACTACCCCTATATTCTAACTTTTACCCAACTCAAAACAATTTTTCCAGCTTTCTTATTTTCCGTGTCCAACCCCAAATGAGGATTTGTTTGGTGGACGGAGGAAGTATCATTTGTCATTGATGAACCCACTTCACAACAACTTTATTCCTACTTTTTTTGGTCAACACAACAACTTTATTTCTACTTTTTGGTCAATATCACTATGTGGTTAATACCACTGTTTTTTTTTTTATCATTATCCCATTATCTCTCCATGTGGGAAGCAAAATGGGGATTTAAATTGTGGACGGAGGGAGTAGAATCGTTTGTCCAGTCCATCGGGCTTGCACATGTCCAAGCCCATTTCCACAAGTTAATTGAGTTAGATTGGTGGAATAGGCCGAAGCTATAAAAGATCTATAAATATTAGGCCACAGCCAATCCAACGGACTGGATTTCTTCACAATCAGAACAATGTTAGAACTCACAACTAAAATCCTCTGTATATTTAATCAGAACCCAAATATAATTGTTTTAAAAAACATTCCATTTGTTTGAATAATGAATATACACCAAAGATACAATTAATTTGTGTAATATAAATATTTCAAACAAACTTGATATCAAGAATACAAATTCAGGCCCCCAAATCTGCATATCATTTAGCAGTGAAATCTGCATATCATTTAGCAGTGACGTTATTCAGCAAGTTGCAGAGTCAAAGAGCGGCACCCAATACTCTCGACAAAGGATGGAAGAAATTATGGCATTGTGATGTTATCCCAAGGATTAAACATTTTTTATGGCGTGCTTGTGTGAATAGTCTCTCCACAAGAGATAACTTGTGTCGCAGAAGGATTTTGGATGATGCAAACTGCGTGTTGTGCCGGTCAGAGATTGAGTCGACTGAGCATATACTTCTTCGATGTGGGGAAGTTGCACATATTTGGGAGAATGGTCCTGTTAGACTTGACTCTGCGTGGCTGACAAACTCTCAGTTTAAAGAGGTGGTGTGGAACATGCTCGAGAAATCCTCTTCAAATGTTCTCTTTGTTTGCTTGCATGGTGTGGAGTATTTGGCATGACAGGAATAAATTCTATCTAGAACAAAAAGCCTTTGCGAGGGGGAAATTCTTAAATATGCGCAGAACTTCTGGAGAGAATTAGATATTTTAAGGAAGAGGAGTTTAAAGGGTGCGAAGACTTCAATCAATACTTCAATCAATACCCCGCCGGTGAGCTTTCATTGCAAACTGATGTGGCAATTATTCCCAATGACAAGATTGGAATGGGGGTTATTATCAGAGATGTTAAGAGGGAGGTTGTTTTCGCTTGCAAGTCCGAGACGACAGCTACAGGTAGCTCAACGCTCCTAGAGGGAATTGCTCTTCGTTTCGGCCTAAGAATGGTGCTTAAACATCGATTATCCCAGTTGCACGTCCAAAGTGATAGTCAACAACTGATAAAAGGAATTTGTGGAGAGCTTGATTTGGAGCCTTACTGTGAAGTGGTAAAAGAAGATATCAATGATGTTGGGAAATTTAGTAAAGTTTTGATTGATTCCAAAACCAACTGACCCCAACCAAGTAGATGTTGCCATATCCTAATGTTAGCATTTAGGCTCGCTGTTTGAGCAATGTTAAGATTTTATCTTTACAGGACTCCAACTGAAGACGACAACATGGCTTTACTCGGATAGAACATCAAATGGAAGAAAGACAACAGAGCGTTCAAGCCAACTGTTCTGATATAGAACATCAGATGTAAGAAAGACAACTGAGCATTTAAGCCAACTGTTCAGATGGAACATCAGTTGCAAGACTCAATCTGATAGATCGACAACATGAAGTTCAAGGCAGCTGAGGGTTCAACTATTCCTCTTCATACAGAATGTCAGATGAAGGTAGCGATCAGATGGAATATCAGTTGAAGACCACTCGGATGAAGACCAAACTTCTCAACCGACTAACCAATGTTGAAAGACAAAGGTTGAAATTTGAATTTCAAATAGGAAGTCACGTGAAGGTTTGACGTTCTGTCATTACCTCATTTGGCCCAACACAAGGTTGTCTCAGAAGGAAAGCAGAAGTTCACAGTTGCCAAATCGGGAAAATCTGCAGAGATGAGAGACAAACCATCGCTTTCACAGAACAGAGATCAACGGCTCTTCCAACGGCTAGTTGATTCTCACCACCTATAAATAGAGGCATTCATTCATTCATCAAGACAGAAGACAGAGTAGAGAGATACACGAGCGAAAGAACGACGAAAAACTGCACACAAGCTAAACTGCAATTAATCTCTAAGAACATCACCAGTTGAGAGTTCATAGAGAGTTAGAATTTGTCTTGGTGTTTTCGATCTTAGTTTGAGTCTTCATTCGTTCAAGCTTAGATCCTAGCTCACTTCTTCGTTAGAGCTAGTAGTTGGAAAACCCACCCTTATACACATCCCCTAAAAAGGTTGTTAGGATCCTGCTCTTCCCGAAATTGAGTAGCAAGGTTGATAAGTACCCGTAAACTTATCTGTAAGGTTGATAAGTACCCGCAAACTTATCTGAACGGTTGTAAAGCCCGCGTAAGCTTTGTGGTATCTATCCTAAAGAATTTGGACTGAGTTGTGTGGACTCACAACTCCTGGTGGACGTAGGAGTTCTCTCCGAACCACGTAATTCCTTTGTGTTGTGTTTTCAGTTCAGTTACTTTCTGCATTTCTAACTGACCAACTAACCAGCACTCAAAACTGCATCTTTGCATCTCAACTGATTTGGTTGTTGACCGACCTTGCATCTGAGCGTGAGTTGTTTTATACGAGTTATTGTTTTTTCCACCACATTCCGCACAACACCTTTCTTCTAGCTGAGTTTTCTTACTCAGTTGTGATTCCAGCTGAGTCCTTTTACTCAGTTGTGGTTTTTATTAGGGGGTTGATTTTAAAATTCCTATCTGGTGTATTCCCCCCCCCCCCCATACACCAGAACTCGTATCGGGACCATCAAGTGGTATCAGAGCAGTGGTTTAAAAGACTGCTGACTCTGTTTCACGAGGTGTGAATCGAGGTGTTTTTCTTCAGTGGTCAACTGAATAGATCTTTTTCACGCTAGTGCATTTCTGCTTGCATTTGTCTTCTGTTTGTTGTGTGCAGATGGATGTTAAAGATAAGATTGTTGTCATGTTCTCGGTTGTGAACTATACATCCTAGAAAACTCGGATGAAGAAGATTCTGTTGTCCAAGCATCATCGAATGCAACAAGTGATAACATCCGGACCGATCACCATCATGGAAAAAGTCATTCGCACTCCTACAAATCCCAATGATGGGGATGCAACTGAGGTGACAGTCGAGAAGAAGCCAGAAGACTTCACTCTTGAGGAAGCAAAAGTGAGCCAGCTGGATATCTGGGCTCAGAGCACTATCATGTCCACAGTTGGACAAGACTATCTTCCATGGATAGAAGAGTGCAACACAGCTAAGGAGATGTGGGACATTTTGGCATCTCTTAGTGAAGGGAGTGACGAAACCAAGGAGAACAAGTTCTCCCATGCTTGTCAAGATTTTGATAACTTCTGTCTAAGAGTTGATGAAACCATTGATCAGTTGGAGCTTCGGTTCATGGATATCATCCGAAGGATTCAGTCTATCCGACGAGGAAAATATACCTTGAGAGAGATCAATCTCAAAGTATTACAAGCCCTACCAGCTGAGTGGGACACCTTCACCAACATTCATGAAAGCCGAGCTGATCTTGGAGAGATGGGAACGGACAGACTGTTCTCAATTCTGAAAGGAAACGAGTACAAGGTGAACCGACGAAGATCAACTCAGTCCTCGGGGCAGACGAGTCGACTTGAGGATATTGGTTCAGGAACAAAGACAGTAGCACTTCGAGCCGACTATTCCAAGCCGCGAACATCAAGGGCAACAAGATCTGCGGACACAGCTTCGAAAGAGCCGAGTAGAGAAGAGCTGCAACAGATTATAGCCGCCTTGTCAAAGAAGCTAGCTGGCATGGATACTCGGTTCAGAAAATATAAGCGGTTCTATAAATCTAACCGAACTCGAGAAAACTCAAAGCCTGTGACCAACAGTTGCTTTGAATGCGGCAAAGAGGGACACTTCAAAGTTGATTGTCCAGATCTTTCGAAGAAAGATAGAGATGCGTTGAGGGCCAAGCATAATGCAAAGAACAAGGCCATGGTTGCAGAAGAAGCAGCTGATGACATGGACATCTTCACCGACACCGAAGACGAGGACGAGCTGACTTCCACCAACAACGCTATCGAATAGGATCAATGTCTCATGGCATTTGGAGCTGACTAGGATGATGCTGAGGTACATTCTAGTCCAGTTAATTTAAATTCTTCCAATGTTACTAACATGCAGGAAACAGTAGATGAAGAGTTGGAACCCTCTTGGGGTGATTTCCTAGAACTCAGTGAGGAATTGCATCATCAATCGGTTGAGTTTAAGAATCTTCAAGAACAGTTTGCCAGACTTGAAGAATCCTTAACCGAAAAGGATAATCTGATTAAAATTCAAACCGAAGAGATTGATGATCTCAAAAGTCAACTGAATGTGGCCAACCAAACTAAGGCTCCAACCAATGAGGATTTGAAGGAACAGATAAAGGAGCATCATGAACAGTTGAACAAGCAAGAGGCACAGATCGACCAGCGGATGAAGATGTCAGACGCACAGACCAAGCATATAGCTGTTCTTCTCAAGGATACAAACTGATAAAGACAACCTGATAAAGCTATATCAATCATCCAAAATCATCGAGAACCTCATCAGTTACCGAAGACAAATGGATGACGTGTCTGGACTCGGATATGACATGGTTAAGGACACTGGAATTCCACCCGCAACCTTTATCAAGGCTGTGGATGTCACGGTTGCCAAACCAAATCCGGTTGAGTCTGCAACTCCCCAACCTAATCCAACCTCCACGTCACAGCAAGTACCTACAGCACAACCTGCTAAGGGAACTGTAACTGAGAAAGGAAAGTGAGCTGTGGTTGGAGAACTGAAGAATCCATCGGTTGGAATAACAACCGAGGGGGAATGTTCCAGGACTCAGAAGAGGAACCAGAGACGTCGGAGATACAATCAGAACCGACCTCAGAAGGGATGGAATCAACAGAACCAACAGGGATTCAACCATCAGAATTGACATCAGTTCCATCATCAGAACAACCAGAGGTTCAATCAGAGTCAACCAATGTGGAACAGTTCCAACAGCTGGAGATATTCATGCCAGAACATGAATCAACAACAGGGCATGAACAACTGTCGTCAACAGTCAGGAAAATGGAATCAGACTCTGCCACAAAGATTCCAAAATGGCGTCCGATCTCATCGACAAAATCAAAAGAGTCAGAAACGTCAACAATTCAGGGGGAACGCCTCTCCTCCTAAAGCCCACAATGGGAGAAATCAATCTCCTCCCAAGAAACAGAACGTCAACGAGA
Organism: Schizonepeta tenuifolia; assembly: GCA_029490685.1. Classification (NCBI taxonomy): domain Eukaryota; kingdom Viridiplantae; phylum Streptophyta; class Magnoliopsida; order Lamiales; family Lamiaceae; genus Schizonepeta; species Schizonepeta tenuifolia. Next base: position 75,917,327 of record CM055957.1, on the reverse strand, counting down.
ACAACAAGCCTAAGGATGACTGAGGTGTTGTTATAGTTGATGGAGAAGGAAAAATAATTTGGAATGACAAATCTATCCGAATCTACAGGGAAAAGCGACCCACAGTTCAAGGGGGAACTGGTTCTAACCCTCCAGGACCCAACTAAAATTGGGGACCTAAGCGTGTTTCTCTATGCAGGAGCAGGAGGAACAACTGAGGAAGAATAAAGCATCACATACCATGTGGGTGATGGACAGTGGATGCTCGAAACACATGACAAATCTGAGGGATTTGCTTGGAAGTTTCGTGGAGAAGGAAGGACCATCAGTTACCTTTGGTGATAACTCAAAAGGTCACACCAAAGGCTACGGTACCCTTGAAACCAATCACGTGTCTATTTCCAATGTTTTATATGTTGATGGATTGAAGCATAACTTGCTCTCCATCAGCCAATTCTGTGATAATGGTTTCTCTGTCAAGTTTGATGCGCAGGGCTGCAGGGTCAAAAATGTCAGAACAAAGCAAGTCATATTGTTGGGAAATCAATCCCCAACCGGGAATGTCTACTATGCAGATTGGAACAGTAGTCCTCCTGAAACCTGTCTGTTATCGAAGAGCAGTTCAGATGTGAGCTGGCTGTAGCACAAAAGGCTCAACCATCTGAATTTCAAGACAATGAACCGACTTGCAAGACAGGAACATGCAAAGGGTATTCCTAACCGTGTGTTTTCAACAACACATATCTGCAGTGCTTGTCAGCTGGGAAAGCTCGCTAGATCCTCCTTTCGGTTGAAAACGATTCCATCAACCGACCGAGTATTGCAGCTGATCCATATGGATCTCTTCGGGCCTGTTACTCCCAAGAGCATGAATGGTAACGAATATACACTTGTTGTTACTGATGATTTCTCTAGGTACACGTGGACCATTTTCATGCGACATAAGAGTGAAACTCGAGATGAGCTACCCAAGCTGATGGATCGGATATCTAACCAACAAGAGATGAAAATCATTTCCATCCGATCAGACCGTAGAACCGAGTTCCTAAATGAAACCATCATCGAATACTGCGAGAAGCACGGAATCACTCATCAAACATCGGCTGCGCGTACTCCACAACAGAATGGAGTAGCTGAGCGAAGGAACCGAACGCTGAAGGATGCTGCTACATCCATGTTGACAAGCTCAGCTCTGCCAAAGAGATTTTGGGCTGAGGCAATCAACACAGCTTGTTACACCCAGAACCGGTCTCTTCTGACCAAGCGGTTGGGAAAGACTCCATATGAACTATGGAGACGCAGGAAGCCTGATATTTCATATTTTCGCGTTTTTGGTTCTAAGTGTTACATTCACAACAATGAGAAGACTCAGTTAAAAACTTTTGACGCCAAGGCTTCGAAGGGCATATTTCTCGGATATGCCGCTCGGATCAAGGCTTATAGAGTTTTTAACAACAGCTCTCGTGTTGTGGAGATAACACCTCATGTTAATTTTGATGAATCTACTTTTGAGTGCAGGGAACAGGCTAAAGGACAACAAGCTGATCCACATGTTCCACCAGCTCTCACCAAATCGCAGGTTCTAAGGCAGAAGAATCTGGCTGAACCATTGGTATGGGCAATCGAGGATGATGATCCTTGTTCCTCTGAAGATGAATGTGAGGACCCTAGCTCATCTCAAGGGGGAACTTCGGCTGATGTCACTCCAACTGCATCAGCATCCGAAGCCCAACCTAGCTCGGTTCAAAATATTGTCCATGTTGAGGATCCAGACTCAACAGCAAATGAATCACCAGTTCTGAAGATTCCAGCATCCCCCACAGCTCAGGTTATCCCATCAGTTGAAATCACGGAACATCCACTGTTGGAAGAAGAAGGAAGGCGCAACAAGAGATGGTATGAAGATCATTCCAAGGACAACATCATCGGAGATCCAGCCAAAGGTGTGCGTACTAGGAGCAAAGTTGCAAATTCAGATTTAGCTGAGAAAGATTTTAGCACTTACGCCCAATATGCTGATGAGTTGGCAGTTCTTGAGGAGTTCGAATAAGCCGGAGATGTTGCCATGATTTCATGTTTCGTAGCTGATGTGCCAGAACCGAAGAATGTTATGGAAGCTCTCAATTGTGTTCACTGGACAACAACCATGAAAGAAGAGCTGAATGAATTTCTACGCAACTGTGTATGGGAGTTGGTAGAAAGACCAAATGGTGTCAAAGTCAATGGATTAAAGTGGATTTTCAAGAACAAGAGAGACGACATTGGATTCATCGTGAGAAACAAGGCAAAGTTGGTAGCACAGGAATATTTCCAACAAGAAGGAATTAATTTCGAGGATTCATTCACGCTTGTTGCAAGGTTGGAAGCTATCCGAATATTTCTAGCATATGCCGCATTTCACAAATTCAAGGTTTATCAGATGGATGTGAAGTGTGCCTTCCTCAACGGTGATATTAAGGAAGATGTTTATGTTGAACAGCCTCCCAGGTTTTGAGACTGGTGATGGAAGAGTGTATAAGTTGAAGAAAGCAATCTATGGATTGAAGCAAGCACCTACGGCTTGGTATGACACTCTCTGTGGTTTTCTTCTGAACTCAGGGTTTAAACGAGGGTCAGTTGACAAAACACTGTTCACCATAAAAGTTGGAGAAGACATACTTGTTGTGCAAATCTATGTTGACGACATCATATTCGGTTCCAAGTCGGAGGAACTGTGCGAGAAATTCTCAACTCTCATGAAGGAGAAATTCGAGATATCGATGATGGGCGAGATGAATTATTTTCTTGGGCTACAAGTGAAGCAGTCATCAAAAGGGATTTTTATTAATCAATCCAAATATCCAAAGGAGCTCATCGCAAAGTTTGGTTTGCAGACAAGTAAAACTACAAGGATCTCGATGAATACTAACTGGAAGATTGAGCCCGGATCTGAGGAAAAACTCGTGGATGCCAGTAAGTATAGAGGGATTATTGGTTCTTTGCTATATCTAACCGCCAATCGGCCAGATATATCTTTCGCGGTTGGAGTGTGTGCTCGGTTCCAAGTTCAGCCAAGGGAAGCACACATGTTGGCAGCAAAGAACATCATTAAGTATCTGAAGGGTACTGTTAATGTTGGGTTGTGGTACCCAGCTGACGACAATATCCAACTGTTCGGATACTCAGATGCGGATCTAGCCGGAGATCGGTTGGACAGAAAGTCCACATCTGGACAGTGTCAGTTCATGGGAAGCAAGTTAGTTTCATGGTTTTCCAAGAAACAAGCATGTGTTGCCACTTCTATAACCGAGTCAGAGTATATGGCTGCCGGTAGTTGTTGCATGCAAGTGTTGTGGCTCAAGCAACAGCTGAGAGATTATGAAGTAGCAACTGGACAGGTTCCCATTCCTTGTGATAGCTCAAGTGCCATTGCTATCTCTTTGAATCCTGTTCACCATTCTCGGACGAAGCACATTGACATCCGACATCATTTTATCCGAGATCATATTGAGAAGAAGGATGTTTCTGTGGAGAAGATTCCAACTGAGATTCAGAGAGCCGATATCTTCACCAAATCTCTAGCCGAAGCACGATTCAAGATGTTGTGTGATCTCCTTAGATTGTTGGATCCATCAAATGAGGAATCAGCCGAGGTGAAGAGATAGATATCCATCTGAGGGGGAAGCTCAGATGAAGAGGGAATCTCAGATGCAGATCGCCATCCGAAGACATCAGACGTCAGCTGAACAGACGAACTCGAGTCAGCTGATGGTATGCCGCAACATTGGAACACAGCTGATTCTGACATCAGCTGGCAGGTATCATTTATGGCTGAAGGCGTTTGTGTCTTAAATGAGAATGTTTGAATTAAATTCAAACATTCCTGAGCATGTCAGTTAGATTAAAATAGCTATCATAGCGCATTTAATGTAAAGTACGGCTGAACATCAATAACCTTACTTTATAGTGCGACTGGGCTGACATAAAAACAATTCACCTTCTCACTCGCGCGTATTGGAACTCAGAATTCAATGTCAGTCAAAGCTAGTCAACAGTCGCGAAATCTCAGCCGTTGATGGATTCGCGCCATTCAACCTTGGCCATCGATTTCAAACGACCCACTAACCTATAAAAGGCGGAAAATCAGGAAGTGATTTCTTACCTTCTATTCTAGTGTTTATATGAGTAATTGTTCATTTTCGTCTCTGATTCTGTCTCACCATTTTCTGCTAAGTTCTACATATCTTCTCTCTATATATAAACTACACTGCAACACTAAATGGCACCGAAAGCTCCATCTCAAGGAAAAAAGATGGCATCTTCTAGACCAGATCTTGTCCCTTCGTCATACGAGGAATCTTTTGACACTGTTATCCAAGATCCATTTTGAGCAGATTTTGTCGGAAGACTCGCCGGTGTTATCTCCCCTCGCCGAACTTCTCAGGGAGAACGGTCTTCTTGAGTGGGCAACGCTCTTCTCCACTCACCTACTCAGGCGACAGGTCGGGGAATTCTACTTGAATCTGAAATCTCCTATCGACAGCCGAGATGGTCTCGTTTCAGAAATATCTTGTCGACAGCGCGACGTTCCTACCAGAACTGTCCGCCGTGTCACCATCTCCATACCAGTTTCCGATATGCTACGCTCCATCATTCCACCAATCTGACCGCCACGGACTCCGTCGAGAACATCACAGATGTGGATCTATTTCTGGAGAATGCTCTTATCACCCCAGAAAGATTGAGGAGCAACATGCAGGGAACGAAGTTGAAACCCGAGCATCGACTTCTGTTTGATGTTGTATCCAAAGTTATCTTCGGATACAGCGGAGCTTTTAGAGACGTCAGCCGACCCAAGCTCAAGCAGCTGATAGCTTTGGAGCACAAGCACAAGCACAACATCAACTGGTTCAAGTATTTCGAACACCAGTTGACAATGGAGAAGCAGAAGATTACAGAAACTACAACTGACTCCGGGGAAAAGTTGTTGAGTGTTAAGGGAACTCTCAACTTTGGAGTTAAAATTTCTGCCCTGATCCTTCTTGCCACAAAGGATTAGAACATGGTGTGGGAAGACAGTGAGGAGACACCAGTCAAGAGGCAGATGTTGTTCCCAACAGCCAAGAAAGCTTTTGATGTGATTCGGAGTGCCTACACTCCCAAAGATAAACGAGAAGCTGTGAAATCAGCTGAGAAGAAAGATACAACTGAGGAGCTGCCTCCAGCTGTCGGCCGCACTTCAAATCAACAGCTGCATGCCGACTCAGAGATGAGTCAGACAAGGATCAAGCGGAGGAGCCGTGTAAGAAGAAATTGAGGGTTCGTTTCAAGAAGTCAGTTGCAAAACCAGCTGAGGAGGTACCAGCTGAGGAGGCACCATCTGAGTTGAGTCACTCAGCTGATGAGACCGCTTTCGAGATTGTTCCTCGCGAAAGTGGAACAAGGAAGGAGGGGTCTCCTCATCAAGTTGTGATTGAAGGAGTGGAGACCGATCCGAAAGATGAACCAAACATGTCCTCGGATGCTTCTTCTTCATCCAAGGAATCCGAAGATGTTCCAACCTCCCCCACGGCAGGAGCTGATGCCGAACAGCACAGAGAGGATATCCCAGTTGATCAACAGTTAGAAATTCCGAGCTCCCCGCTCGATGCCAACATTGTGACCACTTCTTTGGCCAATGTTGAGGAACCTCTCGATGCCAACATCCTAACCCAGCCAGAAATTCCGAGCTCCCTGCTCGATGCCAACATTGTAACCACTTCTTTGGCCAATGTTGAGAAAACCCTTGAACCGATTCCTTATGAAAATCTCTCTCCCTCCCCCATCAACGAAGAAGCTGATTGACGAGTTGTCGCGCTGGAACATGAAGGCAAGTTGGCATACTGCTTTCAGAAGCTGATCGGAATGTTCCCCGAGGCACGCGACATGCCCACATTTGCCACGCTCGGAACTGAGCTGTTGTATCAATTCAACATCATATTCAGCCACTGGTATGTCAAGGAAGATACCATCAGGATACACAGCTGGACCAGCTCAAGGCACATGAGTCGCGTATAAGGGAATACTTCAACTACACCAACCTTGAAGTTGCGTACAACAACAAGGTTGCACTGCTGACTCGTCGACTGGATATCAGCAAGACAGAAGGAAGAGACATAAGGAAGACAGGCGAACAAGATTGTGTCGCCTTCCTTGACAACATGCTGGCCAAATCTGCTGATTTCATGGATGATATTGACACAGCCGCCGCAGCAGCCAAGCAGGAAGAAGAAGAACTTCAACAGTACCTGGCCAATCGCCAAGCCATGGTTACTGTTGAACAGCCATCACCTTCTGATCAACCAGCACCAGCTGATCAGCCAGCACCCTCCTCAGATGAAATTTACGAGCTGATCGCTGAGAGGGTCAATCAGCTGAGGAAGGAGATGCTTGCCAACATCCAGCTCAACCAAGAAGAATAGCTGAGGATGATGGAAGCTCAGGAGGAGACGCACAGGAAGTTGTAGGAAGAGCATGATGCGCTGAAGATGAAGCTGGATGACTTCTCAACATCCACCAGCAAAGACATCACCGACCTGAAGACAATCGTTCTGGGAATCAAATCAGAACTGAACGTGTTCAAATCCATCTCAGAATCCAACCTTGCCAAATCTCAACAAACGCAAGACGAAGAATGAGATTCTCGGTTCGAACAAAGATGGGCTGAGTTCGTCGCTTTCCAAACTGAAGTCACTGAAACCTTCACTGCAATGCAGAAAGCTGATGAAGAGCGCCGTGACAAGGAACTGGCGAAGAAGGTTGATGTGGAGTGTGCAGTAGATGAGCTCTTCAACCGGATTCAGCAGGCTGAACAAAAACTCACTTCTCTGGATGGCTCAGTCGCAAGCCTTGTTGCTGATGCCAAAAAGGGGGAAGATGAGACCCGGGAAGATAAGATGCAAGAAGCTGAAGAAGAGATACCAGCCGGAAAGGAATCTCAGCTGAAGAAGACAGCTCTAGCTCCGAAGAAGAAGTCCGCTCCGAAGAAGAAGCCAACCGATAAGAAACAACAACAGCTGAAATCTATTGTTGTCGGTGGAGAAGAAATGGCGAAGGACATGGAGCAAGCGAAGATGTATGGAGTCTCCTACAATTCCATAGCCGAGATTGCAGCCGAGCTCGATGCTGAACTCGACGGTATTACAACCTAAGAGTATATTGCTGCTGCTAAGGCTATGGATGTTCCGGAGAAGGATTACATGAATCCTGAATGGATAAAGAAATTCGCAGCCAACCAAGCTACAAGAGTTAACAAGTTTGAAGAAGAGCTTGCCAAGGTTACCAACAACTTGGACATAAATGTTGCCTCTCGAAGCCGTCGACGCATAGAGAAACATCAAGTAAAGGCTGAAGCAAGGTTAAAGCAACAAAGATTGCCTGGAAAGATCAAGCTCTAAGGTCGCTTCAAGCATGTCAACAAGTGGATGCCAGCTGAATGGAATGACGATTGAGAATCATTCAAGCAAGAGTTTGTGAATGATTTCTATTACAGGAAGGTGTACACAACTGAGGATCCAAGAAGAGCCTTCAAGGAAGCCCTAACCGAGCTACACTCTGGGGATCCGGGCATGTTCAACCAGTTCAGGCGAGCAATGATTGATGCAAAGCTGGACATGAACACCGTCCCCGTCCCTCAGAAGGTTACATATCTTCCTCCATTCATTCCAGACACAAGGAATCCTAATAGGCAGAAGACTGCAGCTGAGGCAAGAAGAGTCTGTCAGGAACATGGAGTAGATATATCGAAGGAGTCAAATGCAAAGAGAGATATTTTTGTCAGGATTTTTGGCAAGTATGGGCTGAAGTATTAGCCGAGATAGAAGTTTTTGAGCCACTGATGTATTTAGTTTCTATGCTTATCTGTGTAAACACATCAGTTGTAATGAAAACTTTCATCATTTATCCGATTCACCTTGACGTACAATCTCTAGTTGTCCAAGCTCTGAATCGCAAAGTTATTTCAATACCATGTTATAACTGTGCTAACCCTTTGATGTTTAATCTTATAGACTGTCTAGAATTTCAGCTGAGATTTTAGATAGATCAGTAGGGTTTTGGCATCATCAAAAAGGGGGAAATTGTTGGGAAATTTAGTAAAGTTTTGATTGATTCCAAAACCAACTGACCCCAACCAAGTAGATGTTGCCATATCCTAATGTTAGTATTTAGGCTCGCTGTTTGAGCAATGTTGAGATTTTATCTTTACAGGACTCCAGCTGAAGACGGCAACATGGCTTTACTCGGATAGAACATCAGATGGAAGAAAGACAACTGAGCGTTCAAGCCAACTGTTCTGATATAGAACATCAGATGTAAGAAAGACAACTGAGCATTTAAGCCAACTGTTCAGATGGAACATCAGTTGCAAGACTCAATCTGATAGATCGACAACATGAAGTTCAAGGCAGTTGAGGGTTCAACTGTTCCTCTTCATACGGAATGTCAGATGAAGGTAGTGATCAGATGGAACATCAGTTGAAGACCACTAGGATGAAGACCAAACTTCTCAACCGACTAATCAATGTTGAAAGACAAAGGTTGAAATTTGAATTCAAATAGGAAGTCACGTGAAGGTTTGACGTTCTGTCATTTCCTCATTTGGCCCAATATAAGGTTGTATCAGAAGGAAAGTAGAAGTTCACAGTTGCCAAATCGGGAAAATCTGCAGAGATGAGAGACAAACCATCTCTTTCACAGAGCAGAGATCAACGGCTCTTCCAACAGCTAGTTGATTCTCACCGCCTATAAATAGAGGCATTCATTCATTCATCAAGACAGAAGACAGAGTAGAGAGATATACGAGCGAAAGAACGACGAAAAACTGCACACAGGCTAAACTGCAATTAATCTCTAAGAACATCACCAGTTGAGAGTTCATAGAGAGTTAGAATTTGTCTTGGTGTTTTCGATCTTAGTTTGAGTCTTCATTCGTTCAAGCTTAGATCCTAGCTCACTTCTTTGTTAGAGCTAGTAGTTGGAAAACCCACCCTTATACACATCCCCTAAAAAGGTTGTTAGGATCCTGCTCTTCCCGAAATTGAGTAGAAAGGTTGATAAGTACCCGTAAACTTATCTGTAAGGTTGATAAGTACCCGCAAACTTATCTGAATGGTTGCAAAGCCCGCGTAAGCTTTGTCGTAGCTGTCCTAAAAAATTTGGACTGAGTTGTGTGGACTCACAACTCCCCGTGGACGTAGGAGTTCTCTCTGAACCACGTAATTCCTTTGTGTTGTGTTTTCAGTTCAGTTACTTTCTGCATTTCTAACAGACCAACTAACCAGCACTCAAAACTGCATCTTTGCATCTCAACTGATTTGGTTGTTAACCGACCTTGCATCTGAGCATGAGTTGTTTTATACGAGTTATTGTTTTTTCCACCACATTCCGCACAACACCACTCTTCCAGCTGAGTTTTCTTACTCAGTTGTGATTCCAGCTGAGTCCTTTTACTCAGTTGTGGTTTTTATCAGGGGGTTGATTTTAAAATTCCTATCTGGTGTATTCTCCCCCCCCCCCATACACCAGAACTCGTATCGGGACCATCAAATGAGCTTGCTAAGAAAGCACATGTACTGAGTTTTAATTTTGTTCCTAGAGAGCTTGTGACGGCTGCTCATGTAGCCGCTAGAGGCCATGATTTTGAAGGCGTTAATCTCGGTTGTAATGGATGAATCTAATTAATGAATTAAATCCATGTTTGGATCTAAAAAAAAAAATACAAATTCAGGCATTGGAGTAACAATTAATAGAAACATTTGTAGCATAATAATATATATTCGCCAATAGAAAATGCAGCCACCAAGATATAGGAAATTATATTTCATTCCTTAATTAATTATACTCGATAAAAATTAAATGGGAGAACAGCATAAACTAATTCCAAACCCTAGCCTAGATCAGACCTAAGCTCTCTCGCCCCTAATTCTCCTAGCCAATTGGATATCTTTCGGCATAATGGTGACCCTCTTAGCATGAATGGCGCACAGATTGGTGTCCTCGAAAAGACCCACCAAATACGCCTCCGCCGCCTCCTGCAGCGCCGCCACGGCAGAGCTCTGGAAACAGAGATCCGTCTTGAAATCCTGAGCGATCTCTCTCACTAGTCTTTGGAACGGCAACTTCCTAATCAGCAGTTCTGTGCTTTTCTGATACTTCCTGATTTCTCTAAGAGCGACGGTTCCAGGGCGGAAGCGGTGGGGCTTCTTCACACCTCCGGTGGCCGGAGCAGATTTCCTCGCTGCCTTCGTCGCCAGTTGCTTCCGTGGTGCTTTGCCGCTTGTTGATTTTCTGGCGGTTTGCTTCGTTCGCGCCATTGATAGATTGGCGACTCAAGAGTGTAAAACAATTTACGGATTAATTTGAGGTGGATAATAAGATTTGCGGTTGAGTTTAGGTGTAGATCTTAGATGGGGTTGAGAATTTATAGGATGCTGAATTGAGGGTTGAGAGAAAATTTTGAACGACGGGAGCGGGACCGCGGGAGGGTTTGAATATTTGAGATATTTTAATTTTTTTTCTGTTTTTTTGTTTTTGCATACAAGGCTATTCCCACCGTCAGATTTGAAGTTAAATGGAGGGTCCAGATCAATATGGCGAGGATTGCGATCCAAAGGCAGAAATTGTAGCTAATCGAACGGTTCATAAAATGGCAATGGGCCCTGATGGCGGGCAGCCGGGTCACGTCACTTTAGAATTTGGAGATTGTAATTTAAATCAACTTTAGGAAACTATCTCCCTGAAAACTATGGTGTTAGAGCATGCATTACGGGTATTTAAGAACAGGGTCGACTGGCCGCTCGACACCTCTCTCCTTCGATTTCAGGGTGTCGAAGCTATAGTGGTTGGCTTGACCTCGTGGTGTCGAGCGGTGGAGTCGAGAGTGGTGCCGATTTATCGACACCGCTCTCGACCTCACTCTCTCCCTCCTTCGATCTACGTGGCAGCGTCCTATTGATCCTCTTTTTTTTTCTTTTTCTGATTAAAAACAAAAAAAATATATAATTAATTATAGATCGGGACCTATATATCAATCCCATTATCGAATTTTCTACCGGGGTCTATCCAATCATTAAGACCCCACCAAAATTACATTTTCTGGCGATAGACCCGGGGTCTATCTCTTCACCGTAGTACATGCTCTTAGAGCATTTCCAGTACCACTACTATTTTGCAGTCCGTTTTACATTTTAAACATAAACATAATATCCTAAAACATTTTATTTGATTTTTTAAACATAAAAATATAAGTAATATATTTCAAATAAAGAATAACAATACTGAGAGAGTGTTTAGCTGAGCTTTTAAGCTTCTTAAAATAGCTTATAAGCTACTTGCTATTAAAATTTTAGGTAGGGGTGAGCATGGTGTAGCCGAAACCGACAAACCGCACCGAACCGAGCGGTTTCGTTCGGTCGGTCTCGATTTTAGGTAGGGAGCAGGTCGGCCACGGTTTGGGATTTTTTGAAAAATCGGTTTGGTCGGTTGGTGTCGGTTTTTGGAGGGTTCGGGCCGAAACTGACCGAAACCGACCGAATAGTAGTTAAAATATATTACCTCCGTCCGTTTCAACTTGTCCCATTTTGCCATTTCGGGTGTCCGTTTCAACTTGTCCTATTTCCTTTTAAGGAAATAATTAAGAAATCACTTTATTCACTTTATATCACTTCAACACTACTTTATATCACTTTATGTCACTTCAACACCACTTTATATCACTTTATCAACTAAAAAATATTTTATATCACTTTATTCATTACACTAATCACACCATTAACCCCTTAACACTCTTTTTCTTAATCTCTGTGCCAATCCCAAATGGGACAAGTTGAAACGGACGGAGGTAGTATATATTATTTCTATAGTTAATAATCTACCCAGTAAACCCTACTCTCCTCCATTTGCGCCTCATTTGCGCCGCACCACACTCACACATTCTCACACTACTCACCTCCTCCTCCCCACTTCTCTCACAGCCTCACTGAGCTCACGCCGCCGATGCGCTGCGCACCATCACCACCGGCGGCGACTTCCGCTCCCCTTCTTCCTACGACGTCGTCTTCGGCAACGGCAATGTATGAGACGGGGTAGCAGCAGCCCCGTAATGAAGCTACTAATGAGATGGGGCTGCAGCAGCCCTTAATGAAACTACTACTGAGACGGGGCTGCAGCAACCGGAGGTTAAAAACGCAGCAGAACAACCGCTGCCGGGCCCTCAGCTACCGCCACCACCACCACCACCCGCCGGGCAAGAAAAGTTCATGGTTGCGTCTTGTAGTTTGGAATTTGGATTTGGAACTTGTTGTTGTATTGTTGCGTCTTGAATTTATGGTTGTAAAACTTGTGAATTGTGAAATTTTCTTTTTTTCTTCATATTTTGCTGCCCAAAACAGGTTTTTCTCCTGCAAAAAACAGATTTTCAGTTTTATGTATAAAGTCGGTTTGGGCCGGGCCGAATCGAAACCGACCCGAATGTTTTAGGTCAGCCTCGGCTCGGCCCAAAATCCAGATCGGCTCGGCGTTGGTTTGATATTCGAGTAGAAGTCGGTTTATCGGTTTTGGCGGTTCGGCTCGGTTTGGGACCAAAACCGACCACTACTCTCCCCTAAATTTAGGTGCTTATAATTGTTTTAAGGAGCTTTTAAGCTCAACCAAACACCCTTTAAGTGTAAAGTCAGCGTGAAATAATAGTTTAATTTCAAAATATTTTATTTTTTAATTATATTTTACGTAATTGAACTTTTAAGCAAGTTTATACAAATTTATTGTTTGTATAAAGTGTGATTCTATATTTCAGTGTGCATAAATTAAAAATCTTTTTACCCCACTTTAATTATTAAAAACATTACAAATTAAAGTGAATAGTAATGCAACAGTGAATACTGTTGCTGCAAATTTGCTACAAATTTACTGCAACATTGTTCAAAACTCCAAATGCAGCAAAATTTGCGACAGGGCTCGAGCAAGTTATTTGCTGCATTTTGGAATTAAACTCCATTTTGTAGCAAGATTGAAGATGCTCTTATACTATATTCGTCTAAACCTGAAAATTGTGATTTTTTAGTTACATGACCTACCTAAGTCCTTATGATTTAAACCTTAGAGCACTCACAATGGGGTGTCTCTACGCTGAGCCGGCTTGACTGGGAGACACCCCCATTGTAGGTGTTGTTGTCTCGAACTCGTCCCTTGGCCTCGAAATTGTTTCGATCCGGCGCGTGCATATTTAAAAAAAAATCAAATTTTGAATTGACAACAATTAGCAACGGTTGAATTATGTAGTTGTCGTTGCGGCAACGGTAGCAATGGCCGATTTAATTTTTTTTTTCTCATTATTTTTTCCTATAAATACACATCTTTTATACCCCCAATTTCACACACAAAACAAAATCATCTTCTCTATCTTCTTTCTTGTTCTTTCACATCAAAATATCGTCCTCCTTGTCAATTACGATTTTCTCCACTGAATACGAGTCTCACAGCACCGACGACTAGATTTTCGCGATTGTCCATAATGTGCAACAAGCTCTAGTTCAACACTTTAAGAAGAAGAAGAAGAAGAAGAAGAAGAAGAAGAAGAGTCATGTCTATCGCAATCATGAGGCAACATGCAAACAGCTACAAGCAGAGTACTTCGCCGCCAACCCAACTTATGGCCTTTTTTTTTCGACGCCGTTTTCATATGCATAAGGAGTTGTTCTTGCACATTTGCAACACGCTTGAAGTTTATGAGCGATATATCCGTCTCGGAAAAGAGGCACTGATAAACATGAATTTTCTCATCTTTATAAGCTTCATTATGTGAATTTGTATTGGAAAATCATGTTTGGAATGAGTTTTGCGTTTAAGTATTGTTAATTTATGAAATATGATGCACGTTCATTGTTTGTTTGATTTAGCAGAATAACGGAGTAAATCTTGTGCAAAATGAGCATGATAGGATGAAAGTACACCTCGATAGGAGTTCGTGGGCGAAATTGGATTCAAAATCGAAATTGAAACGAGGGAGAAAGAGCCAATTGAAAATTGTTGGGTGCAGTTAAAATGTTATGCGGCCAACCATGCGACCGCATATGAGACCGCGTACAAGCTTGTCTCATTTATTGAGGCTATGGGATTTTCAAGCGCCCGTACAATGCGGCCGCATAGCAAGACGGAATTTTACCCGATTTCTTCTATTTTGACCCTATTACTAACTCTTTTCTAATTCTATTTTATATCCCCACTCGAATTTTTGCTTATTCCCTAAATAGAGGTTATAGGGCTTAGAAGAGGACACCTTTTACACTCTTTACTACTTTTGTTTCTGGAGACTTGGAGCTTTTGGGGAGAAGATAAGATATTCATTTCTTAAAAATTCACTACGGTTTTTCTATCTTCATGTTTAGATTTGATTTTTGTGTTGTTGTGCAATGAATGTGTGTAGCTAAACTTCTTATTATTTTATGGTTAGAAAGTAGTTGGATATTTGATCTTGAACTCCAATTTTAATTGATTAATCATGACCTTTTCTCCTTTTCTTTGTTCTTGTTCCTTTTCATACTTGATTGCTTGATCACCAATTGTGCGTTCTAGTTGTGTTAATTTGATATCGAAAGAAGATAATTAATACTTGAACTCAAAATAGTGAACATCATCTTCAATAAAGTCGAAAGCTCTTGAGACTTGGGTGATAATAAATAATCCGAGGAGCATTTAGGAGTTATAAGTTAGGAATTGATTGGACAAAATATTTCTAGCTTATAATCCACACTTTATGACAGCGAACTTGAACTAATTTAGTGATCGTCTTAGAGAGAATCGAGTCATTTAAGTGATTAATTGATTAAATTAAGTTTGAGTTTGGACATCCATTGAAATCAAAGCCATAATATAATCTCTTCTTTATTTGATTCCCGGATTTGCTCTTTGTTTTGTTTTAAGTTAATTTCAATTTCTTTGTTATAATTAGTTAAAACAAAAATTCTTTTACTAATGATAATCATGACTTTTTTATGATTCTTGAGCCTTAATTTGAATTTATTTAGAATGTAAATCCGTGTGTATGATTAGCTTTATTGTTAAATATTGCTTTCTTGAAGAATTTGATACTCGGGGTTCGTTTTTGTGTATTTATAGGAAATTTTGCCTAGGTTTAAAGTAGAAAATGCTCAAGGGATATAGTTTGGAGCTTGTGAGTGAAGTCGGTGCTTGATTTGGTTAAGTAACAAAGGCTCGATGTGCGTGACGACATCGAGGCGCGCCAACATTCAAACCAAACTTCGTGCTCCATCAAAAGTGGCCGCATAAACAGAACACATCTTTGTGATCCATCTCAAGCTCCCGCTTGAATCAGAGCATATAATTACAGAGGCACCTCAAAACAAGACACCCCGTGCTCTGAAAAAGCATCCTCTTAAAACGGAGCACAAACTTGTGCTCCAACTGAAAGCGGCCGCATCTCGACGTACTTTAGCCGTGCCCTATGCGAAATTTGTGCCAAAATTACCATCATACACCCAACTTAATGCCTTGTAGTCTACTCTACATTTCAATTTCAATTTCAATTTCCAATTTTCTTCTTAGGGTTTATGCTAGTAGATTTCAATTGAAGACTTAATTTGGATGTTTTGAATATTGTAATTGGAGATCTCCCATGGGTTATTAATAGTATCTTTGTTTTATGGCTTTAAAGTATTTCTCATTTGCAAAATTACAACTTGTTTGGCTGCGATGTGCAAAGCCTTTTAACATCTTACTAGTTTCCAATTCAATTATTCAATAGTCAGAAGTTTAACAATGAAATTGACAATACGAGCACCTCACACAACTTATATCCTACGTATTTAAACAAGTAGTATTTCATGAGAAATATAAAAGAGATACAAGAGTAACATCAAATATTGGACCCACTTCCGCTTCAACATAAATGTTGGGCGTTAGACCATCTACATTGGAAGGGCAATATAGGGCAGGATAGTGATCTAGATCCACCATTTGCCTTGTCCTGCTGTGGAAGGGCATGATTGAAGACATGATAGATTTAGTTTTGAAATAATTGAACTTTTATTAATTTTAAATACAAAAATTATATATTAATTGAAAATACAGAAATTCCATAATTTATATAAAAAGAAAATCTATCATTATATTACTAAAAGGAAAACGATTCTTGCTTTGAAAAAATTCTACGTGGCACTCCTCTTAATTCTCCATTCCTATTTATCTAAATTCTCAAATTTTTGAATTTTTAAATATAAAATAATAGATTAGACATCGGTTTCTCAATGAAACTTCACCTATTGAAAAACCTATAAATACCTAGAATCAATGTGTATTTTCTCATCTTTTGCTCCACCAGTTTTATTTGGCCAATTTATTTATTAATCGGCCGAATAAATAGCTATATTTTATAGTTTAATTTAATTTAATTTGGTCAATTTATTAATTGGCCGAATAGATAATTATTTTTTGTAGGAGTTTTATTTGACTAATTTATTTATTAATCAACCGAATAAATGACTGCTATATTTTTATAGTTTAATTTAATTTAATTTGGTCAATTTATTAATTGGCCGAATAGTCAATTTTTTTTATTATAGAACCAATTTATTAGTTGACAGAATAAATAGTTCCAAAATAGTTTGGATAATTTATTGGTTGACCGAATTAAATTTGGAAATAGTCTAATATTTTTTTATTTAATTTAATAAAAAATAAGTAATTTCTAATTTGTAAGTTAATTAGGTAGACGGGCCAATTTTTAACTGTGGGTACCTCAACTTGGGATCCCATGTGACATAATTTCATTCTTTATTCTTATTAATTTTAAAATTTTTATTTTATTCATTTTTTTAATGAATTTTCTAAAATCTAGAATCGTCATAAATTGTGCATTTATAAATCAAAATCGTGGTCAACGGGTCAATTCTCACCCGGAACCGTGACGGTAGACGAGCCAATTCCCAACAGACACTCGAGCGATTTTTCATTTTATACTTTTTTTCCCATGTATTTTTTAAAATCTATAATCGTCATCCATGAAATATTTTTTACGTTATTTGTAGTTGGGTTTCCAGCTTTACATAATTTATTATTTTAATTAACGAATATTACTATACGATTAAGGACGATAATGAATAGTACAATCATTATTTTTATTATATTTTTGGATCTATATAAATTCTAAATAAATTTTATATATTACGCACTTATAAATCAGAGTCGTGGTCAACGGGCCAGTTCCGACGCAGAACTGTGGCGGTAGACTAATATACGGATTTTTTTTCAGAAAGGAACACAAATAACTAATTTTTTAATCGAATTTTAAACAAGTACGAGTATATAAATTTCAAACAATTTTGAATAATCCTAAACACTTCATCTTAAATTGTTTAATCGTCTCCGTTGGAAAACGTAGAATATGTAGGAAAATTGGCAGAAAAATTACTAACGATTTATCACCGAGTCAATTCCGACCAATAATTGTGCGCGTAGATGGGCCAATTCAATACTTGCGGGACAACTTTTTTTTTTAATATATTATATAATTTTGAACTCATAAAATTAAGAATATTTATGGTCAACTTTTATCTTATATCATTGACTAAATAATTTTATGAATCACAATCATTCCACATAAAGTTTTGTAAAAAAGAAAAACTACCAAGTACATAGTGAAACAATTCTTGAAGTTCTATTCTCAATTAAAAAAGTTATTCTCAAAGCTGGTAAAAAAGAAAACGAATGTTGTATTTATTTTTGGGGAAAATGCATAAAAAACTCTGACCTTTCCCTAAATTCTGGTTTAAAACCAATCTTTTTCAAATTCTCAAATATAACTATCACCTTTCAATTTGACGCAATTGACTCTCAAGATTGATTTTCCCTCAATTTTTTGCTGACTTCGAAGCCGAAAATTCCTACATGGCGCACTTGGACATGTAGAATATGAGAATTGATGGGCATTCCATGTGTGTATATAGGAATTTCTGGCTTCCAAATTAACAAAAAATTGGGGGGAAATCAATCGCGAGAGTCAATTGCGTCAAATTGAAAGGTGATAGTTATATTTGAGAATTTGAAAAAGATTGGTTTTAAACAAGAATTTGGAAAAAGGTCGGGATTTTTTAATGCATTTTTGCCTTTTATTTTATTTGAATATATTTGGAAGATGATTATTTATATAATACTACAATTTATAATTAAATTTTTATTTATTAAATATTGTGTGAATATTTTTGAAATATAGTTATGTTGGGAAATTTATTAGTATAAGTTTTGATGAATTCCAAAACCGACTGACCCCAACCGAGTAGATATTGCCAGAACTTAATGTTAGAATTTAGGCTCGCTGTTTGAGCAAAGTTAAGATTTTATCTTTACAGGTCTCCAGCTGAAGAAGGCAACAAGGCGTCACTCAAACAGAACATCAGTTGTGAAGAAGGACAACTGAGAGTTCATATGATCAGATGGAAACAAGGGGAAGTCTTCAGAACATCAGTTGTGAAGGAAACCAACTGAGCGTTCATCAGATGAGAAACAGTTGAAAGGAAGAGAACATCAGATGAAAAGGAAAGTCATCTGAGGGTTCAAACCCAACTGAGTAAATACAAGGAAGACAACTGAGTGTTCAGTTTCAGAACCTCAGTTGTAGAACTCGAACAAGAAGATCAACTGCTTGAAGTTCAAAGTCAGCTGAGAGTTCAACAGTTCAGAACATCAGCTGAAGACCACTCAGATGAAGATCAAGACTTTCAACCGACGAACCGAAGTTGACTGTCAGAAAGGTTAAGATTTGAATTTCAAAAGGAAGTCACATGAGGGTTGACCGTTCAGTCATTACCCCATCTGGCCCAACACAAGGCTGTCTCAGATGGAAAGCAGAAGAGCACAGATGCCATATTGGGAAAGTTTGCAGAGATGAGAGACAAGCCATCGCTATCAACCGATCAGAGATCAACTGCTCCTCCAACGGCTAGTTGATTCTCTCCGCCTATAAATAGAGGCATTCTCTCATTCGAGAGAGATAAGACACACGAGACAGACTGAAGCAAGAGAGAAAAGTTAAATCACAAGCGAAAGAAAAATCTGCTAAACTCCTATTCTAAGAACATCAGCAGCTGAGAGTTCAAGAGTGATAGAACATTAGTAGCTGAGGGTTCATAGAGTGAAAATCTGTCTTAGATCTTAGTTTGAGTGTTTATTCGTTCAAGCCTTAGATCCAGCTCTCATTCGTGATCGAGCTGTAGTTGGAAATCCCACCCTATCACACACCCTAAAAAGTGTGCTAGGACCTTACTCTTCCTGTAATTGAGTAGTCAGGTCGTCAAGTACCCGCAAACTTGACATAGGCTGTTTAGTGCCCGGAAACTAAACTGTAAGGTCGATAAGTACCCGCAAACTTATCCTTAACGGTTGCTCAGCCCGCGTAAGCTGAGTGGTTCTGTCCAGAAGAACTTGGACTGAGGTGTGAGGATTCACATCTCCCCGTGGACGTAGGAGGGTTATCTCCGAACCACGTTAAATCCTGTGTGTCCGTGTTTATTTTTATTCAGTTGCATCTGCATTTTTATCTGATCAATCTAACTGACATACAAACCTCTTTTGCACATTTTCAACCGAGCTGTTTTGGTTCTTGACCAACCGAGCTGTTTTACGTGAGTTATTTTTAACGAGTATAATTTTCCACCACTTTCCGCACAGCCTCACTCTTCCATCTGAGGTCGCTTACTCAGCTGTGAGATTCCAACTGAGTCCTCTTTCACTCAGTTGAAGTGATTTTTCAGGTTTAAGTTTTTAAATCCTAACTGGTATATCCCCCCCCCCATACACCAGTAACTCGTTTCGGGACCATCAAGTGGTATCAGAGCAGTGGTTCAAAAGACTGCTGACTCTGTTTCACGAGGTGTGAATTCGAGAATTTTCATCAGTGGTCAACTGAACAGATCTTTTCACGCTAGTGCATTCTTGCTCGCATTTTTTGTCCTATTTTTGTTTGTGTAGATGGACGTCAAGGACAAGATCGTAGTCATGTTCTCTGTAGTCAATTATACATCATGGAGAACTCGAATGAAGAAGATCCTTCTGTCAAAGTATCATAGGATGCAACAAGTTCTCACTTCTGGACCAATCGTCATACGAGACAGAATACTTCGCACTCCCACAAATCCCAACGATGGAGATGCAGTAGTGGAGTATGTGGAGAAACAGCCAGAAGACTACACTCCGGAGGAGGCCAAGGTGAGCCAGCTAGATATCTGGGCTCAGAGCACAATAATGTCCACGGTTGGACAAGATTATCTGCCCTGGATAGAGGAGTGTGAGACTGCAAAAGAGATGTGGGACATCCTGGCCTCGCTAAGTGAAGGAAGCGACGAGACGAAGGAAAATAAATTCTCGCATGCATGTCAAGATTTTGACAATTTCAGTCTGCGACCTGATGAGACTATCGATCAGCTAGAGCTCCGGTTTATGGACATCATCAGAAGAATCCAGTCCATCCGGAAAGGAAAATACACTCTAAGAGAAATAAACCTCAAAGTGTTGCAAGCTCTACCGGCTGAGTGGGATACTTTCACAAATATCCACGAGAGCCGAGCTGACCTTGGTGAAATGGGAACTGAAAAATTGTTCTCAATCTTGAAAGGAAATGAGTATAAGGTCAACAGAAGGAGGTCGCAGCCCTCAAGTCAGACAAATAGAATTGAGGACGTCGGCTCAGCATCAAAGTCAGTTGCCCTCCGAGCTGACTACTCAAAGTCGAGATCATCAAGGCCAACCAGATCGGCTGACACGACTGCAAAGGAGCCGAGCAGAGAGGAACTGCAACAAAACATTGCAGCGTTGTCAAAGAAGTTAGCCGATATGGATACTCGGTTCGGCAAATATAAACTTTTCTATAAATCAAACCGAACTCGAGACAGTTCGAAGCCAGTCACCAATGGTTGCTTCGAATGCGGCAAGGAAGGACACTTCAAAGCTGACTGCCCAGACCTCTCAAAGAAGGAAAGAGAAGCACTGAGGGCCAAGCAAACTGCAAAGAACAAGGCCATGGTAGCAGAAGAGGCAGCTGACGATATGGATTTCTTCACAGACACTGAAGATGAGGACGAACTGACCTCTACCAACAAAGTCATCAGTCCGGATCAATGCCTCATGGCACTTGGAACCGACCAAGATGATATTGAGGTACAATCTAATCCTGCTCGCTTAAATTCTTCCAATACTTCTAACCTGAAGGAATCTCTGAGCGATGAATTGGAACCCTCCTGGAATGATTTTCAAGAACTCAGTGAGAAACTGCATCAGCAGTCGGTTGAGTTTAAGAGTCTTCAAGCTCAGTTCGCCAAGCTTGAAGATTCCTTAACCGAAAAAGAGGATCTGATCACAAGCCAAACTCAGGAGATTGAGAATCTCAAGAGTCAACTGATCAAGGCTAAGGCTCCAGCTGATGAGGAGTTGACAAAGCAAAACAAAGAACAACAAGATCAGTTGAAAAATCAAGATGCTCAGATAAAACAGCTGATAAAGAAGTCAGATGGACAAACCGAGCAGATAGCTGTACTCATCAAGGAGTTGCAAATTGAGAAGGACAATCTAATCAAGCTGTATCAGTCATCCAAGATCATCGAAAACCTTTTAAGTTACAGCAGACATATGGATGACGTGTCAGGACTCAGTTATGATGTTTCAAGGATACTGGGATTCCACCAGCAACTTTCATCAAACCAGTAGAAGTTACAGCTGTAGAGCCAGACACAGCTAAGTCTCCAGAAGCTAATTCAACTTCCACCTCTCAACAAGTTCAAACGACCAATGAAATTACAACTGAGAAGGGAAAAGGAGTAGCTGATGTAGGACAGAATATTCCATCGGTTGAGATTTCAACCGAGGGGGAATGTTCCAAAATTCAGAAGAGGAATCAGAGGCGTCGAAAGCACAACCGCAACCGATCATAGAACCAGAACCGACCTCTGCATCAACCTCAAAGTCAACGTCAGAAGGAATGGAACCGACCTCTGCATCAACCTCAAAGTCAACGTCAGAAGGAATGGAACCGACCTCTGAACAAGCAAGGATTCAGTCATCTGAATCAACAGCGGTTCCAACGTCAGTTCGACCAAAGGTTCCAACATAGTCAACCAATGAGGAACTGGTCAAACAACTGGAGATATTCATGCCAGAATATTAATCATCAACAGGGCATGAACAGCTACAGACAACCCTCAGGAAGTTGGAATCATAATCAGCCACAAAGATTCCAACACGGCGTCTGACCTCACAGACAAACTCAACAGGATAAGAATCGCCATCAAAACAGGGGGAAAGCCTCACCTCCTAAAGCTCAACATAGGAGAAATCCAACTCCTCCCAAGAAACAGAACATCACTACTAACAACAAGCCTAAGGATAACCGAGGTGTTGTTATAGTTGATGATGAAGGAAAAGTAATTTGGAATGATAAATCCATCCGAGTTTCCAGGGAAAAGCGACGCACAGTTCTAGCGGGAACTGGTTCTAACCCTCCAGGACCCAACTGAAATTGGGGACCTAAGCGAGTTTCTCTTTGCAGGTACAGGAGAAACAGCTGAGGAAGAAGAAGGCGTCTACAACAATGTGGGTGATGGATAGTGGATGCTCGAAACACATGACAAATCTGAAGGATTTGCTTGGAAGTTTCGTGGAGAAAGAAGGTCCATCAGTTACTTTTGGTGATAACTCAAAAGGTTATACCAGAGGTTACGGTACCCTTGAAACCAATCATGTTTCAATTTCTAATGTCTCTTATGTTGATGGATTGAAGCATAACCTGCTCTCCATCAGCCAATTCTGTGATAATGGTTTCTCTGTCAAGTTTGATGCACAGGGTTGCAGAGTTAAAGATGTCGGATCAAAGCAGGTGATATTATTGGGAAATCGATCTCAAACAGGGAATGTATACTACGCTGACTGGAACAACAGCCTCCCTGACACTTGCCTGTTATCAAAGAGCAGTTCGGATGTGAGCTGGCTGTGGCACAAAAGGCTCAACCATCTGAACTTCAAGACGATGAACCGACTCGCTAGACAAGAACATGCAAGAGGCATACCTAACCGAGTGTTTTCAACAACACACATCTGCAGTGCATGCCAGCTGGGAAAGCTCGCTAGAACCTCCTTCCGGTTGAAGTCAACTCCCTCAACCGACCGAGTGTTGCAGCTGATCCATATGGATCTCTTCGGGCCAGTTACACCAAAAAGCATTAATGGAAACGAATATACATTGGTTGTAACTGATGACTACTCAAGATATACGTGGACCATCTTCATGCACCACAAGAGTGAAACCCGAGATGAGCTGCCCAAGCTGATGGATCGGATATCGAACCAATAAGAGATGAAGATCATATCTATCCGATCAGATCGTGGAACGGAATTTCTAAATGAAACCATTATTGAGTATTGCGAAAAGAATGGCATAACCCATCAGACATCAGCCGCACGTACTCCACAACAGAATGGCGTAGCTGAGCGAAGAAATAGAACTCTGAAGGATGCAGCCACATCCATGTTAGCAAGCTTAGCACTGCCAAAGAGATTTTGGGCTAAAGTGATCAACACAGCATGCTACACTCAGAATCGATCTCTTCTCACCAAGTGGTTGGGAAAGACGCCCTACGAGCTGTGGAGACGCAGAAAGCCAGATATTTCTTATTTTCGTGTTTTTGGATCTAAGTGTTATATTCACAACAATGGGAAGACTCAGTTGAAAACTTTTGATGCCAAAGCTTCGAAGAGCATATTTCTTGGATATGCAGCTCGGATCAAGGCATATAGAGTTTTCAACAACAGCTCTCGTGTTGTGGAAATAACACCTCATGTTAGTTTTGATGAATCTACCTTTGAGTGCAGGGAACAGGTAAAGGAACAACACGCGGATCCAGCTGTTCTACCAGTTCTCACCATATCGCAAGCACTTCGGGAAAAAAACTGAGCTGAACCTCTAATATGGGCAACTGAGGATGATGATCCATACTCCTCTGAAGATGAATGCGAAGACCTCAGCTCGTCTCAAGGGGGAACTTCAGCTGATGCCCCTCCAACTGCATCAGCATCCGATGCCCAACCGAGCTCAGTTCAAACTATTGTTAATGTTGAGGATCCAGACTCAACAGCTGATCAATCACCAGCTCTGAAGACTCCAACTCAGATTTCTGAACAGCCACAGTTGGAAGAAGAAGGAAGACGCAACCGAAGATGGTAGGAAGTTCATTCCACCAACGACATCATCGGAGATCCAACCGAAGGTGTGCGCACGCGGAGCAGAGTTGCAAATCCAGAATCAACCGAGGAAGATTCCAACACTTATGCCCAATATGCTAAGGAATTGGCAGTTCTAGAGGAGTTCGAGCAAGCTGGAGATGTTGCCATGATTTCTTGCTTTGTAGTTGATGTTCCAGAACCGAAGAATGTTGGGGAAGCTCTCAACTGTGTCCACTGGACAACAGCTATGCAAGAAGAATTGAATGAGTTTCTACGCAACTGTGTATGGGAGTTGGTAGAAAGACCAAATGGTGTCAAGGTGATTGGATTGAAGTGGATTTTCAAAAACAAGAGAGACGACATTGGATTCATTGTGAGGAATAAAGCAAGGTTGGTAGCTCAAGGATACTGCCAACAAGAAGGAATTGACTTTGAAGATTCCTTTGCACCAGTTGCAAGGCTGGAA
Organism: Schizonepeta tenuifolia; assembly: GCA_029490685.1. NCBI lineage: Eukaryota > Viridiplantae > Streptophyta > Magnoliopsida > Lamiales > Lamiaceae > Schizonepeta > Schizonepeta tenuifolia. Next base: position 75,892,645 of record CM055957.1, on the reverse strand, counting down.
GCCATCCAGATCTTTCTAGCTTATGCCGCACATCACAAGTTCAAAGTATATCAGATGGATGTGAAGTGTGCATTCCTCAATGGAGATATCAAAGAAGATGTATATGTGCCTTCTGGTTTTGAGACTGGAGATGGAAGAGTATACAAGCTGAAGAAAGCTATCTATGGTCTAAAGCAAGCGCCAAGGGCATGGTATGACACTCTGTGTGGATTTCTTCTGGACTCGGGGTTCAAACGAGGTTCAGTTGATAAAACTCTGTTCACCATCAAAGTTGGAGAAGATATACTTGTTGTGCAAATTTATGTCGATGACATCATTTTCGGCTCCAAGTCGGAGGAGCTGTGTAAGAAATTCTCCGATCTTATGAAGGAGAAGTTCGAGATGACAATGATGGGCGAGATGAATTATTTCCTTGGATTACAAGTGAAGCAGTCATCTGAAGGGATTTTCATCAACCAGTCCAAATATACAAAGGAGCTCATCACCAAGTTCGGATTGCAGACAAGTAAGACAACGAAGATCCCTATGAACACAAACTGGAAGATCGAACCAGGAGCTGAGGGAAAGCTCGTTGATGCCAGCCAGTATAGAGGGATCATCGGTTCGCTGCTCTATCTAACTGCCAGCCGACCAGACATTTCATACGCAGTTGGAGTGTGTGCTCATTTTCAAGTCCAACCAAGAGAAGCACACATGTTGGCAGCAAAGAACATCATTAAGTATCTGAAGGGAACTGTCAATGTTGGATTGTGGTACCCAACTGATGACAATATCCAGCTGACTGGATACTCAGATGCCGACCTAGCAGGAGATTGGTTGGATAGGAAGTCTACGTCTGGACACTGTCAGTTCATGGGAAGCAAGCTGGTTTCATGGTTCTCCAAGAAACAAGCGTGTGTTGCTACTTCGACAACCGAGTCAGAGTATATGGCTGCCAGAAGCTGTTGCATGCAAGTATTGTGGCTAAAACAACAGCTGAGAGATTATGAAGTCTCAACTGGACAGGTTCCCATTCATTGTGATAGCTCGAGTGCTATAGCTATCTCTCTGAACCCTGTTCACCACTCTCGGACTAAGCATATCGATATTCGTCATCATTTCATCCGAGATCATATTGAGAAGAAGGATGTGTCCATGGAGAAGATCCCAACTGAGATTCAGAGAGCTGACATATTCACCAAACCTCTTCCTGAAGCCCGGTTCAAGATGATATGTGATCTTCTAGGACTCTTGGATCCAAGCTAAAAACTCATCCGAGCAGAAGAGTCATCCGAGATGAAGAGTCATCCGAGCTGAAGAATCGGATATCTATCTGAGGGGGAAGCTCAGATGGAGGGGGAAGCTCAGCTGAAGGGGGAATCTCAGATACTGATTGCCAACTGAAGACGTCAAACGTCAGCTGAACAGACGAACTCGAGTCAGCTGATGGTATGCTGCAACAATGGATCAGACGTCAGCTGAACAGACGAACTCGAGTCAGCTAATGGTATGCGGCAACTGAGGAACTCGACTAATGAACACAGCTGATTCAGACATCAGCTGGCAGGTATCATTTATGACTGAAGGTGTTATGTTCTTAAATGAGAATGTTTGAAATAAATTCAAACATTCCTAAGCTAGTCAGTTACATTAAAAATAGCCATCATGTCGCATTAAATGTAAAGTACGGCTGAGCATCTATAGCCTACTTTATAGTGCGACTGGGCTGACATGAAACTGTACATCTTCTCACGTGCTGGTTGGAACTCGGATCAAAACGTCAAGTCAAAGATAGTCAACAGTCGCGTAATCCCAGCCGTTGATGGATTCGCACCATTTAACCCCAGCCGTTGATCTCATCCGAGTCAAAGACCTATATAAGGCGAAAAATCAGGAAGATATCTCCTACTTTCCTCATTCGTGCTTATCATTTATAACTATTCATCGTCTTCCAGTTTTTCTGCCTAACCCGTTTCTGCAAATAGATTCCTTTCCTCTCCTATATATATATTACCTTTGCAGTGATTTAATGGCACCCAAAAGCAAGAGAATGGCATCATCCGGACCTTCCCTCGTGCCTACCACGTATGAAGAGTCATTCGATATATTAGTATCGAAGATTCACTTCGAGCAGATCCTCTCCGACGAGGATCTAGAGTCGCCGGTCCTAGCCCCTCTCGCCAACACTCTCCGTGAAAACGGACTTCTGGAATGGGCCAAGCTCTGCCCCTCCCACTTGCTTAGGCGCCAAGTCGGAGAATTCTACGTCAATCTCGTTCGCCCCCTTGACATTTCAGAGGGAGTTTCCACGGTGGTGTCGTGCCGACAAAGAGATGTTCCGGCAAGGACGATACGTCGTGTCTCCTTCTCCATCGACATGTCCGATGTCCTCCGGTACATCATACCAATCAACCACACCGCCACCGAGTTCCTGGAGAATATTACCGACGAACAAGCTGATGAATTTCTTCAGGATGCTCTGATCGAGCCAGAGCGGTTGAGGAGCAACATGCAAAGGACTAAGCTGAAGCCGGAACACCGCCTGCTGTTCAACGCCGTATCAAAGGTCGTGTTCGGATACAGTGGCGCGTTCGGCGACATAAGCCGACCCAAGCTGAAGCAGCTGGTGGCCTTGGAGCACCAACACCAAATCAACTGGTTCCAATATTTTCTGAACCAGTTGATGGTGGAAAAGTCGAAGATCTCTGAGACTACAACCGAGTCTGGAGAGAAGCTGCTGAGTGTGAAGGGCACGCTCAATTTCGGCTGCAAAATCTCCGCCCTCATCCTCCTCGCAACAAAGGACCGCAACATGGTCTGGGCCGACTGCGAGGAGACGCCACTGAAGAAGCTGTTGTTGTTCCCGACGGCCAAGAAAGCACAGGAGGTGCTGAGGAGTGTCTACACTCCTAAGGACAAAAGGGAGTCGGAAAAGCCAGCTGAGTCAGCAGCTGAGGGGGAACAAGCTGCTGCTCGCCCCACAAAATCCAAAGCCTCACGTCGCCGAGCTGATGCTGAGAAGGAGTCGACTGACGAACCTGCCCAGAAAAAGTTAAGGGTAAGGTTCAAGAAGGCAATCAAGAAGGCAGCTGAGGTGCCAGCTGATGAGCTAACTGATGTTCCAGCTGATGAGTCAGCTGATGAGCCAGTTGAGGTTCCAGCTGAGGAGCCAGCTGAGGAACAAGCTCCAGACGAGGAGGGAGCGCAGGTCGAGTCCACACCTGCTGAGGAACGCTCCAAATCCAGCCGCTCAGCTGAGGCCGCATCGCTCGAGATTGTCCCTCGAGCCCCCGGAGCTGATGAGGCTGAGGGCATGGAGACGTCGGTTGCATCCTCATCATCTGAGGACCTCGAAGATGTTACCACCTCCCCCACAGCTGGAGTGAATGCTGTACTGCCCCCAGAGCCTCTTGCTCTCTCTACCCAAATCGAGCCAGAAATTCCGAGCTCTCAGCTCGATGCCAACATCGTGACCGCTCCTTCGGCCGATGTTGAGGAAACCATTCCACCCTCTTTCCCAACTGAATTCCAAATTCCGAGCTCTCAGCTCAATGTCGATGTTGTGACCGAATCTTTGGCCAACATCGATGAACCTCTAGAACCCGAACCATACAATCTCACACCCTCCCCGATCAACGAAGCGGAGGACCTGCAGGCTGCTGCTGACGAGCACGAAGGCAGGGTGGCCTACTGCTTTCAAAAGCTGTTGGGTCTGTTCCTTGCAGCTCGCAACATGCCCATCTTCGCCACACTGGGAACCGAGCTACTGTACCAGTTCCACCTGATCTTTAGCCAGTGGTATGTCAAGGAGGACACGATCAGGGTACTGAGCTGGGACAGGCTGAAATCTGATGAGTCCCGCATCCGAGCCTACTTCAACTATTCCAACTTGGAGGTGGCATACAACAACCGGATCGCGCTGCTCACTAGACGGATGGACCAGAGTCTAGCTGAAGGGAAGGACACAAGGGAGGCAGCTGGAAAGGAGTGTGTCGACTTCCTTGACAACATGTTGGTGAAATCAGCTGACTTCCTTGAAGATGTCGATGCAGCAGCTGCCGCCGCAAAGGAAGAAGAGGAAAACCTGAAGATGTACCTGGCAAACCGTCAAGCCATGGTCACAGCTGAGCCTCTAGCTCAGTCTGCTCAAGCCTTTCCAGCTGCTCAGCTCGCTCCTTCAACAGAACAAATCTGCGAGCTAGTGGCTGAAAGGGTCAACCAGTTGAGGACCGAGCTGCTCGCCAACCTCCAGCACCAACAAGATGACCAGCTGAGGGAGTTGGCAGCTCAAGAAGTGAAGTACCAACAACTGGTGGAGGAGAATGCCGAGCTGAAGATGAAGCTGAATGATCTCTCCTCCTCCACCAGTCAGGACGTGTCGGAGCTGAAATCCACTCTGTTGGGCTTGAAGTCGGAAGTGAATGTCTTCAAGTCCTTGGCTGACTCAAATCTGGCCAAGTCCCAACAGACGCAGGATGCTGAATGGGAGTCCCGGTTCGAGTCGTGTTGGGCTGAGTTCGTTGCCTTTCAGACAGAGGTCAACGACAACCTCTCTGTCTTCTTGAAGGCAGAACAAGAGCGCCAGGACTCCGAACTGGCAAAGAAGATCGAGTTGGAGTGTGTGGTCGATGAACTCTTCAACCGTGTTCAATCCACCGAGGCCAAACTCAACTCTCTGGACGGTTCAGTAGCAAGCCTAGTTGCTGATGCCAAAAAGGGGGAAGAGAAGGAGACGGAGGGTGAAGCACAGGAAGAAGAAGAGACCCAAGAAGAAGGAGTGCCAGCTGCTCAACCATCCAAATCTCAGCTGAGGAGGAGGAAGTCTGCTGCTGCCAAGTCAACCGAAGTCGGTAGAGCCGAAATGTCAAAGGACTTGGAGCAGGCAAAGAAGATTGGAGTTTCCTACAGCTCCATAGCCGAGATCGCAGCCGAGCTGGATTCTGAACTCGACGGGATAACAACCGAAGAGTGCATTGCAGCGGCTAAGGCTATGGATGTAGAGGAGAAGGACTACATGAACCCGAGCTGGATCAGATTGTTTGCCGCCAGCCAGGCGAGGAGGGTGAACCAGTTCGAGGATGAGCTGAAGAAGGTTTCTCAGAACCTGGACCGCAACGTTGCCTCCCGCAGCCGACGCCGCATCAATAAAATCCAATCAAAGGCGGAAGCTCGGTTGAAGCAACAAAGGTTGCCTATAAAGTCCAAGGTTGAGAGTCGGTTCAGGCATACCGACAAGTGGATGCCGACCGAGTGGAATGAGGAGTGGGAGCTGTTCAAGCAGGAGTTCGTGAAAAACTTCTATTACAGGAAGGTTTACGCAACTGACGACCCAAGGAGAGCGTTCAAGGAGGCGCTGACTGAGTTGCACTCAGGTGACCCGGGCATGTTCAGTCAATTCAGGAGGGCCATGATTGACGCCAACCTAGACTTGAACACTGTTCCAGTTCCCAAGAGGGTTACTTATCGACCACCTCTTCTCCCGGATTCCAGCAACCTGAACCGCACGAAGATTGCATCTGAGGCAAGGCAGGTCTGCAAGGAGCATGGAGTGGACATCTCCAAGGAGTCACCTGCTAAGAGGGAGATTTTTGTAAGGATTTTTGGCAAGTATGGGCTACAATACTAGCTCAGTTAGTTTTCTAGCAACTGTTGTAATTTCGGTTTTTGAGCCTATCTTTTGTAACAATCAGTTGTAATGAAAACTATTCAGTTATAAGATTCACCTTGATGAACAATCCCTCATTGTCCAAGCTCTGAATCACAAAGTCTTTTAAATACCATGTTATAACAGTGCTAACCCTTTGATGTTTCATCTTATAGACTGTCTAGAATTTCAGCTGAGATTTTAGATAAGTTAGTGAGGTTTAGATCAGTAGTGGTTTCAAGTTGTAAGTGGTTTTGGCATCATCAAAAAGGGGAAAATTGTTGGGAAATTTATTAGTATAAGTTTTGATGAATTCCAAAACCGACTGACCCCAACCGAGTAGATGTTGCCAGAACCTAATGTTAGAATTTAGGCTCGCTGTTTGAGCAAAGTTAAGATTTTATCTTTACAGGTCTCCAGCTGAAGAAGGCAACAAGGCGTCACTCAAACAGAACATCAGTTGTGAAGAAGGACAACTGAGAGTTCATATGCTCAGATGGAAACAAGGGGAAGTCTTCAGAACATCAGTTGTGAAGGAAACCAACTGAGCGTTCATCAGATGAGAAACAATTGAAAGGAAGAGAACATCAGATGAAAAGGAAAGTCATCTGAGGGTTCAAACCCAACTGAGTAAATACAAGGAAGACAACTGAGTGTTCAGTTTCAGAACCTCAGTTGTAGAACTCGAACAAGAAGATCAACTGCTTGAAGTTCAAAGTCAGCTGAGAGTTCAACAGTTCAGAACATCAGCTGAAGACCACTCAGATGAAGATCAAGACTTTCAACAGACGAACCGAAGTTGACTATTAGAAAGGTTAAGATTTGAATTTCAAAAGGAAGTCACATGAGGGTTGACCGTTCAGTCATTACCTCATCTGGCCCAACACAAGGCTGTCTCAGATAGAAAGCAGAAGAGCACAGATGCCATATCGGGAAAGTCTGCAGAGATGAGAGACAAGCCATCGCTATCAACCGATCAGAGATCAACTGCTCCTCCAACGGCTAGTTGATTCTCTCCGCCTATAAATAGAGGCATTCTCTCATTCGAGAGAGATAAGACACACGAGACAGACTGAAGCAAGAGAGAAAAGTTCAATCACAAGCGAAAGAAAAATCTGCTAAACTCCTATTCTAAGAACATCAGCAGCTGAGAGTTCAAGAGTGATAGAACATTAGTAGCTGAGGGTTTATAAAGTGAAAATCTGTCTTAAATCTTAGTTTGAGTGTTTATTCGTTCAAGCCTTAGATCCAGCTCTCATTCGTGATCGAGCTGTAGTTGGAAATCCCACCCTATCTCACACCCTAAAAAGTGTGCTAGGACCTTACTCTTCTTGTAATTGAGTAGTCAGGTCGTCAAGTACCCGCAAACTTGACATAGGTTGTTTAGTGCCCGGAAACTAAACTGTAAGGTCGATAAGTACCCGCAAACTTATCCTTAACGGTTGCTCAGCCCGCATAAGCTGAGTGGTTCTGTCCAGAAGAACTTGGACTGAGGTGTGAGGATTCACATCTCCCCATGGACGTAGGAGGGTTATCTCCGAACCACGTTAAATCCTGTGTGTCCGTGTTTGCTTTTATTCAGTTGCATCTGCATTTTTATCTGATCAATCTAACTGACATACAAACCTCTTTTGCACATTTTCAATCGAGCTGTTTTGGTTCTTGACCAACCGAGCTGTTTTGCGTGAGTTGTTTTTAACGAGTATAATTTTCCACCACTTTCCGCACAGCCTCACTCTTCCAGCTGAGGTCGTTTACTCAGCTGTGAGATTCCAACTGAGTCCTCTTTCACTCAGTTGAAGTGATTTTTCAGGTTTAAGTTTTTAAATCCTAACTGGTGTATCCCCCCCCATACACCAGTAACTCGTTTCGGGACCATCAAGTTTCGTATATAATTAAATATTAATTTCAGGTAAAAAGAAAACAAATTTCATCATTAATTTTTTTGTGAATATATTTGGAAGATAATTATTTATATAATTTAAAATCAGTATTGTAGTCAATAGGCCGGTTTCAGGTCGGAACCGTCGGGGTAGACGGGATGATTGTGAAGCGGTGGTTTAACTTTTTTTTTTTTTCTTAATCTTGTGTTGAATCATAATGTGGGGTATTTATGGTCACTTTCATCTTATAGACAATCTTAACATCTATAGTATTATTCGCTATCTATATATCTCTTCTCTCTCTCTCACTACCCGCTCCTTTCCTTGTCTCTTTTTCTTAATAAAAAGTTAAAAAATTCAGCTTAAGAGTCGCTTTCCTTTAAGAGAGAAATATATTTTTGCCCACATCGATTTTGTAGAAGAACGGAGCTTTAACAATTATCGAAAGTAATGAGAATATATTAGCTATAATTTTTAACAAACATAACTATATGGGTTTGAGACGTAAACATGTGGTAAAATTACTTTTTAATTGAATTTGAGATGTGTTCAAGGGATATAAATTCTAAGCGAGTTTAGTAGATTATAATCGAATTATTTAACGCTAAAATAATTAACAAATAACATTTTTTTAATCTATCACATATTAGTACTATTTAATAATTTTATTAATTTTTATAATTTCCTGTCAATTTTCCCCGGGTTATACGCTAGTTATTATATAAACGAAAACGACTCTACGTAAAAAAAATTCTATGTGGCGCCCCTTATAATCCTCCATTCCTATTTATCTAAATTGTCAAATTTTTTAAATATAAAATTAATATTTGTTATATTTATTATATGACATGGAAACTAAATCTTAACAAGATCACATCTTTAAAATAAATATATATCATATTTTAATATATTCTATATATAATAATATTTTTTATATTACATGCATATTTTAATCAAAGATAAATAGTAGTTGATAAAATGTGTATAAGATTAGTTAAGATGTTTGTTTTATGCTTGATTGATGCCTTCATGTAGATTACTAGGCTAAAAGGGATCAAATTATTCATGTATTCTGTTTTCCGAGAACCAATTTATTAGATGGCCGAATAAATGATTCTAAAATAAGTTGGTTGATTTATTGGTTGTCTGAATTATAATTTGAAATAGTTGAATATTTTTTATTTAATTTGATAAAAATAAATTAATTTTAATTCGGTCAATTTAATTAGTTAGACGGGTCAATTCCCAACCGATGAGTACCTCAACTCGGGATATTACGTGACATATCTACATTCTGAATTTGATAAAAAATAATTAATTTTAATTCAGTCGATTAATTAAGACGAGTCAATTCTTAATCGACGGGAAATTATTATTTAATAAAATTAATAACATTTAATATGTGATAATATAGGTATATAGGTCAATTCTTAATCGACGGGAAACAAGTACGGGTATATAAATTTCAAAGAAGTTTGAATAATTCTAAATATATCCTAAATATACCATCTCAAATTGTTCGATTAATCATCTTTGTTGCAAAACGTTGAATGTGTAGGAAAATTAGCAGTTAATTTACTAACAATTTGTCCAGGGGCCAATTTCGACTTAAAATTATGCGCATTGAGGGACCGATTCAGTATAGCGGGACAACTTTTCTTTTATAATTTAGGGAGACTAATAGATACTATCTGTTATAAAAAAGAACCACCTCAATTCTCATACAAAATCAACACAAGACAATCTTTTTGAGACATTAGTTTTTATCTCACAATAGTTTTGACGAGAATGAGGACTCTGAAAATTATCTATAAAAATAATAGGTGTAAATTAGATTTGAATTTTTAATAGGTATTATCGAAATAAATAAAAAATAATTAACAAACAATACCTTTCTTATATTATCACATATTAAATTTTATTAATTTTATTAAATAATAATTTCCCGTTGATTTTCGACACGCTACACACTAGTTACATTAAATTAAGAATAAAGGGTCTTTTCTCATTAAAATAAATAATAGTAATTAGATGACTCGTTGATTGTCTTTACATAATTAGATGGATTATTTTAAATTTTAAAAAATTAAGCCCACCGGTCATTTATTTATTTATCTTTAGTTTCTTTTTTTAGATCAAGGCCATTAATTAAGCTCATAATTAGCCCATCAATATATTTTAAACCTAGAAAACATCTGAAAATTATGTGTCATCCTCTAGCCGCGCTTTTGGTACGTTTTTCTCTCTTCTACGTTTTTGTTTTTCAACAGAAAAATAAGACAACCATTCATTACAAATGCACTTTCTTCTCTCTTCTTTTTCATCTCCTTCGTTTTTCTTAAACCTAAGGCGTGCAATGCACGTGCCGTACATTTCTGACATCGAGCTGACATGATGGAATCTGCTGCGGCAGCTCGAGTGGTCTATCCTGCCGCCCATGCTCTTAGGCTACTCCATATGTAAGAAATCCGACCCAACCACTAGCTCTTTTTTGTTTAAATGAAAATACTGGCGAGTATAATCTGAATAATTAGTTTCTATATCTAATTATCATACACCATAAGGATGCAATCTTATACCCAAAATCAAAGGTGATGAGCTAATGAAAACGTCAGTTTCGATGATATTTTTTTAGAATTGAATAAATGAGGGATATCCAAATGACATAGATCTTATAATTAGAAATTTCTCAAGTTCAATCTCCCATTTCTCAATCAATTTTTTATAGAATTGGACAATAACTTGAGTACAAGTAAATGGTAATAAAAGGAACTAGAAAGTAGTTAAAGAATAACTAACATGTACTAATTTTCAATCAAAATTAATTAAAAGAAAATGTGCATCGTACTATGCGACGGGGATATACCAATGTGAAATGTCAAGTGTCACGTAATTTTACTTTTTCATATTTATCTATACCTATATAAAAAGTGTATTGTTAAAAAAAATTAATTTACTTATAATACTCATGTTAATATATATAATAATAAAGAAAAATTATGAATTGATCTCCCAATTCAAATCAATCCTTAATACTATATTCATCATTAGATATCTCATATTATATATATATTATATAAATGAAAACGACTTTACGTTAAAAAAAATTCTATTTAGCACCCCTCATATTTATCCGTTTATATTTATCTAAATTCTCAAATTTTCTGAATTTAAAGTTAATATTTATTATATTTATATTCTATATTACATATTACATATAATATGGAAACAAAATCTTAACAAGATCAAATCTTCAAAATCAATATATATCATATTTTAATATATTAAACACATTAATTAATGAAGAATGTAACCCTACGTATAAAATATTGGAATATATACAAATCATCATATCATTATTATTATCAATAAAGAAAAATCCAAAAAAGTCACCTAATATATGAGGCCGCTATAGTATTCCTAATCTTCAATTCACCTCTTTTCTCTGCAAAATTTTCTTTCTCTTCTTTTATTTTTCTGTGATTTAATTAATTAATATTTTGTTAAATACAATAATAATCATTATTATTATATCTATCTATATATTATATAAACGAAAATGACTCTATTGTCACAGCCCCAAATCTCGAGGGACGGCAGAAGCTGGGGTGCGATTGGGGTTGGATTAAAGAAGCGGGGAAGAAGAGGGCTAACTGACTAAACATACATAAAAGACATCAAACAAACCATGAACAAGACTTGAATATAAAAGAAAGAGTTAATCGCTAAGGATTACTCGACGAAAGTACACAGTAGAAACTAAGTTCATATTTACAGACTTAAACTACAGTGTATTGTTCAAAAGATACATCTCAAAAGATTTGGAGTTCTGCCGCGGACGAGTTCTAACTAAAGCATCCTATCTTTCAACTCAACATCAACCGTCGCCGCTCACCGTCGCTTCAACCTGCACATTTAGAAAACAATGCAGGGCTAAGTACAAACGTACTTAGTGGGCACGATGCCGAAAACGTAATCATAAGTATAGATAAATATGGCATTTCATAATTGTAGCACATCGGGGTTTTATTGAAAAGGGGCCCGTGTCTACTAAACATTTTCTGACTGATTTTCACAATTTACTCGGCCGAGTATTTTCAGGTATGCTATGTTCAATCTTGACCAATTCTCATTCACCGTGGCTGGTACCCCTCAACAGGATATCACATACACCACAGGTTACAAAGTGCACTAACTCTGGAAAGCACTTAGCAGCTAACTCAGAGCCGATCGTTAGTTAACCTAGTTAGATTAACTCTATATCTGGAAAATACGAATGTTGACTCAGATAGGTACAAGAGAACTCATATAAAACATAAAACAGTTCATGCCATAATATCACTTTGAAAACACAGATATCAAAGCGATAAAGAAAGATTTTCCGAGCATTGCTCGTTTTATATTGTATATAAAAGCCCACCTCGATATACAGAACTAAAAGCACTAGCTTCCAAACTTCGGATCTTCCGTCCTTTCTCTACAGCTGGCTTTCTCCTTCATCGTAAAAAAAAAATAATACTTAATAACGGGTCGTAAAAGATAATCGATCAAAGAGAATCGAAAAAGGTTTTAGTTGTTTCATTCTTTAGGCAATTGCACGCTTACTAGATTCATTTTACTTAAACGGGAACGAGACTCGTTCAAATCCCGTTTAGAACTCGGAAGGTCTCATACTCGACTCTTAGGTCAGTAGAGAGGGTAGTCGGTAACTTAATACGACTTTAAAGATTATAAGGAACTAAGTTGGAAAGAATCAACTTAGGAGAATTTCGTTTTAGTTCATTAAAAGACTTATGAAATTTCTTGCTTACTACTTCTTTATTTGAACGGATAAGAGATGAGATCTCGACTGGTTTTTATCACTCAAGGCTCCATACTTGACTCTAGGGTCAGTAAGGAGATATTCGTTAGATAATACGGCTTAAATGATCGAAAGAAACTAAGTTGTGAACGAAACAACTTAGAAGAATTGAAACTGAAATTTCACTGCGCAATCCAGTAACTCTGGAGACTGTCCAAAACAGAGGATTTGGAAACAGGGGATGAGCTCTGTACCATTTGAAATTTTGGGATGTCTAGTTTACGCTCCAATTTACGGATCGCAAATCCGATAAACGAGCTAAAAGTTATTACAGTTTCCGGCGAGGGTCGCAAAACTGCCGCGAAAACCCTAGTTGCTCGATAGATTCGACGTATAACGTCTTAGGTTCATTCTAAGCTCTCGAATTCGATTTATTTAGAAACTGGACCCTCAAGGCAGTCATCACGTACTCCCGTACGTGATGAACTTCTTCTCAAAACTCGACCAATAGCACGACGTTCTAAACGTCGGCTTTCATACGTGATGAACTTCTTCTCAAAACTCGACCAATAGCACGACGTTCTAAACGTCGGCTTTCAACTAACAATTACTAAACCAACAAATTATTCAAATCGCGTTCTAGTTCTCGACTATAAATATAGCTCATTTAATAATAGCTCGAAAGCTCATGACACCAACTACAAAGTTGTTCTCAAGTCTATCATAGACAATAATATCAAATTAGAATTCTCATTCGACTTCTCGGTTATTAGTTACGACTAATGGTTCGTCTCTTACGCGATTTTCAAAGTTGTCGGATTCCGTTCAAATTTTACGACATTAATCATCATCTAACGAGAATCACTTTTATGCATACAAACATTTCATATCATCACTATATTTCAACTTATAACGTGTTCTTCGTCTCTTACATTACGATAAGTAATTTTAGAAAAATCTAATTAAATTCCTATAATCAATTGACATCATTTGCAACTATATTCCATCAACAATTCATCAATTAAACTCAACACATGAAAACCCCTAATTACTTAAATATTTTCGGTATTTATATATATGTTAAGAGGGTGATTTTCTTCTCCAATTAACATCATTTATCCACTAATCATCCTATTATATCAACAATTAATCAATTGCAAATCCAATTTCATCTAACATGCATAAATCCCCAAATCATACTCAAACCCTAATCGAATTTTCACAAAACATGGGGCTTTCGATTCCTCTTTGTTCTAATCACTAATTAAGCATCTCTTAAGCATGAATTTATCATTAATTGAAGAATTCCAAAAATCCTACAATTACCCCTAAATTTTCGGTATTGATCTAGCATTAGGGTTCTTGATTTTTGTTCAATTTTAAACCCTAATTAACCTATCTAACACATCCAATTTCATTAATCCAAGATCGAATCATCTATTTCATAACTCTAATTTTCGATCCAAAGAAGAAAATGAAAAGAAGAAGAAGATGGTTGGATAGAAATATGGAGGAGAAGATTACCTTGCTAATTAATGAAGAAAGTGTTAGGATTGGATGGATGAATCAAGACTTGTGTGTTTCTTCTTGGTGTTCTTGAAGGTTTCTTCAATGGAGGATGAAAAAATGAAGATGAGAGAAGGAGGAGATGGTGCAGCCGAGTTTGAGGTGTTGGGAGGGAGAAATGGTGTTTTAAATTGTATTAAACAAGGTATAAAGTATAAGAGGTGTAAAGTGTGAATAGTTCTACCATAGGTGTCCTCACTTAAACAATATAAAACACTAAAATCTAACAATGTGAGAGGGCGAAGGTCGGCCAAGGGAGAGAGGGAAAAGAAAATACGTGTTTTTCCGGCGCGATCCGACGTTACGAAAATCGAACGACGAAAAACGTCGCTCGGCACAAAATCGTCGCAATTCGATTCGACCTAAAATTTTAACGTACGAAACTTAATCGGAAAAATAAATTTATAAAATTTATTTTGACAAAAATTCGGGACGACACAGTCCGAGTTTCGTTCGGAAAATCATAAAAACGAACTTTCTCGGGCGAGTTCGTATCGCGATTTCGTGAATGTAAAAATCAGACGGTTTTCCGTTCTGAGTTCACGAACTAAAAACTTTTCGTACGCGCTAACCCTAAATACAATAGTCGTCTAGCTGACTTCCGTAATTTATTTTCAGAAACAGATTCGACCGTTAGTCTTAGAATTCAAAATCGTAAACTTAGGCGTGCAAAGCCATTTATTTAATTAACTTTAATTTTTTTGAAATCGTAAGGATTTTACGGGGCATTACATCTATCTTGCCAAAATCTTATGTTTCATTCCTATTTATCGAAATTCTCAAATTTTAAAATTTTGAAATATAAAATAATAGATTTTAAATATCTATTAAAATCTTGTGTCCCACATCGGTTATTCAATAAAACATCACCTATTGAATAGTCTATAATGTGTATTTTCTCATCTTTTGCACCAAAAGTTTTATTTGGTCCATTTAATTATTAGTCGACTCAATAAATAACTTTATTTATATAGTTTAATTTAATTTAATTTGGCCAATTTATTAGTTGGCCGAATAAATAATAATTTTTTGAAGGAAACCAATTTATTAGTTGGCCGATAGTTATAATTTTTATCATAGGAGTAAAGTTTTTTATATACAAAACAAAAATTATTTTTTATTTCTCTAAATCAATACGGGATAAAGAGATATTTGTTGTCAAAATCAATCACAATAATTTACATAATTATTTTTCTTCTCCAAATCAATACTGGACAAATATATAAATGTTGTCAAAATGATTATCACATTTCTCATATGAAATTGACGTGGAGCAATTTCTTTAAGAGTTAAATATATTTTTGTCTCACGTGGATTTTGAGAAGTAAGAGAGCTTTAAAAATTATCTATAAAAATGGAGGCCAATTAATCGGTTGGTCAAATAAATAGTTTAATTTTTATTAATTTTTTTTTATATGTTATTAAGTCCTATTATATAATCCACTATTTATTTTAAACATGTCATACATTTTTTATTCATTTATTCTATTGTGCACAAAAATCAAGATCATGGTCAACGGGTTGATTCTGATCTGTCACAGCCCCAAATCCCGAGGGACGGCAGAAGCCGGGGTGCGACTGGGGTTGGATTAAAGAAGCGGGGAAGAAGGGGGCTAACTGACTAAACATACATAAAAGACATCAAACATTCAATGAACAAGACTTGAATATTATAAAGAAAGAGTTAATCGCTAAGGATTACTCGACAGAAGTACACGGAAGTAACTAAGTTCAAGTTTACAGACTTATGCTACAGTGGTTTGTTCAATATACATATTCTCAAAACACTTAGAGTATTGCAGCGGAAGTAAGTCATAAGCTAAGGCATCCTATCTCCTCAACTCAACTTCAACCGTCGCCGCTATCGTCGCTTCAACCTGCACATTTAGAAAACAATGCAGGGCTAAGTACAAAAGTACTTAGTGGGCAGGATGCCGAAAATATAATCATAGGTAAAGATAAATATGGCATTTCATAATTTGTAGCACATCGGGGTTTTATTTGAAATTAGCCCGTGCCTACTAAATATTTTCTGACTCGTTTTTCTCAATTTAGCTTGCAAGCATTTTTCTGGTATGTTACGTTCAATCTTGACCAATTCTCATTCACCGTCGCTGGTACCCCTCAACAGGGTATCACATACACCACAGGTTACAAAGTGCACTAACTCTGGAAAGCACTTAGCAGCTAACTCAGAGCCGATCGAGTTAACCTAGTTAGATTAACTCTAAATCTGGGAAACACGAATGTTAACTCAGATAGGTACAAGAGAACTCACATAAAACGTAAAACAGTTCATGCCATAATTATCACTTTGAAAACACAGATATCAAAGCGATAAAGAAGGGTTTTCCGAGCATTGCTCGTTTTGTTTCATATATAAAAGTCCACCTTGTGATACAGAACTAATAAGTACTAGCTTCCGATCTTCTGATCTTCCGTCCTTTCCTTACTGCTGGCTTCCTCCTTCATCGTAAAATAATAACACTTAAAATCGGATCGTAAAAGATAATCGATCATTGAAACTCGAAAAAGGTTTTAGTCGTTTCATTTCTTTAGGCAATTGCACGCTTACTAGTTTTATTTTAATTAAATGGGAACGAGACTCGAACAAATCTCGTTTAGAACTCGAAAGGTCTCATACTCGACTCTTAGGTCGGTAGAGAGGTAGTCGATAGCTTAATACGACTTAAAAGATCAAAGGAACTAAGTTGGAAAGGAAATCAACTTAGGAAATAAGTTTTAGTTCTTTAGACGATTTAGGCATTTTCACGCTTAACTAAATTTCTTTACTTTAACGGATACGAGATACAAACTCGTCTCGTTTAGCACTCAAGGCTCCATACTTGACACTGAGGTCAGTAAGAAGATAGTCGTCAAGTTATTACGGCTTAAACGATCGAAAGAAACTAAGTTGCGAACGAAACAACTTAGAAGAATGAATTCTGAAAAATCACTGCGCAAGGCAGTAACTCTGGGGACTGCCCAGAACAGGGGAACTGGAAACAGGGGATGAGCCTAGTACCGTTTGAAAGCTTGGGATGTCTAGTTTACGCTCCAATTTACGGATCGCAAATCCGATAAACAAGCTAAAAGTTATTACAGTTTCCGGCAAGGGTCGCAAAACTGCCGTGCTAACCCTAGTTGCTCGATAGAATCGACGTATAACTTCTTAGGTTCGTACTAAGTTCTCGTATTCGATTTCTCATGAAACTTGACCCTCAAAGCAGTCAACACGTACCCCCGTACGTGATGAACTCCTTCTCAAAACTCGTCCAATAGCACGACGTTCTAAACGTCGGCTTTCGACTAACATGTACTAAACCAAAAATCAAGTTAACCAATTCTCGTTCTAATTCTCGACAATAACTACAACTCGTATTAAAATAGCTCGAAAGCTCATGACGTCAACTACAAATTTATACCTTAGTCCATCATAAACAATAATACCAAGTTAGAATTCTTATTCGACTTCTCGGTTATTAATTACGACTAAATGTTCGTCTCTTACGCGATTTTAAAAGTTATCGGATTTCGTTCATTTTCTACGTCATCAAACAACATCTAACGAGATTCATTTTCATGCATATCATCACTTCATATCATTACTACATCTCAACTTAAATTGAGTTCTTCGTCTCTTACGACTCACGAAATATTTTTAGAAAATTCTAATTAAATTCATATCAACAACTAATATCAATTACAACATTATTTCATCAACAAAACATCATCTAAATCAACTACATGAAACCCCCTATTTTTGTAATAATTTTCGGTATTTACAAACAATTAAAGAGGGTGTTTTTCTTCATCAATTAACATCATTTATCTCTTAATCATACTATTATATCATCCTTTAAACAATTGAAATCCAATTGCAACATGAAATTGAAAAACCCCAATTCCAAACCCTAAACCCTAAATCGGTTTTCATCAAACCAAAGGGCTTTCGATTTCTTTTTATTTTAATCCCTAATCGAACACTTCCTAAGCATGATTATAACATCAATTGAAAGATTCAAAAATCCTACACATTTCCCCTAATTTTCGGTATTAGCATAGTAGTTAGGGTTCTTGATTTCAATCAATTTTAATCCCTAATTATCACATCTAACACATCTAATTACACTAATCCAAGATCAACATCTAATTCTATCATTCCTAAATCTCGATCCAAAGAAGAAATAAAAAGAAAAGGATTTTGGATGGATAGAATTAGAGAGGAGACTAATACCTTGAGATTAGTGAAGGAAGTTGGATGATTCAATGGTTGGATGAAGGACTTGTGAAGAAACTCTTGCTCAAGATCTTGATGTCTTCAATAATGGAGGAAAGAAAGAAAATGGGAGAGAGATGAGGGAGTGCAACCGTGTGTGTTGAGGGAGGGAGGGAGGAGATGATTTAATTTGTGTGTTATAAGGTATATTAACCTAATAGGTGTAAAATAGGAATAGTAATACACTTAGGTGTCCAATTAATATTATAAGATGAAAAAATATCCAAGCTTGTGTGTGTGTGTGTCCATGTTGGTCAAGAGAGTAGAGGGAAAGAAATTACGCGCTTTTTTCGACGCGATACGACGTTACGGAAATCGAACGACGAAAAACGTAGTTCGGCACAAAATCGTCACGATCCGATTCGTCCAAAAATTCTAACCTATTAAACTTAATCGGAAAATAATATTTATAAAATTTATTCCGACAAAAACTCGGGACGACACAGTCCGAGTTTCGTCCGGAAAATCATAAAAACGAACTTTCTCGGGCGAGTTCGTATCGCGATTTCATGAATGTAAAAATCAGACGGTTTTCCGTTCTGAGTTCACGAACTAAAAACTTTTCGTACGCGATAACCCTAAATACAGTAATCATCTAGCTGACTTCCGTAATTTATTTTCGGAAACTGATTCGACCGTTAGTCTTAGAATTCAAAATCGTAAACTTAGGCGTGCAAAGCCATTTTTATTATTAACTTTAAAATTTTGAGATCGTAAGGAATATCCGGGGTATTACATCCTACCTCCCTTACGAAAAATTTCGTCCCGAAATTTGCATACCTTCTGTAAAAAGATGAGGATATCTCTCCTTCATCTTCTCCTAGAGTTCCCACGTGGCTTCTTCTTGCCCGTGGTGGTTCCATAGCATTTTAACGATTGGTATCGATTTGGTTCTTAATTCTTGAAATTTTCTATCCAAAATCGATATCGGCTTCTCTTCGTAGCTTAGGTCAAATTCAAGAACTACGTCTTGCTGACTAATGACGTGCTTAGGATCATAGACATATTTTCTCAACTGAGAAACGTGAAAAACATTGTGAACACTTCCTAGACTTGGCAGTAAGGCCAATCTATAAGTGACGGGTCCTATCCTCTCGAGGATTTCATAAGGTCTTATAAACCTAGGTCTTAGTTTACCCTTAACTCCGAATCTAACGATTCCTCTGGTTGGTGATATCTTAAGAAAGACTTTATCTCCTATTTCAAACTCAAGATTGGTTCGACGATCGTCGGCATAAGACTTCTGTCGGCTCTGGGCTTCTTTCATTCTATCTCGTTCTGCCGAACTATCTCAATCATCTCATTAATCGCATCTGGGCCTAGGTTCTTTATCTCACCTACTTCGTCCCAATAAAGCGGCGATCTACATTTCCTTCCATACAAAGCCTCAAACGGCGCCATTCCTATCGTGGCCCGATAGCTGTTGTTGTAAGCGAATTCGAATAAGTGTAGAATTTCTTCCCAATTCGCGCCTCGGTCTAATACCACTGTTCTTAACATGTCGACTAAAATCTGAATTGTTCTCTCTGACTACCCATCTGTCTGTGGGTGAAACGCTGTACTGAAATTAAGCTCTGTTCCCAATTCTTTCTGCATCGTAATCCAAAATCTCGAAGTAAATTTGGCATCTCTATCTGATACTATGACCCTCGGTACTCCATGCAGACGTACAATCTCTCTGACATATAATTGAGCTAGTTTCTCTGATCCATATGTAATCTTAATCGGTAAGAAGTGTGCTGTCTTCGTAAGTCTATCGATAATTACCCAAACTGTTGTGTTTCCTCTTCTAGACTTGGGCAAGCCTGTGACAAAGTCCATGGCTATGCCTTCCCATTTCCATTCTGGGACATCCAATGGTTGTAGCAATCCATACGGTCGTCGGTGTAAAGCCTTAACTTGCTGACATGCTAGATACCTTTCTACAAACGAGGCAACGTCTCGTTTCATTCCATTCCACCAAAAGTTTCTTCTCAAATCTTGGTACATTTTCGTACTTCCTGGGTGTGCTGTATAAGGTGTGTCGTGAGCCTCACTCAAGATCTCGTTCTTCAGTTCGCTGTCGTCATCAGGAATACAAATTCTGCCTTCAAAAAGTATCGCATTGTCTGGTGCTTCGGAATATCCATCTGGTTCCTCTGTTCTTATCCTTAATCGCAACTTTTCCATTGACTCGTCTTTTCTCTGAGCACCGATGATTCTTTCTCTCAAATCTGGTGTAGCTTCTAATGCTGCGATCTGACTTGTTATCGTAGCTGGCGTGTCAAGCACTCTGATATCCATCTTCTCAAATTCTCGTACTAAAGTTTCTTCTTCTACAAAAAGGCATCCTAACTTCGTTGAAGCCTTGCGACTCAATGCGTCTGCTACCATATTAGCCTTTCCTGGATGATAGTTAATTCCGCAGTCGTAACCCTTGACTAATTCAAGCCATCTTCTTTGTCTCATATTTAGTTCTTTCTGCTCGAAAAAGTATTTCAGGCTCTTGTGATCGGTGAATATCTCAACCCTTACACCATAGAGATGGTGTCTCCAAATCTTTAACGCATGCACTACGGCTGCGAGTTCTGAATCGTGGGTTGGGTACTCAACTTCGTGAGGTCGAAGTTGTCGTGAAGCATAAGCAATTACTCGTCCGTCTTACATTAAGACATAACCTAATCCATTTTTCGATGTGTCGGTATAAACCACATACTCCTTGTTCGTGTCTGGAAGTGCTAGTACTGGCGCTGTGGTTAACTTTTCCTTAAGCGTTTGGAAACTTTTCTCGCACTCGTCCGTCCATTTAAATTTGGTCTCTTTCCTGAGTAGCTGTGTCATCGGGCGGGCGATCGTGGAGAATCCCTCAATAAACCTTCTGTAATAACCGGCTAAACCCAAGAAACTTCTAATCTCATTCTGACTCGTTGGTGACTTCCAGTTGCTTACTGCTTCTACTTTGGTTGGGTCCACTTTGATTCCTTCTGCCAATACTATGTGTCCAAGGAACATTACTTCCTTTAGCCAAAATTCGCATTTACTGAATTTGGCGTAGAGTTTCTCAGTTCTTAGTGTTTCCAACACTATCCGTAGATGTTCCTCGTGCTCCTTTTCATTCTTAGAGTAAACGAGGATGTCGTCGATGAATACTAAAACGAATTTGTCCAAGTAAGGGTGGAAAACTCTATTCATAAGATCCATGAATACAGCTGGAGCGTTGGTTAAACCAAATGGCATCATTAGGAATTCGTAATGGCCATATCGGGTTCTAAAAGCGGTCTTTGGTACGTCTTCAGGTTTGATCTTGAGCTGATGGTACCCTGACCTTAAATCTATCTTGGAGAAAACTCCTGCACCCTTGAGCTGATCGAACAGATCCTCGATCCTTGGCAAAGGATATTTGTTCTTAAGTGTGATCTTGTTCAGTTCTCGATAATCTATACACATTCTCATCGATTCGTCCTTTTTCCTAACAAATAACACTGGTGCTCCCCAAGGTGAGACGCTTGGCCTGATAAAACCAAGGTCTAGCAATTCTTGTAACTGGATTTTGAGCTCTTCTAATTCTTTCGGTGCCATCCTATATGGGGCTTTAGATTTAGGTGCGGCTCCTGGTTCTAAGTCGATTGTGAAGTCCACATGACGATCCGATGGCAATCCTGGTAATACTTCTGGAAAGACGTCTTCATATTCATTTACAACCTTTACGTCTTGGATGGTCTTCTCGGCTCCTGGCTCTCCGACTAGGTACACGAGATAAGCTGTGGTACCTTTCTTCTTCATGAGTTTCGTGGCTTGAAGGGCTGATATAATTGGTACGCCTCTACCCATTGAAATTCCGTGGAATTCGGTCGGTTCTTCACCCGGCGGTTGAAAAGAGATTTTTCTCTCGTAGCAGAGAATTGTGGCGTAATTCTCTGACAACCAATCCATTCCTAAGATTATATCTACGTCCCACATTATCATAATGTTTAAGTTGTTCGCTATAACCTTATGAGTTCCGATTTCTAGTTCTAGGTTAGAGCAAACATGCGTGGAAGTAGTGATCTCTCCTGAAGGTGTAGCTACTCTCATAGAATGTGCAGCTCTTACAGGCCTGATGTCTAAGTTATCGGCACACGAGCCAGCAATGAAAGAATGCGATGCGTCAGTATCAAACAGTATCTTAATGGGGATGTTGTGGAGTTTTCCCATACCTGCGAGATTGCCTTTTCCTTTGCGCTGACCACCATGTTTGATAGCGCATGCCCTCGCATTCTGTTGCTGTTGTGCATGCTGCTGGAACTGCTGTTGGTTCATTGGCTGCTGCGGCTGTGCTTGAATGGCTCGGAGGGGTACTGCTTGGAGCGGCTTCGGGCAATCCTTTTTCATGTGCCCCTTCTGTCCACAGTTGAAACAGTTAGGGGTGCCTATCTGACAGACTCCAGGATGGGCTCGGTTGCACTTCGGGCAGACGGGGATGGTAACCCTCCCTGGGTTAATTGCTCCCTGGTTGAAATTTCTCTGCTGCCCTTGCGGCTGGTTCTGTTGTCCGTTGCCTCTCCACGGTGTGTTCTGCTTATTTCCTTGTATAAACAACCCCGATTGGTTGTTTCCCTGCCACGGCTTCTTGTTGCTGTTGTTGTTGCTGTTCTGTCCAAGCTGCTGATAGCCCTGCTGATTTCCCTTTCTCTGACCTCCTTGGTTGTTGAAGTTCTGATTGTAGCCTCCGCTACCTCCTCCGTTCCATTTTCTCTTACCCTGATAGTTGCTACTATTGTTGTTATAGTAGCCTCGATTCTGGTTCTGTGCTGGTGCTGACGCAGTTGGTACAGTCTTCTTCTCATCAGGCACGACGGCCTTCATTTCCAGTGTTCTTTCCAAAATATCCGTGTAGCCTAGTCCCCCATGACTAGCTAACGCGATTCCTAGCTCATGTGGCAGTCCTCCTTGAAATTTCTTCGATAACTTTTCCTCAGTATCAACCAATGCCGGTGCATACCTAGACAGCTCGCAAAACTTGGCGTCATACTCAGTCACGGTCAGCTTTCCTTGCTTCAGATTATAAAACTCGGCTTCCTTCTGTGCCCTATACGTCTTGGGTACGTACTTATCAAATAGTATTTCCTTAAACTCTTCCCACGTGAAACGAGCCAGATGCTCTGCGGGTATCACCTTTTGTCTTGCTTCCCACCAGTAATCTGCCGATCCAGTCAGCTGGAATGCGACACAAAGCATTCTCTCCTCATCAGTACATCTGAGGAGTTTGAATATCTTCTCGGTAGATCTCACCCATAGCTCAGCATCGCTAGGGCTGCCCGTTCCATTAAACATCGGAGGGTTCCTCTTGAGGAAGAGATCCTCAATATCTCTACGGGGCGGTGGTGGAGGTGGTGGTGATGGGGTAGCATTCTGCTCATACTCCTGTTCTCTGTTGTTTCCTGGTTGACGTCTCCCACGTCCTCTAGGCCTTCCAGGTCCTCGACCTCTCCTATTGTTAACGTTTCTTGGCGGCATTTTATTTGATCTAAGGAAATTTGAAATTCTCATTAGTCATTTCTGTTGATTACTCTTGGTACTTACTAGCTCGTTCTCAACTTAATCAAGTTCACGGAACAACATATCGAACATAATTTCGATATTAACTTCATAATCTTTTAACTTTCAAGTTAAACTCAATTTCTGGTTACACGAGTTCATTTGACATTCTGATTTTAATTACACGATTCATAGGAAATTTTTCTTGTGATTAAAAACCCTCTTATGGGTCATGTATATATATATACATCAAAAAGAATATTAATTCTGCCTCCAATGAGGACTTATACACAAAAAGGCTAGACTACTACTAGTCTAAACTAGGCTGACTGTCTACTATTTACCGGGTGCACTAACAAGCTGCAACTCCGTTCCTACTAAAGTACTAGAACGGAAACGATTCATAAAATTTTGTATCCGCTAGAGTACTACAAAACTAACTAGTTACTGATCCGACTCTATACAGGACAAAAGAGCTACTACTACTACCGATATTTACCCGCGTCTACAACGCTCTGCTCAACCAAACTGCAGTCGAGTCCAAAACTACCCCCTATGGCCTGCAAAAACCCTAACAGTCCTCCTCTGGGTCCTCATCCGGATCCTCCTCCTGATCCTCCTCGGGATCCTTCTCCTGGTCATCCTCCTCGGATTCTGAACCAAAAATAAGCTGAAGTGCCTCGTCCTCCCTCAGAGTGGAGCCGTCAGCAAGTGTAAGCAAAGCGGGTGACGGTGCCTCTGAAACTGTCTCCTCCAGGTCGGAAACCAAGTAGTCCTTGCTGACCTCTACCGCACGCTTCTTCAGGGGAAGAAGGTACTCGGGAACTGAACCTGAACCTAAACCTGACTCGAACTCCTCCCTAGAACGGACCCTAGACGGTCCTGCCTCCATCTGCTCTCTGACTACTCCCCATTTCGCACAGATCTCCTCGAGCGGTGTAAGTGGAGATGGTAACTCTAACAAGGCGGCAAGCTCCGCGTCGATCTCTCGGCACTCAGACTCCTCCCTAAACAGTCTCGTCTCTAACGGTCCTCTGACTCTAACACAGACGTCAGGTAAGAACGGCGAAGATAGTCCTAACAGCACGGCTGTCTCGGCGTCGATCTCTACGAATCCCGGCCCTGGGATCAACTCATCGATCTGTGTCCCAACTGGCGGTAGCTCCGGTGTAACAGCGGCCTCCTCGTCCTCCTCTAACTGCTCGGACTCTACGTCCTCCTCTAACTGCTCGGACTCTGCGTTTTCCTCCTCACTCGGTACACCGTCTGGTGGCATTTCCAACAGGGCGGAAAACTCTGGGTCTAAGTCGAGGTGCTCTGGCTCTGTCTCTGCTGGAAACCGACTGTAGGGAAGGTGCGGCTCTAATGGGATTGGAAGCATGAATCTGCTTTCAAAGAAGCGCCTGTGCACAAACAGGGCGAATCCGGTGTAGTTGCTGGTCGGCTCAGTGTCGTCGCCGAAAATCCCTAGGAAGTACCACGCCGCACGGTGCGCCCAACCGCGCCACTCATCCGGTAGGTGTACAATCAGGTCTAGTATTGCCTGACTCTCCGGGATCAAGTGTCGCACTGGAAAGTAAGCTGAAGAAAAATTGCTAACAATCTGTCCCACGTCTTCCTCGCCGTAGTCTGCCTCAAACTCGTAATACTCGTCCTGAATCATGTCTAGTATGGTGCGCTCGCACTTGACCAAAGGCTGGCTCTTCCGAGCCGTAACACGAGTCCTAGCCATCCTACAAAAGTTTTAAGGAAACACGGATCAGTAACAGGTAGGGAAAAATAACTTATCTCAACAAAACTTAAATTACAAAATGAACATTCCCTTATTCAATTGTAACATCATCACTTAAGACAACCACTTATCAAGACTTCTAGCAATTCAAGAAATTGCACTCAACAACATATATATATACATATAATTAAAGATTTCAAGACTTTTATTTCCATTCTTATCTTACTACATTCATACTTACTTTAATTCTTTAGTATTTTCTCAAAAATATTTCTTAACGACTCTCACTTATTAAAACAAAGTACGTTTACTTTGTTCATGTTACTTATTCAGAAGTAACATCCATTCACAAAAGAATTTGCCGTTAACGACTCTTGATATTCATACTAGATGTATTCTTCGTTCAAAGACGAGATATGGAAGAAATTCCAAAAGAAAATGGAATATAACTTAAAGAAAAATTTTCTGGAAAACTAAGTTCCAGTTGTCGTTGCTAGATTCGGGCGATCGATGGAAAAATTTAATCAAGCTTCGTGCTCGACTTCTAATAATTTATACGATTTTCTTCGTAAAGTTCGTTCAGGGCGAACTCTACTGAAACACGAAACGAAAAGAAAACGGAATGACGTGACACGAATGACGTCATTTACGTTACTTACACGTAAGTAGCGTTCACTTATTTTATTAAGCTTTGATTCCCTTTATTCTGCCTTCGTCGTCTTGTTCATATCTTTCTTAATTCGAAGCCGAAAGCTTCTCAAACGTCTAATCGTTCCCTTCGTTTACTAACACGATTTACCGAATCACTTT
Organism: Schizonepeta tenuifolia; assembly: GCA_029490685.1. Lineage (NCBI taxonomy): Eukaryota > Viridiplantae > Streptophyta > Magnoliopsida > Lamiales > Lamiaceae > Schizonepeta > Schizonepeta tenuifolia. Next base: position 75,866,455 of record CM055957.1, on the reverse strand, counting down.
TATTTTTATTATTATTATTATTTTTTTTTTCAATTCACTTTCCTCGCAGGAAATTCTTATTTGGATTTTTAAAACAAAGTTTGACTTTGCCGAATCTTCATTCATGTCACTCAACGCACGTGACATTCGTCAGTAGAAGTTATCCTCGTGTCGGGGATCTCCTTTCGAAATCATTTCAAAATAACGTTTCTTAAAAACGTCTAAATCCTCGAAGAACCGGAAAGATCTTAGGTTTCGAGTCTACGTTCTCATTGAACCGGGAAAAATCCCTAAAATACGACTATATTCTTGTGTCCGCAAATTTTTCAAAAGAAAGAAATTATTGCGCAAATAATTTCACATAAGGTAGTACTCGTACTATCACACAATCACATAAAGTATAAAAATTTTACTTGCATAAAATTCTTAAATTCGGAACACAACTCATTCTCATTCTCAAGTTCATTGCATACTTGTTCATAAAATTTCTTATTTAAAAGAAATCGCACAATTGAAATTCTTTCCTTTTCCTCGTTGAGTCGACGTAACGGGAGGTTGAGTTGACATCTACATTCTCAATCTTAGTGTTCTAGTCTAACTCTTATCTTCTACTTGACGGAAGACTCTGATCTAGAGTATATACAAATACTCTGTTCTACGACTCGAAAGAAGACTGGATATAGAGTACGAATGAATACTCTATATTATCACTCGAAGGAAGACTCGTATATGAATACCACTTTGGGATATTACTAGAAGGAATGACTTATACTAAGAAAGAATGACTCAAAACCAGAGCAGGAAACAACTACTGCTCCGATACCACTTTGTGGTATCACTGAAAGAATGACTCAGACTAGAAGACTGACTCGCATCCAGAGCAGAAAACGAACTTCTGCTCAGATACCACTTTGTGGTATTACTAAAAGAATAACTCATACTAGGGAAATGACTCGAACTAGAAGATTGACTCATAGTCAGAGCAAGAGACGAACCTCTGCTCTGATACCACTCTGTCACATCCCCAAATCCCGAGGGACGGCAGAAACCGGGGTGCGATTGGGGTTGGATTAAAGAAGCGGGGAAGAAGGGGGCTAACTGACTAAACATACATAAAAGACATCAAACATTCAATGAACAAGACTTGAATATTATAAAGAAAGAGTTAATCGCTAAGGATTACTCGACAGAAGTACACGGAAGTAACTAAGTTCAAGTTTTCAGACTTATGCTACAGTGGTTTGTTCAATATACATATTCTCAAAAGACTTAGAGTATTGCAGCGGAAGTAAGTCATAAGCTAAGGCATCCTATCTCCTCAACTCAACTTCAACCACCGCCGCTATCGTCGCTTCAACCTGCACATTTAGAAAACAATGCAGGGCTAAGTACAAAAGTACTTAGTGGGCACGATGCCGAAAACATAATCATAGGTAAAGATAAATATGGCATTTCATAATTTGTAGCACATCGGGGTTTTATTTGAAATTAGCCCGTGCCTACTAAACATTTTCTGACTCGTTTTTCTCAATTTAGCTTGCAAACATTTTTCTGGTATGTTACATTCAATCTTGACCAATTCTCATTTACCGTGGCTGGTACCCCTCAACAGGGTATCACATACACCACAAGTTACAAAGTGTACTAACTCTGGAAAGCACTTAACAGCTAACTCAGAGCCGATCGTTAGTTAACCTAGTTAGATTAACTCTAAATCTGGGAAACACGAATGTTAACTCAGATAGGTACAAGAGAACTCACATAAAACGTAAAACAGTTCATGCCATAATTATCATTTTGAAAACACAGATATCAAAGCGATAAAGAAAGGTTTTCGAGCATTGCTCGTTTTGTTTCATATATAAAAGTCCACCTTGTGATATAGAACTAATAAGTACTAGCTTCCGATCTTCTGATCTTCCGTCCTTTCCTTACTGCTGGCTTCCTCCTTCATCGTAAAATAATAACACTTAAAATCGGATCGTAAAAGATAATCAATCATTGAAACTCGAAAAAGGTTTTAGTCGTTTCATTTCTTTAGGCAATTGCATGCTTACTAGTTTCATTTTAATTAAACGGGAACGAGACTCGAACAAATCTCGTTTAGAACTCGAAAGGTCTCATACTCGACTCTTAGGTCGGTAGAGAGGTAGTCGATAGCTTAATACGACTTAAAAGATCAAAGGAACTAAGTTGGAAAGGAAATCAACTTAGGAAATAAGTTTTAGTTCTTTCGACGATTTAGGCATTTTCACGCTTAACTAAATTTCTTTACTTTAACGGATATGAGATACAAACTCGTCTCGTTTAGCACTCAAGGCTCCATACTTGACACTGAGGTCAGTAAGAAGATAGTCGTCAAGTTATTACGGCTTAAACGATCGAAAGAAACTAAGTTGCGAACGAAACAACTTAGAAGAATGAATTCTGAAAAATCACTGCGCAAGGCAGTAACTCTGGGGACTGCCCAGAACAGGGGAACTGGAAACAGGGGATGAGCCCTGTACCGTTTGAAAGATTGTGATTTCTAGTTTACGCTCCAATTTACGGATCGCAATCCGATAAACGAGCTAAAAGTTATTACAGTTTCCGGAAAGGGTCGCAAAACTGCCGTGCTAACCCTAGTTGCTCGATATAATCGACGTATAACTTCTTAGGTTCGTTCTAAGTTCTCGTATTCGATTTCTCATGAAACTTGACCCTCAAGGCAGTCAACACGTACCCCCGTACGTGATGAACTCCTTCTCAAAACTCGTCCACTAGCACGACGTTCTAAACGTCGGCTTTCGACTAACATGTACTAAACCAAAAATCAAGTTAACCAATTCTCGTTCTAATTCTCGACTATAACTACAACTCATATTAAAATAGCTCGAAAGCTCATGACGTCAACTACAAAGTTATACCTTAGTCCATCATTAACAATAATATCACGTTAGAATTCTTATTCGATTTCTCGGTTATTAATTACGACTAATTGTTCGTCTCTTACGCGATTTTAAAAGTTATTGGATTTCGTTCATTTTCTACGTCATCAAACAACATCTAACGAGATTCATTTTCATGCATATCATCACTTCATATCATTACTACATCTCAACTTAAATTGAGTTCTTCGTCTCTTACGACTCACGAAATATTTTTAGAAAATTCTAATTAAATTCATATCAACAACTAATATCAATTACAACATTATTTCATCAACAAAACATCATCTAAATCAACTACATGAAAACTCCTATTTTTCTAATAATTTTCGGTATTTACAAACAATTAAAGAGGGTGTTTTTCTTCATCAATTAAGATCATTTATCTCTTAATCATACTATTATATCATCCTTTAAACAATTGAAATCCAATTGCAACATGAAATTGAAAAACCCCAATTCCAAACCCTAAACCCTAAATCGGTTTTCATCAAACCAAAGGGCTTTCGATTTCTTTTTGTTTTAATCCCTAATCGAACACTTCCTAAGCATGATTATAACATCAATTGAAAGATTCAAAAATCCTACACATTTCCCCTAATTTTCGGTATTAGCATAGTAGTTAGGGTTCTTGATTTCAATCAATTTTAATCCCTAATTATCACATCTAACACATCTAATTACACTAATCCAAGATCAACATCTAATTCTATCATTCCTAAATCTCGATCGAAAGAAGAAATAAAAAGAAAAGGATTTTGGATGGATAGAATTAGAGAGGAGACTAATACCTTGAAGATTAGTGAAGGAAGTTGATGATTCAATGGTTGGATGAAGGACTTGTGAAGAAACTCTTGCTCAAGATCTTGATGTCTTCAACAATGGAGGAAAGAAAGAAAATGGGAGAGAGATGAGGGAGTGCAGCCATGTGTGTTGAGGGAGGGAGGGAGGAGATGATTTAATTTGTGTAAGGTATAATAACCTAATAGGTGTAAAGTAGGAATAGTAATACACTTAGGTGTCCAATTAATATTATAAGATGAAAAAATATCCAAGCTTGTGTGTGTGTGTGTCCATGTCGGTCAAGAGAGGGGAGGGAAAGAAATTACGCGCTTTTTTCGACGCTATACGACGTTGCGGAAATCGAACGACGAAAAACGTAGCTCGGCACAAAATCGTCACGATCCGATTCGTCCAAAAATTCTAACCTATTAAACTTAATCGGAAAATAATATTTATAAAATTTATTCCGACAAAAACTCGGGACGACACAGTCCGAGTTTCGTCCGGAAAATCATAAAAACGAACTTTCTCGGGCGAGTTCGTATCGCGATTTCGTGAATGTAAAAATCAGACGGTTTTCCGTTCTGAGTTCACGAACTAAAAACTTTTCGTACGCGATAACCCTAAATACAGTAGTCGTCTAGCTGACTTCCGTAATTTATTTTCGGAAACGGATTCTACCGTTAGTCTTAGAATTCAAAATCGTAAACTTAGGCGTGCAAAGCCATTTTTATTATTAACTTTAAAATTTTGAGATCGTAAGGAATTTCCGGGGTATTACATGATCGAAATCGTGGGGTAAACAGACCGATTCAGTTACGATAATTTAACATAATGGGGGCCAATTCAGTTACGACAATTCAACATAACAGGAGGATTCCGACTTGGAATCGTGAGGGTAGATGATTATAACCTAGGGTTCAATTTATAATATGAATTTTTATTTTTTAAATATTGTGTGACGTGTATTTGATTTTTTATTGCGACAAATTTTGTCATAATATTTGAATCTTTACGTAATTTATAAATTCAAATGAATTCAAATAATTAGAGAATATTATTCTATATAGAAAATTATGGACGAGAACGAATATTATAGTCACTTTAAATTAAATTTAGTTCTATATAAATTCTAAACGAGTTTAATAAATTATGCAATTTCAAATTTATAGTTGAAATTTAACTTTTTATCTTTTACTATTATTTTCTACAAAATCAATATTGTAGTTAATGGGCCGGTTTTGGGTCGGAACCGTGGAGGTACACAGGATGATTGCGAAGTGGTGGTTCAACTTTTTTATTGTTTGTTAATCTTATGTTGAACTTATGATGTAGGGTATTTATGATCGGTTTCATTCTTGAAGACAATTTTTCAAAATTATTTTCTTTTTTAAATCAATGTGGGACAAGGAGTATTTGCAAATTTTAAAGGATCTATCTCAATTTTCATACAAAGTCGACATGTAACAATCTTTTTTAAAGTCAAATATGTTTTTGCCTAAATCGATTTTGGAGAGGAATAGAGTTTTGAAAATTATCAAAAAAATGAGGGTAGATTAGATTAAAATTTTTAACAGGCATTACTATATCTTTGAGACGTAAACATATGATGAAATTATTTTTGATCGAATTTGAGATATGTTTAAGTACATATAAATTCTAAATGAATTTAGTAGATTGCATAATCAAATGATAACGCAAAAATAATTAAAGAGTATTTTTTTTAATTTATCACATATTACTATCTAATAATTTTATTAATTTTTTAAATATAATTTTCTGTCGATTTTCGACGGGTTATACGCTAGTATATATATATATATATATTCTTTTCACTTTTCCAAACAACACATTTTAACAAGGAATAGTTATATAAAGAGTATAATATATACATTCCTATTTCGTGAGGTAAAGTGAGTTATGGCTGACAATTTTAATATAGAACAATGTATTGATCTATCCCAATTCAAATGAATCTTTTACACATTATGAAACAAAATTTATAGTGGAAAACTATAACTATAAAAAAAACGATTCAAGAAGGATTGATTTCCAGATCTTCGCTCCAACACAATTCTTTCAGGGTATGTTTGGTTTGAGTGATTAGGAGTGATTGATAAATAATCATGCGTAATCACTTATTAAACCTAGTGAATTTTGGCCGGACTTCACTTATTAATTATGAGTAAGGATTGGCATAAATTTGGGATACTTGTTAGTAGTTAGAGTTTTCTCACCTGGATTTTGCAATTGAATGTTGAGTTGATTGAGTTCTTGTGTAAAGGGTAACTCATTGTTTTGTGGTGACTATATTTGGTTGATGAGTGATGAATTTGTCTTGAAATTGAAAGTTTATTGGAGCATGAACTGTTTGGTTCAATTCATTACTTTTCCATTTTGATTTGAAATGAGATTTGCTTGAGGACAAGCAAGGTTTTGTGTGTGGAGGGGTATTTCACCTCATTTTGTGCTTCATTTTGATGTGTAATTATGTGTCAAGTGATCTTTCTCATTATTATTTTGTCCGATTTTATTGTTAAATTCATTGGTTCTAGTTAATCTTGCTAACATATTGGTTTTGCAAGAATTGCGCGAGAATAGACGAGAGATGGACAAAAATGAGAAATGATGTGACAAATATTTGAGGAGTTTAACTTGATAGGATTGAAGTACGTCTCGATACGAGTTCGTAGGCGAAAACCGTGCGCAAATCGGAGTTCGAACGAGAGAGATATGATCGAAACAAAAAGGGCGCGCAAAGCTGAAAATGTTGGACGCTCGCCCGTGACTACCGGCGCTCGTCCATGTGCATCTGGTAGGCGCTCGCCCGTCTTTTAATTGTGAACATGCGAATCAGCAGCAGAGAGCTACTATGGATGATCGTTGTTCTTCGGCGCTCGTCCGTGTGTAAATGTGAAGCAGTGTGTTGATCGTTGGGTACTGGGCGCTCGTTCGGAGCAGGCATGTTGGCAAGGGAGCCAACGCTCGTCCATGTCTAGCGAGCGTCCAGCTTTGGCGGTGCTCGATCCCTATAAATAGGGGTTTGGACTTATTTCCTACGTTATGCTTTTACTTTTCTTTTGTTAATTTCTTTTCAGCCGCCATCGATAAGCAATTTTCTTTTCGTTACAGTATTATTCTTTTATGTTTAGTTAGACTTCTTGCTTTCGATTCATCCGGATTTTGTGACAGATTTCCACCACGAATTCAGATTTAATTATTGTGAGTTTCTTTCCGTTCTTCTTAATTTATGTTTATGATTTATTTTGTTCTTAGAATTAGGGTTTATAATTTTGTCTAGATTAATTTGTCTTTCAATTACTTAGAACTAGAACAACAATCCTCAATCAATCTTTATTGCTTTCGTTTTATTTTCTTTTTCTTTTCGCAATACAAATATTGCCCTGCTAAGTCTTCCTCGAGAGATACGACTTGGGTTGATTAATTTATGCTACTTTGATCTCGTTTAATTGCGGGCGACTTTAGGATAAATTCAGTCGAACAAAGTAGTTCATTAAAATTTTGAAGTCAATCCATATGCAAAAATCTTTTGAAGATTGAAAGACTATCTTTTAATGGACATTTCTAACTACCTCTTAGGTCATCTGAAATTACAAAATTCTTCGAGATCCATATTACAAATCAGACGAGTATGTGAAGAGATTCAACCACTGATGAAATCGTAAGCACTTGAACGTAATTTTAAAATTCTTTTAAATAGTAACATAAGATAAATTATTAATTTATATTGTTGTATGTTATACAATTCTTTTAATATTTATGACCCACTGAAATTTGCTAAATTAGCAATGACACAAAGAATGACACGTGCAAATAGGGGTGAGAATACGGGTTATAATTTACGGGTATACCCATCCCGTACCCGATACCCGGTGGGTAAGTGGCTACCCTAAACCCGAATTTTGCGGATACGGGTTGGGTGACGGATAAATTTATTTTGTTTGCGCGGGTATCAGATACACCAAACCTGTACTCGGGTACTCATCCAATTACCCGCTTAAATTAAAATAGGTTAAAATTAATATTAATATAATAGTATTTAATATTTTAAGTTCTCTTAAAATTAGTTATAACGTAACAAATAAGAAAATAGACTTATATGTAGAGTTCATCTATTGCGATAAGTCCTATACTTGCCTATGTAGATTTTATAATTTTATTTCAATATTTGAATGTAATATGAGTTCAATTGTTTTAACGAGTGTTATTTGAATGTTTATTAGAGTTCAATTTTTCAATTTTCTCATTTTAATTTTTATTGTTAGTGATTAATGCGTGCTAAGTGGGTAAGTGCTAGAAATATAATTTTTTTTATAATATTTAGTTTAGGGGTACCCCTATCCCCGAGTGGAAAACCTGAGCGGATTTTTGGATACCCGATAAAAAAAATGAGATCGGGTGTGGGTAGCATATTTGGCAAATAACGGAGGTCAGGTACCCGGTTTTTTCGGGTAGGGTACCCTACCTGACCCGTATTCCCACCCTAACGTGCAAAGGAAAGTGATGTCTTAAAAATCTTATGCAAATAAGATTGATGCTCCATGGATTGAAGAGACAAATCCAACTCAAAATGAACAACAGAAAGATTCAGTGGAAAATCGTAAGAAGTCGTGAGTGAGACGGAAAAAGAAATCAACTATGGAGTTGGAGCAAACCGAAGGACAAGAGAAGAAAAAAAAAGAAGAATCACAAGAAAGAAGATTGAACTGCATTGAAATTGATGATCAATTGTCGTTGGCCAAAATTTTCTCAAAAAGTCGAAGAAAGAAAACACCTACTCCAATCATCAAGATTAAACAAGAATAAATATTAAAATAAATGATACCTTAGTTTTTTACTCGTGTTTCTTTTAAGAACAATAAGTTTTATTTTTTTTATTTTATATGTAATATTATTTACAATTTTATAAATTTATTATATACTCCTTCCGTCATGTTCAACATGTCTCGCTTCTTTTCGGCACGGAGATTAAGAAAAGAAGGATTAGATGTAAATTGTGTGTTTAGTGTAGTGAAAGTGATATAAAGTATTTTTTAATTCAAAAAGTGATACAAAATATTTTTGAAGTGACATGAAGTGATATAAAATGGTTTTGAAGTGATATAAAGTGAATAAAGTGATTTTTTAATTATTTCCTTAAAATGAAATGAGACATGTTGAACGGGACGCCCAAAAAGGAAGTGAGACATGTTAAAATGGTTTTGAAGTGATATATTTAAATACTACTTTGCTTTGTGTGGAAGAAAACAGAAAAATAGCTGATATCACGTGCAACGCAGGTCCGTTTCTACTAGTTTCGAGTAAGTGAATAAATGAGCTGCCCCCTCCCCATAAAAAAAAAATACTAAAAAAAACTAAAATTAGTCTAGCAACTTGTGCTGGATAGTCTCACTCAATAGTCAACGCTGCGATTTCTTAACTTCGAAAAACGGAAAAAAATAGTCTAGGCAAATTTATCAGTTTATTGGTATTTTTTGTCAATCACTGTATAAAAAGTCAATACTTTTTCTACGTAAACCCATTTGTGTACTTGATATACATGCTCTGTGAGTCCAAATATTGCTATCCTTTTGGGTTTGTTATGTTGGTTATCAAATACGTAACTCTTAAAAAAAAGAAAAGGATATGGTTTTTATATTTAACGTGGAAGTCTCATAATGCATTTCGAGTGGTGTGGGGCTTGAATCTTCTTTAAACTCTTAGTTCGAGTTGGCTTTTATGTTTTATCTAAGGATTGAATGAAAAGAAACGGATATACGTATGATTAATTAGTTGTAAAGACATCCATTCAACAATTGCCAACAAATACATCCTCAAAAAACAAAAAAACAAAAAACAATATAAGTAGTGGAGTACTACTACTATTTTTTTGTTGTAAATTATTTAACTCATAATTTACCTCTAGTCAATTAAGTAAGACCGAAGAAACTTAGTGCATGTTTGGTAGGTTGGATATATCAAGATTAATTTATTTATCTTGACTTATCGGGTGTTTGGTAGCCTAGATAAATTATTCGAGAAGCCCAATACAAAGGCTAAGCCCGTTGCTAAATCCCTGTTCCGCCTAGATAGTTTGTCTCCCCAAGTTGGTGAGATAAATTAGTTGAACTCAACAGTTACATCGCTGTGGACAAGTCTGCCCTTTTTTTCTATCGATTTCATACTCCTCTCCCTTACTTTATTTCTCATCTGTGTTTCTTCCCCATCTCGTACACTTCCCCATCTTTTCTTCCCCATCTCGCAAATTAAAATCCAGTTGACGAAGACGAGCTTCCTCTTGGAACAAGTGAAAAAATCACCGCCCCTTTGTTATTTCGAGAAGCCTCAAGAATGTTATAATCTAACCGATAATTTCTGAAATCTTGCAGTAGGAAGGAATCCCTAATTTGTCGAAACTTGAACACAATCCACGGCATCGAATTTGCAATCGGAAGGTGGTTGTTCACAGATGTGCAGGTAAGTTGCAACTTTTTACTATTCACTCTCATTTTCTTTCCCGACGGGACGAGGCACTAATCTTCAATTTTTTTCTGGTTAATTTTGTGTTTCGATTTTGTGAGTAAGCAATCTGGCAATTACAACACTAGACCAATTTGAAATCGACTTGAGGTCCATTACTGTCCCCACCAAACTTGCAGTTCCTGCAAAAAAATAGCTGGTATTTGTGAGCAATTCGATGCAACTGCTAAGTGCCCTGATTCTTTCTTGAATGAAATAGTTTGATTAATGGAAGTGACGATTTCTGCATAATTATGTGTTTGCATTTGTATGTAATAGTATGCGAGATTCCATAATGTTAGCATTCCATAATAGTATGCGAGATTCCATAATGTTAGCATTTGGTGTAAAATCCGATTTTCTTGGCTTAATCTGTGAAATTAATAAATCACAATGTTGGCCAGATGACAAGTTCTTGGAATTTTTAACTAATTTCTTATTGATAGACTTTTTAGGGAAAAAAAATTACTTTGACAGATTTGGGGTAAAATCGTATGCTACGGTTCTCATGTTCTAGAGTAATATATTGCATGCTTGGGTCTTATGTTGATAAATGTGGGTTTAGAATATGATTGAATTCGGATAAGAGGGTTTGACATATTTGTTTGCTTGTTAATATCATTGAATTAATCTCATTAACACCATATTCTCTATGTTTTTGGCATAAAAAAAAATGTCGCGAAATTCATCCCGCAATGCAGTTATTGTTTTGTTGATACCAGAGATCATACTTCAACACTTGCTCCAATTGACCATAATCATTGACCTCCTATTTAGGCTGCTAAAAACTAAAAAAAGAAAGCGTGGTGTTGGTGCAGCTTATCTTATGAAACAAAGAATACCAAGACAGGTTGAAGATGATGGACGACGTTTGATTGGAAGGTCGGATTCTTGATTTTTCGGACGACGGAGTGTGATTGGGAATGCTTTTGATGTTGTTAGATTCAATGGCGATGTGGGCTACCTTGATTCTGAACTTTTGCCGTCATCTGTATCGAACTTGAAGAAGAACTGGTATAGAGGAAGCCGATGGATGGGGAAATCTGGTGCCCCAGTTCAATATATACCTCACAAGTTTTGTAATTTTATTATTAGATTAAGGGTAGGGAAGGAAGTTCATTTATTAATCTTGGATTTAATATAAGGTACCAACCAAGAAAATTTGTTATCTCACTTTCTTATCTTGACTAGCAAACACATGTGCTAGTTAAATTATCTACCAAATCAAAGATAGTTTATCTTTCTATATCTTATCCAGTTTACCAAACACGCACTTAGTGGTCAAATCAAAAGCCCTGGACACTGTTGAACCTCAAAGTGAAAGTGCATATTCTTCTGGGGTTAGATTGATAAATTTGATACCCGATCGATTTTGTAAAAACTTACTGAAGAATTTCAATTCACATCATTAGCTGTTCGGAAATAATTCCTTTTTTCTTCTAAACTCTACAGCTATATGATTGAGATGAAGAAAGCTTGGGAATTTTGGCAACGCCCCACTTTGTGATACTGATGCCATCCATCCCCATCACAAAAGAGTGAAAATTACACAACACTCTCTCTCTCCCTCCTCTTTCCCTATCTCTCTCTCTAGGTTCACATGCACTCCTTTCGTTACACTCTATTACGAACAAAGACAAGACTTCTCTATTTCTAATTCCTACACCCATTTAATTTTTTATTTTTATTTTTTAGGAAATTCTCTCTCTCTCTCTCTCTAGTTCACATGCAGTCGTTCCATTTCATTACGAGCAAAGACAAAAGCTGATTGATTTTTAGCTGCCGAAATACTCCTCTTCTCTCATATATAATTTACTTGGCCCTCCAGAATCCCCACAGGATACGAAATGATCGGCAAATAAAATCCAGCCGTTGGATTCCTTAAAGCCTCATCCCTTTTGTTGTTTTCTTCCCAGTGAATAAATTCCATACTATGTAACTAACAAATCTACTTTCTCTTCCTTTTTCATTCTATTTCTATAGATTATATGCATTTGAGCTCCATTAATGGCGGCAATCGACCTTGAAGCCAGCGGTGAAAATGAGATTATCAGCAGGCAAGATATTGAAGCCGCCATGGCTAAAGCCGTGGAGCTGAGGGCTCTTCATGCTTCACTGATGCAGCAGGGGAAATGCTCCTCTGCTTCCCCTCTCTCCCGCCACGCTTCCTACTTCTCTGCCCAAGATTATCCTGTTTTTACCCCTGTAAGCGTTACTATTTTCGGATCCCTAACCTAACTAGTACTTTAATATTATTATTATTATGATGATGATGATGATTATTATTATTATTATTATTATTATTATTATTATTATTATTATTATAGTTAGTATATTTATATTTACAATTTATGTCAATTTTCAAATTACCTCTGTTTGTTAGATATTGAGATTCAGATTTCGCTATATATAGATATTGAACTGAAATTGCTGCTTCCAAGTTTTGGCTATGGTGTGTGAAGTTGTGCTTCATACTATTATACAACATTATTCTTGTCCTTCGACTTCCACAGCTAATCAAGACGGCTAATTAATTAACCGATGCTTGTAAATAAAGGTATCTAGGTCAAACTCAACTTTAACTAAATTATTGTAAATTTTGTCATAAGTAGTCTAGCATTTACTGCTTCCTCTTTACTTCATTTGGCGTATGCTTCGGCTGTTTGTGTATGGATGACTAGATCTACGCAACAACTTGCATCGCATCCAGAAAAGATAACTTTAAAGTAGTACAGTAGTGAAGAATTTAATATGAGGCTAATTTAGTTTGTTCAATACATTTGTGCTATGATTTTCTTCAATGTAAATAGTCTTGGTAATTCCATTGTAACCACCTTCAATAGCGGCTGCAAGTCATCCTCCTCGTATAAAAAGCTCACTATTGTAGTATTTTTTTTCCCTTAAATTAACCAATAATATATAATATATTTTGTGGAACTTGAGCTTAGTTATTGGCAATGTGTTAACAGAGTTATGAAGATGATGATGCATTGGCAGTGTATGGGCAAAGTGAGCAGGAAAACCACCCTCAATCCTGGAAGGAGTACAACTTGGATGCAACAAACATCGACGAAACCATATCATCCGAGTATAGAACTGCAAATGCATCTTCAAGGAAAGGGTATATACATAAAGCAGCCGAAGACGACAACTCTTTCGTAGGTTCTTGTTCTAACAACAACCATTACTCTAAGTCGAGGAGGTCTAGTTTAGGAGACATCGAATCAGTATCTTCTTGCAACAAATGGAGGAAGCCTCCCGTAGCAGCGAGCAACGACAACAGCAGGAAGTCTAACATCGTCGTGCCGTTAACAGATTCACACTCTTCTCTCCATCCCAGCACGAGGAACAAAGGGCTGAGCAGCTTGTCGTGGCTGTTCCCGAGGTTGAAGAAGAAGAGCAAGAGCGAGAACTCACCCCAGCATCACGAGCAGGTATCGCGAATGCTGGACGAGTTGGGGATGGTGTCGATGGAGACCTTGAAGAGGGAGCTGATGGAAGCACAGGAGAGCAGAGACGCGGCCTTGGTTGAAGCCGCGGAGATGAAGAAATCACTCGGAGATCTCAACCAGAAGCTCGAGTACTTGGAGAGTTACTGCGAGGAAATGAAGAAGGCTTTGAAACAAGCGGTGCATGTCAAGAGCAGTACTTCTTCTTCTTCTCTCTCTACCGAGAAACTTGTTAGCCTCTCAAAGAGAGAGAAATCTGGAAACCCAGAGAGCTCGATTCCTGTGAGTGGGGAAGTAATGATCGAGGGGTTCTTGCAGATAGTCTCTGAAGCTCGACTCTCGGTCAAGCAATTCTGCAAAACGCTCGTGGCGCAGATCGAAGAAACTGACCACACTCTTCTTCATAACCTAAACTCTCTGCTCCAACAGTACAACCTCTCTCTCAACTCAAAATACTCCAAAGCAGTAGTGTACCATTTGGAGGCCATCATAAACCAATCACTCTACCAAGACTTCGAGAACTGCGTGTTCCAGAAAAACGGAACACCAAAGCTTCTTGATCGACAACAAGAATGCCAGGCGCGGTTTCAGCTGTTCGTAGCTCTGAGGAATCTGAGCTGGAACGAGGTTCTGAGGAAAGGGACGAAGTATTACAGCGACGAGTTCAGTAGATTCTGCGATCAGAAGATGAGCGGCATCATTGTGGCACTGGGGTGGACGAGGCCGTGGCCGGAGCAGCTTCTGCAAGCGTTCTTCGTTGCTGGAAAGTGCATATGGCTGCTGCATCTGCTGGCGTTTTCGTTCAATCCGGCGTTGAGTATATTGAGGGTGGAGGAGAATAAGGCGTTCGATGCACATTACATGGAGGATATATTCGCGAGCAAGCAGAGGGAAAGGGGGCAGGGGGCGAGCAGGGTGAAGATGATGGTCATGCCGGGATTCTATATGCATCATCATCAAGTGCTCAGATGTAAGGTTCTTTGTACATATAAACCAGTTGCTTAATTACAGCGACTTCACTTCCATATTTTTTCTTTTTTTAGTTTCTTTTTCTGTGTGCTGTCATAGTCTGGTTTCTTCAAATAAGTTTTTCCGATCGTAGTAGATTAAGCTTGATTCTGTTGTTAGATAATTCAAAATGGATGTTTACGCATGATTTATTTTCATATGGTATTGCATTTACATAGTGTGTACCACCTAGAAATGGATTTCAAATACTCCCTTGAATCCATTCACAATTAAATGTTCTATGCTGTTAAGATTGTATCCTATAAAAGAGGATAAAAGAAAAAAAAATGCGTAGAAAGCTAAACAAGTAAAGAATTTGCATCGAATACAAAATTAATTAATGAAAAGTTTAACATATATATGTCGTCTATATTTATTAAGGGAAAAGTTTGATTGCAAAATAGACAATAGATTGATGTGTTCATACATTTATCACTTCCAAAAATATGGTATACATTGCAATTGTCTAAAATCTGATTTATAATAAATCTTTTCTGTTTTCGTCATGTTAGTATGATCATATGATGTTTCTAATATTTTATACTTCATAACAAATTAAATACATATCACACTAACGAGATCAAGAGAATAGTATTAAAAATAAAATACAATAAAATTACATGTTACCCCTTAGTCCAACTAAACATGTCCTATAATTTTTAGGTAAACGGATTAAAAATAAGAGTAACAAAATGCAAAAATATACTATACATATATAAATGGACATGTTTTATGGGACAACTGGATTTTTATTAAAAAGTTATTCTTTGTTTTGGTGATGCATAGTTGCATACACGTTGCTAGTTCTCATGTCCAAATTCAAAGCATGGCGACCATGTTTAGTCTAGATTTTTCTTGTTCTTACAACAGTATATAGCCAATGTTTGTTTGTGTTGGAACTTTCCAGAATACTGTACTGTATTCTCTTGTTGACGTGTCACTTCATTTTTCATCAAATAATATCATTATTTTTAAATTGAATATGGTTGCCTTTTCTTTTAATCTGAAAAATCAAAATATCTCACTACTCTCTTTCATCTTTCCACCTAAGATATTTACCCTCCCCTCCACGTTCCCCTAAAAAGCGCCCGAAATATCTCCCACCAGTCACCGCCATTCTCTCTCTCACTCCACTCTCCTTCTCCTTACAAACCTTCTACACAACCAAATCACCGCCGCCCATGTCCGCCTCCTCCGGCGCTATCCTCCACACCCCAATCCTCGACTCCGAACTCCCCTCGCTTCTGCAGCGAATAATCGAAGAAGGCGGATACGCCTTCACCTCCATGGCTACCCGGGCCGCCGCCGGCGATACGCGGGCGGCGGAGGCCTCCAGAGAGCTGGCCTGGGAGCAGCTCCACTCTGGGCCCTGGCACTCGGTGGTCCCCATTTGGCGGGACGCCTACGCTATGGCCTGTCTCCACGTGGCCAAATGCCATTTCTGCTCCGGCGAGCTCGAGCCGGCTCTCCGTGCTCTCGACATGGGGCTCATTATGGGCGGATTGAAGCTGCGGGATGACTTGAATATGTGCATTCGCAAAGTCACCGACGCTTTGAGAGAGAGGGATTCCGGCGTCTACGGCGGAGGGCGGCAGCAGAAGGCTGAGTGGTATACAGATTTCAACTTGGCGGAGGTGAGGTTCGTTCAATCTTCCCGTCAGAATTATCAAACTTTTCATAATTTTTGTTATTTGAAAATAGTGTGAGTACTACCAGTTATGCTAACTGTGCTACATACAGATGCGTGTTCCTTGTTTTCCCACGGTAAAGCTGAAATTCAAAAGCGTTATAGGCTTATAGGTTGGTATGTGTGTGGCAATTATATTATGATGCAATTGTTGTTTATATTTCTTCAGGTCTTAAAATTATGCCTTAGTTTTGTAATGTTCTGCTTCTGCTTCGCCTTGGGACAATCTGTGTCTACTCTCACTGCTGACTAGTGCTGAGTGCTGGCTGTACTGTTTAACTTGATATCCTCCTTTCATGTTGGTGCTAACCTGATAGACCTAGCAACATTTAACACTTTGCTTCGTACTTTCTTGTTCATTCTGCTTGAACTCCATCAAATCCCAATCCCTCAATTGCTTTTGGTAGTCAAATTTTACATACGATGATATATGATTGTGTGTGATTATGAAGAAGGTTGTACTTTTTTTTTCCAGTCATTGGCAATGGCGATCTAAGAATAACTTATTCCTTTTGAGCCATTTTTGTGTCTAGCAAGCTTGGAATTGAAGGAATGTCACTCGGTGTTGTTTCATTTTGTGGAAAATTGATGCAGATTATTTATCTACATCAGTTGAATTCAAAAGAAGAAATACATTCAAGCTAACCAAATTGTTGAAAGAGAAATTCTGAAGAGAAAAAGATCTATTCTTAAGCATTGAACCTCTAATCGGGTTTGGGGTGGTAGTAATGGAAGGAAACTTAATGAAAAGATTTGAGTGAAAAAAAAAAATTATTATGAATTATACAAAGTTGGATAAATTCCATCCAGTATATGGCCTTGCAACCACCACTGATCTTTCCTTCTTACATTCTTTTACTTTTTATCTTCTAATCTAGAGAAAAAATCTTTTTAAATTGCTATTATTTTGAATTTGAACTGGCAGGCAGCTAAGTTGTTACCTGTGAAGTCACTTTCTAGTAAAACAGTGGTGAAAAAGTGTGGTCTGTCATTGGAAGGATTCTTGCGGGAACATTTCGTCCCTGGCTTCCCAGTTATAATTAGTGATTCTATGAATCATTGGCCAGCCACTGGTAGATGGAGTGACATGAATTACATAAAAAAGGTTGCTGGCTTCCGTACTGTTCCAGTTGAGGTATCTCCAACCTTTGCTTGGTGGCATGGCATTTATTATACTTGAGAGGCTTATTTTCTCTTATATCCATGTATTTATAAGGATTCTCATGTATTGTTATTTATATTGTCTTTGAACTTCGAGATGATTATTGTTAGTATAAATCTATGAGGATGGCTTTGAGTTTTGAGTGCTTTTGTAGAAGAAAACTAGGGACTAATATGAAAATGGGTGCATTGGGAAATGTAGTCTACTAGGAAATAGATGTCTTGAAACATGAATCTGCTTGGCTGTGTATTTCAACTTTTTTTTTTGGCAAATATTTAATATTTATTATTTACAATGAAAATCACTATGCAGGTTGGAAAGAACTACTTATCACAAGATTGGAAGCAGGAGCTGATCACAATTTCCGAGTTTCTGGAGAGGATTCAATCTGGTTATTGTTCACCTTCAAGCAAGACTTATTTGGCCCAGCATCAATTGTTTGATCAGGCATGCATGTCATTGTAAAAACCATACTTGGTCGTATAAAGAAGTCATACTTAAGGCTTTCTAATCCTGTAATATCTAAATGCCAGATACAAGAACTAAAGCAGGATATTCTTATACCTGATTACTGTTTTGCTGGTGGGGGAGAGATCAGGTCACTTAATGCTTGGTTCGGTCCATCGGGGACAGTAACACCTTTGCATCATGATCCGCACCATAATATACTTGCACAGGTATGGCTGATAGTTCTTTACGTCACAGACACGACTGAGACTACGCATTCTAAGTGCAAACAAGTATATGGTGTAGAAATATTCTTTGGGAAGGGACTTGGATTTACTCAGTGCATGTGTACGTGTACATGTTTAGGCAGGATATCCAACTAGCACGTGGTCCTATTGTTCTCAATTAAGTGTCGTAATTATATGCTATCTGTGCCACTAAAATATTAGATGTATGATTACATTAGCTTTTGATGGCATTTAAACTTCACTAATGTGAGTAACTACTTTCAGACTACCAGATGGGCTAGTTAACTTTTCTTGCTGCTGCTCCATCTCTTACGCACTAACTCACAGGCAATATTTTATCTTGTCATTATCAGGTTGCTGGCAAAAAGTATATCAGGCTTTACTCTCCTTCATGGTCAGAAGAACTTTACCCTCACACAGAGACCATGCTTTGCAATTCCAGTCAGGTAGTTTGCCTATTTGTGTCATTACTTATACAAGTAAAATGTGAAACTGTGCTGAAAAGTGGTGATTTAGTTTACATAGCTCCCTTTCAGTTTATTCAGCCTTTTCCTATTGTTACCATGGACATTTTCTCATACTTTTCTATATTTCTCTATATACATTGTGCTTCCAAGTTATAAATGTGGAATTAGATACATCATAAAAATAACATGACACTTTCTCTCTTTCAAACACACATACACACGTCAAGTGAATTGATTGTGGTTGAGTCTAAAAAATGTTGTACTTGTTTTTTTTGGAATTGTAGGTTGATCTGGATGATATAGATGAAGAAGAGTTCCCCAAAATATCGGATTTGGAATTTATAGATTGCATCCTAGAGGAAGGGGAGATGCTATATATTCCTCCAAAATGGTGGCACTATGTTCGCTCTCTTACTAGAAGTTTTTCAGTTAGCTTTTGGTGGAGTGTCGAAGGAAACTCTCCGGCTTCATGAGCACTACATTCTGCAGTTTGGTGCGACTCTCCAATTCTTCTCACGCAACTACTTTGCTAGAACAAAGTTGCTTGCTTGACATATTCAGCTCAACGTTCCTTATTAGTCACATTTGGAATTTGCTATTGAGATATTATTATTATTATATATATTGCACTTGTTTTATCGAATTGCAAGCCTTATTAGGGGGCACTTCTCGTGGAACAATAAACCAACATTTTGAGCAAATATGTATTTTGGTTTTGGGGCTATTGGTGTCTTTAAGTGCGAGATGGCGTGAGAGTACTTCATATTCGATTTTAACTGTGAAATTGTTAACGCATGTATCTTGGAAATACCAAAATTTGGAAAATAAAGCACAAGTAATAATGGAACCAAACCACCCCAGCTTCCTACTGTAAAATCTTTGTTGTTGCAAAGGGTGGAATCTTCAACGCTATAGTAATATCCAATACAACACTAAGTTCTGAATTTTCGATGTTTTCTGTCCAAAACTTGTAGAAACCAACAGCTAATGAAGGATCACAACAAATTGCTCCTCCACATTTCAATTTGTCAACTGTAAATTTTTTGTTTTTATTTAATTACTCTATCGTAGTTTTCTAATTTCTCTTGTCTCTCAAGAGGATAAAACAATAGGATCTTAATCGTTAGCAGCAAATTCAGTAGCTAATTGTTGCATTCAGTTTCTGAAATCTGTGGAAATGAAAACTTGCGTCACATGTCCTTTAGAAAAATTATTCTTGATTTATGAAGGTACTTAAATTATGGTATTACATAAACCGTACTCATTTAATACAAGAGAGGTATTTGAAATAATGCGTCAATTATGAATTTTCATGGACATATCTTAATGTGCAGAAATAAGGCGTTGAAGTATTTCTGGAGAAATATCCATTTTATGCCATGCTTCTTGTTTCCACATGTCAGACCAACAATAAACTAAAGCCTCCAATGATCCAAAAACAAATAAATTATTATGATCACGCCCTCGTAGAATCCAAGATCCTAAACCACATATTCATACTTAATCATTGCTATTTAGCTAAATTATCCAATAATGGTTGCCCTGTTTGGGCGGTCTCACTAAAATATTAATTTCCAAGAATCGAAGCACAAAATCAGAATATTTCCTTGCAACAGACAGCGCTTAAGGTAGAATTCTTGGAGTAACCGAAGATCAAATGTAATTTTGTGACATAAGATGTTGATTTAAACAGTTTTTGTCCGATACCATTTTGACTATAAAAAGCATCTATTTGTGAAAATTCGGAGTTGAGATCAGCAAAAGGCCATTAATGAGTGGAGTTCCGGTAAACTTCTTTCTTTCTTCTTTTCTGCCATTTGGCATTTTTGAGATTTTTGGTGTATTTCAAAGATTGAATTAGTGCGTGCTGAAAACTAAATGCTAGTAATCATTTTTGCTTATATCATCACCTTTAATAAAAAAATCACATATATATCGTTGTATATAGAATTATATATTTATGCGATTTGTGTTGCTTTCATTTCTTTAGTTTAAAAAAGAACACGTTATGCCTAAAGTAGATAAATTAAAATCATTGCTTTAATTTCTCGCCAGCAACTTGAGAATTTTATTGATAGTTCCTGAGTTTGTACGTGACAGACAGATGAGGCGTAGCTTTTCTAATATTTTATTTTTGTGGCAATGGAATTTCAAAGCTCTTGTATTTCTGGAGCGAAAAATAGACGGCTGTTTTGGCATCCCAAAATTCTGCTCTTTAGAGAGGTATGTTTTTTCTACTTCAGATGATTAATACTACTATGTGTTTGTGAGCCTTTAATAATGTTCTGCAAACTTCTTTTACCGCTAGATGTTGAAAACTTTTTTTTTTGAGTTCATGTTGAAGAAATTTCATGGTAAAAGCTAATTATCTTAGCTGCACATCTTTTGTTTTTACTACTACATAATACTCCGTCCCGCTGGTAATGTCCATCTTTCTCGACCGTCTCATTTATAATATCCTCTTTCTTAAAATGGAAATATTTAACCATTTAAAAGTAAAAGGACCTATAATTTTTTATCATTTTACTCTTACTCTTTAATAATTGTACCATAAAAGTAAGGAACATTATAAGTAGGACGAAGGAGTACTACTATTAACTTTGTTTTGGCTCTTCCCCTGTTGAGCCCTAGACTATGACATCTTGACGTGAAAATATATATATAAACTTGATTTTTTTTTTATGCCACTTAAGCTTGTTTTGTGAGGCTGCAAAAATAAAAGCGAAAAATTTAATATATCATACATATACATTTCCATGTCAAACACATTAAAGTTCTCAATATATATGTTATTATAGTTTGGATATCGATTAGTTAAAATTAGGGATCAAAATTTCAATGAAAACTTGAGTAATACTTAACTATCTTCTTCGATTGTAAAGAAAATGATGGAAGTGAAAATCCTTAGCTATCTTCTTCGATTCCCAAACGTAGAAGGTTAAAATAATACTATTCCTAAAAAAAAAAGAGGTTAAATAATCATGGAAATCTTTTTTATTTGAAAAAAAATATATCATAATAATAATAATAATAATAATAATAATAAATAATATAAATATAAATAAATGGCAAATTGTTGGGCGAGACGAGCGTGGCGCGTGCACTGCACATGCGCGCCTCTCACGCGCAGCGCGTGTTGTGCACGCGCCCCTACTTTTTTCGATTTTTTTTTTCCGATTCTCAGCTCATATGCACTGCAATGTGTATTAATATACACTACACTATATAATAATATGCGCAACTAAGTATATTGAGATGCACTAATTTTTAATTTTTATTAATATTTTTTCCTATTTTTTAGATGCACCACATAGTGTATCCATATGCACAACAATGTTTACCGATATGCATCACACTGTGTTTCCATATGCACAACTATTTTTTTTTTCGATTTTTGTTTTAATTTCCAAATTTATTTTTCTCTCTTTTTTTGTTTGCCTCTTCATTTTTTTGTTTCACGCTTCTTCTTTGGTCAAAGATTCGAGCGAGGAGAGCCTAAGGCCTTGGAGCATGCCAAAAAATCTAAATTGTTGCTCGACGATTATCCTTATATTAGTAATCGGAGTGAAAGTGGAGCCGTAAAATCGGAGCTGAAGGCTCCGCCGAAAAAAAAAACTGCAAATGAAAAAAAAAACAGGAAAAAAAATTGGTGCATATCATTACTCTTCGTTGTGGATATCATTATATAGTACAATGCACATAAATACATGTTGTAGTGCATATTGACTGATTGCAAATATATATATATATATATATATATATATATATATATATATAGTAATATATTTAGAGTTATTCCCCCATGCAACTGGTCTCACATTATGAGACCGGTGGGGGAATAACTCTAAATATATTACTCCATCCGTCCATGAAATGGTTGCCACTTTTGCTACTTAAATTTGTCCACGAAATGGTTGCCACTTTTGCTACTCTACTCACATTTAATGTGGGACCCTTACTCCATTCACAACAATACTCATTATAATTCATTACTACCTACCATTTTCTTAAAACCCGTATCGTCCACAATGTGGCAACCATTTCGTGAACGGAGGGAGTAATAATGAGCACGAGAGCTAATATCTAATGACAAAAGATAATTCGGGATGCCAAACATATTGAATCTAGGGGTGTATACAAGCCGAGCCGAGCCGAATTGTGGCAGACTCGAGCTTGGCTCGATCGAAAATTATAAGGCTCGAGCTCGATTTGAACTTTGCGTTTCGAGCTCGAGCTAGGCTCGACGGGTAGCAACCAAGCTCGAGCTCGGTTCGAGCTCGCCTCGCTACATATTCATTTGGATCAAGCTCGAGCTCGACTCGATAAACTAAAAATTATGAATTTATTAATTATATATAAGTTAAATATTGATAATAAAAAGTATTAAATAAAAAATATATATTAAAAAATTCGTGAACATGTTCGTTTAGGTGATTCACGAACATGTTCCCGAGCTAGCTCGTTTACTATCGAACTCGAACGTGTTCGCGAGCATTTTAAGCCGAACATAGGCATGCTTGAACTCGGCTCAAAAAATTTGTCGAGCTCAATTTGAGACTTCAGCTCGACTCATTTAGTAAACGAACGAACTTCGAACGAACCGAACTCCAAATAACTTGCGAACCGTTTGGCTCATGTACAACTTAAATTGAATCCCCTATTATCATATCACGTGATATTCTATTGATACATGATATTTTCTAGTATTAATTTAATAAAGGAATAACACATAATATAATAATTTAAAATTTACTAAATATATACGGTAAATACCTAAATTTTGAATATCATGCCACGTGTCATTTTTCTTATTAAAATAATATGAAATGTGAGACAATGCATGATCCGGTTAGAAAAAATTAACCCCCTCGGCCGCCCCTCCCCCACTCTCTCCTTTCTCTTTCTCTCGCCGTCTGCCACCGCCGCTCCTTGCCGTCAATAATTGCACCGACGTTTACTAATGAAATTACAAGTTCCTGTTATAATTTCTCCTCCCAGAATATACCTCAAAGCCCCAACCCAAAACCCATAAATTCAGTTCGACGAAATGGTGTATGAAGGGAGGCCGTGGGGCGAAAGCACGGCCGCTGCCAATCCGACGTGGCTAAGGAAGTTGCTTCGACCGGCTTCGGAAAAACCAAAGCAGTGGCTTCTGTCTGCTTCGAGAAAGCCAAGGTGGCGGTCGGAAAAATTAAGGTTGGTGTCGTCGTCGCCTTCAATTGGATTACAAGTAAAGCAAGCTTTTGCGGAAGAAGTATATTAGGAACTAGTACTAAATTGAGGAGGTGTGGTTTGAACCCGCCGGTAATAGCATCAACATCCTTGATAAAATTACAAGCCACTGCCTTTAATCTTCAATGTCGCCGAGATACAGAGAGGAGGGAAACCTTGATTCTTTGTCGAAACGACGTCGTGTGGGCTGACGAGGCTGCGGATAATTGAAAAGATAATCCACATCTTGGCGTCCCCTGCATCACCTTTCTATTGCCGAATTTTAGCTTCTATGGCATAAAGGCAAAAAATGAACGAGGTGAAGTTGACGTCGTTTTTGCAATTATTTTAAATGTCAGATAATAATTAACATAAGGTCAAATGTCAAGCCATAAAATATAATTAATTTTACTAATTATTACTACGATTTTATAGTTTAGAGTTTTGGTTTGTTATAAATTTTTAAATCAAAACCGTAACCCATGATTTGTTTAAGATAGTATTACCCAAATTTATTTCTTTAAATTGTAAATCTGGACCAAAACAAATTGCAATCGTATGTGTTGGTTTGATTTGATTAACGGTTTAAAGTGTAACGTGAACAACCCAACCCCACATGCACATATATATATATATATACAAGCCTAATGCCTATATTATATATCTTCAAGTCGGCATGCAAGCCCACCCTAATAGTCCTATGATTTTCGACTACTTATTTTCCTTAAGCTGCCTTATATATATATACTTTCCTACTATTTACGTTCTGCAAGTCTCATTAGCATTGCAACTTGCCATAATCTATTAGTAAGTATGCTGCTGCTGTCTATAATATTAATATAGTAGGTGATTAATCTTTGATATGATTTCTCTCCAGCTGGGAGTGTAGGTTCTAACATGGAGCCTCAAAAATCAATAGAAGATGAGTTCTCAAAGCTACATCCAACATGCCCCTTGAATACAAGAATCGCCATTTTAGGCGGCGGACCAAGTGGCCTATCAGCAGCTTATGCTTTATCTAAGCTTGGCTACAACAATGTCACACTCCTCGAGAAATATCACACTGTTAGTGGAATGTGTGAATCCGTAGATATTCAAGGTATCTCTACCTCATATTTTATTATGCACAAGTTTAGAAACTTTCAAGTTTTATTCATCATATTTGTATAATGCAGGAAAGTTCTATGATCTTGGCGGACAGGTCCTCGCTGCCACCAGCTCCCCGACTATTTTCCATTTGGCCAAAGAGATGGCTTGTGAACTCGAAGAAATGGACTCCCATAAATTGGCCTTGATAGATAGTTACACTGGCAAGTATGAAGACATCCAAGTGGCAGATGACTATGTTTCTGTTATCTCACTAACTCTACAGCTTCAGGTGAGTTTTTTTGTTTAGACTTTTCAGAACCTTGCGTTGCATGTAGTTATGATCATTCTAGTTTTGGTTTTATCATTCATAGGAGGAAGCTAAGAAATCTGGTCGAATTGGAGTTCATGCTGTGAGCGACTCTGCATCTGAGCTGACACCGGCCTTTCTTGAGAGTCGCGGATTGAAATCTGTTCCTAAATCTGTAGCATATGGATATACTGCTTCTGGATATGGATTTGTTCAAGACATGCCTTATGCATACATACATGAATTTACTCGGACGTCTATGGCTGGCAAGATTCGACGTTTCAAAGGTGGATATATGAGTTTCTGGGAGAAGATGAGTGAATCTCTGCCAGCACAAGTCCTCTGCAACACTCTAGTAACCTCAATCAGGCGCCATTCCTCCAGTGTAAGTATTGATGTGGAGCAAAATGGAGAGACCAACACTCTGGAGTTCGATAAATTGATCATATCTGGCTCGTTCCCTTTTGTACATGGCAAGACGTACAGATCACCATCAATCACCCCTACAGGTCTGAAAATTAAACTCTTATTTCTTGGCATCCTTCATCTTGTACTAGGTTAATTTATTCTCTAATACTAAACATTTGCTTTCTATCTATAGTTGCTGAAAATGACATAATGGACTTCACTGAGCTCGAAAAGGAAGTGTTTAGTAAAGTGAAAACCATTGATTATTACACAACAGTGATGAAGATTAAAGGGATGGAACATCTTCCTGTTGGATTCTACTACTTCGGTGAATTCATGGATGATCCTCGAACAATAGGAAATCCTGTCGCAATGCAGAGATTCTACTCAGATACGGATGTCTTCCTTTTCTGGTCGTACGGAGACTCAGCCGAAATCATGGGACCACAAGTAACACAACTAGCTGTTGATGCAGTGAAAAGAATGGGCGGAGAAGTCATTAGTATAGTTCTGCAGCGACGTTTCAAGTACTTTCCTCATGTCGAAACCCAAGGTTGGTTCTTACATCTTGTTACAATCCTTATTACACCCCAATCAATAATTACAAGTTTATTATAATAGCATATGATTCACCTTCAACCCATGCAGATATGAAGAACGGATTCTACGATAAAGTTGAAAAGGAACTTCAGGGTGAGAACAACACTTACTTCATCGGTGGACTCATGGCATTTGAGCTCACAGAGAGAAATTCGTCCTACGCCATGGCTTTGGTTCGTAGCCATTTTTGCATGTGACGATCCATTGCCAAGATTTCCATACGTGAAGGTACTGCCTATTTAAACATATATACGTATCTCAACAATGAAATTTTAACATGAAATTCTACTTACTTGATAAATGTTTCTGCAGAGATTGCTACCAGTGATGCCTGAGTGCTGTAGCAAGGTGCCTCGGAAGCTAGACGAGTCAGATGGAGTCGAGTTTCCAGATCTTTCAAGCCTTGATTGCTATTTAAAACACTGGGGAACCCATAATATCATCCGAAATAAGACTCTTTACACTTGGATTAATGAAGAAGGACAAGAATTAGGGCGAAGAACCTATGAGGAGCAGCATGCTAATGCTGCATGTATAGCAGAAAAGCTTTTATCGAGCCATAAACCAGTGATTAAGCCTGGGGATCGTGTCCTTCTAATTCACGTCCCTGGTTTAGATTTCATAGATGCCTTCTTTGGTTGTTTAAGAGCGAGAGTACTCCCCGTTCCTGTCCTCCCGCCTGATCCACTCCAAAGAGGTGGCCAAGCACTCTTGAAAATTGAGAATGTAGCCAAATCATGCAATGCAGTTGCAATTCTTTCAACTCTTGGTTACCACACAGCCGTTCGAGCAGGTCTCGTAAAGAACTTGCTGCCATTGTCCATCACAAATAGAACGACGAATTCTTCTGCTTCTTGGCCTAATCTTCCCTGGATACACACAGATTCTTGGATTAAAAAATCCAAAGGCATAATGTTAAAAGCACATGAGGAATCTAGCATCGAACCTCAAGCTGATGATTTATGTTTTCTTCAGTTCACATCAGGATCCACAGGTGATGCAAAAGGAGTGGTGATCACTCATGGCGGGATAGTTCATAACGTAAAGCTGATGCGGAGGCGATACAGAAGCACGTCCAACACAGTTCTCGTGAGTTGGCTCCCACAGTATCATGACATGGGACTAATCGGTGGGCTTTTCACAGCATTGGTTAGTGGTGGAACGGCTGTTCTGTTTTCTCCGATGACTTTCATCAAGAACCCTCTTCTGTGGCTTGAGGTAATCAGCAAGTACAAGGGAACTCACAGTGCCGGGCCTAACTTTGCTTTCGAGCTTGTGATACGAAGGTTAGAGCTCGCCAAGAATAAGGCTAGGGGCTATGATCTTTCATCCATGGTTTTTCTCATGGTTGCTGCTGAGCCAGTGAGACAGAGGACTATGAAAAGGTTTATTGAACTCACTATGCCTTACGGCCTTTCTCAATACGTGATGGCTCCTGGCTATGGATTGGCAGAGAACTGTGTGTTTGTGTCCTGTGCATATGGAGAGGGGAGGCCTATATTGGTGGACTGGCAGGGAAGGGTGAGTTGTGGATATCTTAATCCAAGTGATGCAGATGAAGTGGATATCAGAATTGTGGATCCACAAAGTGGTGAGGAGTTTAAAGAATTTGGAAAAGAAGGTGAAATATGGATCAGTAGTCCTAGTGCTGGTATTGGATATTGGGGGAGAGAGGAGCATAGTGAAGATACATTTAGGAATGAACTCAACAATCATCCGGGGAGAAGATACACAAGAACAGGGGACTTGGGACGTGTAATTGATGGAAATTTGTTCATCACGGGAAGGATTAAGGATCTCATTATTGTTGCAGGTAGAAATATATACTCGAGTGATGTGGAGAAGACAGTTGAGAGCTCTTGTGACCTTCTTCGCCCCGGTTGTTGCGCTGTCATTGGTGTCCCTGAGGAGATTCTATCAGCAAAGGGGATATCAATGTCTGAAGGTTCCGATCAAGTTGGGTTGGTTGCGATTGCAGAGGTCAAGGATGGTAAGCCTGTGAACAAAGATGTTATTGAGCAAATCAAGGTTAAAGTTGCTGAAGAACATGGTGTTAGTTTGGCTGCTGTCAAATTGATCAAACCAAGGACTATCAGCAAAACAACATCGGGAAAAATAAGAAGATTCGAGTGTCTCAAGCAATTCACTGATGAGACACTGAATTCCATTCCTGATCCTATAATTCCGAGAAGATCACTCACTCGGTCTTATACTACAGGAACATGCAAGGATGGCCACACGCCTCGGCCTCAGCTGAAGCCCAGCCCTCTTTCTTCAAATGCTAGATTGAGTTACGTAGAAATCTTGGAGCACCTCAAGAAACTAATCTCGGAGCAGACTGGAATTCCTGGCAGTAGAATCTCTACATCTGCAAATCTCACTTCTTATGGGATTGACTCCATTGGAGTAGTTAGGGCAGCTCAAAAGCTCTCTGATTTTCTTGGTGTACCTGTTGGTGCAGTCGACATTTTCACTGCAACTAGCATTGATGATCTAGCCCGCCTTCTCGGAGAACCTCTTGATAAAGTCAAACCCTCAAGATATGAGAAACAATGATGATACATATACGTCGTCTCAACTAGCAGCAGAAGAAGAAGTGATCTTACCTCAAGATGTTTCCTTCACTCACCAGCTGCAGACCATGGTACTTCAGTTTTTTGCCCTTGGATATGTCTCTGTGTTGCTCATCTTTCCTGTGTATCTATGTATATCTATATACGCAAAGTTGATATCTTCCAATCTTGCTCCGATGACAACTTCTTGGGCTGCATACATGATTTCACTAGCACTCGCGCCCCTTGCTTGGATACTATGCATAGTTTCTACATGCAGCTGCATTTCCATCTTTGGGAATTCATTTCTTCAACCAAATTATGCATTGGTTCCCTACACTTCAATCTGGTCGATGGACTACGTGAAATGGTGGGCGCTCTATAAGGCACAAGAGGTCTCATCGAAAGTTTATGGTGTGCATTTGAGAGGAACAGTTCTGTTGAACTACTGGTTTCAGATGTTTGGAGCCAAGATAGGATCATCAGTAGTCCTCGACACGATTGATATCACAGATCCTGCTCTTCTTTCTATTGGAGACGGAGTTGTGATTGCAGAGGGTGCGTTGCTACAGAGCCATGAGGTGAGAAATGGAATCCTAAGCTTTCGTCCCATAAGAATCGGAAAAAATTCTTCGGTTGGTCCCTATGCTGTCATCAGCAAAGGAACTATTTTAAGAGATGGCACTGAGGTTGCTTCATTGCAAGTCACCGAAGAGGGAAAAATTGTCCCAAGAGCAAATAAATCCAATAATCATAAGGTAAGTATAAATTTCTATCCCCCTTCTATTGATATTGAATGTCTCATAAACCTCATATTGGATACAATGCAGGAACTTTGTAGTGAATTCTAATTATCTATAATTATTTGATTCACTTTATGGTAGTTACAGCCAATTCGTTTCACTTGCACCATATTTCATTCTTGATCAATAAACAACATTTGAAGTAAGAGTATAATATTGTGAACAGAATGCTAATTGTTGGTGTTTTTAGGTTGCAGTGCCAAAAAACAGCAGCAACGATCATCAAGCCACTTATCATTTGATGGGTGTATACATGGTTGGCTTTGTAAGCTCTTTGTCGGCGGCCATCATCTACTGTATCTACATCTTGCTAAGTCAAAGAGCGCCTAACATGGAGCAATTCATGTTTCTATGCATCTTCGGGTCTTTCCACTGGTTTCCCCTCACCATCGTGGCATATGCTATTATCATCAATGGCGCCTCTCTAAATCCGTTGAGTTTTTCCATTTCATTTGCTGCAGCATACACAGCTCATGGAATAATACTCACCTTGCTCACATGCATGCTAACCCATTCTCTCTCTGGAAATGAGGAATCTCAGTTGAAAATGTGGCTCCAACAAAGATTTATAGTTGCTTGTCATCTTAGATTTGCAAAACTGCTGTCTGGAACAGAAGCTTTCTGCATATATCTGAGGCTTCTAGGTGCACAAGTTGGAAAGTTTTGCTCTATAAGGGCAATCAACCCGATTTTAGAACCAAAACTGTTGTCACTTGGAGCAGGTGTTCATCTCGGTGACTTTAGTAGGATTATAACTGGGTTCTACTCCTCCAACGGCTTCACTAGAGGAAAAGTCGAGGTGCAGGACAATTCTGTGATTGGAAGCCAAAGCATTGTGCTCCCTGGTGCAACTATACAGAATGAAGTAATCCTTGGTGCCCTTTCAGCTGCTCCCACAAACTCAGTTCTTCAAAGAGGAGGCGTGTACATCGGTTCTCAATCACCAATCATGATCAAGAACACCGTGCACGAGCTGGATGACCGTATTGAAGAAATGGATGCAAAATATAAGAAGATTGTAGGAAATCTTGCTGCCAAACTTGGCTGCCACCACTCTTAAGGTCAGAACAAGATACTTCCACCGAATTGGAGTGAGTGGAAAAGGAGTACTAAAGATATACGACAAGATTGGACTCCCACACCACAAAATCTTTCAATGTGGCAAGACTTATCCTATCATAGTTCGGCACAGCAACAGCTTGAGCGCTGACGATGACGCGAGGTTCGATGCACGAGGTGCAGCTGTCAGAATATTTTCCGATGATTGTCAAACCTCACTTTTGGACTTGACATTGAAAACGGGCAATGCATTTTACGCACGTACCATTTCTGATTTCGCTACCTGGCTTGTTTGTGGGCTACCTGCTAGAGAAGAGCACGTGAAGCGCGTGCCACATATCAGAGATGCTGTGTGGACGTCCCTACGCAATGCAGATACTTTCACCGAGCTGCATTACTACTCTAACATATGCAGGCTTTTCAGGTTTAGCGATGGACAGGAGATGTACGTCAAACTCAAGTTACGGCCGTTTGATCAGAGAATCAATGAAGATTCTGGAAAGATTGAGCCTACAGGAATCCTCCCTCCCGAAACAGGTGCAATTCCGAGGGACTGCAACGACAAGCGTCCCCTGCTTTTCCTTGCAGATGATTTCCAGAGACGCGTGAGTTCGCCTGAAGGCGTTCGTTATGTTTTCCAGTTGCAATTCCGTCCGGTGCCTGAGGATGCAGCCACTCGCGATGAGGTCCTCGACTGCACGAAAGCATGGGACGAGACGGAGTTCCCGTTCGTAGACATTGGAGAGGTGACCATCAATCAGAACCTGACGGCAAAGCAATCAGAGGAGCTTCAGTTCAATCCTTACCTAAAATGTCATGAAATAGATGTGATTAGAGCAACATCAGCATCTCAGAGTGCTTCAAATTGATCATGGCCGTTCGTTGATCTATGAAATCTGCCAGCGTTTGAGAAACAACGAGCCGCTTCCGGAGGCGTGGAGAGCCTTCATCGAGCAATCGGATGTCAAAGTAGACCTCTCTGGCTGCCCCATTGCGTCCATGCAACATAAACAAGACCCTGTTTCAAGTGAAGTGACGCTTGCAAGGACTTGGTACCAAACGGGGTGGTCGATTTTCGCACAACCGTTGCTACAGACGCTCTTGCCTTATTTCCTCTTAGCATATGTGATCTCAGTTCCTCTCAATTGGCTGCTTTTTGCACATAACAGCATGCAATATCCTCTGCATTGGTTGCTGCCACCGTTCTGGATTGTTTTCAGGCCTGACCGCGGCGATGGCGTGTGCTCTGGCCAAGTGGATTCTGGTAGGAAGGAAGAAAGACGGCGGGACAGTGTTGATTTGGAGCAAATCAGTGTTCATGGACACAATATGGCAAGCATTCAAGACGTTAACTGGTGAGTATTTTGTTGAAACGACTGGCGGTTCGGTGTTGTTCGTTTTGTGGATGAAGCTGATGGGATCGAAAATTGATGTGAACGGAGGGGTATACGTGGATAGCATGGGGGCGGCGCTGAACCCGGAAATGGTGGAGATAGAGGGTGGAGGCTGCGTCGGAAGAGAGGCGCTTTTGTTTGGACAACATATATGAAGGCGACGGCGGAAAGGTGAAGTTTGGAAAGATTAGAATTGGTGAGGGGGGATTTGTGGGGAGTAGAGCGGTGGCGATGCCGGGAGTGGTTGTGGAGGATGGTGGCAGTCTTGGTGCGCTCTCACTTGCTATGAAGGAAGAAGTTGTTAGAACTAAATCGCAGAACTGAGTAATTTTCTCTCTTTTGATTGATTGTATGCTTGCTTAGTTTTTACAAGAGAGAGAAAGTCAGGCTGATGTATGGATAAATAAAATTTATGAGCCGGCACAATCAAATAATATCCAAAAGATTTCTACTAGCTAATCATCAAACAGAAAAGAGCAAGCAATTGACAAACACTAGTAAACAAAACAAACACCTACAACATGAGGTCTGATCTGGCACACAACCTCTTAAAGAAATTAGTTGAGATAGCCGGCGTCTTGCTCCGGAGCTTCGGATGCCTCAACACATAGGACCCCGACAGCAGCACCACGATCTGCAACCGGCGTCACATACAACACGAACGCCGCGCACAAGCAGAAGGCCACGAACAACGCCGACGCCCTCGGATCCCTCCAGCTCAGCAGCGACTGAATCCTCTCCCCCTGCATCGCCAAGTCACCACCACGCTCTGTATCCTCCCCCCTATACTCCTCAGCCGATCGTACCTCATCCTCACCACAATCCGACGCCCTCGACGTCGGAAAAGTGTCGAACTCTTCGTCCAGCTCATCATGCCCCACCGCATCCGCGTGGGAGAGCCGGATGTCCATGTGCGGAGGGTGCCTCGGCTTCCACCGGTAGTTCCATATGCCGATGAAGAAGAGGTAGAGAAAGAAAGTGGGCAAAATCAGTTCAGGATATAAGATTAGTATGACAAGCAGTATGTGAATTAGAAGCGTCGTGAATGGATTTTTCCAGTGACATATTTGATCGAACCATTTCGCAACAGCAGTGAGTCCACTCAAGACGCTCATGACCCTCATGAAGTTGGCCTTGGCCTTCCTGACGCTCCATATATGCGATCCGACGTCGAGCATATACTCAACCACATCCTTCTTCAGCGGAGGCTCTGATCTTCCGAGCCTCAACGAAACTATCTGAATCGCCTGATGCCGCCAGCACCTCCAGCTGAACCACGGAGAGCGGGTGAACGTAATGCATCTTTGGCAGCAACGGATGAGAGTATTTGTGCAGCATATTCAGATAAGACGTGCACGAAAACCTCACAGCCAACTGAACTTCTCCCATTTTCTCACTCCCGAAGGCTTCAACACAATCAGAGGATACGAATGAGTATAAACACGTTCTGTTTCGAGTGTTGACAACCTGATCCTCACCTTCCCGATGCTCGTGTCCCGTTGGAGATGCCCGTTGTCGAAAACTCCTAACGTCAACACGGTGCAAGGATCGAACACCTCCCACGTATACTGCTCGTTCCACTTAGGCGAGGCGGTGTCGATGATGGTCCTCGTCCGGATCCATTTGGATCCGTACTTTGCTACACAATACGCATCCGTCGTTCCACGGCCGTCTTTTGATTTCATCGGTGGCAGCCCCGTCGCGCTTATGATGCCCACCTCGAGTAGTCCGAGGCTCGGCTTCCACATCAGCTTCGAACTCGGCCTGTAGTCGCTGCTGTAATAGGTCGACTCATCCAATACATGATAACCGCCATCTAAGCTCATCCTGAGATGAATCTTGCTAGCAAATTTGATCTCCTTCTTCTGCACCTCGACGCCCGAATGCTTCTCGAGATTAAGCCACTTCGCCGGCACCGCCTTGTTGTCCTGCCTCCTCATCACAGTGTTCAAACGATGCCATGCACCTCCCCAACACCTCATCCTTGCTCTCCACAGTCATCATCAGCGGCTCTTCAAATGGCTCCGCCACCACGAACACTAAATCCTCGTTCCACGTCGGATTCACACTCTTCACAGACGATATCCTCGTCTTCATCGCCTGATTGCCGATATTGACCTTCACGCATACCTCCGGCGGCCTACTTTTATCACTGGGAAGCAAATCCTGGCATTGAATCACATTGACTCTTAAATACCAGAGCCTTGGAGAAAGATAAACCTTCCCTCTAATTCTAGAAACTCCGTCGCTGCCAACAGCGGCTGCATCGGAATGCCAGGCATCGGAGAAGGCCTCATCGGCTTGAGTTCCTTTCCAAATGGCGAGCATGATCTCTCCTTTCTTCACCTTGTCGCCGTGTTCTCTTCGAGCTTGTACCACTGCGGCGCCAGAGGGCTGTCAGGGGGAACGCGCCTCGGAACATCGACGAGCTCGAAACTGAGTCTGCCGATGAAATCGTCGAGCACGACGTCCTTGTCTTTGACGATGATTTCGAGGTGTGAAGCTTGGAGCTGGTCGTGTGCGAAGGCGAAGACGAGATTCCACTCGGATTGGTCTTCTTCTCGAAATGCTTGGTGACTCCCTTGTAGTTGCCGAGCTTAACTTCGACGTAAGGACGCAGGCGCCGGTGACGTCTTTTACGGGGAGTTCTTTGCCTTGACGACACGGACGTACAGATACTCCATCTGTTCGACGAGGTCGTAGGCGCTGCTCACCTTGTCGCCGCCGATCATCACTCCGGAGCCCAAAATCTTCGGAGACGTCTGCTTAGAGCAAACTCCTCCCCTACTGTGAGCTTCTGCATATTTCTTGATTTCCTGGAAACGAACTACTTGAGAAAGCAAATGCTTGGCTAGTTACAGTATAAGTTTCTCAGCTCTGTAAACTGTTTATTTAGAGAAATGATTGAAGAGGTATGACATATGATCGCTGAATGAAATAAGTGGATTTTCGGAATCTTACTTTTGGTTTTGGCACAGTCAATTAACTCTTGATCCTCTGTTTCATTTCTACATGTATATGCGTTTATGCATGTACTACTCTCTCTCTCTACTCTCCTCTCTCTCTCTCTCTCAGCTGAAGTTGATAGTTTACGTGATTCAAATAAGTGAAAAAGACAGATAGATAGGAGTAGCTTTGAGTTGCTACAACCATCTTGGAATTATTAGTATATGACTTGCATCACTAGCAAAACTATCACCTCTTAAAAAGTAAAAAGTTGGTATGTGAAAAACATTTTTCTTAGAAAAGGAAACTGATTTATTCTGCATAAATTTAGGTTGCAATAGCGAACGCATGATTATTTTGTATCCAATAATTCACACCAAATATGCGTACGCCTGGCTTATTTGGGTTTGTGGAAGGAAGTACACAGATATTGTTTCTCTTGAAGCACATGCAATCATCTCTGCATTGCCCATGACCGCTTCTCCACTATTTTTCTTTGCTTTTCAGATTTCCTTTATTTTTTTGGTTTCAGTTCGTAGTCCTTCACTTTCCTGAAATTACAATATTAAAACATTATTATTATCTATCTTAATTGGGTGTAGTCAATCCTAATTACTTTTTTGGTTAATTGACAAATATAAAAAAATTCATTTATTACTAAAAATCTTAATTGGAAAAAAGAAATTAATATAAGCCAATTGGTTACAATAAATCCAAACTAGTACGTACAAAATTATCTAAAACAGATGAAATTAGTGGGCGTTTAGGCCCAACAAATTTTCTATCGGCGAACGATAATGAAAAGGGCGGGGAAGAGCATTTCTCATGTGATTATTTATAATGACCATTTCTTGCTTTATCAATCATGATATATTAAGAGGTAAATGGTGATATGTCATTACCCATTACCTTACATGATAATAAATTTTTTTTCAAAAAGTACACTTTTGACAAAATTTGGGGTAAAATTGTACCCCAATTTGACAGAAATACCCTTATAGGGTAGTGGGTGTGTGTACGGTTAAAATTCAAATTACATTTACTGAACTTCTCTCTCTCTTTCCCATCATTCTCTCTCCCTGTTTTCTCCCTCCCCATTTTCTGTGACGAAACAGTAGGAAAACTCCCAACCCTACCGCCGCCGTCAACCACACCGCCACACTCCGCCATCACACCGCCACACTCCACCATCAACCTCCTAGATCTATCTAAATGGTGCCACGCGAATAAAAAAACCAAAAAACTGTCGCCGCGGGTAAGGATAAAGAAGCCGAAGTAGCAAAAGCAACGACGGCGAAGGTCACCACCGCGGCGACGACTAGCAAAGCAGCGGCAACGCCTCCCAAAGGCGCGAAGAAACAGAGAAAAGCCGCGGTGACGCCGAGGAAAGCCCCTACGAAAACAAGGTCTCAAAGGACCGAAGTTCCGCCGAGCGCTTGAACAGGCGCCGCCGCGCGAAAGAAGCCACCCGCGCGAAGAGACGCCGCAGCGCGAAGAGACGCCGCAGCGCGAAGAAGAAGTAGAGCAGACGCCGCCGGAGCCGCACGAAGAAGAAGGAGAGCAGACGCCGCCAAGGCCGCGCGAAAGAAGAAGGAAAAGACAAAGAAGACCAACCTACACCGGCGAACGAGGAGGAGGAAAGCCGATGAAGAAGATGTTTTCGGAGCATTTGCCGGTAAGTTTTTCAGATCTGAAAGTTACCGTGGTTGCATGTTTGATAATCGCTTGATTTCTCCGATTTCGTGGGTTTATTATATTTTGAATGTCAATTACGTACCTAGTTTGTTGAGTAGAATGCAAATTAGGGTACGATTTGGAGATCTGTAATTTTGGGGGAAAACTCTACAGGTACACCGGGTACAATTTGTGAAAAACGTACCGGTAATTCCAGATATGTAATTACTAGAATTGAGGATAACTTCTTGTTGAATAGCTGAGATTGTTTATGCATGATGTATTTTGCATTCTCATCATTTGAATATGGCCTTGTTTGGTTAAAATTGGTACCATTTTCCCAAATACGTACCAAGAAAACTAGTATATTTCTAGTCGGCACGCTTTCCAAAAACGTACCGAGTGTACTAGTTTTTTGTTGTAATATAGGTAAGATTTACAAAAGCGTACCTAATCTACAGGTACACTTGGTACGACATATGAAAAACGTACCAAGTGTACCAGTATTTCATTATTTTCAAGTACTTATTTGCAAAATGCGTACCTACATGACAAGTACATTAGGTACGCATTAGCAAAAACGTACCAAGGTGCCATTCTGCAATTGGTAAACTCAGTAAAATTTTGTAAAAGCGTACTAGGTGTACCAGCGTAGAATTGGTACACTCGGTACGATTTTATCAATTCGTACCGGGTGTACCATGTTGTGTGTACGCTAGGTACGATTTTGTAAAAACGTACCGGGTTTTACCAAGCAAATTATGACTAAACAGTGAATATGTATTTGTTATTGAATTGTTTTTTTTCTTATTGCAGAACCGATGGAAATACAAGAGGCTGAAGCTTGAAAAATTAAAAAACAAGACAATGACACGGTTATGAGTCCCTTGTTTTCGACATCCGAGCATGCCTCACCACAACTGGCAACTCATCGTTGGACAAGCTGAAGCAGTCCTGCCTCGGCCAATTTATGGACATGGAGGACATGAACACGCGATCGGGAAGGCCATCCTGGATGGTGCTTCGACACGTGGTTTCCTTCCCCGAGTATGATTCATCAGCTCTATGGTTCAAAGTTGAAGGGAAGCTCTTACGGTTCAGCCGAAAGAGTTTACTTTGGTGAGCGGCCTGAAATTCGGCCCTGCAGAATTCGACCCATACACCGACCACATCATTCCGCGATCGTCATTGTACTCCCAACTATTTGGCAACCAAATGGTAACCGCTGTAAATGTTTGGATACCATTCAGGAACAGAAGTTTTTTATCAAGGAAAATGAAATCAAGATCAGCGCCAACGACTACTTGAAGTTGGCAAAAATTCTGCTGGCAGCATCATACGTGCTTGGATATGAGAATACCAAGAAAAAATACCGGACTGGCTGTGGGTCCTGGTTGAGGATGAGGAAGCTTGGGAGAAATTCCCCTGGGGCAGCTTCTCGTTTCAAATGGTTGTCGATAGTTTCAAAACAATCGACACAGAAGATAAAAAGAACAAATCCGGCATCTCTTACCACATCAGAGGCTGCAGTTTTGCTTTATTGGTAAGTTCTTAATAGGTAAAAATGGTATTTATTGGAAATCTTGGTACAATTTTATAATTACGTACCAAACTTTACATTTCAATACTGGAAAACTAGGTACGCAATTAGGAAATCGTACCAAGTTTTTCAAATATAAGTATAATCTCTTGGAAACTTGGTACGATTTTATAATTACGTACCAAACGTAACAGATCGAAACTGGTAAAACTCGGTACGCAATTAGAAAATCGTACCAAGTTTTCCAAATATAAGTATAAGCTCTTCAAAAACGTAACAGTTTAATGCTGGTAAACTCGGTACGCATTTATAATTACGTACCAAGATTACCAAGTAAAGCTATTGTATCTTGTATATGATTACCTACTGACAAAACTTTATTTATTAAACAGGGTTGGATATTTGAGGCTGTGCCGGCTATAGGAACAAAGGTGGAATTGAGGTCCACCGAGAAAAAACTGCCTCGGATGTTGAGGTACAGATTCCTCAGAGACGTGGAAATCCCCCAGCAAAGACATAAAATTGGTAAAATTTATTCTTAGTAATATAATTTTAGTAAAGCTTGGTAGCATTCAAAAAATACGTACCACTTTTACCATTGTCAAAGTGCTACACTTGGTACGCACTGACAAATGCGTACCAAGTGTGCATAGTGGATTGGTAAACTTGGTACGTAATTATAAATGCGTACCAAATGTACCAAGTGAAAAAGCAGTTTGTTAGGTACACTCGGTACGCAATAGGAATTTCGTACTGAGATTGCTTAAATAAGTTGGTACACTTGGTATGAAATTGTAATTTCGTACCAAGTGTACCAACTTTACCGACAGTTTATCTAATTATGTTTTATCCTTATCAGAATCTTCGACAGCTGCTGAAGCCATCCAATGCTGAAAAGCAAACACCATACTGGCTTTCTCTACAGAACGATTCGGAATTCGGCACGTTTACCTTTAAGTACGATCCGAATGATGCAAAAAAGAAAAGAAAAAGAGAAGCAGCCAACAATGGTGAAGATGATGAAGAGCCTGATGCCAATGAAGCGGAAGCTGCCAACAAAGATGATCAAGACAGTCTTCCTCCTCCTCCTCCGCATACCAACATTGCATCCACCTCAACCGCTCCTCCTGCTGCCGATACCGGTTCCTCTGTCCTTGCAAACTTAATGAAAGGGCCGGAGAGAGCGGTTCTTGTGAGAGAGATAGCTGAGGCCGCGCAAATATGCTCATATCATGGCTATCGGATGAAAGGCAGCAGCTCGTGCAGGATGTTGGGAGCTATGTTGTTAACAAGCTCCAAGAACAAGGGATAGTCCAACCCTTCACGGGTGCACACTATACATCTCCAGCCTCTCCTCCTATGACTGACATCCAACCTGCAACAACAGAAGCAGCAGCGGTGGATGGCGACAGGAGAAGCGTGGAGAAAGAGCAAACGGAGGCAACCATGGAAAGCGACAAGACGATGAAGGAAAGGATGGAGAAGAGCCAACAGAGCAAGCCGGAGAGGACGATGGAGCAGGTTGATGATGATAAGGTACAAGATGCATCTTGAGTTGATGCATAGCAAAAATTGAACAATTTCATGGAGTGATAACATAAACAATCGCATCTACTTTATTTTATTTTTCATGTTATGAACAAATATTTCTTTTCCTGTTTATTTGAAGATGTAACCGAATTTATAATATATTTGATGAATTATTTTTCATTAATTGATTGATGTGTATTGTAATTGGGTACGCCAGGTACGATATATAAAATCGTATCTCTTTCCACGCGTACGCATGGTACGTTTTTATAAAAACGTACCATGCGTACTTACAAGCGTTTGTTCAAAACGTACCGAGTGTACCGAGTTTGCAATACAAATCTAGTACGAAATTGCTTTAAACGTACCAATATTTCTCTTTCTTCAAGCAGGCCCCTGAACAGAAGCACGATCCATTTACGGACACGCAAATCAACTTATTGTGGGACACCTTCCTGGAAACTGATCAATTTACACCTCCGCAAGACAAAGTTCTTCAACCAAATGCAGCTTCAGCTACTCCATTCACACCGTGTCCAAAATTTGAAGCACAACCACAAGCAGCTCCACAAATCTCGGTGCCACAAGGGCCACCTCCCCCAAAAGCTCCACAAATCTCCGTGCCACAAGGTCCACAAGCACAATATCCAGCACCACAAGGGCCACCTCCCACATAAGATCCAACAGCTCAACAAACCTCGGTGCGCATCTTGAATCCGAGGCCGATCCGAAGAAGATTCCCAGCTCCACCTCTACTCAGTCCATTTTGCCGAAGACGTGCGACCAGGCCGTCACACCTTCGAGCATTGGTTGAACTTAGAGGAAGCTCCACTGTAAGTTAAATTATGTACCAAGTGTACCATTTGCAATTGTAAACTAAGTACGATTTTGTAAATGCGTACTAGGTGTACCTGTAGAATTGGTAAACTCGGTACGATTTATAATGCGTACCAGGTGTACCCATTCATATTTGGTAAACCCAGTACGATTTGTAAAAAACGTACCAGGTGTACCAGTGTGCAATTGGTAAACTCGGTACGATTTTATCAATACGTACCAGGTGTACCCATTCATATTTGGTAAACCCGGTATGATTTTTCAAATGCGTACCAAGTTTAATTAATAGTTTTAATTAATCTAATATTCATTGAAAACAGGAGGAATGTCGGAGCCTTTTGTGGTGTTGACAAGACCTTTTTCCAATCTATCATGGATCCAACAGGACAGCTCGACATAGAACATGTAGAGGCTTACCTTGTTGTTCTCGTGGCAAATCCTACAATGACCGGATTGGAAGAAGTTGATCCGAAGATTGCCTTGATATCTTGTTATTTTATGGTAAATTCAACCAATCAGACTAATTTTAATTGTTTACAGTAATACTTCTATACACATATGTTATATATATATTTATATTTCTTACACTTATTTGTAGGAAACGGTGGAGAATGTGTTCGACTCGGTCAACCTATCTAAGAGAGCCAATCCCTTTGATCGTACGATCACAAGATCTTTAACCTGAAAGTAGAAGAGGTCTTCCCCGAAGATAAAATGAATAGGCTGCTTTTGTTTGCCGAAGGAGCTCAACCAGCATGGGGGAGAACGTAAGGCCTTGGGTTAACTGCGACAAGTACGATTTTATTGA
The DNA here is from genome assembly GCA_029490685.1 of Schizonepeta tenuifolia. Lineage (NCBI taxonomy): Eukaryota > Viridiplantae > Streptophyta > Magnoliopsida > Lamiales > Lamiaceae > Schizonepeta > Schizonepeta tenuifolia. Next base: position 75,825,021 of record CM055957.1, on the reverse strand, counting down.
TACGTAACCATAAATCTAAGTACACTGGGTACGCATTGCTAAAATCGTACTAGATTTACCAAATGCATGTATGGTAAACACGGTACGATATTACAAATGCGTACCGAGTGTACCTGATTTTTCAGTACGCATTTACAATAACGTACCGTTTTCTTAGATTTGTAGTACGCATTTGTAATAACGTACCATGATTCATTTTTTTTATAGTAGTTGCATTGTGTTTCTATAAGGATCACTGGGGTACCCTGTTGGTAGATCTCAAAAAACAGAAGATAACTCTCTATGACTCGAAAGAACATACATTTGAGGAACACCATTTCATAATCGACGAGATCTTTTGCCAATGACAAGAACGGTGCCACAAATCATGAAGGCTATTGGATATTACCGAGACATCACATAAAAGACCACAATTCGGCCAGTGGGAATTATACTTTCCTCCAAAGAAGGGCCGAAGAGAAACAAATTCCAGCAAGATAATGATATAATTGTGGCGTCTATGCACTCAAATATGTGGAGCAGCTCATCTCAAAAAATCCAATACCAATTCGAAGATGTTTGCAAAAGGATGAAGACCGGGTGGAGTACACAGAACACATAGCAAGAACCATTTATGTCCATAGCACGAACGAAGTCACACGGAAGTCATGGATTTCGATGGAGTGACTGAAGGGAATGAAGGCAATGAAGGCAAATGAATGAACAGTAAATTCGTGTTAATATTTTGTGCATGATGGATAGGATT